>CM061043.1:117891386-118540221 GCA_030762985.1 Adelphocoris suturalis
GACTAATCCATTATGCAGGTGCTAATACTATTACGTTTGGATCAATTTGCTTTCATTCGCTCTTTGACGAAAGTGTTTGAGCAGTCATAACTTTCAACCTATTGTATTTCTGAACTTCGGGGTTGTTGCGATTCCGCCGAAACCAATTTCAACTCCGTCTGTGTACTTAGTACTACCTGAAAAGGACTTGGCAACTTTGCCAGTATACTTAGCTAATACTAGTATTACAGTATTACTTCCCTGCAACCGTGTTGCTAACTGAATATTTAGTTGTGTAGCAGGGGCAAGAGCTAGAAAAGAAAGGTGAGGGGGGAAATCTCCAACTGAACCAAAAGTTTTCTCAACTTAAAAAAAAAAAAAAATAAATAAAATAAATAAATGGAAAATAAATAAAATGAAGAAAATGTGTAGTAGATGCGTAGTAGCGCTTAATAAATTATACCTGCTACCTATAGTTGGTAAGTTTTTATTGCCTATAAGTACTTATTACATACACGCAACACCTCTGTAAAATGACCATTTCCATCAGAGTTGTTAAATGATAATTTGATAACATTATCATTTTTAGTAGAACTGCAATGTTAGTTGTAGATTAAGAGAATAATTACAATCATTAATATAAACCTAAAGAATGTGTAAATGACCTGATAAACCTTCCTGATACTATTAAATGCACAAAGCGATTTGTTCATTAGTAGTAAATTTAGTAAATCAATTATGTATTTACATTTTTTGAATTGAAACAATAATTACAATAAATTAAAATATATAGTAAGAAAAAATACAATTAAGTAAACTTTGAGTTTCTATTGGAAGTGGATATGCCGATTTTTAAATTTAGCCCATGCTTGTACCGCATCATTTTCTCAACAGTATCTTTTTCGCATTGTGATTGGAGCAATAGACATAGGCACTCATCATTAATTGTAGCCTTTAAACTTATTTCCGTATGTTTCAAACTACTGAGTGTTCTCCTTTAAACTGCTGGGTAGTTTTTTCAGGCTGAATCTGAAAAATGTTTTTTGATGAGTAGACCGAAAATTGAGTAGAACGCCGTCAAGCGCTATTTTCTACGTTAATCCTTTTTTGAATTTAATAATTAGAAAAAACTGAGGAAATTAGGGAAAAATTGAACGAAGAATACCAGTTTCATGCACCAAATGGAAACAACCCAAGTCTTTCATAAATAACTAGTACCTACAGTTGGGAAAATCAGGATGTGATTAGGTTTAGATTTCCAAATAGGCCTCTTCGAATTAAGTTTTTTATTGCCCAATCTCCCAAATTTTCCCAACTTCTTCCAACTTCCTCCAATATATACAATTTCGCTGCTCAATTTCGGTACAACACCGCTACTTGAACGTGCTCGAGTGTTTCACGAAATAACTTTTGTGAAATTTAAAATGTTCACAATTGACTGTTGGGTATCCTTGTTTTGAGGGAATACATTTGAAATGGTTTGACGTGGTTAGAATCGATGAATCAAGCTAATACTATTGAACTAGTGAATATTGATATGATCGACGCACAGTGGTCCATAGACGCCTAAAAGCTGGCCGAAAGTCTATCACGAATTTCTGCTTATTATTTTCTCTACCAAGAAAAAACAATCCATTAAAAAATCCATCCCTCCACCGTACACCGTCCAGAGCTTTTCTCCAAAACTACTGGACCAAAGTTTATGAACTTTGGCTGACAAAATCATACACCGGCCGGGGTTACGCCAGGAACATTGGCATCAATTTTAATCAACCCGGAAGAGTAGTAATTAACGGCTGAAATATTGAAAATTTGAGATCTCAAAAACTTCCAAGTTAACAGCAATGTTTTTTTGGTGGTAATTTACGTATATTTTCCCAACAAATCGAATGAAATCATCCGGAGAGCCGTACGATTTTCCGTTCTCTCACTACAAGCAATAATGGAGCTGCGACCTTATGAGTTTTCGGGTGAACTAAGTTTCATCAACGACCGCTAGATAGTGTTGGGCTTGCAGCTAGCGAACAGGTTTACACGGCATACGCGCCACCCCCGCGATTTTGACAATTCAAGGCATTGCTTCATCAGCTCGTGTAAAGAAAATTCACGTGTGCTATTGAAGTAATTTTATTAATTTCTCTTCAGTAGGCGCCTATACCTATGCAGACACATTAGATACCTACCTAATGATTCGTTTAATAATATAGACAGGTATTCTGCGTAGAAGAGCTATCCAATATAGAAATAATAAACCTCCGAGTAGTAATTTGCTGTTTTTTTATGTCGGATTCGACAAAAAGAAGATAAAAACGGTCGGAAGAAAAATGTGATATAACTTCGTTGCTCTGCATTTTATCTCAAATTCGACTTCAGATTCGTGTTCTACGGTTCTAAAAACCCCAAGAAACTAAATTTGAATGAAATCGCCCAATATTGGACTTTTTGCTAGCTTTTAGGGTTTCATGGTCTACTGGCGGAGTTGATAACTAACAAAGTTGCAAACGGATTGAGGTAAACTCGAAAGGTACACTAGCGGATCTACAAGGTCGGTTTTGGGGCATTAGTATTAATCTGGTGGAGTTGTCAACACGCCCAAACTGCGAGAGGTCATTAGGGATTCTCATTGTCCCCAACATTTACCTGTTGTGGGAGAGAGTCGTTCAACTTCAGAACGAGCAATAAGAACGGTAACATAATTGCGAATTTCATTTAACTTTAATGTATTTATTAAGTGTGACGAAATATGTTCCTTTCTGGAATCTTTGGTAGGTATTGTGGAAAAAGTCCTATATTGCTTCCGAGTCTACCTCATGGTAGCGAAAGCGTTGTTTTCACGCTCGTGAGATGAAATATTTGTTGTCTCCAAAATTAAAATTTTCACTCGCATTTTACGTTCAAGACCATTCTGAACTACTATTGTTCCGAGTGTGTCTGTCTGTGTGTCAGTTGTGTGTTCGCACATTGTTGTGAAAAGAACAGTTTTCCACGGATTTTGATGGAATTTTCAGGCATTGCGCGGGTTATGCTGTATAAGGTCTCCTAACAGTTTTATTGTTTCCAGATTAACACTCAACTCTGCGCTACTACACTATTTTCTCACATCGTAGTCGTCCGATATCGCTCAAATTTGGTGGTCTAGATATGATTATTCCGTCACAATTTTAACATGATTGTATTTTTAATCGCAGCTGCGCTTGCAATTAATCCAATACGATTAATTTATTACAAGCCTAATTTCCAATATTTTTCTCAGATTTTAATCACATTTTCAGGAAATGGAAAGGATCGGATGTTTCCTAACAATTCCATTATTCTCAAAACAATATTCACTCTGCTGCGCACGCCCAATCGTAAAATCCATCAAGCATCATTTTCTTTTCCTACTTGACCGATTTTGACTTTTTACGCTTCATCTTAATTTATTATTTTCTGCTAAGGAATTCTAAAAACATTCCAATTTATATATCGGATATACGAGGAAGCTATGTATCACAACCAAATCGGTTGGCGTTTATAATTTAATTGGTATACCTAACGAATTGGGGAGGCGTTTTCAATGAAAAAGAAATCTCACATGAAACTATTTTACAATTTTATTAGTCGATATGACAAAATTGTTTACTGTAATTCTGCTGACTACTACGACTAATCCATTATGCTGGTGCTAATACTATTACGTTTGGATCAGTTTGTTTTCATTCGCCCTTTGATATGAGTGTTTGAGCGGTCATAACTTTCCACTTATTGTATTTCTAAACTGCGGGAGGTCGTTAGGGATTCTTAATGCGCCTAACATTTACCAGTTGTGGGAGAGAGCCGTTCAACTTCGAAGCGAGCGAGGGTTTTGAGTTGGTATAGAAGTTTACTTCCAGTTCAGAATGATTTCAACCTCGTATTCAACCCTCCTCTCAAATTATGTCTGTCCAATGTAGAGTGGTTATTACACCTAATCGTCTTTATATGAATTGAAATACACGTGGTTATTTTCTATCGTTCAGTTGAACAAGAAACTTAACATGAAGGTTGAGTTGAGGGTCTAGCATAAACCTACGCGAAGCAATCATCACAGTTATCTGTCGTTTTTTAGTATTGTATTGTGATTTCATCGTCTTGAAAATTATTTTTTTCGAATTGTACAATAAAAATCGAAGAAATTGGTGTTATTGCGTTTTTTTATTTCTAGAGTGAGAATTTTTTTGTCCAGAGAGATGTAGAGTGAAATGGTCAAATTTCAACATTCTGTGAATTTGAAGGAATTTTTCTTGATTCGAAAAGCCCATTGAACGAAACACTCGGACACGGGTCAACATTTTAGCGAATTTTCGAAGAAAATAAAGCTATTGCAATGGCTCCAAAAATTTACAAACATTCTTTCAAGGAAATCCTTTTTGAGGCATTCTGAAATGATTACTGAAATTTGCGCTTTTTCATATATATGTAATATGTGCGTCACAATTTTTGAGGTATCGAAGTGAAACTTGGAAACCGTTTTTGGGTGCCCTTCTAAGTTGTAAGCAAATAAAAATCAGGAGACATTGGACTACCCAAAAGAGAGATTACTTCGGGTACCTACTTCGGAATTTTTCTTTCCATTTTCTGCCACATGTCTCGTCAATTTAAATATTTTTAAGTGCTGAACACGATGGTGATACCAAAATTGCTTATTTCATTCTTGAAATAGCGCTGATGAACTATGAAGAACCGCTCTTTTTTTAAAAGTACCTATTTTAGTGAAAATCGCGCTTCTTCTTGGTTCATCAGCTCGAATCTTGGAACAGTAAGTTTGGGATATTACCGTTTGGAGAAGGTAGATCAATTGGTTGGGTGTATACCCCTTCGCTTGTTTGTGTGTCACCTTACCTATCTGTCTATCTGTAACACGTTACTTTTCTGGCCTAGGAATAAGGGAAGGAACAACTCCAACTCACGCTAGTGCTGTTTAGGGAACCTTGATCAGCTGTTTCAAAGTTCCTCAACTCTGTAGAGCATTGAAGTTTGGGGAAGGTAGATTATTTGGTTGAGCGTGTACTGTGGACCTCAATCGTGACGGGACCAAGGTACCGGGATGAAATTATGATTTCACTCTACTCAACTGTGCGCACCGGGGTAAAATCTCCTCTCCTCTATGTGACAATCTAATTATGTATTGTCGTGATTAATTTTTCTATTTGTATCTATTTTATTTTTATATCTATTTAGTTATTATTTCAGGCTATAGGTGACTAAATATGACACAGAAATTAATCATTTGGATAATTTATTACGTATTTCTTTAAGGCGCTCCAAAAGAAAGATAATCAAGGGAGGTTATCTGACTAGGCTGTGGCCTTGATATATTCTTGAATACACTTCGATATAGGTGAAAGAAATACCGCAGGGAAGTACAAAGGTGTGAGGATAGCATTGGGTGAGGTGTTGGTATAAATCAATAATAGTTTAAATTTTGTTAAATTAATATTGGCACAAAAGAAACGCCACCGTGGTGAAGGTTGGAGATCGAATAGAAGGGCCAGCTGTGACGTCGAGTTGCTCTTTTTCTCTTAAACGGTTCTTGGTAACAGTTGGTTAGAACCTTTACATCTACCTCCAGTGTCAAATGTTCAACTAGGGTTTCTATTAGCCAAGGAGTCACAGTAAACTAGCTACTTCAAACTTTCAAATTCAGATTGTCAAATCGCAACACTATTCACCATAAGATGCTGTCCTTTGGATAGGAGCCCCTCTGGGAGTATATATTAGTCCCTAATATATAATTACGTCCGGATTGCACCATTTTAATCAGCATGGTGAGCTAGGTTGCTAATTTTTATCTCTATCAACATAAGATGCTGAACTTTTGAGAGCACCTCTCTGTTTGAGTTAGAGTATAATTATAACTTGAAGAACGACTCTGATCTGCAGAGTGAACAATGTGCTTAATTTTATTTCTATTCAACATGAGATGATGAACTTTTGATTTGAAATACTGTAATTCTTTGATGTGCCTTTTGAACACCTGAATCGATAATTTGTCCCTCAGTGCGGAGATAAAAATCATCAACACATCCACCGTGCTAACGGCTCATCGATGAACTCGCAGAGTTGAGGGGGAGTGTAGGAGCCAAGAAACGTCGAGTAACTGGTAATCTGACAAAAGGAAGGCTGCTCTACCCACCTGTGGATCGATAAAGACGGAGCTTTGGCCCTCGCTATTGCAAACATTTAAGGCAACTCATCAGCCCCTTGCATTCTCCCCACCGGCTTTTTGTTCAGTGTTAATCTTCTCGTTTCTTTTACGAGCTGAAAATTGAAAACCTTAGTTCCCTTTAAAATGGAATAGGGCTGATTCTAGATGGGCCGTTAAGGTGGTAAGCTGACTTTTCCGTGGACTTCATAATATGCATATCTGAGAATGTGCAAGCGAATGTGGTAACTCTCTTCAGGATTAAGATTAAAATTCCGTTCCTGCGCCAATAAATCACTAAAAATTGCTATAAACTGCTAAAAAAATTTACATTTCTTAGCGGAATTTTCGTCAGGAGAGGTTTATCAACGCTGAACTAGAACATTAAAAAGCATGCTCAAAATCGTGCTGTAAAATGTACTTAAAATTCATTAATATTAGCCTTAAAAATCGATAAAAACTGCAAAAAAGATGAAATCTAAAAAAATAAAATAAAATAAAATGAAATAAAATCGCAGAATATTATTTAGAACGAGTTTTCCCCCCCACAAAATTGGTACTCATTCAAAAAACTCAAGTGGTTTATAATGTACGCTATTCTTCAGGACAGAGTGCTAACTATTGTATCACTGCATGCAGCCCCCGTAAGGTGCTGCTCTCTATTCCCAAATTATTGTACGTGTTTCCCCTACCTCTTTATTTTCGATCACTCTTCTGCTTTTAATGTTCAATTTACTATTACCGATCAGTTTTCATAGCATATACAACGATACGAGGTACTTCTTTGCGTCACTTGTTTATGAAGTTAGTCACTTTACGATCAGTGAGTGTTGTACAAGTATATTGTCTGCGTACCAACTTGAAGCCAGGTATGAAAGTTCAGTGTTACATTAGGTAAAATTAAAACTATTGTAATACACGACCAGAACGACGTCAAACAGACTTTAGCCAAAACGTAGTATTGTCAAAAATGACGATTGTTGAATCGACGTGTCTAACATTACATTTGCTCAACTTTGTACTTGGCTGACGCTTGGAGCAAAAAAATCACGTTTGCACACGCTGGGCTGAAAAGATCCGGAAGATTGAAACGAAGTTTACCGAATCTATCTACCCGTTGGAAATTGGGAGCAGAAACTCATCTTTGACTGAAAAACCTTGTCTCATTAACCTACGCTGTTGGGAATTCGGAGTCTATCGTTTTCGTCATTCGGTGACTCATCAGCAATGCGAAGAAGTACTGGATTTGGATTAAGTTAAAACTAGCTTTATTTGCTAAAATGACCTGTCCGAAAGACTTTGTCAAGACGACGTTTGTCAAAACTGACCTTTGTCGGAACGACTTGTCGATAGCTTTCCGAAGAGTGTTTGTAATACATGAATAGAACTACTTGTCAAACAGGCGTTCGTAAAAACTGACGTTTGTTGAATCGACTTGTCAAACATTATGTGCTAACTCAACTTTGTCCTAGACTGACGCTTCTTCGCTCTGCTGATGAGTCACCGAATGACGAATACGATAGACTCCAAATTCACACCAACGTACGGAAACGAGACATGGTTTTTCAACCAAGGTTAAGTTTCTGGACCCGGTTCCCAACGGCCAGATAAGTATGGTGAACTTCGTTTCGATCTTTTGGATCTCTGTAGCCAGGCGTGTGCAAACGTGAGCTATCGCTTCCTAAGCGTCAGCCTTGGACAAAGTTGAGTAAACGTAAAGGTGGTTTTTGATGGTGCGAGTCTGTCTCGCAAAGCAGATGCTTGAGTAGCTATGAAAATGAAAGCTATGAAAATTTGAATTATCTCTTTTTCAATGCTTGATGACAAATTATGCATATATACTCGTACCTTTCAGGATTTAAAAAAAAAAAAAAAAAAAAAAAAAAAAAAAAAAAAAAAAAAAAAAAATCGGCCGCATAGAACGGCCGTATACTGACTGCTATTAGATTTTGTAATTTTTTTAAATTCACGATATTGGGAATTCATTACATAAGAGTGATAAGCCAGATCAGGTTGGGGGGCGTAACTGGTGTTTCGTTCAGAAGGTGAGAAAGCCTCGTTAGACATATCCGGGGAGTCCCCGATTTGCGCTCCTAGTGACGTTAACAATCCCTCCTTAAGTGCCTGTTTCTTCTTTCAACAAACGACATTATCAGTATTTTTGAAGCTAAAAATACACAGAGCGTTATTTAGACCAAGTCGTTTTGCCTTAGTCTAATAATTAAAAGTTTCTGTGTACACAAAGTTGTCAAACATCAAAACATTTTAACATTTCAACATTTTAACTGCGGAAAATTATTTTAGTTCGTTCATATGGTTCATGCTGCATCACTGGAGTTTTTTAGGTATTTAGTCACTCTGAAAAGTTGTTTTCCTTTTTGTAAACACAAATATTTTGTGGAGTTTATCCGGTTTTATGGAACTTCTCAACACGATTCCCGGCGATGAACTTCTTCATTTGTGGTTTTCTCGGGTTTTTCCTTATTTCTAATCGGCCAACCTCCTTTTGGCGTTACCCCCTGGAAAAATAAAGGAAGAAGCTCTTTTTGAAGGAAACAATGGTGACAAACAAAGCTCGCCGGTGGCTCTTGGCCAGGATACGACTCCGAAAACGCGGTAAGGGGTGGGCGTAAGTCGTTGGCGGTGGTTAGACGCGGTTTAGCGTGCAGGGGTGAGTTGGAAGTGGGGGATGGAATAGGAACAGGGGAATGGAATCGGAACAGGGGGGTTAGAATTAGAACAGGAGAGGTATGAGGGGGAGGGAGGGGGGTCGGCTCTCCATTCAATTAAAAAGAAAGGTCCCTGGCGCCGTTACCCTCCCAAGCCCCACATGTCAAAAACAAGCTCTCCTCCTATAAACAATCGAAAGATTATTTTCAACCTACGCGTCATTAGAAAATCACCTAATGATCCTCTTTTGCTGTTGGGTTGGAGCGATTTCGGCCTCCATTCCTGTTACATTCGATAGAAAAGTCATTTCCGGTTCTTTTGTGTTGATATATTTATATGTAATGTCATCGTAATGTAATGAATGACAATTTGTATCTAATGTCATTGTAAAGCTGATATGTGTCTCATCATCATCAATGTAAAGGTGATGTTGCGTTAATGGCCAACTCAATGAAGATCGTTGTCTGTTTCCACAAAAATGAAGGGTTACAATGTTGAATCGATCTCGACGGTTAGATCATTTTATCAGTAATAAACAATAGCTTAGTATGGAAAGGACTTATTTCGTGGAACAGGGTTTTCATTAAAATGGATTTCCTCAACTTCGTCGAGGGTGATTTATTTCGTACCGAACTTAATATGCTGGGATGCGTACCCAGTCTTGTAAGTGTCAAGTTTTATACTGTGAAAGTCTACTTGCGAAAACAGGGGTTAAAGAAGGACTTACGAGAATCAAGCCCTTGAAAAGTACTTGACAAGTCAAGTATATCTTCTAATTTGAAGTTCAAGCCCTAGTACAAGTACTTAAAGGAAGAACTGACAATTGCAAGTATTTGTACTTGGACTTATTAATTACATGTACTTGTAATTATTAATTGTACTTGATGTTTACCAAGTATTTGAGTTTCCTTGCAATTCTAGAGCCCTCTGACTTGAATCGTGTGTGTACATACCGATTCGGGACATATTTCAGAAGTTTTAAATTTCATTATGAAAGGGGTGAATGGAGGGGGGGATCTTTTTCCGTTATTGATACATCTAATTTCAATGAATAGATTGAGACCATCCTTACGTTCATCCGTTCGCTCTCCTCAGACTAGTAGACGGCTGGCAGGAAAAGAGAACGTCATCATGAATGGGAAAGAAGACACCTGCTTGATAAATCTACTCCTCTATTCATAAACATACATCAAATTCGGAGTAGCATGTTTCAGCTGGTATATAGACATAATTCTGTGTTCGTTCATTTGGAATATAATTTTCTTATATTTATTTTATTAGATTCATTTACTGGAATATAGTTAAATACACCTCATGTAAATGAAGAATCATGTTCATTGAGAAACCTTAATCAGCAGCTCCTGAAAATTTTGGGCCGACATTCGTTGGAAGTCCGTATAAATCTCTGGATCGCTTTCCGTCATCTCAGGAAGTAGAGTCGCATACACACCAAATTGTTTTTGCTCCATTCTTTCACACAAAGATGTTGTTTATTCCTTCTTTCACATTTCCTCTAGATAATTAGTGCAATCACGAGAGCCTCGCGAACGATATTCCGCTTTGAAGAAACCCAGATACCGGTAGGAATTATAAAAAGCGAGACCGTGTGGGCAGACTTCGCTATCACCTTAGCGATTGCGGTCTCAGAAACTTACTGTAGCTCTTACAGGGCTCATGGTGTAGACTCTCAGCTGACTCTGCTCTACGCAATCATTGTCGTTCTAGGTCTCTACGAGTACGTGTTGACGCACCTGTGATGCAAGTTGTGATAAAAGGATTGTGATAAAATAATTTAGCAAACAAAATCAAGGATTCCAAAAGAGTGGATGAGTTGGTTGAGCAGCACTTTTTAAGCGCGATAAGGTGGTCATCTTTCAGTAAATGCTCTGAAACAATAACTAACAATGGCAAAAAAGATAAAACATTAAGTATGAAATAGAACATTTAACAAAAATACGCACGAAATCACGCTGAAAAAGGTAATTAAATTTCAGTAGTATATGGTAATTATAAAATATTTTTAAATTGTTTGAATTCCAAAATCATTGTTCAAATTGCAGATTATTTATTATTTAGAATACGTTTTTGTCATGAAATTGATAGTTAACAACTTTGGTGCACTCAAAAGCTCTAATTTCTAAACAATTTGACAGAAAGTCGATACGATAATTCACGAGAATCTGCTCTCATCATAAACTTTCCTTCATATCAAGTTAAGTGAGGTAACGCTAAAAAATATAGGCAGATTATGGGCATGTAAAGAAAACAGTTGATGGGTTGTATTGTTATTTTAATAATTTCAAACCGACTCGACGTTCTCCTCTTCAATTTAAATAAAATTGTGCCCCCCCCCCCCTCCCCCCTCTCTAGGATTTTGGACCCTCGGAACAAAATGTAATGAAATACGGCGTTCTCGATACATTTACTGACCTCACTAGAATTTCGCAGAAGAATTCTCTGGGGTTTGATGTTGACAAATAGCATTACGTGTTGGGGTGTAAAAAATATGGCCTACCACATCACTAACGAGATTTTTAACATGATACGCGCGTGGATAGTGTGAGGGGGCTAAATTTCACAAAACTCATAAGAAATTATAGAAAATGTTGATTGATATTAAATGTATATCATTTGGGTTTGCAGTTAAATTACTTTGGTCACACTATAGCCCTAAGTGGTTAGTTGTATCTATTTGCGGACGACATTGCTCTTTTGTGTGAGGCCAAAACTAAAATTGATGTCTTGAGGAAAGCAAGTCAGGATTTAAAAAAATTATACCAATGGCTCTCTAATCGTCAACTCTCTCTCAATATAAATAAAACAAAGTTCATCTATTTGTCAGCTGGCAGAGGATCTGAAGGCTCAATTAATTCAAATGACTAGCTGAAATGGCACGTGTGTGGGGTTTCTGATGTGACCCAATGTGACTACCAGTCTGTGGAGCGTGTCGCTGATCTGAGGTATCTGGGGTTGTTGATAGACGAAAAACTTTCATGGTACCCTCATATCAACATGCTGGTTACCAAGTTGAGGAAATACTTATACTTATTTTACAATATTCGTAAATTTTTGAAACTTGTATTTCTAGTCATGTTGTACAAGGCGTTGGTCCAGCCAATTCTTTGTTTTGGTATTATAGCTTGGGGATGGACATGAGAAAGTAATTTAGAATCTCTTTACGTAATGCAAAAGGCTATCCTCAAGGTGATGTCACATCATAATAAACGCTACCCTTCAGTCGACCCTTAAGGTTTTTTCGTTGAAACAGTTATATGCAAAATCAGCCCTGATGTTCTATCACAAGCATACTGGTTGGTTTCAGTTTTCCGACAGTTCGCAAGCATATCATGCTGAGACACGTCAATATAGCTTGGCCATTCATTCAGCTCCTCGTTCCCGACTTTTTAAATCAAATAATCATATTCATTTTAATCTCCCGATTCTTCTCTGCAATGCAACAGTTGCCATTCGCTCACCACTATTATATACCCGTCAAAAGTTTGAAAAAATAGTTTTTACATGGCTTATTGGAATAGGACCAGAACGAATTCATTCTATGTTTATAACTGTTTATCGCTAAATATAAGTGTAACTTTCTGGTTTATTTATTCTTTGGATATTTTTTGTTTAATGTTCAAATATTTAAAAATTAATTTTCATTAGTTAGGAAGTATACTCCCCCACACAGCTCGGAGTTATTCTCTTTGTGTGGGTTAATTCCTTGAAGTATTTATTGGCTTTTTGCCCGCCTTTGTAATATTTTTGTAATTGAAAGGAATAAACCATTTTTTCATTCATTTCATAGCCTCTTGAACGCTACTGACACAATTGGCATACTTTTACGAACTCCTACTCACGCGTTCAATATTTCTCACTGGCATGTAACTCATATATCCAATCCGGTTATGCCATTTTTTCGTGTATTTGACGCAATCTAAAGGTTGTGTGTCGAATAATTTTCTATTACTGAGAATCGCCTGAAATTTTTTCATTGAAATCGGCGAGGGAAACGTTGAGGACTTGTTAGAACCGACTTTAAATTGAACTTTAAGCTGAAACAAAGCTAATAATGTCTTTCACGTTGTGTTCTTTTGATGTCGTCATTCAATATTCATCACAATATTCTAGGGCACAACAAGCAAACCTCCAAATGATTCTTTGTCAAACGTTATGCTTGGATCATTCGGTTCGCATAAACGAAAAATATGAAGAAAAAAGGTCAATAAGGTTATTACGTCGAACAATCTTACTACTCCACAATTGATGTTTTAAATTTATTACTTACTTCTAATTACATTCGAAGCGTTTGAATTCAACATCTTCTTTGCTATTCCATTGATATTTTACCTAATAACAGCGTTTCCTGTGACGACATATCAACGCAGCGTACGTATTTTCAAGGCGCTCCTAGTTGAACCCTCCATCAAGACCGTTAGGTCGTGCGGGCTTAGTATAACTAAAAACTGTAGTGCTAAACCGGGCTTCTAAATGTCTAAAACCGGGCTTCTTAACCATAGTGATATATATATATATATATATATATATATATATATATATATATATATATATATATATATATATATATATATATATACCTATATGGCCATTCAAGAAGTTATTTAGCATTTCATTTAATCACAGCACGTGCTTATCAGCATTATTTTCTTTCTCGCAGCAATTTTCGCTTGGAAGATGTAATTTGGTTATCCCGCATTTTGCCTCCCCGTTTCTCCATCAATAAACAAATGAAATGACGGGTTTCATCCTGAGCGAACCCTCGTCGTCTCCCCCCCCCCCCCCCCCCCCCCAAGTTTTTACACTATTTTTTTTATGCGTATTATTTCATATTTTCTCAATACTGACTTATATTCACCGAGATATGGATTACTAGACGTTCGTCAACCGGTTTATTGACGACTTGGCCGTATCAGCAAACGGCGAAAGAAAACTTCTATCATTCAAAGCAACTCGGGGCTGCCGCGGGACTGTGTTGGTTGGGTTTTATTGCCGATGTTCTTCTCAGGGAACGTTCCCTTCAACGACTTGATATCGCAAGATGTAAGAACCACGAATTCTACGCTCCAGTCAACAATTCCTTCGTGGACTAAAAATAGGGAAGACGCTTTTCTTGGAAACTCCAGACTCGTTGTACTGAAGCGATATTGCTGCTGGGAGTTCGTTGTTTGTCAAGAATATCATCATGGTATGGGGATTGTTGTTACGTGGTTCGAATAAAAGCGGGGCGTTCGTGAACAAGTTGTACGCAAAACAGGTCTACCAACTTGCAGGAGTCGATTCTAAAAATAATTTGCAACAAATGTTGTCCCATAGCATTTATTTCTAACCTACCTAAAAACACTGCAAATTATTACACAGAGGCTTATTATTTCAGAATTGTATAGCTCCTCTACGCAGAATACCTGTCTATATTATTAAAGTAATCAGTAGGTAGGTATCTAATGTGTCTGCATAGGTTTATACGCCTACTGAAGTGATATTAGTAAAATTAAATAACTACCTAAACTTTCCTTACATGAGCTGATGCTGCAGAGCCGTGAATTGGCAAAACAGCGGCGGCGCGTATGCCGCCTATTGCAGCTCGCATGCTATCTCCATCGATTGATGAAACTTACTCATAGGTCGCTGCTCCATTATAGCTCGTTGTGAGAGATTGAGAGGCTTTCGGATGGTTCCATTCGATTCGCTGGGAAAATATATGAAAATGACAATCAAAATAACATTAATTTTATCTTGAAAGTTTTCGAGATTTCAGCCCTTAATTACTACCCTTTAGGATTGATCGGGATTGATACCGCTGTTACCAGCATCCCCGGCCAATATAGGATTTTTCAGCCACATTTCCTGCACATTAATACAGTACTTTTGGGGAAAAGCTCTGGCCGGCGTATGGCGGGCGGACGGATTTTTTTTTTTTAATTCGATGTTAAGATTATATGGATTGAGACGTAAATCAACAAATTTATAGTGGTGGGGGGTCAAAAAATTATTTCTTGGCCGATTACAAAGGCTCATTATTGAAAATAGGTAGTCAACCTAATCGAGTTTCTTTAATTTAAAATCTCGACCTTACGTCACTAAATTGATCATAATTCCCTTAATTTGCTGTGAAATTTCAATTTTGAAGAAACTGTTGGAAAGAACAATAAATTTCCGATCGGATATATTCCTGACCTTTTTTAGAATTGAGGTTTGAGACATGAAAAAACCCTCTGAATAGCAAATTGAACCTAATTTTGGTAAAATTTAGTTTTTCCAATCGGGAATTAAACTGCGAGAACCAATATTTTTTCAAGGTGCGAGAATGGTAAAAACTGAATCAAGAGCTCACATTTCTAAGTGTACCTAGTCAATTTTAATTTCTAAATCAGGTAGAAAACTATGTTGTAATGTTGGAAAATATTTTTTTCCCCCCAATAAAAGCGAGGTATTTCTTGAAAAATTATCTTTTATCAAAATACGAGTTTGGGGTCGGTTTTTATGTATTTTATTTACGCTGAATCAAATGGTAACGACTTGCATATCTCCCCGACTCTGTTATAACCAAGTTTTACACTTCAATTTACAAATTGGAGTTCGTAAAGGTATGATAAATTTTATGTTTTTTTAGGGGTGAAACTAGTTAGGAGTGAAACGATGACTGATCGATGACTGACCTTGATCACGATGTCGTTATCATGTCCTTCAAAAATCTGAACCATCAGTAGTTTCAATTACCAGGCTTGTAGTAAACCAACCAATGAACGATGTGCACACCCAACTGAAAAATCGAGTTCGTTCGAGAACCAAACTATCTCCACTATGAGGTACACTGCTCTGTGGTGTTCACTCGGATGAGTGAATAGCCTACCGAGGTGTGATGATCTAGTCGGGCAATCTATCAAAAACTGGGTTTATCTACCCGATGATGGGATGGGACCAGCCCGATGATACTGCGGGAACACGATGTTATGGCCGATTTTCAAGCTATCGTTCACCTCGCGAAAATGATGCATTGGCGTTACTTGACACCGGTTCGGTCTCGTGGGGTTGAGTTGAGTTTATTACGCCCCTCAAGTTACTCCTTTCCCTCAATATACCTTTACCAAGCGAAATATCTGCCTCCGAATTTCTTCTGAGGTCTTTGCGATCAGATTTCAACTTTCTGCCGTTTTCGTATTAGCCTCCAGAGTTTTAATGTTTCATTTCAGTGCCAATTTGGAAAAACGCCGTTTTAAAGATGAAATAATACTTTAGATTCCAAAGGAAACGTACTGTGACGATTGATGGGATAAACTGCAGTATATCATTCCGAATGAAATGAGGTAGAAATATCCGTTATTAATTCAACAATCGAAACATTAAAAAAGTTCCAGTCATGCAGCATGATCGTATGAGCGAATTTTCATAAATGGTCTTATTACATTTATGTTAAATTCTTTTGAAGTTTGAGCACATTGGGGACAAATAAAAATGTTATTATATATTTTATAGCAAACTAACTTTTTGTCAGTAATATTTCAATGAAAAAACGATTTTGTGGATTTTTACAATTTTTTCAAGTGTTCCTATTGATTTTTAGCTTATTTTAATGAAATTTAAGTACATTTTTCAGTACAATTTTGTGCTTACATTTTTAAATGTCCTAGTTCATGTTCGATTAATTTTTTTCGAGTAGCATTCTGCTAAAAAATAGAAATTTGTTAATTTTTAGCGGTTTTTTGCCTTTTTTAGTGATTTTGGCGAAAGAACGAAGTTTTTATCTCAATTCTATCGAGAGTTATCGTCTGGAATGACACATACATATATATATATATATATATATATATATATATATATATATATATATATATATATATATTTATATATACACATATAAAAAAGCGTTAAAATCCAGGAATCATTTCAGAATGCCTCAAAACAGGTTTCGATGAAGAACATTTTTGAAAATTTTGATTTTAAAATTTTTGGAGCCATTGCAATAGCTTTATTTTCTGAGAAAATTCGCTAAAAGAACGGTATAAAAGTTCTTACGCCATGCTCATAGTTTATGATAAGAGCTAAACTCTCCTTAAAGTTAAACTCAGTTCTATGGATTTTTGGTAGAGGGATTGTCATTCAACGTCTCTTGGATTATGTTGGAAATGGAGTGCAGACGAGAAGGGATATTTTTGATGATGAAGATGTTGTAGAATTTATGAAGATGTTTTCAAGGCTATTATTCCCATTTCTTTGTCTTTGTTGCGTTGTTAACATCATCCGTCCTCTAGTTTTCTATTAAAACAAAAGGTATTTTTTTGCGGGACTTAAAAAATATCAGATATACTCAAATTGGTAGATCTCTGTTTCTGCCATTTCAACCAATGATGCGACAAACTGATAGCTCAAAATAAATGTATAATTTAGTTGAATGAGAAAACTAGTTTTGCAAGAAACACTCAAGCAAATTATCGCACAAAGGTTTATTATTTCTGTGTTAGATGGCCCTTTTACGACGAACGCCTGTATATACTCATCAAACTAAATTTATTACATATCGTCAAAGTACAACTGCACTGCCGTAGACCCGTGCCGAGAATATATTAATTAAATTTAATAAAACTGACTGGTGCAGTAATAATGAGGGATAGAAGAATGACCAAATGAACGAATCGTAAGAACCATGGCGCAATTGACGAGCAAATCCAGTCATGCATGAGATTCGACTCTTGTAAAATAACCATCAAATGGCTTAAGGTGAATATAAGAATCCCTGGTAACGTGACGGAGCACAGTTTTTTTTCCGCCAATATAGCTGGACAAAACTAAAAAAACATGATGAAAAATTCGTTCCAACGCTAAAAATATGTGTTTCGGCTATAAAAATGATTACCTGGTTGTACAGCCCGATTGCCCCAATGTCAGGTGTCCTAATGTACTGTTTACTTGTCTATAAAATGATAACAATTTTTACATTTCACCGTTAGAAGCAGGAGGGTTCGGTTTCCCAGTATCTTTTGACGCTGAGTCGATCTTATCCATTTTCAGACCAGATCCATTCTCAGAATGCTTAAATATGCGATAAAATTACGATTTTTTCGTAAAAATTCCTGAAACATTGATATTGTTTAAGGCCTTTTCTTGGGTGAAACAACTTGGAAATCTAAATATAATTGAAAGAATTTCTTGATGATTGGTTAGTAATTGAATTGACTTTTTCAAAAACATAACGAAAAGTTTTCATCTCGTTTTATTCATGATAGTAGATAAACAACATACCTACCCACTAAACATGTTAAACGACTCGAGTGAGGTTTGAATCCCACATAACCCGGAGTGCGGTCCCCTGCGGGTATCTTGCGAGATCCGATTACCATTAGGATCTTGAAAATTTCCTCACCTCCCTCGAAAAAAAAAAAAAAAAAAAAAAAAAAAAAAAAAAAACCCAACCCACATTAAAAACATGAAAAACATTTTTCATTCGCCTTTTTTACAATATCGGTTGTCTCTCTCTTGAAAATAATAAAAATAATATTATACACATATGAAGAATAAATTGTAGGAACTTTCAATTTATTTGAAGATGAAATAGGAACTTGGGATAATTAAACTTTGGGATACTTACTAGGAACTTCATTGTGATAGTTATGTGCAAAGATGAGTTGGAACTTCTAGTAATAACCAGGAATTGGGATTATAACTTAATGCTATACCTATCACAATGCTATTTCCAGTTTTCGTAACAATACCACTAAAAAAGGCACAAATGTTTATCCCTACGCTCTTAGCACTTTTCGCCACGTCAAAACACTCCAAAATTCGAAAAAGATGTGGCATAATTTGATTTAAAAACGCTATATATCTCCTAAACCTGCAACTTCCAGCAGCTGTTTCTTGTCCGAATCCCACCGAGAAATAACTCAAATTTAACATGGTGAAAAGATCTGGGTGGTCCGAGTGGGACCTCAAAAGTTACAGCCCAATAACTTTAGCACTAACGACGTTTTTCGCTGGAGAAAAAAAAAAAAAAAAAAAAAAAAAAAAAAAAAAAAAAAACATGAATACTTAAAAATATTGCAAATTTTAAAAATCCCATAGAACCAAAATCTAGCTGTTAGAGTTCTCGTATAATGTAGAACTTACTTTGAAATATATTTGGACTATTCGAGGCGAAGCTGCCAGTGAATCACTTGTAGTTGAGTGAACATGTCAATAACTCCGGCTTTGGCAGAACGATGAATGTGCTTTATCTTCACTTAACAATGCATGGTATGACAGGATTCTGCGACTTCTGAGCTCTTTCTCCTTCGTTTCTTACCTTGCCAACTAGCTATGAAGAGACTCCAATGGTAATTTCGAAGGTGAAAAGGACTTTTTTCTCAAATCTTTTGTCAGCTAGATTGGGGGAAAAAAAACTGCTTGGTTTTTTCTCCTCGTTGAGTGATCCATACTCGTTAGGGCTGCCTGTTCAGTAATGGGTAGGCAGCCCTGGGAGCCGCCATTGTGGGTGGATCCGGGCCGGTCGGGACACTCTGGTCCCGGCCGCCTACACTGGGAGCTTTCTGCCTCACCCTCCTCTCTGCCCCCTGCATGTTACCCTCCTTCTGCCTCTCTTTGCCTGTACTCACAGATTGTACGTAATATTGAAGGGGTTTTGAGTAGGAATTCTGACGTTTGCTCTATAATTTTTTGTATATGATGTTTTATGCCAATAAACAATTTATTACTATTATTTTCTCATAGTTTTGGTCGTATTGAAAATTCAATTCAATGTACATGCATTCATTCTATCAAAACCAGAACCGCTTTCATTCTACTGCGTTCTAATGGTCTTGGCCGCATATTACATCTCTTGAATTAGTCGTCAACTGAAAATAAGGCCTTCGATATTCGTAACGTGAATGCTTCGTCGTTCGCTGTATTCATCTACGTGAATTTTGCTCGTTATTTCGTTCGTGGGTGGTGACAAGCCCTTTAACGGTATCAAAATAATTGATGACAGGATCAGAACGGCGAGATGGGTCCTTTAATATAAATTACCAGATTTTCACTCCTCTGGACCTTTAGGGCTCTGATTCGTCGATATTCCTCCCATTTTTCCTCATTTTATTACAAAATATAATAGATTTGAAATACTATTACACTGTCATGTAGAAAATTGTTTTCATTGGGTTCCTTAATGAGCGTTACCAATGGGTGCGAAAAAAGTATTTCAACTATTTTTAAATGGAAGAAGATTCCATCCTAAGAAGTTTGGCATCAACCGCACTCTCCTACGACGAGTAATTTCCTTTCTATGATTTTTCTATAATTCTATAAGTTTCGCTCACTGGTGACGTCAAAGCGCCCCTTCCGCCCGGGTGGGACCCCCTGCCAACCAGTGTGACGTCACCAGTGTAAACTTCGAAAAATTATAGAAAGAAAAAACTCAACGTAGGAGATCAAATTTCTAAGAATGAAGTGTACTTTCATTTAAAAATGCAAAATGAATACGGTTGTAACGCCCATTGGCAATGTAAAAACTCCTTCTATTGTTGATCTGATTTCGTAAGTTACCGTGCATGCTGAATCCTCGTAGTTTCTATCGTAATCGGATAAAACTTGAGGGATTTGTGGTAATGTGCTTCTATAATCTTCACTACATATGTTTGGTATCTGTAAAACTTGATTCTTTTTACAAAATATAGTCAACTTATTTCCATGGTTGTTTGACTCAGAAAGTGGTTGGACGTGAAAGGTTAGGGTGGGGGGGGGGGGGGGGGGGGCTCGTTTTGATGGATCATTAGCTTGTATGAGGCCAGTGGGTTTGTCATCAGCACCCAAACTCCAAAACGGAGTGCCTTTGCTATAACAAGGTGTAGTGAAGGGGGCTCTGAACTATCAAGATCCGCCGCTAGGAGCGGTAGGGGGCGAAGGACCTAATGAACTTGGTGGTTGACATGAATTTCCCCATGTTGATACTTTGCGTTACCCCTTTTCGCTCTACGATTCGTTCCCTTCACCATCAATCTCATCAATACTGGCCAATGAGAATTATATTATTATTAAATAAATAATAATAATAATAAAAAAATGCACACAAGCAAACAAAAAAAAAAAAAAAAAAAAAAAAAAAAAAAAAAAAAAAAAAAAAAAAAAAAAAACCGGCAAAATAACGGAAACAACTTGTGTCTGTACGACTGCCCTTATAGGCAACAAAAGAGAGAAAATTGGTAATGTCCTTGTTACGTGCTTCGGTCTACTTCCAGCTTTTCATGTTCGGAGCAGAGTTGCCAGGTGTGTGGGTTTTTTATTTTTTATTTATTTATTTTTTTTTTTTTTTATCAAGGAGCCCGGGCGAAAATTGAAAGTCGCTCCGGACGCTTAATGTCCGGTTTTCATTGGAAGGACGGAAAATGTACTTTTTTTTTAATTTGGAAACTACGCGCTTCCTGATGAGCCGTTGGTTTGGAAAATTATCGCGAGCATGATAAAATTTCATTCACCCTCTCCCACGTTGCCCCTACTGAGACCACGTTATTTTCACATTCCAGCTAAAATTTATCTAGCAAGTTTTTATTTTTCAAAACAATTCATGTTTTAGCTGATGGTATGCTACTTAGATCGTATTTTTCGAGAATCAAAAGACATAATTCTTTCAGGAAATTCAACATTGATTTCTAAACTTCTAATTTACATGGTTGTAATGCAATTAGCGTGGTTTCTCTGAGGAACTCATTTACAAATCATATATCTCGAATATGAATGAGATTTAAGTGACTTAGTTCAACTCAATATTTGTTCAAAGCTTATCTGAATCCACCCATTATTGTCGGCAAATGGTATCTATTGGAACATATTATAAATAATATAGGGAAATACCAGGTCTCATTTGGCAGGAACGTGATTTCATCAAGAAAATTAATATCAAGAATTGTGAATGCATGGAACTTATGACTGATTGAACTTTGAATGAGTAAGTAGTAGTTTGTATGCAGTAGTTTATAGTCTATACTTTCCCCCATGTCCGGTGTTTAGCGAATTTTCGTAGAAAATGAACTACTATTGCAATGGCTCGGAAAATTTTAAAATCAAAATTTTTGAAAAATTGCATTATTGAAATCCATTTCCACGCATTCTGAAACGAATCCTAGAGTTTAACGCTTTTTCATATGTAGGTTTGTTGTATATACTCGTATGTCATTCCAGACGATAATTCTCCATTGGATTAAGATGAAAATTCTGTCCTTGCGGCAAAAAAATTAAGCTTTCTGAACGAAAGGATGAGTTCGCTGGCCAACTTTTTGAGCACATTAAATTGGTCAGATTTAAAAAAATTGTAGTTAAGAAATCCCTAAAAATGGCTGAAAATCGTTAGATTTATATTTTTTTGGTAGAATATTGCTTAAATGAAGTTTATTTACTATAAAATAGGACATTCACATAGTTACGTATAAAATTATGCTGAAAAATGTACTTGAAGTTAATTAAAATTTGCTAAAAATCGATAAACACTGCAAAAAAGATGAGAATCTAAAATCTCTTTCTGAATAGCAGATTATTATTTAGAATACAATTTTTGCCATAAAATTGATATTTAACAATTTCTTAGCACTAGAAAAGCTTAAATTTCAAAAGAGTTTAACATTATACTATACCATAATTGACGAAAATTCGCTCATACAATCATGCAATATGACTGGAATTTTTCAGAAAATTGTAATGATATTTATTAAAAATTTTCAGCCTAATTTTATACATTAATTTTTTAATGTTCTAGTTCATAATATTTATTTGAGCGGGGGGAAAAAATCGATTTAACATTTTTGACATTTGACCAATTTAATGTGCTCAAAAAGTGCTGGCTAACGGACTCATCTATTCATTTAGAAAGCTTGATTTTTTGGCTGAAGAACGAAATTTTCAACTCAATCCAAATTCTGCACAACGGACTTCAATTAAGAAATTTTTCGAAAATTTTGATTCTACATTTTTTGGAGCTATTTCATTAGGGTTATCTTCTACGAAAATTTGCTAAAAGGAGGAATTCATTGATTGACCAGTCAATTGACGGTAGTAAGTGGCTGGAACTATAAGACGACAAGCGTCGATCATATGGCTGCAGTTTCTGCAGTTCAGGAGGGGCTGATCATGATGAAATGTGTTTTCGTACAAATTCCTGTGTAATCTTCCCTAATTGAAGTAGACGTTTTAATAAGTTGGATAATAGGAGAACGAAACTATACACGATGAGGAAGAATTCGCAAACATATTTGTAAATAATATTTTCAGTAACCTGTGTGTTACTGAATGAGTTTCCCATTTCTGGGGAAGGGCAAGAAACTTCATAAGAGGCAAAGGGGAAACTTAGAGGGAAACTTGTCAATAAAGTTAACTAAAACCTGACAACTCGACTTCTTTACTTCGGTTATTTACAATACACCCGACATCGTTCCCTTGTGACAACAGAAATCGAAAATCTCAACAAACAGGTGGACACGAACAAAGAAAGGAACGTCGAAAGCATAAAAGGAAATTCGAGAAAAAGATGAAAACGCGGCAGCGGTAGTTGGAGAGGACTGGGGGAAAATGTGAAGAGGAGGAGGGTCAGAGGAAAAGACGGAATAGAGAATGTAGTCGGCGGTTTATTTGTGGAGGCGTCAGGGAAAATTCGATGGAATACAAAGTGGACCTCGACCACAACTGGAGCGGTAAATTCAATCAACTCGCTTCAGGGCAGAAGTCGAGTAAGGTGGCCGTGGGTGTGGTGGAGGGGGGAGGGGGGCTTCTTCACTGCCAACTATATCGGGGGAAGTGGGACGGGACGGGCGGCTGGGGAGCCTCTTCAACTTTAGCAATAGACTGAGAAGTCCCCTTGTTGTGACAGATCAAATAAAGAATGGAATTGGGAGACCGCGTACTTCGTTACACCTTGTTATAGCAAAGACACATTTTAAAGTGGGGTGATGATGGCACGCCCAGTGGCTTCAGTGAAATACCTCTGTTATGGGTTATTTATAAGTTGATGAGTTAAGACTTCCATCAAAGCTAAAGGGGAGTTAATCCAGATATTCTCGTTATGTTCACAAGGGACGATGACTAGTGTGTTTTCAAGAACCGCCCACTCAAATTGGCAAGTTTTAGTTTAGTATATCCACCAGTTTCCCCCTAAAGGGAACCCATTGCGTTTCTCGAAGTTTCTTGCTCCTCCCCAGGAGAGGAAAACACAATTAGGCTTTTACAATTAAACAATTTAATTTCATTCATTCATTATAGCGGTAGCACTCCGTTTGAAGTGTGGGTGATGATGGCACGACCAGTGGCTTCAGTGTAATATCCCTGTTATGTTTGACTTGTTAGTTGATAAGTTGAGACTTACATCAAAGCTAAAGCTGGGGGTCAAGAGTTATCCTTCAAAAACATCTGTGGTATATCTGCATCAACTCTAGATTAATTAATGATCCTCCATGGTGGAATGGGTCGTATTTGTATTAGTGATTGCTTTGTTCAACAACACTTCCACTGGTTGTTGCCACAAGTGACGATGTCTAGTGTATTTTAGAACAACAAATATTGAATTCAATCATGATACTAATCAAGTGGTTAATTGGCTAGGAGTAAATTAATAAGTATCTGGGCGAAACCTTGAGAGAATGGGGTTGGCATTTTTTTAGTTTCATAAATATAAATTAAGGATGTGGTTCAGTTCCTGGGTAGAGACAATGGAGCACCATCCTCTAGACCCATGTCCGTCGATGTCTCGAGTATTGTCTTGAACCGTCTCCTCAAATTGTCTAGTTTGCTATATTAACGAGTTTCCCCCTTAAGGATTCCCATGTCATTTCTTGTCAGGCTTCTCGCCCCTCCCCAGCAATGGAAAACACAATTAGAATACACGCATTACTAGGGTTGTTACAAACTTGATGGAATTGGGCCATCGCGTACTTCGTTCCTTCTTTTTATAGCTTTCGACACTCCATTTTAAAATGCGGGGGATGTTGGCACGCCCAGTGGCTTCAGTGAAATATCCCTGTTATGGATGATCCTCGTTAGTTTTCATTCCACATCAAAGTGGGGACAACGAAACCTGACTGATTGTCGACCAGCGATAACGCTAGATCTTCGATGTATATATAGTTACTAGCTGGACCCACCTGTACGGGTTAGTCGGTGCATAGTCTGTTGAAATAACCATATCCAGACATGTGGTCGTAACTACGGATCATGCGACATGCCAAATTACAGCATAAATGTAGCTAAATCAGGCTCGAACTGATCAGGAAAGAACTCATCATTTCGATCGTCTCTAATGACCCAAAGATTCTCTCTATCAAATTTCAACTTCCTAGGGTGAACAGGGGAGAATTTTTCTCCCTCAACTGATTAGGAAAGAGCCCATCATTTCAATCGTCTCTTAATGACCTAGAGAGTCTCCCTATCGAATTTCAACTTCTTAGGGGGAATATTAGAGAATTCAGCTCACTCAGCTGATGATGGATGAGCCCATCATTTCATTCGTATCTTATTGTCCCAGAATCACCCTATCAAATTTCAACTACCTAGGGTGAACAGGGAAGAATTTAGCTCACTCAGCTGATCAGAAAAGAGACCATAATTTCAATCTTCTCTTAGATCCACAGAGTCGCCCTGTCAAATGTCAACTTCCTTGGATGAACATGAGACATTTTACCCATCTTCACTCAGAACACCCGTATAGCAAGCAACCTGTGAAGGCTGTGAGGGCTTGTCACGAATTTCCACCGCTAACGAACTGCCTCTCAGGAACCATAGTAACAAAAGATCCGGAACTAAACAAATCGGTGTCGAGGGGTAGCTCCGTTTATGAAGTAGAAGGATGTTTTGGAGATTCAGACCTAGCCTATGCTATGCGCCGGAACTTGCTGATCATTTTGCGACCTATCCCATCAGAATCGGTCCAGCCGTTTAGCCGTTTATTGGGAACATAGATAGATAGATAGAAACAAACTTTGAGTTTCATATATATGGATCATCGCTGTCGTGTCATCATGAATTGATCGGTACATCAGTATTTAGAAAATTGGAACGTACCGTGGTTGGCTTATTGAGAATGATTGAAGGTGTAGTATAGAATCAAGTAAATGTCTAATTTGTTGCCGTTTTGTATTTTACGCATACGCTTTCTTTCTCAACCTACAGAAAATAAAACAAGCTGTCTCGTAACTAAGTATACAAAAAAATCTATTATTGCTCTTCATCGGTAATTTTATCGTTACAATTGTTTTGTGAGGTGAGAGTCATGCAGTCCTGTCAAACAGGCCAGTGTTTCATTGTAACATGAACAATAAATTGAATTATGAAAGTTTCAAAGCTATGTTGTGACCCATCGACATCGTGGTACATCTCTCGCTCTCTCTTCATAAAGTCATGCTTTTTTGGATTCTATGTGCTCAGCCTTTCTGACTTTTTCCATCTAACTCTGTCGCGAAACCACGAATGAAGTTAGCTAACAATTATTATTTGAATTGTTACAGTTCCGGTCGTCGTTTTAGATGGCTGACTTGCATTGGCTGTACTGTATATTCATGATCCAATAAACAGCTTTTTTGTGCGCCAATAGGCTTAGAAACATCGACAAAGTTCTTAAAATCAAGTTATAAAATAAAATTTGAGGTTTTAATAGAGTTTATCATTTCCACAGAATTTAAATGAACTCGATTATTTTAAAGATATCGCGGGCCATTCTCTTATAAAATGTATTTTTCGTGGTCTAAAAAATATATGGATGTATGGGTAATATATAGGTATCCTAGAGTGGTAATCTGTCTTGGTTTGCATTCTTCAATTTTCTACATTTTTTCCAAAATTCAAAAGACAGTGTTCTGAAATCACTAGAGACGCCCTAAACCATAGATGTTGTTGATTTTAGTACCGATTTACTTGAACTACTAATTACTGGTACCTCCCCCTGCTTGCTTTTGAGATGCATCATTAAATCTCTAATGTATAGATGAAATATTGTTTCAACCTCCAACGTGGTTGGCTACCTTTCGATTTGATTGGTTTACAACTAAACATGATGCAACTCACAACTCAATTTCCAACTTGTTTGAGTGAGGTTGGAAAGTTAGGTACGGGGTGAATAATATATGGGCTCTCGTATTACAATGTGTTTCGAATGTTTTGAGTGATTGATTGGCAGTCGCGTTTGCTCGATGGCTCCATAATCAAATACCAAACATAGTTTTTGATCAATATTGATTGATAAAGATTATGAATAATCAACCTTTGTGTAATAATTTGCAGCGTGTGGCCGACTTTCGGGACCATATAAGGTTCATCCCACTTTGAAACAGTTGATCAGTTAGGCCGAACCCAGTGGGCGTCTTAGTATTAAAACTTAATAAGATAACTTCAGTTGTTTGGCTCGAGCGTAGCGTGATAGACCTATCCCACAGTCCTCTCGTTTGTGTGTGTATATATATATATATATATATTTCCGTGATGTCTCAGTGATAAGCCTTTCCACAACAGTCTCCACTCTGAAACCTCGCTCTCGACCTGTCCTGCTCTCGACTTTCTTGTTATCGCGGGTCCAAACCGATTATTGTTATCTGATTCAATATATTTGTGCCCGTCTCGTAGGCCAGTTTCTCTTTGGTCGATTGTAATCACGCATTTCGAATCGATATTGGTGTAGTTTTGCGCGAGTATTTTCAGCGCGGTGCGGTCCGCGTCGCGCTCAAAATGTCGCCCAACAGAGCTCTCAACATTTTCATGTTCGGATGTTATCCCAAAGACCTCCATTCGCTCGGTAAGCTGATCGTTTTCACGGATAAACATTCAAACTGATAACGTTTTCTCTCAGTTACACTTGATTCAAACGCCTTTGTTTTAGAAATGAGTTTCAATAAAAATGTAAATATATTTTTTATCTCTAAAACTGATTTCTAAATACCCGGGACTGATTTCTAAATACATTGATTTAAAAATAGTTGTACACTTATATTAACTAGTTTTACCCCAGAACACACATACTTTGAAGCGTAGCAAACAAACTAAAATTTTTTGAGTTTAACTGTAAAACTTGGTTATAACGGAGTTGGAAATATCTACAAATGTTTATATTCGATTCAACGTGAAAAAATACATAGAATCCGACCGTATACTCCTAGGTTCATAGAGGGTCATTTTTCGAGAAAACCAACGATATCATTGAAAAACCCACATTTTTCAACATTAAAACATAATTTTCTTCCCTAAATAACAAAGAAAAAGTAAAATTGACTATACAGTTGGAAAGATTATTAGATGACGCAATTTTCATGAGATGTGCCAGTTTTCAGGATTTGTTCTTGATGAGTAATAAAGTTTTAAAGATTTTCAGAACTTTTGTTTCTTCAAAATCTTCTAAGTTTGAGCTGATGTGAAGGTCTTTGGATGATACTTTTCAAGAACCCAAGTACTCTATTCTTATAGGAAATTCAACGCGGTTCCGAAAATGAGGTAAAAATTAATACTAAATGAGGCAAAGTGGAGGAATTTCAGTTTAATAGGAAAGAACACGGTTTTCCTGAAAAAAAAAAACCTCTAAAAAATCATATCTTGAGTACGGATTGAGAGAAAAATACGCGGTTGGCAGCATTTTATTGCATTTTTGATGCACACACAAAAAAATGTTCGTCCCTCATCCGGTTCCACCCTGTATACCTATATTATTATATGTAAATATAATTTATTATATATATTATAATATTATTTATATATATACACGTATGAGAAAGCGTTAAAATCTAGGAATCGTTCCAGAATTCCACAAAACGGATTTCAATGAAGATAATTTTCGAAAATTTTGATTTTAAAATTTTTGGGGCCTTAGCTTCATTTTTTACGAAAATTTGCTAAAAACAGATAAAACTGCCTAAAATCCAAAATATTTGTTTAAATAGCAAATTATTAGTTAGAACAAGTTTTTTTTCCTATTCATTTGTGCTCAAAGTCCCCGAATTAGAAAGGAGTTTCGCATGAATTTATAATACGATAATTTACGAAAATTCCCTCATTCGATCATGTTTAATCATGTAAATTTTTGTTGCATGATTTACTGGCTTTACTTTCAAAAGGATTGCTGTTGCCGTTCTCTTGTTCCACTAAAGTTTATAACTGAAGGAGATGCAAGTTTCTATTTAATGTTGCTTCCCAGTGGGATTATACTTGTCACGTTGCTCATTTCAAATCTCTGCCAAGGGAATTAAATGTTCGCATTCTCGGAATGTATTTCAGCTGCAATCATATTTTGGGACGGCCCTTATTCAGAAATCATCATTTCGGAAAGGAAGTGAATTAATTTTTAAATCACCCCTCGTGTTCCGTATAAATTAAAAACGGCTCTCCCAGCCCCGAATAATTACGAATGGGAAATGTAAAAGACTTCGGCATTCAACGTTGTCTCCGTTGGCGCTCTCTCCCTCAGATATTTGAGGATGGTGCTAACAATGGATTGTTAAAGTCGTATTATTACACCGTCTTTTTCACTGCTCCTCATTTATCCACTACTATTCGTTTCCATTCATTCGATACAAAATTGTTTGACGGATGTAGCCGATAGCAGAGTTAATTAAATTTACCTTCTATGTTCGTGATGAGGAATTTATGTACAATGACACTTTTTTTCTATTCGTTATATGAATCTGATGCCAGGGTTGACGGGATCCTTAGAGATAGAAAATACCAATTTACTCAACAACAAATTATTAAATCATTTCATCACCTGAATCCGTTGGAGAGACTAAAAACTTGATTTTCTTTGTTTTTCATAAAAAACTTTGTCGAAATTCCAGTTATGCGAATGAGATAATATAATTATTTCATGATACTTTTCCTAGGTCCAGCTCACTGGCCGTCCTATACCAGAAATGTTACAAAGGTTAATATTAACATGAACGGTCAAGAAGTCTCGGGGTCTTTTCCTTTTGAGTCATCTGACGTTGAGTTTCATCTCACGTGCTCAGGGTATCAGGGATGCCAGGTGTTTGGTTTTGGCCCGGACACGTCCGGTTTTTTAACAAGCAGGAAAAATAGCTCCGAAAGCCAAATGTCCGGTTTTCACAGGAAGAGCGGTACATTTCCAGTAGTTGAGTGTTCTATCGTAGTTTGCTAATCCACGAACTCAGCCGTGACTCCTTGAGTACCTACCTAAATTGAGGTTTAATTATCTTCTGGAAATCGACGTCTAGAAATCTACTCTAATCGCCCAAAATCATAGACATTCATAGTGTTGTCACATTCTTCCATATGTAGGAACTCTTGATCTATTCCGTTAGATATTACTTGTGCATTCGCTCTTTCAGTATTGTACGGAGGCGATGAATAACCTTGAACTTCTAGACTTAATGACGTCATTTTAGTTATAAAAATCCAAGTTATCGGATATTTATTGATTTGAATGTTTTCCGTCAGTCTATATAAACAGTATAACCTAATAAATAGTATTTTATAAAAATTCTTGAAATTCCTACATTAATTGGTCTTGTTCATTTTACTTTATTTATCGCATTATTTAATCTCACTTAATTCTTCGTGGCTGTGAGTCTCAATAAACAATAAAACTAAAAAGTAACTTATTATTGCCAGGTATCATTAGCTACACACACTCAGAAACGAAGAAGCCCCTGTATGGTTTTCTAACTCAATTACGGTTGAACTCTTTAAATTTGTGGTTTCGGAATGATGAATAGCAATTATTATAATGTCAGTTATTCTTCAATCTTGTGAATGTATGTGATACGTGTATACTATTATCATACTAGGGATGAATAAAGGGCACCTACCGGTTGAATACAAAAATGTATTTGAAACATCACATACAATTGGACAAGAAAGTCCTAATTTTAGGATAATATTTTTTATTGAACATAATAGACAATGCATGTCGGATAGATAATCGTATCAATTTTGTCAATCATATGCAATGATCGATAAACAGAACAATCAACAGCAAACAAAACAGTTAGCTAATCAACAATTAACTATTATCATTATCAATTACTGTGCTGCATGCACCGAACTTGTTTCTGTAGGTATAGTTTTTGATATGGATGTGTCTTGCCGTTGGGCGCTGGGGGTCATAAAAAATGTTGTTATAAAAAAACTCGGCGCTCCGCGCCTCGCCAGGGGGCAAGCCCCCTGGACCCCCGGTTAATTAACTATTATCATTATCAATTACTGTGCTGCATGCACCGAACTTGTTTCTGTAGGTATAGTTTTTGATATGGATGTGGATAAAATGTTGTTACGCAAAAAAAAAAAAAATAATAAAAAAATAAAAAATAATTCATAGGGGGAAAAGTAAGACATATCCATGTATACCGATTATCTGCATGTAGTGTAGATACTCAACATTAGTTTACTGATGTTTGGTTTGCAATTTTACCGCTCGTCAAATATCAATTTCGGGGTGCCTGATACTGAGTTTTTAGCAATTTTTAAGTAGGTAAGCATATGAAAAAGAGAGTTTCAACATCCACTAATGTAATCTCTGTGAAACACATTGACTCATGATTCCGTTGTTCAGTTGCCCGAAAACATATCGATGATTCATGTTTTGCCGTGATAGTGGCGACGATTTTCACTCCAGAACGGCATTTCCATGGAGACATTAAAATTTCTCACTGTGTTGCAGAATTTCGTTGGCTTGCATTTGCAATAACAGTTCAGTTAATGTTTTGGGTTCGATGATTAAATGTTTTTAAAATTTTAATTTCAGTCCAAAAGGACTAAAAGGATTGATTTGATATTTTTTCGTTTTTATGATTCAAACTTGCGATCTTTGCAACATCTAGACCACAAAACTATACAATTAATTTAGATCCATTTATCCAATATATATTTTTGCAAATAGGATTGATCTTGGATATTTTTGACTCTCCTGAACGACATTTCCATTTCATGAGATGTCTCACTGTGTTGCGTATGTTATGGCCCAAATATATTTGATAACTCGACAGAGTTCCACTCCTGTCCTTCATTACAAAGGAGAAATTACCTTTAAGTAACAACGCTCCAACCAGATGAGCTATGAGGTTGATTTAATCAAACTTCTTCGACGACTGCGGAAGTTGTCCTTTGGCGTAACATTTCCTATTTGTTAAACACGAGCCATCCCGGCTGGTTTGGGGTCGGACGAAAGACGAAGTGAAACAGCAGACCCCTGGCTCTGCAGATGCTCACTGGAAGAAGTCCAGCAGTCAAGCGAGGTCATCGTTACGGTCTGTGTTTTGACCCAAGTGTGTGAGGAAGTGAAATATGCTATTTCAGGGAATACAACAGTCTTTGGTCGAGAGGTATTAATTAATTGTTTCGCATATTATGTCTGGTTTGGGTGACGTGCACCAACTGTTATGGCCCCAAAATATTTGATACCTCGACAGAGTTTGAATTCGTGCCCTTCATCACCTACTACACAGAAATATTAACTCTTTTGTAACAACGCTCCAACCACGTGAGCGATGCGCCCAACAAGTACTTGCACGCAAGCATTTGTCTTTTTTTTATTGAGGATTTTTAGTTAGTAGTGTAGTGAAAGTGTTACTGCCGTATTCATTAGAAGTTATTTTATCCAACTCCTACTCACGAGAAGGTTCTTCTCTCAGCTTCTCTACTCATTCATCCTCTATGACCATCCAATATTTGAAGAAATGACGGACACGATCTGGTTTGTCCGAGTTTGTGAGTGAGTGATTAGGATCAGTGAGCAATGATTTGAACTTAGCATCTGTTCAATATGACAGATATTTACGCCGCCTCTTCATGTGTATGGTTGGTAAATCGTTTGAATGTATAATTCAGCCGTTCATGAGAGTCGCATGCGTCTTGTAATGTAGTTGGACGGTGGTCGAGTCATCAAGGCGGAAGATCGCTATTACTCATTCGTCCCGTGCGCTTCATCAACACGAATCTCTCGTCCATTCGCCTGTTCTGCCAATTTACTTAGATTGAACTGTCTGGAAAGTGCTTTGTAAAACCGCTCCCTCCTCGTTTTGGTGTCGAGTTGATTTGCAGGGACGAATTAGCTATGGTACAGGAGGATTTTGTGAGAATCTCGAGATAGGTTCGGCATCCAAAACATATTCCATTACCTACCTACCACCATTACCTACCCTCATTTGGGGAATATGAACAGGTTTATCCTCATTTTCGGAGCCTACTTCGATTACGTTCACAGGTTCGAGATGAATGTCCATGGTCAACCATGCCATAAGGTGCTTCCAAAAGCAAATATTCCATTTATTGGTAATTTATCGAAATTAATTTATTCGTGGTTGTTAATAGGAATCAACTATTATCATTACGTACCTTTCGGAAGAATTCTTCGACACGAGCAAGTCGAGTACCGGGGGCAAGCGCCCATCGACGGACTGATGATGATGTCTTTGCATCGAAAGCGCTCGTCCGCAGTACTCGACTTGCTATTGAGACGAAACGGATTCCTCCGAAAGGTAAGTAAATAAATTTTACTATTATTACTAGCGGAAATAACCCTCTAGATTTAATACCGAATCAACTACACCATTAGTGAGTTTCACCTTTAAAAACGCATACAATTGAGCATGATAAAAATAAACGAAAATAATAGTTGATTAACGGGCATGCCTTACTCAGTTATAACGGAGTTGGAGAGATCTGTAAGAGTTACCTTCCGATTCAGCCTAAAAAATTACGCAAAAATCGACCAAAAACTCGATGGGTCGTAGAGTCATTTTTCAGGAAATTTTTTCAGAAATCTGTTGAACGATTTTTAAACATTAAAAGATCATTTTCTCCGCTAATTAGCTACTTAGGTAAACTAAAATTGACTACACCGTTGGAAAGCTGAGATTCTCTGGCAGTTTTTGGTATTAGTGATACCTTAAACATTTTGTTGAATTTTGGCAGTTACTGCCATGAGAAAAACTTCTTTGCCATTTCGTTTCTTGTTGATTGTACGAAAATTTATGTTTTATTCCGATATAAAAGTTTCCTTATAACTCTTTCCAACTAACTGTGTTCTTTTTTTTAAATTTTACCCGGAAATTTAGAGCTATTTCTATTTTATTTTATATAGAAAATAAATACATTTATGTGTATGTGTGAGAGTGTGAGTGAGTGAGAAATCGTAAAATTCAAAAAACTCAAACTAAACGAAACATGTGAAGAGGGACTTTTTGATATAAATGACATAAGTATTTACACTGTTGAATACACTCTGTATATATTTTTCACGGGTCGTCGCACAGCCCAAACTTCTCGACTTGGAATCTTGAAATTTTGCATTGCAGTTTCTTTTAAGGTATTCACATTTGCTGGAAACAGGGTTTTTAAGTCCAATATTTCAAGGTGGGCCAGAGGATTAAATTCTGTAATTTCCCTAATATTGTACTGTGCGTATTTTAAACGGCTGTAATGTCTGTAACAGTTCAATTATATATTGACCTTAGTAGTTATGAATAGACTTTTCTTCCTTGATTAAATCCTGCCTCTCCAGTAATAGATCGATGTTATCCATCCAATCATGTTAGGTATTGATCACACCGCTCTCCCAGTCAACAACTTCTTAATAAAAATGGTTCTGTATCTGTTCTTATCTGAATATTACAGTAATTTCGTTTATAGAGGTGGTTCTTAACTAGTAAGATCCAAAACAATTGAATTTTCAATGTTTATTTCTTTATATTTCAATGATAGGTACCTACCATGTTAGTCCAACAAATAATCATGAGAGATTTCAGGGACACCCAATACAATCCCCATCGATATTAGCAATCTTTGTCTCTCATTTGCATGTAGTTCATGGTTGCATGTGCATGGTTTATAAGGATCAATCTATTCCTCTATGGTGCGTGACTAAGCTTTGGAGTTCAATTTTGAATAAACGTTGCCGATTCGGAAAATTATACTTATTCCAGTTTTTTCTACTATAGTAATCTCTCCTATCTTATGGTCGGATATTTCTATCTCAACATTACCCGGCTTTCGTTCTCTCCCTCCGTTTGATCTTAATCTCCTTAATGACTTGATCCTAAACTAAGGTTCGAAGTCTCGTTTGGAACATACGGCGAAGTCCTCGAAGTCTCCCCTCCATTGTGGGGGCGACTTAATACTAATCATCGTTTCTGCAGAATGTTATCAACCCTTCGGAGCCAATTACAGCACTAAGCGAGCACGTAAGTGCCGTACCCGTAGGGATCTTCATACATATAGGAATCACGAATGATAATTAATCAATACAGTTGAAACCGGGTAGGAGGGACTTGGGTAAATGGAGCACCTCTCCATATCGTCAAAATTAATCTTCGACAAGGGAGGACAAGAAGTTTTCGTCGTGCAGCGTGAACATATAAGCAAATTCTTTTTCAACTGGTTATATATATATATATATATATATATATATATATATATATATATATATATATATATATATATATATATATATATATATATATATACACACATATCGCTTCGCGCCTCGCCGGATCTTTTCTCTTTTCTACTGTGTAGAAAACGAGGATAATTTGCTATGCAATTCGTCTCACGAGAAAAAAAAAAAAAAAAATTTTCAGGCCTGGCCGGGATTCGAACCCACAACCTTCGTCTCACGAGAAAAAAAAAAAAAAATTTTTTTCAGCCCTGGCCGGGATTCGAACCCACGACCTCTCGCTTCCCATCTCGGGACAAAAAACGTTTCACAAAAAAAGTGGACATTTTAAAAAAATTATTGGGGGTCGGCCTAAGAATTGCATAGCAATTAATATATATATATATATATATATATATATATATATATATATATATATATATATATTTTGGCACTGGTGTGCGATAAAAATTACGACAAATAAGCAAAACTAAAAATAAAATCGCACTATTATATTTCAGCTTTTGCCTTTTTCAAATTCTACAGGAGAAGTGCAAACTAATACACCTAAATAAATGTGTATCATCATAAATCATAATAAATGGACATAATCATGTATTAGCCGTTCGTATCCAGAAAAGTTTGGGATTTAAAAGAACCGTGAAAGTTTGAGCTCCATTTAGAGCTAATTTCTGAAATGTATAGATCTATATGTATGTATGTATATATTTTAAATTTCAGAACAGATATACATACCTATATATATATATATATATATATATATATATATATATATATATATATATATATACCTATATATATTTTTTTTTTTTTCCTCGCAAAAATTCCGTCAAAAAAGCGGGCGTTGTAAAGTAAAGGATGAGTTCGTTGGACAATATTCCTGAGCATGATAAATTGGTCACATTTCATAAAAAATGGTAAATATAAATTTGTTTGTAGAATATTATTTAGACAAAATTTGTCAACTGTGAACTAGCACATGACAACAATTATGCTCAAAATTGAGCAATGTACAATACCAATCTGCTCAAATTTCATTAAAATTTGCTAACAAAATTCGATAAAAACAAAAAATGTTACTATATGTGTGTTTGTAAAACAAAATGTTATCTAGAAAAATCAGCAAGTTTCATCCTCCACAATTATAAGTGTAATGGGTGTTAGCAGAGAAGAAGTTTGAGCCGTCAATCACAAAATTGCACGCTTACTCCTCTCATGTAGACATGAAAGTAATGCTTGTTGCTCTGAAGGCTGTATATATTTTTCTTCGGAACCCAAAAGCTTAACGGCGTTTTCGAAAATTGCTAATTCGTATAGTAGTTGTACAAGCAAGGAATGCATCTCACGTAATATATGTCTCTAACTAAATTAGCAGAATGGATCGGGGGCCAATGTTTTCAACGTAAGGTTAGGTTAGGTAGTGAGCAGTAGTCATTGATTGAAAAACTAACGGCACTTGCAAGCTCTTGGGAAGTTGGTGTGGTATTTTGGCCGTTTTGAGCTTTTCAAAAACAATATTTTTTTTAATTTATCATAAAGAAGTTCTGTGAAGGTGCTGGCTAAGGGAAGTAAAATTCTTACAACAAAGGTAACGTAAGAAAAGTTTCAGGAATTTTGTATGCATAGTGAATACATTTTGGACATTATGAAACCTTAAAGTTGCGATAACTTTTTTGAAGTTTTTGGCAATGATGCTCTTTGGACCTGAAGGTCTTATGTGTGCCACAATGTTGCGCATTATATGTCGTCTGTGTGTTTATCTGTAAAGCCGTCAAACATTTTTCTAATCCTGATGAACAACATGCGCTACACCCCAGGCTACCCCTCACCCATACTCTGGCAGTGGAACCCTTGTTTCATAGAAAACGTGAACATGCCGTGTTTCTATCCTCTCATTTCCGGTCGTAATAAATTCTGATCTTAAATCATTCTGTCCGGCCCCGCGAGTGAGATCCTCCCTTATCCTTTGACAGGGCCCTTCCTATAAGCCCTGGTCCATTGGAGCACTATTTAATCAAGTGAGGGGATGGTGGGACTGGGCTGAAGCTGGACGTGACGAGAATGTTCCTTCTGCCCCGTCCCAAAGTCGAGGCTTCTATTTTTAATGCCTGTTATTTATTTCTTGGGCGTTCCCTGTCAATAATTTATCGGGAGAGAATATTTCAATATCCAAGCTGGCTCAATAACAGAAGTGAGTCGTTGCAATAGTCAAAATCCCAATTTATACTTTTTAACGATCTTTTGTAATGGGAAACTACTATGTACTATGTAACGGCTCCAACATATTTAAAATCAAAATTATCTAAAATTTTCTTCATTGAAATCCATTTTGGGACTTTCAAAAACGAACTCCAAGAATAGTTTCAGAATGCCTCAAAACTCGTTTTAATGAAGAAATTTTTCAACATTTTTGAGACCTTGTCCGTTAATTCACTACCGCTTGATATATGTTCTATTGTTCTAAAAACTGTTTTCCGATCATTTTTACGTCCACTGTGGTAAAATAGATCAGATTGCTATGTATAGTTTGGTGGTCTGGATGCTCGCAGGCTTGCATCTCAAAAATACATAACATCAAGTAGTCAATCCCTTAGTAAAAATACAGATTAGTTGGACTTACAGTTCAGAATGAATTACTGGTAGTGAACTAACGGAAAAGGTTCCATTTTCTATTTCCAAAATTTCCGAGCCATTGCAATACCTTTATTCTTACAAAAATTCGCTGAAACTGCAAAAAATCTAAAAATTCGAAATATTTTTTGATTTGCCGAATTTTATTTAGAATGAGTTCATTTTCCATAAAATTGGTTTGTAACAACTTCGTTGTACTCAAATTACTAAAATTTCAACACAACTTTAACTTATTATACGAGAGGTAATTTGAGAAAATTCTCTCATACAATCATGCTAAAGATTTCCGATGTGTTCTTTGGAATCAAGATTAAGTTACCTGCTACATCAGAACTTGGCACGGTTGGTAAAACCGAACCTACCCCTTGTAATTAATTTTCTACGTGTCTCTTCGTGAACGCGCTGATACAAATTATTTATCCTAAACAATCACTTTCATTTGAACTTTTAATGAAGGCCTGGTTATGGATGCGCTTTGTTATGAAATGTTTACATCCTAATTTCGGGAAGGCTTCCCCCCGTGTTGGGTGCCCAACAATGGGTTGTTAAATATTAATGAATCCCCGCTGCTCGGATACCTTTCGTCAGTTCGTACTCCTCCTGCTCGTTCGTCATCGCAACGGTGAGACAACCTATAAATCATCAGGTAGGCCTTACATAAAAGTAGCTCGTACTTGGTAGGTGTCTGATATTTCTACTCAAGATACACGTTGATCTTGTATAAATAATTTCCTATGAATCACATTGTTGCGTGCGGCTAACTTAGTAGAGTAAATTATGCAGTAGAAGAAAATGTGAACATAAGTTCCATTTATGCAGCATGATTGTATGAGCGAATTTTCGTAAATCATCCTGTTGTATAATATTAAACTCTTTTGAAATTTACGCTTTTTGAGTGCTAAGAAATTGTTCTATTAATTGTATGGCAAAAACCGTATTCTAAATGGTAATCTGCTACCCAAATAGAGGTTTTGGATTCTTATCGTTTTTGCAGTTTTTATCGATTTTTTAGCAAATGTTAATTAATTTTAAGTACATTTAAGCATAATTTTATACATAAATTTGTGAATATCCTATTTTATAGTGGATATACTTAATTTAAGCTTTATTCAACCGTACAAATATAAATTTAACGATTTTCAGCCGTTTTTAGCCATTTTAGCGAATTTTTGCAGAAAATGAAGCTATTGCAATGACCCCAAAAATTTAAAAAAGAAAAATTTCGAAAATTTCCTTCATTGAAATCAGTTTTGAGACATTGTGAAACGAGTTCTAGAGTTTATTTTTTCATATTATATATATATCCTTCCAGACGATAACTCTCATTAGGATTGAGATAAAAATTCCATTCTTGCTCCAAAAAATCAAGCTTTACAAACGAAAGGACGAGTTCGTTGGCCAGCATTTTTTGAGCACAATGAATTGGTCAAATTTGAGGAAAAGTGCTGAAAAATCACTAAAATCATTACAATCATATTTCCCCAGAATATTGCTCGAATAAAGTTTATTAACTATAAAATAGAACATTAAAAATGTATGTGTAAAACTCAGCTAAAAATCATTGAATTTATGTTTTTCAGCGGAATATTACTCAAATGAAGTTTATCAAATATAAAATAGAACGTTGTAAAATTTATGTGGAAAATTATGCTGAAAAATGTACCTAAATTTCATTGAAATGTGCTAAAAATTCGATAAACCTGCAAAAAGTTAAAAATTCAAAATCTGTTTTTGAATCGCAGAATATTATTTAGAACGATCTTTTTTCCATAAAATTGGTAGTAAACATTTTCTTTTCAAAGACCTTAATTTTTAAAACAATGTAACATAATATATGACGATAATTTACGGAAATTCGCTCATACGATCATGCTGCACGACCGGAACTTTTTCGAGTAACTTGAATTAATGGTTTTCATGACATGTTTAATTTACGGAAATCCTATTTCACTGGTCGAAAGGTCTTATGTGTTCCTGGCCCAACCCTCCGTGGGGTTCGCGGCAGGTTCACTTGCCCCCGATATCAACGTTAATACGCTCTTTTCTCGGAACCCCACAAGGGTACGGCCTCTGCAATATTCATGCCCATTAATGCCTGAATTTTCCTGGCAGGGGGGTTGCTGAAGGTAAAAACTGGAAGAAGAAGGGCATCGGGTAGGTTGTTAAAGTCCGCCGCGCCTTCCGTCCCTAATGCAACTTTGATTCCGCACCGCTTCCTTCTGATCTTGAGAGGAAAAGTAGGGCATTACGGTGTATAAGAACACAAGAGCTTCTTCCCTTTCAAAGGGAAGTTTTTCTGTTTTATCCCGGAGGAGGCGAACAGGGGGAAACTTTCCTGATGGAGACAAACGCGGGGAACCGTAAAGTAGCTGATCGAATAAAGGTAGTAGGTACCTCTATTTCGGCGCAGTTGCTCCGCTCTCCCGTAACTTCTCGACAGATTGTGATGAAAGGATTTGTGGCTGTCTATCGGAACCTTATTTCGATTCTGTGGATTTAGCTGATTCCCAGCTATTCGTGTACATCACACTGGAGAAACGGGTGGGTATAGAACCTCGCGCAATGAAGGTAACTGAATTGTATGGAAACATTGGGGTTTCCCCTTGTACATGTCCTAATCAAATCGAAAACATTATGATAGATCAAAATTACCCCCCCCCCCCCATTTACCCCCCCCCCCCCCCCTGTTAATAAGTAATTCTGATCCGTGCAAGAACTTGGTTGAAATCTTGATCGATAAAAAAAAAAGAAAAAAAACACGATTAATCATTGTAACCCTCCCCACTGACCCTCTTCAATGATAAAATTTGGAACTTGTGACATATGTTCCAAAACTAGACCGATGTTTCAATCGAACAAAAAATAATCACGAAAATCAGATGAGAATAGAATAAACATCGCGATATATCAGTATTATTCCCTCCACTCACTCCCTTCATTATTAAAATTAGAAACTCATGGCATAAGTTTAAGTTCCAATACTTGTCCGAATTCTTAAGTGAACCAAAAAAGAAAGAAAAAGAATCACGAAAATCGGATGAGAATAGTGTAAACATCTCGATTTATCTGTATTACCCCTCCCTTCACCCCCTTCAATAATGATATTTGAAACTCTGTCATACGTTCCAAAATTAGGCCAAATTCTTAATTGGGGGGGGGGGGGAAAAATCTACGAAAATCAGATGAGAACAGTGTAAACATCACGATTTATGATAATTACCACTCACCCCCTCCATTGACCCCCCCCCCCCCTCTTTCGAATTTCGAAATTCTGGCATTTGTTTCAAAACTAGACCGAATTCCTATTAGAAAAATAAAGAAAGAATCTTGAAAATCGGACGACGATTATTGTGCATGGGAGCGCTGAATGAATTGGTTAACTACCTCCTCCACCCCCCACCCCACATCAAAACCGCAAATCCGTAATTCCTATGGTTTGCAGCACAATTGGACTAAAATTAGAACATCGTGGATAAAATTGGTCTAAAAAAGCTTGTTTTTTTTCCGGCTTTTCTCCCCTTTTTCTTTTTGAAATTCGACATACAGGTTGAATAAAGTTGGGGTCGATCAAAGAAAGAATCTTGAAAATTGGTTGTAAATTGTGGCCTGGGCAGCGTCGACAAAATTTGACCCACACATATACACACAAACCTCAAGTTTTTTTTTTTTTTTTTTTTTCCCCCACGGATTCGGTCTTTAGAGCAGAATGATCTGAAATGTGTTCGGTCATTTTTTCCTCATACTTGGATTATCCTATACCCCCCTAGATAAATTCCAATAGGCCGTCGCTCTAATATACGTAGCCTTCCTTATATGACCTAGATTCAGAGGGACGTCCGAACTAAGTAATCCGTTTCTATGTTCTTCGGAACATTTGAAATTGTTCAATATACCATTTGTCTGCGGTTCTAATGAATAAATAATCCAAGCCGTCGAGAATCCAAGTCTGCATCTCTGTTACACAAATTAGATCCGGGAAGCGGTTGTGGTTTTCCTGACCAAAGCGTAATTATCTTGTGGTTGTTTGTAACGGATATTAATTTTCCCCGTGGTACACGGTAGCCTAGAAACCCCGAGTCCGGATTGGGTCCGATTGAATAGTCGGAGCTCAGAGAACCCTTTGAGATGTAGTTTTCCTCCAAGTTTCCTGTGTGCCTAGTACGGCTGTAACGCCTCTCCTATCCTTTAGCCACCGGCACTACTCATTAATATAACTTTCAAGAAGGTCCTGCACAAACACTGTCTTCTGCATAGTTCCGTACCGGCTGAGGACTTGATGCTGTTTTAAAGAAGAATGAACCATTTCAATGGGTTCAAAAGTTTTGAAAAAAGTTACAGTCATGCAGCACTATCGTATGAGCGAATTTTCTTAAATTTCTTCATATCGCATTTGCAGTATGTTATATTCTATTAAAATTTGAGCAATTTGAGTACAACGCAGAATTGTTAAACAATAATTCTATGGCAAGAAACTCATATTGAATGAAATTTAGCAAATCAAAAAATATTTTGGATTTTTAGATTGTTTTTCAAAAAATCGTTAAATTAATATTTTCATCAGAATTTTATTGCAAAGAAGTTTATTAACGATAAACTAGAACATTAAAAAATTGATGCACTAATTTATGCTGAAAAACGTACCTAAATTTCATCAATATTTGCAGAAAATTATATAAAAACTGCAAAAAAAAAACCTAAAATTCCAAAATCTTTTTTGAATCGCAGAATATAATTTAGAACGAGTTTTTTCCCCTTAAAATTGATGTTTAAACATTTTTTCACACAAAGTTTTGAACTTTCTAAACAATTTAAAATAATACAGTTCGATAATACACGAAAATTCGCTCATTCGATCATGCTGCACTCCTGGAACTTCTTATTCAGTTGTCCAAGTACTTTCGCCCATTAGGCTCATCAGAGAGTATTTTGTCTTTTATGGTGAAATTATTGTTTTGTGCTTCATCCATTATAAAGTAAAGGTTGTTCTTAAATTGTTAGTTTCCAGAGGCTGGATTGTGTTGGTAGTGTTTATCCATTTGGAGTGCATCATAAAGTTTGCTAGCGTAAGGGATCCTCATCATCCTAGTGTGGGCGTTATTACAGATATAATTTTTGAAACGGGGAATCAGCGTTATTACCGGTATATCCCCTGAGCTCACTTCTATAGAATAATGTTTCTTCATAACAATTTAGAGACATATTTTTGGATAATCATATTCGCCACTTTAAATGATGGAAACATTAAATTTTGGAAATACTCCAATCCAGTTCCTATTTCAAATCTTGTTAAGGATCCCCGCTTTTCGAAGACGTTGAGGATATGACAGATATTCCTGATGATTTGATTCTAAAGAAATCAACCTGGTATGGCATGACGGTAATTAAATTGATTGAGGATCTAATTAACTCTTATATGCCGGAATAACAGTTCATAATCTTGAGTGAGTTCCTCTGAACGTGTTTGGATTCCGCCGACTTGGCTCAAAGTCTCTCGAGATACAAAAAAAAGTACAAGGCGAGCATCGTATTTGACTTTGAAGTAGACAGAGGAAAAAACACATCAAAGCATAAAGTGCATTACGGAATTTCCTGAATGGGCCCTTCCCGGGGATGGAAAAATGGGCTCTTTGTGAATCTCGAGAGTGGACTCTCTCCTAAGGCTTCGTACTGTTCAATATAATTTGTGGTTGTGGTTGTTCGATTCCTTGAAAAACAGTTTTCTTTTTAGTAACGCGATTAAACATATGGAGGTTTCATTTCACCCTATTTTTTCGGTATTTGTTCATTTTTCATTAATGCTGTTGGTGTTTTTCTGTCCATCGACATTTGAATGCTCTTTTTATTATTTTTCTTCAAGTGGTTTCACTTAGCGATGGTTAGCGTTGATCTCCGTAAATCCACTCGGTCTTTTGCGAGTTGAAAAAGTTCAGTTTTATTTTATACCCCACTCGTCTTTCATACATTCGACATCCATATCCGTGCTTTTTTCTTCCTACTCCTCTTCTCCCTGGGATCTTTCCCATCATAACGGTTTGGAGAAAATCATACTTTTCACCACTCAAAACGTGGCCAAGAATGAAAACATTTTATAGTTGGGGTATTTTCAGCATTCGGCGAATGCACCGTATTTCGAATGCTTCCAAACGGTCCATATGAGCAAACTATTTCTCCATGGGCTGTCTTCAATCTGACCCGATCAGCCAGAAGGTGCGCAACTGGTGGATCCACTGCAACAGTTCAGAACTTTCCCTTAAGACCGGGTACATCGAGGACTCATTGTTTTAACAGTTCTCCAACATTCAAGTATCCTGTACCCCTCTCTTAGCTGGTAAAGTTCAATGGGGAATTTGCAACCACCAAATACCAATTTTCAGCTCAAAAAACTGTTTAGTTTGGCCATTAAACGGGTAGGAAGATCACGCTGGACCCCCCCGGTGAGCAGGGGCCGTGACGTCATCGTGCAAATGAATTTCAAGACCCTCATTATTGGTCTGATACCCATTATTTTTTGGAATGCTCTCGCTCAGATCTTTCCGTTGAGCAAATAACAAATTACCATAAAAATCTCCCATTGTTTCTAGATTAAGGTTAGACAATACTATATTCGATTTCGATGTTTCTAGCTGTCCCATTAACGTCCATCTTAATTTAGTATTAATTTAAAACTCGGTAGTCGGTAAATTTCTGTCATCGGCTCACAATAAAAGTTTTATTCCCTGATGTAAAAACCCGCTATCATCAGAAAACTTAATATTTTTAGGTTGTAGTTAAGAGCTTCCGACTTTTGGGAGTATCTAATACCGTCGGAATGTGATCGCAGATTTTATTCGGGTCTAATACAGAAATTTGAAGACTAAAATCACTATCCATGGTTAATATAGTCACCTCGTAGATAGATATTATGAGGTAATCTTCTTGATTCCAGCCCCCATTTAGACCGTAAGCAACCTACAAACAAAAGCTCTTCCTTCCATGAGTAACACGAACGACCAATATCTGCAAAATCGTTGGCATTTTTGCCTGTATTAGGATAGATTCACTCGATTTTCGCTCTTCCTTCGCTCCACTAAACCGTGCTTTTATTTCCTCCTGTTCCTTTAGATTATCTTATGATGTCGTTTTTGACAAAGTAGACATTTGGGATGCGATTTGTAAGAACTGCTAGAGTGACCTAGTTTTGAACATATGAAGCCCGCCCGTCATTTTCTCAATCGCTCTTTTCTGGCAAATCGCATTCAGATACTGCAGTACGTACAGCTGTTTCGTGTGTGGGTTGCCTTCAGAAATATCACAATTTTCTTTGATCCTTTGTGTCAGACGCCAGCAAGACACTAGACGTTAGTATTGCAGCTGTTGTAGTATTATTATTTATACATTCTTACTTTCATAATTTGATCTTGGAGTTCTCCGTGCCAGTGCGGGCCTTTCTCCGCTCTCTAACTCTTTTTGAAGAAAAGTCAGCAGAGGTTTGAGCAGATTATCAGAAGCATTCTCTTCATAAGTGCTGCTGCTCCTTGACCTTTCCCTGGCCTTCAGTGGCTCTTCCGAGGTTGCAAGTTCAACATGACGGTATACCGTGGCAGTGTATTTTTCAGCGTTCACTCCGAGCGTAGCTAGTGCCTGCAAGTACAATTCTAGTTCATCATACAGTTTTGCTTGGAGAAGCTGTTCATATTTTTGGTGTAACACCAATTGTAGCAATTCCCTCACATGAATTTGAATCAGCAATTCTATTAGTCTCACGCAAACCTTGCATGAAGTTGTTCAATAGCTTTGCTATAGTTTTCAGCCGATGGAGGTTACTTTGATACCAAGTCTGCCACAGGAGATTCCTTTTCCATAGACTGAATTATGTATTGAAACCTATCCTCAAATGGGATATCAATATTGACATGAATCTTTTGATAAATAGTCCAAAATCCTATCCAATTACGTAAATCGCCACTAAATTTAACCAACTCGAGTTTCGGTAACTTTAGTTACATTTAAGTTCTCTCAACTCAACTCTCTCTTATCCTAAAATTAAGCGTTTTGACTGTGTGTAGTATGAGCTGTCCCTACACCTGTTGCTTGTATTCTAAGCTCAAACTTACAGTTAGTCAATACGTCATGCCACTTACGTACATACTGGTCTACTGTTTCCAACGCTTTGTGCTTGAGCTCTTCATTTTCAAGTCTCTCCTCTAACTCAATCAAAACCTTACTGATCTATGAGTCCACCGCCGAGAGCTTCTCTCGCTGGTGTTCTAACATTCGTTTCAATGCCAAGGTAACTTTGAGTCTGGTATCGTCTTCTGCAATATAATTCTCAAGTTCTTCGGCCATGTTGGTGAAAGCTCGTCTTGCTTTATCTCTGGACCGCCAGCCTTTTTCTTGGCTCCATGGGGCGTCGAGCATTTTTTCGCACAATCTGAAACTTACTATGCAGACATACCCTGGCAGGGTTGCCAGTTATTGAATATTAGGAACCGCCGGAAAAGAGTGATGTTAAATTCGAAACAACACGCTATTTTTGAAATTGTTTCTAGAGAAAAACACACGATATTTTAGCAAACCTTATGGATAACTAGCCCTTATTGAGAGGAAACCGAAGATAGCTGACCACTACCGATTCCCCGATATCTCATTTTTCTTAATAAATAATAGAGTCATGTTTTTTCGGATCTGTTTAGACACTGAAAAAAGATGATTAGGGATGTCTAGGCCTGCAGCCCGAACTGCCTCCACACATCCCTAACCATCCCTAGACGCCCCTAATCATATTTTTCCAATGTCTAAGAAATCCAAAAACACATTGACCACTCCCAAAGCTTCAGGCCTAACCTTCCCCGATACGGGTGCGATTGGATAAATGAGTATTGACTGTAAATGTACTGTAAATATTTGAGTTGCTTGGGGAACCGAAGGTGAACGAACATTTCTGCCAACTTCGGGTCCATTCGGTTCGTCCTCAATAAGCTCCTCTCATGAACATTTGGAAAAAAATAAACCATGACAAGATTAATAATAATATTTTTGTGATGAAAATATTGAATCGTCAATCTTGGACATTTTTCACAAAAGATTCTGGGACATTGAGAAGTGATGCCGGTACCGAGCGCATACTAATGGATTGACGCAAAATCTCCACCAAACTATTACATCATCCTGATCTATTTGTCCAACTAATTTGCATTTTTACTAAGGGATTGACTATTTGATGTCTCGAGCTTGCGAGCATCCCTACCACCAAACTATGCACAACATTGCTATCTATGCGCTCTAGATTTAGAGACAATCCGCTAGGATGCGCTCGGTACCGGTATCACTTCTCAATGCCCTAGACTCGCCTATTTTTCACACTATTACCCTTGGGATTTTCCTGTATCGCGTTATCTCACATAACTCTGGTGACCCTTCTGTTCCCATGCAAAATAGATTCAGTTTGTTCTTGTCGTCAACGTGCATTCAATTAAACGATTCATTTGTCATCAAGCAAATTTTTATTTGTACTGCGTGCATCTCAATTTTTTAGTTGATACGTCATCCGTACAACATTCAACCTAACCTCAAAAACCGCTTGTACGTTTTATAGCATTCTAGTTGAATTAATTATATCTCCCGAAGCTTTTCATTGTTTTCCTTTGGGGTGTTATCTAGAAGATAACTTGGTACAAAGTTCCATAATAAGTTATCTCTCGTAACTTTGGAAGGCTGTGGTCCTGATTCAATCCTCTTCTACTTTTTTCTTTTCATTTAATGTTGTTTAACATCAATCGCACAATGAGGTAAACTCAGGTTTCTCCATCATGAACTTTATAGGTTTCAACTTTTATAAGACGTACCTACCGAGATTTTGCCATAACTTGCACCAATGGAATTATTCCATTTACCTTATGCCTCTGTAGTCAAATTTCTTCTCCAGCTTATATAGGTCAGATTGAGTTCCTCATCCCCTGTTTGAACCGGAAACGGGTAATGGCGATTCAAAAGTTTCTCTTTCTCAAACAGGGGGGTAGAATTACTACTTGGTCGCCAGCCTAGTAGTTCAACTATGGGCCACTTTCGTGTAGGGGATTTTTCATTTAGCGAATTTCCGTAGAAAGTCTTCAACGTTCATTCTAATTCTTTTTTTGAATATTTATTCATCAACCTCTTAATCAATCATCCTAGAGCCATGGGGGTACCCACTTCACCTACTTTCTTTTGGCGTAGGGGTCAACGCTTCCCCTGCTTCAAGGGTAAAGGATGTAATTTTCCCTATACTTTCCGAGGCATAGATCGCAATAAAACCATTCAGTTTGCAAGGCTCTTCTCCTTTTGGTTTATTATTTCCAATAATAAGCCTATGTGATCTTATAGCAAAAAATTTTTATAACCCCCCCTCAAACTTTGTCACTTTACGTTTCAAGGTGCGTAGAATCCAAATTTGAAATGTCCATCCGCCGTCCGCCATTCGCCGTCCGCCATCCGCCATTAGCCGTCCCCCGTTCGCCGTCCGGGCCATAAAAGGCCTAAGAATTGACTTAAAAAACCCGTTCTTTCGCACATAGACTCCATTTGGGGTCTAGTTGGTCCTAACGTTTAACCATCCCGATCGCCTTACTCGCATAGATGCTATGGGCCAAAAACGGGTGAAAAAGTGTCTTTTTCGAGTCTTTGAGTGTTAGACTTACGCACGCGAGCATGCCTGGCACACTTGGCAGGGGGTCACGGTGGGTGGTGAGGGGGGTGAGCGAGGGGGGGAGTGAGAGGAGGCGCCGCGGCACCTTGTGGGGGCTGGGGTGACCAGGGGCGTAGCAGAGGGGTGTAGGAGAATGGATATTTATTAATTTTACGTGTTATACCCATATAATAAGCCGCGCCAACCTGAGGGGGATACGGCATTAGGGGCATAGCGGAACGGAACCTGGGGAGTAGCAGAAAGGCGTCCGGGGCGTATCAGAACGGATATAATACATATTTTATATTATATTTTATTACTTTTATCCCATATAACATGAACACTCTAGTATATTTAGTATATTATGTCGTACTATAGTATCTTAAAAAAATAATTGATCCAGCCCATCTAAAATCCTTTCTTCTTCTTCTTTCCAAAATCTTCTCAGATAGTTCGAAGCAAATCGTTTTTAAATTAAAATTGCATTACATGGACAGGTTGGAGTCTGAACCCTCTGGACGAATAGCTGTTTACTTAATATTTCTGCCATAGGTAAGTGGGGTGTCGTCACCCAAGTAATTTCGGATGCAGAATCGACTGGGATATGTCCCAGATGCTTTTGGAATCCAGTGTATCTACGGTTTTAGTTTGATTCCTATAGAAATTAGCTCCGTGGATTGAATGATACCACTCGGGTGGCTGTACGATCATCCATTTGCTCCCTATCGGGAGCGCAGCCTGTAGCGCGAGAACAGAGGTGGATACTAGAAAAGAGACTGGCGAAAGCCCCAGAGCATGCTGGTTACTATCTGATTCAGAAATAATAAACCATTATGTAATAATTTGCAGCGTTTTTTTCCTTGGGTTGAAACAGGCAGAAGGAGACATACCGAGGTATACCACTCTCGCCTACCACAAAACTGATATCTACCCTATTTTATTCTTATTTAGACACATTATTTCGGAAATGAAGTCGAGCAATGTGTGCGTCTAGTTTCATATCTCTATTTGGTTACTAACCGTTTTGAAATGCCCGTGTTGCCGGCTGAGGATTCATGAAATTTTCATTCTCTGATCGTTGCATTCGAATCGTTTTCATGTTCGGTATTTTCGGGATTCGAAATAACAATATGGAAAACAAGACGTTGGGCTGCAGCGGTGGCTCTGAAAAGAAACCACTCCTAAAAATTCTCCAAAGCTTCTGAAGGTTTTCCGTCAGTGAACTATAGGCCACTCCCGGGCCTGGGATGCCTGACGGGAGTGGCGGGGGCAGCGCCCCTCCCTACCTTGCTCAGCCCCTCCTCTTTGGTTGTTCGTTCTACCTCTTTCCCCTCTACCCTCTCCCTCCTGTTCTCCTTACCCTATTTCCCAATTCTTCCTTCGTCTTCCTCTTTCCTCTTCTTTCCCCTTCTCAAAGTCTCCAGGAAAAACTTTCTGATCGAGACAAATGCGTGGGGAAGGCAAGAAAACAGGGCAATATATCATGTATATCTGGATAGGTCATTACCCTTTTCTGTTTGAACAGCTCTTTTTCCGTTTTTGCTTGTCTGTTTCTTTTTACTGTACGTAGAATAAGAAAGGGGGGTGCATTTTATTCGTTAATATATTTCGTTTTTTAATTGTTTCAAATTGTATGTATTTTGGAGAGATTCCTTTGATGGTTCAATATGATGAGTTGGTACGAAATAACCTGTGCAGAGTGATAATTGGAAGAAACAACGAGGCATCCATTAGGCAATGAGAAACGAGACGTTTGCGAACAATCAAGTTGAGGCACGAGACTTTAGACCCTGACTTGCTCTTTAGTTCGGCTACCTACTGCGTGGCATTCCCAGCGCTCCAGTCGCCATGAGATTTTACACAGATCAGTTTTCTGCTTAGATTTGTGGTCTGGATGCTCGCTACGCTCGCATCTCAAAATACATAACATCAAGTAATCAATCTTTTAGTAAGAATTTAGATTAGTTGGTCAGGGTCTAGAGTCTCGTGTCTCAAATTGATTATTCGCGAACGTCTCGTCAATGAGAACAGGTCAGGAGGAGTTCAGAAGTTATGAATTTCGTTGGCGACCATACATCCTAAATCATACGTACAATCCCTGAAAATTTAATCGAAATCGGATTTAAATTGTAACAGCCATGCTTATTTCAAGGATATCGTGATGAAACTCATGTGAGGTAATTCATTTTAGCAAATTCGGACGAATTTGAGCAAAATTGGACGAATAGGCTATGAAAAATGATTCTTGGTGGAACTTGCTTTTGTGCAGGCATGAAGTGGAGTATTGAATTTTAAACAATGAAATTTTAGGAGACCATCATTTTTGAACATAATGGATAAGACCAAGATGGTAAATGAAGGCCGCAAATAACTTGTTTCTTTTATAGACCATAAATCACTAGTTCCAGTTTATTAGACTGCATTTTAATTTGCCGTTTTATCAGAGCATTAATGTTGGCAAAATACGGTTGAGTAATAGAGATTATTACGAGTTCGGGCATGTAGAAAATTGTGTTAATAAAACGCGACTGCTTCTCGCCACAATGTATAAGGAATATATAGTATAATGCGAGAAAGAACAAGCCCAAAAAAAAGAATATGTGACTCCATCTCCCGAATCGCCATGTTATACTGCGCGGGGCTGAGCAGAAAGAATGCATTATGCATGAGGAGAAGACGGCCAACAATATCAACACCAAAGATATATATCAAAGCACATTATATCCGACAGTGCCTTCTGAATAAGATTTTGTATACTCGGTGATTTGAATCGTGAATATGGTTGTCGTTAATGGACTAAATTCTCGAAATGGTTTTCTAAATAATCTAATGGATTAATTATGAAACGTCTGCCAAGTTGGGTGTGGCACATAGCTACCTCGTACGCTTATCAACTTCCTAGGATGAACAGAAGATAATTTAGCTCACTAACAAAGAGACTTTTAACAACCATGCGATTCGGGAACTTGAAATTAGATATGGAGACCCCTTATGGCACTAAGTGACGATTGAATTGATTGGGTCTTTTCTGATCAGCTATTTCAATTCAGACATTTTGACATAGATATTTATCACCTGTCATGGGTCATTTCGCATCTGTCATTTGAAATATATATTGAAAATCCAATAGACATATCCATGCCACGATATTTTCCGTGTTAGCGCTAAAAATTGACATGTTCATATAAAGGGTTTCTTTACAACCCCGAACTCGTTTTCATTCCAGGTATTCTATCTTTGAGTCCACTAGAACAGCTGTTACGAACGGTGTGCGTGGTGGATTCAACAAGGAATAAAAAATAAATGTTGTATGGGGACCCAGCATTCGCGACCAGTGATCTTGCTGATTTCCCTCTTTCCATCTTATATAACTTCTATAAAAAAAAAATAAAAAAAATGCAGCAGAATTCAATCGGAGCATGTCATCTGTTCGTCAAGCTGTTGAGTGGGGTTTCGGCATAATCTTTCGCGAATCCGCATTTCTTGACTTCTCCAAAAACCAGAACTTACTTAAGCAGCTTTTATAGAAGAAGATAAGTATCTACACTACATGCAGATACATCGGTACATGGATATGTCTAATTTTTCCCTTGTGAAATATGTGTTTTGTGTCTCAAGTTAATGCTTCCATTATGAAACCTACTGATTTCAGAAGACGTACCTACTACTAACCTAGTTCAATAACCTAACGATAATTATAGTAATCACAGTTGTTAACCGGTAATCTATAATTACCCGTTGTAATAAAGATTTGAGGCCATTATAACAAAACCGAAGAGTCCTGCTTTATTGTTGCTGTATAGTTACTGATTTTGTTTATTTGTTTCGCGTTACACTTTTTTGGGCTGGGGAAAAAAAAGTCACACAATTTGTTTAAAATCCCCAAACTAAAAGACATGTCAACTAATTCTGAGAGTCAGTAAGTACATTAAATATAAAGTGAATTTAGTACGCAGAGTGCACTCTTTTTGAGTTTTGCACATATGTCGATGTACGATACGATGATTTTTCTCCGATTACTGAATTCTAAATCCTTTTACCTAACTAGAAATATGATCAATATGATTAAACCTCACCTTAGATTCGGTTTTTTTTTTTGCCGCCTCTGGACCACAGTGCGCCGCCACGCCTGATCGGGAGTCCCTGGTTTCAATGTAGGCGCCTGCCTTCAAATCCTGATGTTCGGTTTCTTCCGGCGGTATGGCGTCATCGGATCTGTTCGGAAGACATCCGTATCCAATCTGATGCACTCTAACTCGCACATTATCTGAAAATGTCTTCAAAATCGGATGAAAATGTAAACGGCGAGTGAAAACTTTGATTTTGGAGAAACAATTCTGTCATCTCCCGAAAGTGAAAACAATGCTTCTGAATACCTATAGCTACCTATCTAAAATATTAACCTAATTGTTGGCAATCTGAGATTTTCTAAAAAATGTTTTGGGTTATCATTTTTGTTAGAAAACTGAGTAATCGACCGGAAAAAAATTGTTTTTTACCCATTTCAACTTGTGTTTATTAAAATCCGCCCGTCACATAAGGCTTTCGCAGCTTGAATAATGTGTTTAATTAATACTTATTTAGCAGTTAAAATTTGGGGGTTATATGTACACGTCCCGTCGTATTTTCTCCAAAATTATCATGTAATAGTATTACTTCGCAGTATTATGTACTTGAAACTCATGTGAAGAGTGTCTAATTCCAGAATTGTTGCTGCTCTTTGGATTCATTCATAAGTTTCCACCCGCGCTTGAAGGATTTCCCCTAATTTGCCCCTTTAATTCTCCTTGAAACTCACCTCTCGAGTGAGTTTACCTAAGGAAGCGCACCTTGGGCTCCCTGGTGATGCTGACATATGTGCTTCCTTCCAGAAGAGAAGGAATTCTAATGCCTCCTACTTAGCATACATCCGTACCTGCTTTATTTACATAACGCCTCGCACACTATCAAACTCGCCTTCGCCTTCCCCCCCCCCCCCCCCCCCCCCTTTCTTGTTTCTCCCTTGATATTCAGCTTCTATTGTTGGGTTATGGCTCTTCCTATCCTTTTCTGCTCCCGTACTCTAGAGCTTCTGGCTCAGAAATCCACCCTTAACACGAGTTATGTCCTCTTTTGCCATCTATCTTCCTTGTCATATGGCCTATTCTATTTGGCTGTTTGTGAGAGGTATGACGTGAAAGGATCATTACGAAACATCATCTTCAAGACGAACACCTCCCCCTCCACCTTCTACGAATTTTTGAGTCATTTCTCTTCTTATTTAGCTTGAATCCAACTCCCTACTAATATTAATGATTCATGTTATTAGCGTTAGTGTCCATACGTACATGATGACCCAATTTCAGCCCATGTTTTAAAATATCTATGTATAGTTTCTGTTGCGGCTGGAATGGTAAAATTATTTTCAAAAATCAAAATTTTGGGCATATGATTATTAAAAATTCAGTTCTGAAGATACACAATAATTAAAAGCAAATTATCAAAGCTGATTATCTGTCGAATGGTCAGAAAAAACTATAACTTTGTAAGTTAAATAGTAGAGTTTTCACGATACCTTGAACTTACCCCATTTTTCATATTTCTTCCTTTTTTCTACCCTAAACTGATACACTGTTTTCATTCCGCATTCAATTTTTATCATCTCATTTTATTAATTTTTTATGACAAAATAATGAAAGGTGATTGCAGGATTATATTTAAGCAATAGGCACACATAAAAAACGAAATATGAATGTACTTTTAAAAGTTGTTTTTAAAAACACGACGGAATTATTAGGTAGGTAGGTAGGCTATTATTATTTGTTATAAGTAATTGCATTTTTCACACGTCGTTTCGGTATGGCTGTGCACGACCGACTCGTCTTTTTATCGTTAGATCTTGGGCAAATGTAGCATCGCCCACTTACAACTTGTACAGCAGGTCTCGAGGAAGCTGGCTCTACAGGGTATCCAAGCATTCCTACAACAGGAGAGTTACAAGAAAAATATATTTATGGATTTACTTTCCTATAGATATGAATAATTTTCAATGAATAACTATTTATACACTAGGTAAATGGTAAAATGTTGAGTAAGTACGTACCTCTCATGATTAGGTACGTACCATCAACTAGACACATTTACCCAGTTGAGAATCTTCACCTGAGTCACTTAGTAGGAGTGGTCGAGAAAAAGAAATACCTACTGACTACCAGATTATAAAAATACTTATTTTCTATAAGAAAATTAGGTGAATTATGATATTATCTGACTTACCTTGTGAGGAAATCCAAAATACACACTGGGGTCAATGGCTACCCCAACAGAACAAAATTAGGAACGCAGAAGACACACTGGGGTCAAAAGTGTCCCACAAGAGATTCACAACCCTCTGGTTCGAGGTCACAACGTATACTGCCAGTGTAAGCCTGCTACTAAATAAATTTACAAAATATCCCCAGTGAGTCTAGCGAAGGGTTAAAAATAAATAAATTCGGGCTATTAAGAGTTGAGAAACAAGATAAAAAATTCGTGTAAGCCCTTTAAAAAAAAATTAGAACCTGGAATAAACTTTAGAAAAATGGCGATTCGGAGACAAATGTTGCCCTTAGTATAAATACACGTTCATTAACATTCAGTAAAATATAGGACAAGGGACATTAGTCTGACTCTAGGACACCATCGCTTGTAGAGAGTATCGGCTTGAGTCTGTGAATAATCAAAAAACTATCGAATGGTGGAGATTTGGATCTAAATGTTGTCTAGTGTATGAATACACCGTTGAGTAACATTCAGTTATAGATATGACGAAGTATGTACATTAGTACGGAGTCTTGGACACTGTCGCTTGATGAGTGTATTGGTCAGAGTCTGTGATACCGTCGCCCAAGGTTTGGATGAGCGTAGGTGGTTGTTGAAGAGAAAAATCTACGTCAATTTCGAGAATGAGAATGATGGTCCCGACCAAGCTGCTGCCTTATTTATGTGCTAGTGTCCTTGGTGGGGACTTCCCTTTCCTAGGTAGCTCTCGGTCAGCCCTCTCTGCTAGGAGCAGCTCGGTCAGTTCCTATCTATTTATTTGGAGTGTAAATTTGACTTCCTTCCTTTTCTAGCATCCAAACTATCCAACTCAATGAGAACACACTCAGTAACAGCCAGTCAGTGATCCTATGGAAACCAATTCTAAAGGAGGATACATGGGGACATAGTTGATAGGAGGATCGAATACAGACGAGTAGTGACGTCCTAAAAGCTCTGATACCTCCTGAGAGTTTGAACAAAGCTCATCGCCAAGAAACATTTTACTTGGTAGGGTTAAAGTTGTTCCTTGAGGTTAAAATAGTTCCATAAGCTCTTGATATCACCACATAAGGAATTCTGAACATCCTCCAAATAAATAGTAGTCCATCCAGTAAAACATCCTCAAATTGTAGTCCAGATATAGCTTGCACTGACTACGAAGTAAAGGAAACTGATCCTTGTCATCGCCAGTTAGCTTTCAACGAGAATGCCATAAATTTTTATATTGTTGAGGGAGATCAATTCACGATCAAACCACTTCGAAAACGTGCCAGAATTACGGCACTTCCCACCCTTTTCTGCTCCTGAGCAGCTGGCTCAGAAGTCCACAATTAACACGAGTGGAGATTCTCTTTTGTCATCTATCTTCCTTGTCATATGACCTATTCTGTTTGGTTGTCAGTGGATCATTACGAAACATCATCTTTAAGACGACCCCCCCCCCCCCCCCCCCCCAACACCACCACCACCGCAACCACCACCACCTCCTAAGATATTTATTGGTTATTCTTCTTCTTATTAAGCTTGAATCAATCTCCTCATGTCTATTAATGGTTCATTTCTTATTTGTGTTAGTGTACCTGTTACATACGCATCATGACCCAATTTCGACCCATGTTGACAAATATCTATGTGTAGTTTACTATCCTGTAGCTTGGTGATCATCCACCTCATTCTGTTGTCTAATTTCTTAAATTTTTAACCTTTTTTGCCAAACTTTTTTACTCTCTTAATTTATACAGGATGTCTCAGTTCAACCTACTGCTGTTTTTTCTCGCTGAATCACGTAGAGATGTTTGTTAAGTTATTGATATTCGCAATGCATACTATGAAAAATACCAATAAATGACAAGAATAGCATCTTTTCCTACTAATGTCTACACAACGCTAAGCGTTCAAATCGCACTCTAAAAAATTCGAGTCATGGGTCATTTCTGAATGCAATTTTATGTACATCCCGAATCTACATTGGGTTTCCTATTTGATAAACGTGATGTAGGATTCGTAGCGCTGCTGTAGCGCGGGATACTTAAATTCTGATTGGGCCATTAAATATTACTAAAAAAAAAAAAAGAGTTACCGATCCAGAAATAAAAATGATAGTGATGGCGAAGAGGGGTGGGGGGTGGGAGGGGGATGTTGAACTGGTAAAGCATGTTAGCGAATTTTTGAAGAAAATTAAGCTATTGCTCTCGCCTCAAAATTTGTAGAATGTGAATTTTTGAAAAAAAATTATGCAGAAATCCGTTTCATGCTATTCTGAATCATATTCTGAAGTTTAACGCATTTTTTTATGTATGTATGTATGTATATATGTGTATATATGTATATATGTATATATGTATGTATGTATGTATGTATGTATGTGTCATTCCAGACGATAACTGTCCGTAGAATTGTGCTAGAAACTTCAAACAAATTTTAAAATGTTAAGAGCACAAAACGAAAGTTCAAGTTCGTTGGCCAGCTTGATCGGATTACATCTTCGGGTTGAAATTTTCAAAAATGTAGTCAAAAATTTCAAAATAGCCTGTTTTTTGCGATTTGTCGTGCGAAATATTTTTTTCAGCATACTAACATGTGGTATATTCGGAATCAGCGTAAAATTTCTTATAAGAATATGTATCAAGTTTTCAAAAATTTCAAAGTTGAAAAATCAGTCAAAAATCGAAATAATGCCGTTCGCTGGTTGTAAAAATCGGTAATATTCTTCAAAAATTCGCTCATGGGGTCATGCTGCATGACTGGACTTTTTTTTTTTTTTTCTTCTCAAATATTTTTCGTATGTACAAATAATACCCGATTCCTCACAGCCCTACCATCAAGTTGTTGTATATTAAAACTAGCAATCATATCGGAGAGATCAAACATGAATCGGCATATGTAGGTACATAAATTTATGAGACCTAGCTCATCCTTTCCCGAGAAGCTGTTCTTGTTCTATGAATGATCTACATTTCCCCTCAGTTATAGGATGCCTGTTTTCTAATTTCCAATTTACTTTCTCAGTATTTCAAAACTACTCCCAACTTGGAACTTGGTTCTCTTTCTTGAATTTTGTCATTTTCCCTTTTCCTTTTTCTCTGTGTCATACTTCCCTTCTTATGTCGAGCTAAACGCAATACCTAATAAATTGAGTTATTACATCTGATACATTTAAACCCTAACATGTTTGTCCCTTTTTAAGGACCCGCATGCCCCTATCTGTAGTAACCCAATTTCCTGTTTGTTTCAGTTTTTCCGAATGTTCCCCCCGCTCCAGGGATGCCCTGTCAAGGAGAAGACAGTAAGTACTTTCCTCGTATGACTTAATTATTTACTTCCATGTATCTTGTATATCGTATACTTTGTAGTACACCAAAAAAGCGTTAATGAAATAGCAGTGTTTCTTACGAAACAAAAAAGACGCTCCGCGTACTAAAGATGCCTAACCACAATAAGCACAATATCCTATTCGGGCCAAGACAATAGTCGGATCACCGTCTTCTAGTGTTGTGTATTCATTGTCTCACTCTTGGCTGTGCTTGGGTGTGAGATTTTTCTGAAACGACTTGGCTGATTTTCGCCTATCGCACAACCGTACGGGTAGGGGGGATTGGGGGAATGCCGTACATCGGGAATGCCGTACATCGGGTAATGCCGTACATTAGAGGATTAGAGAAGCTACTCCATATATATATTTTCGGCCATTGACACAATCGTTTTCTTGGAGACGGGTAAACTAATTTGTTACCTTTTCGCGATTCTAAGGTTATTTTTGTCGACGGTACACGAAGATTTCTACATTCAAGTCTTTCGATCTAATTTTTCGTCCATCAATATTTAAAAAGTAAGTACCAATATCGTATTTTTCCGTTTATTTTATTAGGTGAATCTTTAGAGGAACTCTCTAGCTACACACTCATCTCAAGAAGACTAAATTTTGCTAAGAATTGAGGTAGTAGTGATGGATCTACGGAAATGTAAACCTTTGGGGTAATAACGTAATCTTCGTTGGGGTAATACCGTATGCTTTCCAAGTGTACGGTATTACCCCAAGAACTTTTTTTTAAAGTGTTTCCGTCATCTCAGCTCAATTTATTGACTTTTTTTTTCAATTTCCCCACGCATTAGGTAACTAATGACAACTGAAAATGCATATTCATCGTTAAATTATTGAATAAATTTTATTTTTATTTTCAGATGCCACGAAGAAAAGATTTTCAGATGCTCTGACAAATTATCCTGTATCACCTGTTGTAACCTAAGACGTTTCCGATAAAGACAGTCACAAGGGGGACAGCCCTTCTCAGCACGCGTGAGCATTGCTGAGTTGTTGCCCTCCCCGGGACCACTTCGGAAGAAAGGGAGTGCTCGAACTAAACACAAATCTGAAATTCTTACTGCTACTCCCAGGAAGAGGCCCTTCTCGAGAAACAAAACAAGAAACTTGGAAAATAATCCAAAAACGCAATCAAAAAGCCTACAATGCAATCACTTAGTATGGACTGCGAACCTTCCGCAAGCAGAGATACTGAATTTCCTAATCAAAAGAAGCAGAGTGTGGTGAAAAAGAGAGGCAAGAATAAAAAAGAAGATAAATGCTAGGGCTCAGAAGAAGAAAGTCGTTTCCAGGAAAAACAAGCAAAAGGCAGAAGACAGTAGCGAGAGTGACTGGGGAGACATTTCGGAAGGAGATCTTGTCAACGACGATGATTTTGATGACGCTGGTGATGTGTCTGAATTATGCTTCATGTGTCAAGAGCAAAGAAGGGGGTCCACCATGGAAGTGCAGGAAGTGCGGTCACTCCTGACACATGATGTGTTCCATGGGCGAACCTGAGCATGGGCTGTGCGACCTGTGCCATACTTGGCTTTAGTATAACCGTTGCTTTTAAAGTTACCAGTTTCAAGGGAGTTTTATCAACAACTGTATCATATTCCTAAAAAGACTATTTGGGTTCCATGTATGCAAATAAGATTTGTAAATTGTAAAATATTAAATATTTGTATCAATATATTTGTTTCAATTACAATTACCTTCAAAATCTTTCTGAACATCACTTAAAGTTAAATAATTTTTTTTAAAACGAAACATACGTTATTACCCCCATACATGTACGGTATTACCCGACGTTAGGGGGAACACCGTAAAAAGAACTTTGATTGGCTTTTTGGTTATGACACCTCAAGAGCAATAGTTGGGAAAATAAAAGACAAAGCAATAAAAACTAGAATAATTTTTCTATCGTCAGGTCGAATAATTTTTTTCATACACTAACTAGCCATTGTCCTGTGCGTCATTAAGGTTAGGTATACGCCATTCCCCCATTCCCCCCTAAGTGTGGTGTTGGATTCGCACATCTCACCGAGATTGAAAATATATTATTACTTATTGATTAATCATATTATTCATTCATGTATTAAATGTTGACGTGAACCGTTTGATGCTACTTATGTGGATTGGCACAGTGCTCTTCCACCTTAGCTCTGGACTAGGAAGAAGTATGCGTAACGCAAATATCATTGCGTCATATAATTTCAAGAGATGACACTACGGAATCGCATTAGTTTCACAAAATTGGGTTATTATAACCCTTTATAATAAAGGCATTCAACATTGTTACCAGGTCTGCCAGGTTGCCAAGTTTTTCAATACCTTCAACACCTCAATTTCCTTCTGGCTTCTTTAAATTATTTAACCCTGCCTAAAGTTACCTACTTTAAATATAGATAATATAAGTAGATATTTAGCCTAACGACATGGATTGAGGCTCTGCAGGCCAAGCATTTCCTGAGCTTTGTGCGAAAAGCAGATCTATCAAGATAATAATTTTGAGCGTTTGTCTCTTCAACATTTCCTCTCAATGCCGACTATTTAATTTATAAGGTCGTTCTTCACCATTGATGTTCCAATTACAAGGAAGTATTGTTTGTTTCCCCCAAATGTGTGAGTTTTTGGATCGTATGCGACATACACATAAATCAGCGGGTTGGTTTTCATGTAAATTATTCTGATATTGGTCCCAAAGAAGCTTGTACTACTAAGCTCAATACGCAATTATTCATGTTGTCAAATACTGAACAGAACCCGAAGAGTACTGCTACCGGAGTGAACGAATGCTGGGCAAACATAATTGGGAAGTTTATTTTTAATTCAATGTGCCACGCGAGTTCAATTCCGTTTTATGTAATTGATCCTTGCCGCCCGCAATCGTTTGTTTATTCCATGTGATTCATGAATGAGAGGAGCTTGTAGGTTCCCATATTCCTGCTAACTTGCTCACAGCTGTTAGGAAGTTATACAACTCGTAGTCCCGGAGGAAGATGTTAATTGATCCACTTATTACGAAGCGATGGGAATGGGAGGATCGTTTATCGTTTAACTTATGATTGCATAATTTTTGGGTTATGTTCACCCTCTATGGTTTCAATTATCTTGCGCCTCCGTTTTAGAGCACCGTGCGATCTCATTCCAGCTCCGATGGAGGTGATGGCTTTTATACCCCTAAAAGGTTGGAATTTGTCCTGAACATCAAAATACGTAATTCAAAGCAGCTCGTATCATATTTAGCAGTATAAATTATTATTAATTATATGTACTAAGCTATGTACGTTATATGTATCAATTTTGCTTCCTTACTATCGAAGGTAAGGAAGCTTTGTGTTCGTGATTGAAGTCAAAAAAATTTTTGTCCTCCAAAGTCAAAATTTTCACTTGTTTTTTTTTTGCGTTTCAGAGCTTGCTTATCAATTTTGGTGTCTATTAGATGTTTTCTGTGGTAAATCCTTGTCACGTCAAAAACTATTAAGTTTCAGTCCGATTCCGATGAAGTTTTCAGCTTCTAGATGGTCCCCTATAATTTTCAATGCTGTCGAATCTACAATACCCTGTGCACATGCGCAAACGTGAATTTTTCATCATCTGTTCGATCTGATTCCGTTCAAACTCGGTAGTTAATTGGGTATATGTTCTAGCAAAATGTCTTATAAATTATATCGCGATTGGTAGAGTAAAAACGTTGCGCATGCTAATACCAATTGACACAGGCAAAACTCAGAGTCTAAAAGATTTTGATGAAATTATCAGGAATTGTGCGGGATAGCTTTTAGACGGTCCTCTATTACTTTCATTGCCGTCATACGAATAGTAGTGTGTGCGCATGCGCAAACTTTAATTTATTATAACTTTGATTTCTTATCGTCTATATTGGTCCGATTTCAAACTCGGGAGTAGATGGATATATGTTCCAGGAAAATTCCCAATGAATTATAACCGATTGGTGGATTAATAACTATAGCACATGCGCAAAACTAAAATTGGTCGACACAGATCAAACTCTGAGACAAATTGACAGATGTTTATGCAATTTTCAAGGATTGTGCTGTTGAGCTCCTAGAAGTTTCCCTATAAATTTCATTGCCGTTGGATGATTAGCAGTTTGTGCGCAAACATAAATTTCTTATAACGTCGGCTAATCAATCATTTCGACTTGTACGTTGTTGTTCAACTAAATCTATACGTCCATGTTACAATATATGAGGAAACTATACTGCCCACCCAACTTGGCAGACGTTTTTTGACCGTGTACCCGTATTTTTGGATCCATTTTATCCCAACCCACTCCGGAGGAGGTGACCTATGAAAAACTCATCCAAACATTACTTCCTGGTGAAACAAGCCTCATTGGACGACGCTCAATAAACAATCTCCCTGAACTTGGTCGACAAAAGTTCCAGTCGTGCAGTGTGGTCTTTTAAGGTCTAGGCCCATCACGGATTTAAAATTTTGTTATTTTTTCTCAAAACTGTTGATTTGTTGGTGTCGAATGAACACGATACTAGATATTTTTTGGGAATTGTATGTAGGGATTGAATTACGGTTTTTCGACTGCTGTTCACCAACTGTGGCAATGATTGAACTATTCTGACTTACATCTTATCCTTGGGACAAAGATTCATAGTAAACTGGAAAAAAATATGAGGAAAAAACACACGAACGTCGAAACCTATGGAAAACTGCTCTCAGTTCCTCCGCTGCCCGGAAGAACAAAGTAACATGGATAATGTATGTTATCTTCCAAAAGTAGGTAGGCAGGTATATTCGTAGGCATGCTTCCGACAGAACCGGCTCGACAAAGCACATCTCGTACCCCTATGTCTGAAGGTACCTACTGCGGGATACAACAGGCATTATCCAATACTTCTTGTACGCCTAGGGTGAAATACAGGAGACACCGGAGAGAGAAGAACCAATCTATAGTATCCGCACTTTGAATTAAACCTTTCGCAAATTGAATTAAACTTTCCACAAATTGAATTAAACCTACATACGTGAAAAGATCAGTAACATTAAAAACCCTTCCGGTTGAGACGCGGCTTAAATTTAAAAGAAAAAACAAAAAAACATCAAGAAAGGAACACTGATCCCTCCCTGTTGCTAGGTACCAAAGTTATCCTCATAGGACGGCTCAGCATTTGTGCAAACGTGATGGATATGTTTCTGCTGCCCCCAACTGCTGCTTTTGGACTACCTCTCCATTAACTTTTACTTTTAGAAGTCTTCTTGCTAATACCTATAAATTATATAAAATATCAACTATAGATGGATACGTTGCGAGCTCAGTTTTGTTATTAATAAATAAATAATAATGCCTTCAGATTAACTTCATGAGGTGCTGGATTATGTTTAAATCTACATTTTTTGTGCTCGTTCCATCACTTGCACAATTTGTTACAATATATACATTTTGTTGAAGTTTTACATTTTGTCTTGATTAAAACAACAGATTCGCCTAAGGTCAATTTGCAGAGAGTTTAATTCAATTTGCGAAAAGTTTAATTCATTTTGGGAAAAGTTTAATTCATTTTGCGGGAAAGACTAATTCAATTCGCGAAATGTTTAATTCAAAGTGCGAATGCTATATCTGCCTGCTTTGAAAAAAGATGCAGGAAATGTGGGTCTACGACGATTAGAAGTGGGTGAAAATCAGCCTCAAAGATCGCAAAAGATGACATCATCAGGGAAATAGCACTGTTTTCCCAAAGTTGTACAGAATAGATCTAAAACGGAAACTGCGAGTGGAAATTTTGATATTGGAGAAAACAAAAGTGTTTACCTTCCTAAAGTGATAACAATGCTTCCCCTACCTATTACACCCGGAAGCAAAAAGTATCTTGATGTTCAAATAACTCGAAAATTAAAAGTATAAACGAAAATTGCGTGAAGGCGCTTTTTGTTCGAAATAGCACGAAAAACCTAAATCACCTCTCAAATGACACACCCTGTATATGCATATAGTATGATAGTATGGATATATTTCACAAGATTTCAGTTTTTACAGAAATTGCTTCCACTATATGTTTCGACATGGGAATCGGTGACGCCCCTGAAGAGTGAACAGTCACTCAAACATAGTCACGTTTTGTCGAACAGGTTTTTGAGATTAGAAAATCTTCCATCGACCATTCAGACGAAAGTAGGTTTCGAGGAACTGATCTTCACCTGCCTTCTTATTCTTGAAAGAATTGAATCTTACAGTTGAACACTTCGCAGGATTGTATCGGGCTCTCTCTCTCTCTCCACCCTCTCCCTCTTTCTCACTCACTTTCTCTCTTCCCTCTTCTTCAATTACTTTTATGCGGAGCACCACCCCTCCCGACTTCATTCACTGAAACCATCTTGACGAATTTTTCTGTTCTCAGCTACCCTGGATTTTTTCTCTCCACATTTTCATTAGGGAATGAGGCTCATAATATTAGCTTTCGCATTGATGAATGTATGCAGCATTATTTGTGCGGTTGCATCATTTGATTAGTATTATGATCAGAACATTAAGTGATGATCAGAATATATGTTTGGTGTCCCCATTTGTAGTTCGATTTTCAGAAATTTGAGAAGCGACTAATGGTTCCTTGTGCTGATTTGAGCATGTTGTGTGTAGGTTGTTTTAGCGATTTTTCGTTGTAAATTAAACTATTGCAATGACTCAAAATATGTTAAAATCAAAAATTTTGAAAATTTCCTCATTGAAATCCGTTTTGAGGCATTCTGAAACGATTCCTAAAGTTTGCATTATATATGCACATATATATATATATATATATATATATATATATATATATATATATATATATATATATATATATATATGTCATTTAAGACGATAACTCTCCTTAGGATTAGATAAAAATCGCGTTCTTGCGCCAAAAAATCAAGCTTTCCAAATTAAAGGATGAGTTCGTTAGCCAGCACTTTTTGAGCACATTAAATTAGTCACATTTCAAAAAATGTGCTCAAAAATTAGTTAAAATGGCTTAAAAAAATCGTTACATTCACAATTTTCAGCAGAATTTCCGTCAAACCTAAATTATCAACGATTAAATAGGACGTTAAAAAACATTTGCACAAAATTAGCCCGCAAATGACTTACTCTACGATTTCGGATGCGATAAATCGCAACTGGAAAACGTAGTGGGTAAAATCGCAACCTGAGTTAGATGACAAACTGCAATGAATTTATTGCGAATTCGCAAGCCCCGAGGGGTATCGCATGTGGTGGCCCGCTCTTCTTCTTTTGTCTGTCGTCGTTCAAGAAATCAAGTGACCGTCATGGAACTTGCACAAATTATGCAGCGTATGTGCTGATACTTGCTGCAACCTCGTCCGCGTTTTCGTGGACGCAGATATTCTGTATATCTGTGTCACGGATAAATTTCCAAATTTTTATGATATTTAATAGTACAGGATCCTTTGATATTCTACCTGTAGTCCTAAAGGCTATGATAACAAAATTACACTTGGTATTCCTTTGATAATTCACTTGAAGTCCTAATAAGGGCTGTGATCACAAAATAACAGCCTTCCTTCAATACGACGATAAGTGCAGAGAAAAGGTAGACCATTACTCTCAGTTATGCACATCATACACTTTAGTTATATAGCTATGTTTACTCTTTAATAGAAGAAGACGAAAAAATATTAAAATTTTGTGAAAATACATTAATTTATTTTCAATTTCAGAACCATCGTTAACCTTTCCAAGGCTATTAGAGGTCATTAACGAACGTTTTTACAGTCTTCTTTTTTACCGCTATCTTATGAAGGTAGCATCAGTTGTCCGGCTTTCGTTCGATTCATATTGAGACTGACGGTTCGTTAGCAGTTTGTTTTTTCTCTCTCTATTTGAGATATTTTTCTTCTCGCTTCCTAGCGATCGTGGCGATATAGCTTTTCTTATTGAGCTTTTCCCTGGTGTTGTTAAAGCTGTCGGTGTGTTGTGGAGTGCAGTCTAAACATCGCTTATCGCGGACTGACTATGTCCAAGTACTGTGCTTGCTCCCAGCCACTATATGCGAATGAAGAGCTTCGCTGTACTGGTGAGTGCGGTCAAACACAACACTTCAAATGACTTGATGTTACTGAAGTGTCTTACAAGAAAATGAGCTGTATTATAAAAAGTCCAGTCATGCAGCATGACCCCATGAGCAAATTTTTGAAGAATATTACCGATTTTTACAACCAGCGAACGGCATTATTTCGATTTTTGACTGATTTTTCAACTTTGAAATTTTTGAAAACTTGATACATATTCTTATAGGAAATTTTACGCTGATTCCGAATATACCACATGTTAGTATGCTGAATAAATTATTTCGCACGACAAATCGCAAAAAACAGGCTATTTTGAAATTTTTGACTACATTTTTGAAAATTTCAACCCGAAGATGTAATCCGATCAAGCTGGCCAACGAACTTGAACTTTCGTTTTGTGCCCTTAACATTTTAAATTTTTTTTGAAGTTTCTAGCACAATTCTACGGACAGTTATCGTCTGGAATGACACATACATACATACATACATACATACATATATACATACATATATACATACATAAAAAAATGCGTTAAACTTCAGAATATGATTCAGAATAGCCTGAAACGGATTTCTGCATAATTTTTTTTCAAAAATTCACATTCTACAAATTTTGAGGCGAGAGCAATAGCTTAATTTTCTTCAAAAATTCGCTAAAAGAAATGGAAATGTACGGACTGAAAAACGTAAACGAATGCGTATTTGGCTAGATTGATTTCGGATTTGAACTTGAAGTTTGATAAGCTCTAAGATCTGAATACCAAAATTGACATAATTCAGAGTTTCCAAACGGATTTGACAGAGTTGAAGAATGCCTCCTGGACTCAACATCAATGATTGAGTAACTCCAACATAACGTTTCAACCATGAAACGTTGGATACAAGATTGGTTCCAGGGAATATTCCAAAAACACTCTTTCTTCTTCTAATTTTGACAAAGACTAATTCGAAATATCAAAAACATTTTCCTCTTTATTTCTGTAAAAAATTTCTTTAACTTTAAATATTATATAGTGCAGTAGCACAGTGTCCACAATCAAGTACATATATATATATATATATATATATATATATATATATATATATATATATATAAATATATATATATATATATATATTTATATATATATATATATATATATATATATATATATATATATATATATCACTCCAAAGGAATATATATATATATATATATATCACTCCAAAGGTATATATATATATATATATATATATATATATATATATTCCTTTATGTATAGTTCGGATCTCGTGGAATAAACAACTTTCGTCTTCATCGACTTTATTCATTAAACAACCTTATATCGTTTTATTTCGCTCGTTTTATTTTGCTTCATCGATCATAACAATTTCAGCTTCATTCTCTTTCTTTCATTTCATTCTCTTTCAGTCTCTATACGTTACGAAACTATTCTATAATTCAAAATGTCAACTAGCTCGTCAAGTACAGATAACGATAATTTCGACGATGGTGTTCCGTGGTTTGTAGACGATGAGGACGAGATCGAAGTTATAGTTGGATCTCGTCTACATCCAAGAAACTCAAATTTTTTTGAGAAAATCGTGCCAAGGTTTGACGAAGAAGAGTTCGTTTACCACTTTAGAATAAGCCGTGGGCTCGCGGAAGAGTTAGCCCACCGTTTTCAGGCCAGCACCCTCTATCATCACCACTTCGGTCCTTATGGCAAGGTATGTCAAAAAAAAGTTCCAGTCATGCAGCATGATCGTACGAGCGAATCTCGTAAATTATCTTAGTACCTATATTACGTTAGGTACCTACATAGTTTTGAAATTAGAACACTTTGAAATCGTAATAACCAACATTATGGCAACAAAATTCGTTCTAAATAATAATCTGCGACTCAAAAAAGATTTGGGAATTTTAGCTTTTTTGGGGAGCTTTTATCGATTTTCAGCAAATAATAATGAAATGTAAGTAGTAAAGGGATTTTTATCTCAATCCTAAGGATAGTTATCTTCTGGAATGACACATGCGTGTATACATATATGAAAACGCGTTAAACACTAGGATTCGTTTCAGAATGTCTCAAAACGGATTTCAATGAAAAAAATTTTCAAACATTTTTGGACCCATTGCAATAGCTTCATGTTCTACGATAATTCGCTAAAATATGTACTTAAAGGTAACACGAGTTGAGTGAGGTTACAAACAACACAGGTTATTCCACTTCCAAGTTCTGAAATCGTTCGCAGTGCAGAACGCGGTTCCACAAGTTCCGGTAGGAGTATTGATAACTTATTGAATCACGGCGGAGCTTCATATAAATGTAAAACATACGAAAATCTGCTCAGTTTTAGTGAGGATATTTCTGCAAATGACAATTTGATGTTGTTACATATTAATAAGTTATAATAAATCTTATAGCTGTTAGCCAACTTTTTAGTTACGTTTGAAACGTGGACTGAGAATTGTGTTAATTTGACTAATTTACCACGTTATACAGTTTTCCAATCAATTAACGCACGGAATCGTATTGATGGAGTCATTTTAGCGAATTTTTGAAGAAAATTAAGCTATTGCTCTCGCCTCAAAATTTGTAGAATGTGAATTTTCGAAAACATTTTATGCAGAAATCCGTTTCAGGCTATTCTGAATCATATTCTGAAGTTTAACGCATTTTTTTATGTATGTATGTATGTATGTATATATGTATGTATGTATGTATGTATGTATGTATGTATGTATGTATATATGTGTCATTCCAGACGATAACTGTCCGTATAATTGTGCTAGAAACTTCAAACAAATTTTAAAATGTTAAGGACACAAAACGAAAGTTCAAGTTCGTTGGCCAGCATGATCGGATTACATCTTCGGGTTGAAATTTTCAAAAATGTAGTCAAAAATTTCCAAATAGCCTGTTTTTTGCGATTTGTTGTGCGAAATAATTTTTTCAGCATACTAACATGTGGTATATTCGGAATCAGCGTAAAATTTCCTATAAGAATATGTATCAAGTTTTCAAAAATTTCAAAGTTGAAAAATCAGTCAAAAATAGAAATAATGCCGTTCGCTAGTTGTAAAAATCGGTAATATTTGCATGAAACATTGTCCAAATTCAGATTGAACTACTCTTATGGAAGTATCCCTGTATAACCAATCCTAGAACCATGCTGTTTAAAACGTAGGTAGTAGGTGCTTGTTTAAAATTTCATTCCATGTTTGTCTATCAAAATCATAAACTAAAATTTCTCTACACGATCAATAGCGACTGAAATGTCGAAGATTTCTTCAAAAATTCGCTCATGGGGTCATGCTGCATGACTGGACTTTTTTTTTATAGGCTGTCTGATTTTGCATACGAATTTGAAGAGCTTCAAATGTATAACGCTACTGATTTGAAAATATGTTTTAATATTAGAAATAAAAATTTCGTTATTTTTGTCGTATGTCGCACTGGTTGGGGAATCAATGATTTCGCAAATGACTTGTCGAGTGAGCTAAGTATCGTTGGAGGTAGTCAATGCATCGTCGTTGGCGACATGAACATAGATACTTTGGACGTAAATGACAAAAGTGGTTCGTTGGAGTATTATGAAGTAATTTCTTCCCTTGGGTTTGAACAACTTATGACTGAATCTGCTAGAGTAACGGAAAATTCGGCAAGTTTCTTAGATCACATATTAGTCTTCCACGGTGTTATAAGATGTACAGTTACTGATCACTTCGTGACTGCTTTGGCATTTTCTAATGATAATAGCTACAGTTTTAGGGAACTTGTCAAGAAGGAGACTTTTTTAAGGGATATCGTTGATCAAGAAGTTTTGCAAAATCACTTCGCAATATGTGGTTGGTCTGAAGTCATGGTTGGAGATGATAATGAAGCATCCAGAGCTTAGTTTAAATTTATTGTAAAAAAAAAAAAAAAAAAAAAAACATTCTAACTCAGTCAACATTTTAACTCTAACTTTAAAAAAATACTTCAAGTGATTCCGTAATATGTTGAAAAATCAAATCCGTGCGGCTAAGCGTGACTACTTTGATACTTTGTTTGAGAAAGCCAAATGCGATTCTAAAAAAAAAATAATTTCTCCCTTGAGAGGGAAAAACATTAAATCATGTTTAATGTTTTTCCCTCGCAAGGGAGAAATTAGATATAGTTTTTTAAGGTCAAGAAAAAAGAAAAGATTCTAATTAACCAAAACAATTTATTATATTTATATACATTTTTATTTTACCATTAGATATTTCCGATGGGACTCATACCAAAGTACGCTTGCATACGAGTCTGCAACACATTGGGACATTTTATGTCTTTAGTTGCAGACTCGTATGCAAGCTCTAAGAGCCACTCAGCTGATCCGGACCCTGGGCATCGTCAAGTAAATGTCCTAAAGAGGCTACATACGAAATTACAGCTTCCTAGAGTGTAAAGCATAGAAATTAGCTCTAAGAGCCACTCATCTGATCCGGACCCTGGGCATCGTCAATTAAATGTCCTAAAGAGGCTACATACGAAATTACAGCTTCCTAGAGCGTAAAGCATAGAAATTAGCTCTAAGAGCCACTCATCTGATCCGGACCCTGGGCATCGTCAAGTAAATGTCCTAAAGAGGCTACATACGAAATTACAGCTTCCTAGAGTGTAAAGCATAGAAATTAGCTCTAAGAGCCACTCATCTGATCCGGACCCTGGGCATCGACAAGTAAATGTCCTAAAGAGGCTACATACGAAATTACAGCTTCCTAGAGTGTAAAGCATAAAAAATAGCTTTAAGAGCCACTCATCTGATCCGGACCCTGGGCATCGTCAAGTAAATGTCCTAAAGAGGCTACAAGCGAAATTACAGCTTGCTAGAGTGTAAAGCATAAAAAATAGCTTTAAGAGCCACTCATCTGATCCGGACCCTGGGCATCGTCAAGTAAATGTCCCAAAGAGGTTACACACGAAATTACAGCTTCCTAGAGTGTAAAGTATAGAAATTACCTATTAAAATGATTTAACCACCGCTTCACAAATCAAACCGTTCTCGCAATATTCGTATCACCTGCTATGAATCAAATAATCGAAACACCAACTCAATGAAATCATCAGAAATTAACAAGCGGTTGCAATCATGTTCACAATATCAATAACTAGCCGCTCCGGCTCGCTACGCTCGCCTCCACGTCCAGCCGGGGGGCAAGCCCCCCGGACCCCCCATGAAGTTGCTCGCTTCACTCGCAAAATGTGGCATATAGGGAATGTTGCTCGCTTCGCTCGCAAAGTGTGGTATGTGGGGAATGTTGCTCGCTTCGCTCGCAAAGTGTGGCTGTACACATGCGATGTATAACAATTGAAACATGTAGGGGATGTTGCTCGCTTCGCTCGCAAACGGTAGATCTCTAAGGGTAGGTTTAACTTGTGTAGGGGATGTTGCTCGCTTCGCTCACTTGAGGAAGTTATACTGCCCACCCAACTTGGCAGAAGTTTTTTTCTGTTGGGAATTCTTACAAACAAATTAAATCTTATAAAACTACGTGGAACCTCAAAAAGTTTATTAGGGGATGTTGCTCGCTTCGCTCGCAAGGTATTGCTGCATATGTGTAGGGAGAAACAGGTATAATTCCGTTGAAATGAGTCATCGAGTCCCTTCAAGACTTAAGTGCGTAGGCCTGGTCGCAATATTGTGAAACGGCGCCGGGGTCGATTAAGTTCTGCTATTAATCGCTTCCCATCGCTTCCCTCTCGCATTTTGACCGAGTTCCCGTCACTTTTTTCGATATCCGATTTCGGATTCAGATTCGTCGGGATCAAACCTTTATTTCGCCCGCAAAAACCGTTCCGAAAAACGTACCTTTATGGGGTATATTTTAATAGAAAAAAAACGTAGTTTTTCGTCGGACTTTTCGAGAAAACGGGTCCGTACTCTCGCATTTTTTTGACGCATTTCCCGATACTTTTTTCGCGATCCGATCGCGCCGTCGTCTTCCTCGTTTAAAAACCTACGAAACCAGTATTTTTCCGGAATTTTCAACGTCCATTTAGAGGGATAGAGGAAGCGGGGAAGTCCAAAAAGCGCATATTAATTCTTACTTCGACCCCCCTCCTGCCCTACGGCCCATGGTTCGGCTGGGGTTAGAAAATTTTAAATTCGCTCGTTCCACCTTTCGGAAAATCCCAAGAAGATCCCCCCACTCGTAGACTCCCCCCACTCAGCCGTTTGGCCGTGCATAGACACGACAGACAGACGGAGTTTCATTCTTATAAATCTCTTTATCTCTATTATTTATAAGAATGAAACTCCGTCTGTCTGTCTGTCTGTCTGTCTGTCTGTCTGTCTGTCGTGTCTATGCATGGCCAAACGGCTGAGTGGGCCGGATCTACGAGTGGGGGGATCTTTTTGGGATTTTCCGATAGGGTGTATAAGCGAATTTAAAATTTTCTAATCCCACCCGAACCATGGGCCGTAGGGCGGGAGGGGGGTTGAAGTAAGAATTAATGTGCGCTTTTTGGACTTCCCCGCTTCCCCTACCCCTCTAAACGGCCGTTGACAATTCCGGAAAAATACGGGTTTCGTAGGTTTTTGAACGAGGAAGACGACGGCGCGATCGGATCGCGAAAAAAGTATCGGGAAATGCGTTAAAAAAATGCGAGAGTACGGACCCGTTTTCTCGAAAAGTCCGCGGTTTTTTCAGATTAAAATATACCCCATAAAGGTACGTTTTTCGGAACGGTTTTCGCGGGCGAAATACAGCTCTGGGTCCGCCGAATCTGAATCCGAAATCGGATATCGAAAAAAGTGACGGGCAGTCGGTCAAATTGCGAGCGGAATAGCGAGGGAAGCGTTTAACATCAGAAATTAATCGACCACTCATTTCAACGGAATTTCATACGGGTATTTCCCAACACCTATGCAGCAATACCTTGCGAGCGAAGCGAGCAACATTCCATAATAAACTTTTCGTGGGTCCACGTAGTTTTATAAGATTTAATTTGTTTGTAAGAATTTCCAACAGAAAAAAACGTCTGCCAAGTTGGGTGGGCAGTATCACTTCCTCAAGCGAGCGAAGCGAGCAGCATCACCTACAGATGTTAAACCTACCCTTAGGGATCTACCGTTTGCGAGCGAAGCGAGTATCATACCCTACATGCCATACTTTGCGAGCGAAGCGAGCAACATTTCCTACATGCCACAATTTGCGAGCGAAGCGAGCAACATTCCCTACATGCCAGAGTTTGCGAGCGAAGCGAGCAACATCCCCAAATAAACTTTTCGTGGTTCCACGTAGTTTTATAATATTTAATTTGTTTGTAAGAATTTCCAACAGAAAAAAACGTCTGCCAAGTTGGGTGGGCAGTATAACTTCCTCAAGCGAGCGAAGCGAGCAGCATCCCCTACAGAAGTTAAACCTACCCTTAGAGGTCTACCGTTTGCGAGCGAAGCGAGCAACATTCCCTACATGCCACATTTTGCGAGCGAAGCGAGCAATTTAATGGGGGGTCCGGGGGGCTTGCCCCCCGGCTGGACGTGGAGGCGAGCGTAGCGAGCTGGAGCGGCTAGTTAATAAGAATGAAACTCCATCTGTCGCTCTGTCTGTCTCTCGTGTCTATGCACGGCCAAACGGCTGAGTGGGCCGGATCTACGAGTGGTGGGATCTTTTTGGGATTTTCCGATAGGGTGTATAAGCGAATTTAAAATTTTCTAATCCCACCCGAACCATGGGCCGTAGGGCGGGAGGGGGGTCGAAGTAATAATTAATGTGCGCTTTTTCCACTTCCCCGCTTCCCCTACCCCTCTAAACGGCCGTTGACAATTCCGGAAAAATACGGGTTTCGTAGGTTTTCCTACGAGGAAGACGACGGCGCAATCGGATCGCGAAAAAAGTATCGGGAAATGCGTTAAAAAAATGCGAGAGTACGGACCCGTTTTCTCGAAAAGTCCGCCGAAAAACTTGGTTTTTTCCCATTAAAATATACCCCATAAAGGTACGTTTTTCGGAACGGTTTTCACGGGCGAAATACAGCTTTGATCCCGCCGAATCTGAATCCGAAGTCGGATATCGAAAAAAGTGACGGAAAGTAGGTCAAATTGGGAGGGGAATTGCGAGGGAAGCCTTTAACATCAGAAATTAATCGACCACGGGCCGCCGTTACACAACGTTGCTTACCTGAAGGGACCCTCACAGGGGGGTTCCCATTTGCACTTCTACGCAATACCTTGCGAGCGAAGCGAGAGCCATTTCAAATAATAAATACGGACTTTGTCCTACACATATACAGGTATACCTTGCGAGCGAAGCGAGCAACATCCCCGAATAAACTTTTCGTGGTTCCACGTAGTTTCTAAGATTTAATTTGTTTGTAAGAATTCCCAACTGAAAAAAACGTCTGCCAAGTTGGGTGGGCAGTACAACATTCCCTAATAAACTTTTCTTGGTTCCACGTAGTTTTATAAGAATTAATTTGTTTGTAAGAATTTCCAACAGAAAAAAACGTCTGCCAAGTTGGGTGGGCAGTATAACTTCTTCAAGCGAGCGAAGCGAGCAGCATCTCCTACAGAATAAATACGGACTTGCGAGCGAAGCGAGCAACATCCCCTAATAAACTTTTCGTGGTTCCACGTAGTTTTATAAGATTTAATTTGTAAGTAAGAATTCCCCAACAGAAAAAAACGTCTGCCAAGTTGGGTGGGCAGTATAACTTCCTCAAGCGAGCGTAGCGAGCAGCATCCCCTACAGAAGTTAAACCTACCCTTAGAGATCTACCGTTTGCGAGCAAAGCGAGTAAAATTCCCTAAATGCCATACTTCGCGAGCGAAGCGAGCAACATTTTCTACATGTTTTTCGGAACGGTTTTCGCGGGCGAAATACAGCTTTGGGTCCGCCGAATCTGAATCCGAAATCGGATATCGAAAAAAGTGACGTTAAGTCGGTCAAATCGCGAGCGGAAGCGAGAAGAAGCGTTTAACATCAGAAATTAATTTTGCCGTGTGTTCGCGAGAAGGCTCTACGAAGTCAGGGGTTCGATGAGGCGGGGCTTGCACCTGACGAAAACGGGTTGCGAGCAGGTACACGCACTTACGTCTTGAAGGGTATACAGGTATACCTTGCGAGCGAAGCGAGAGCCATGTCAACAGAATAAATTCGGATTTTTTCCTACAAATATACAGCAATACCTTGCGAGCGAAGCGAGCAACATCCCCGAATAAACTTTTTGTGGTTCCACGTAGTTTCATAAGATTTAATTTGTTTGTAAGAATTTCCAACAGAAAAAAACGTCTGCCAAGTTGGGTGGGCAGTATAACTTCCTCAAGCGAGCGAAGCGAGCAGCATCTCTTACAGAAGTTAAACCTACCCTTAGGGATCTATCGTTTGCGAGCGAAGCGAGCAACATTCCCTACATGCCACACTTTGCGAGCGAAGCGAGCAATATTCCCTACATGCCACACTTTGCGAGCGAAGCGAGCAATTGAATGGGGGGTCCGGGGGGCTTGCCCCCCGGCTGGACGTGGAGGCGAGCGTAGCGAGCCGGAGCGGCTAGTAGTATAGATTGAGAATGATCACCTGACTGTACATAATTATTCAAATAACCATGCTCATAACTCAGCTTGTTGGCCACGCACTTCGCAGTAGTTAACATAATATGGTTGGATAAATCGAGAGCTTTCGAACGAATGGTCAACGAATTTTGTGGGATGAAAAACGACGAAGTACCATTTCCCTAGCAACGACTCGGTTGTAAGCGGAAATCATCAGAAAAAAAAACGTTGCAGATTTGCGTGTCGTGTCGGAATTCACAGAACGACCCCCAGCCCTAAAACATTAAACATGTTAAAAAGTAATGGAAAATAATAACGAAATTCTGTGCTCAGGAAACTTCGGTTGGAACTGTCTAATGGTTAAAGAATTGGGCAAAAAACTCGCAGATTTCCTTTGATCATCTTTCATCTTTTGAGAAAGCCAAATGCGATTCTAAAAAGTCCAGTCATGCAGCATGACACCATGAGCGAAGAAATCTTCGACATCTCGAGCGGAGTGAGGCCTTGGGTCTGCGTGCTAGTACGTACATAAATAGAACTTCTTCATAATTTCATGGTTGATATTTTCTATGCCACTCAGTTTAAAGCTACATCAAGTCCTAAAACAGTTGAGCATAAAACATTAAAGAGAGCGACCGAGAAAATCGGCGGACGGAATATTTCACAGAGTAAACTCATCAGTTGTGATTACATTTTTTTTTTTTTTTTTTTTTAAACAAGCACTTCTACCTACGTTTTAAACAGCATGGTTCTAGGATTGGTTATACAGGGATACTGCTTTACACTCTAGGAAGCTGTAATTTCGTATGTAGCCTCTTTAGGACATTTACTTGACGATGCCCAGGGTCCGGATCAGATGAGTGGCTCTTAGAGCTAATTTCTATGCTTTACGCTCTAGGAAGCTGTAATTTCGTATGTAGCCTCTTTAGGACATTTAATTGACGATGCCCAGGGTCCGGATCAGATGAGTGGCTCTTAGAGCTAATTTCTATGCTTTACACTCTAGGAAGCTGTAATTTCGTATGTAGCCTCTTTAGGACATTTACTTGACGATGCCCAGGGTCCGGATCAGCTGAGTGGCTCTTAGAGCTTGCATACGAGTCTGCAACTAAAGACATAAAATGTCCCAATGTGTTGCAGACTCGTATGCAAGCGTACTTTGGTATGAGTCCCATCGGAAATATCTAATGGTAAAATAAAAATGTATATAAATATAATAAATTGTTTTGGTTAATTAGAATCTTTTCTTTTTTCTTGACCTTAAAAAACTATATCTAATTTCTCCCTTGCGAGGGAAAAACATTAAACATGATTTAATGTTTTTCCCTCTCAAGGGAGAAATTATTTTTTTTTTAGAATCGCATTTGGCTTTCTCAAACAAAGTATCAAAGTAGTCACGCTTAGCCGCACGGATTTGATTTTTCAACATATTACGGAATCACTTGAAGTATTTTTTTAAATTTAGAGTTAAATGTTGACTGAGTTAGAATGTTGTTTTTTTTTTTTTTTTTTTTTTTACAATAAATTTAAACTAAGCTCTGGATGCTTCATTATCATCTCCAACCATGACTTCAGATCAACAACATATTGCGAAGTAATTTTGCAAAACTTCTTGATCAACGATATCCCTTAAAAAAGTCTCCTTCTCGACAAGTTCCCTAAAACTGTCGCTATTATCATTAGAGAATGCCAAAGCAGTCACGAAGTGATCAGTAACTGTACATCTTATAACACCGTGGAAGAGATTATGATTTTTTGATCTAACTAATATGTGACCTAAGAAACTTGCCGAATTTTCCGTTACTCTAGCAGATTCAGTCATAAGTTGGTCAAACCCAAGGGAAGAAATTACTTCATAATACTCCAAAGAACCACTTTTGTCATTTACGTCCAAAGTATCTATGTTCATGTCGCCAACGACGATGCATTGACTACTCCAACGATACTTAGCTCACTCGACAAGTCATTTGCGAAATCATTGATTCCCCAACCAGTGCGACATACGACAAAAATAACGAAAATTTTTATTTCTAATATTAAAACATATTTTCAAATCAGTAGCGTTATACATTTGAAGCTCTTCAAATTCGTATGCAAAATCAGACAGCCTATAAAAAAAAAGTCCAGTCATGCAGCATGACCCCATGAGCGAATTTTTGAAGAAATCTTCGACATTTCAGTCGCTATTGATCGTGTAGAGAAATTTTAGTTTATGATTTTGATAGACAAACATGGAATGAAATTTTAAACAAGCACTTCTACCTACGTTTTAAACAGCATGGTTCTAGGATTGGTTATACAGGGATACTTCCATAAGAGTAGTTCAATCTGAATTTGGACAATGTTTCATGCAAATATTACAGATTTTTACAACTAGCGAACGGCCTTATTTCGATTATTTCGATTTTTGACTGATTTTTCAACTTTGAAATTTTGGGAAACTTGATACATATTCTTATGGGAAATTTTACGCTGATTCCGAATATACCACATGATAGTATGCAGAAAAAGTTATTTCGCACAACAAATCGCAAAAAACAGGCTATTTTGAAATGTTTTACTTCATTTTTGAAAATTTCAACCCGAAGATGTAATCCGATCATGCTGGCCAACGAACTTGAACTTTCGTTTTGTGTCCTTAACATTTTAAAATTTGTTTGAAGTTTCTAGCACAATTCTACGGACAGTTATCGTCTGGAATGACACATACATACATACATATATACATTTTTTTGTTTTTTCTGTTTTTTTAAAGAAACCTCCCCTCAAAGACGGAGGGGGCACGCCATTAAATTGAAAAATAAACAAATGAAATGAAAAAGTGGGGAGGACGCCCAGGTTTACCCGACGCCGGCTCTAGGGATAAGGGGAGTTGCGGGACGAGGAGGAAGAATGGGATGAAAGGAAGTGCTTCTATAAAATGACCACCAGTTCTAGTAAGAACTAGAGAACTGGATGTATATACATACATACATACATACATACATTAAAAAATGCGTTAAACTTCAGAATATGATTCAGAATAGCCTGAAACGGATTTCTGCATTACATTTTTTCAAAAATTCACATTCTACAAATTTTGAGGGGAGAGCAATAACTTAATTTTCTTCAAAAATTCGCTAAAAGGAATGGAAATTAATTAACGAAATTCTGAGTCGGGGAATCTAGGTGGGAACTGTCCAATGGTTACAGAATTGGTTAAAAACTCGCAGATTTCCTTTGATCAGGCTTGTCAGGCTTCCTGTACTGTCTGAATGCTCATTTCTTGGCCGTGGGTTAGTCTCTAGCTCGCAAGGTGACGTCCCAACAAGGAAGGTGTTCGGGCTGGAATCCTCCTAACTGTGATGTTACCATTCCTTGCTCTACGTTCGTAATCCCTAAAATGAAAGGAACTGACTTTGAACATTTAGTGAGCAAAATGAAAGGTGGTGGAAAGTGCTGCAGATGAGGATGAAACACATATGAGCTTAATAAAATCATATTGGTAGTACCTAAAGGACTCGTTACTCTACTTATTAAATCTTTGTGTAGAAAAATCTGAATTTCTAGAAAGTTTTAAGAATGCCAAAGTCATTCCGTTTTACAAAGGAGGTAATAAAATGAACACAGATAATTATCGTCCAATTTTGATGCTCAACGCCCTCTCTAAAATTCTGGAGAAATGGGTGAAGAATAATCTTTCTCATTATCTTGAATCAAATATAATCCTTATCTCAAGCTCAATATTGCTTTCGTCCGAATCTTGGAATGGAATACATTGTTTGATTTGACGGGCAAACTATACAAGAGGAGAGATAGTGGTAGAAAGGCAGTTCTGGTCTTTTTGGGCTTGAGTAAGGCTTTTGATTCGATTGACTGAAACCTACTGCTCAAACGTTTAGCGGCGATTGAAATAAAGGGGGCCAGCTATGACTGGTTTTGCTCGTATCTATCTTACAGTTATCAGTTTGTCTCGATAAGCGATCATTGTAGTCAGAGGAGTGGAATTGACTTCGGAGTTATTCAAGGCAGTACGTTGGGTCCCGTTTTGTTCTCAATTTATATTGATAATCTACCAAATCTTTCTGACTCCCTTGAGACTTTTCTTTTTGCCGACGATAGGCAGTTCTGGTGCATGTTGATAAGTGTGATGAAGTTTTTGATCGCATCCAGTTTTTGCTGAATGAAATTAGTAATTGGCTTGTTGCTAGCGTTTTGACACTCAATACCAATAAGACAAAATACATGTTATTTAGTAATGTCTAAAATATACAGCCTGATCATGCATTAATTGTACACTCATCTGTGAATAATGAGTCTTCTTCCTGTGTGTTTTTGGGATGCGTGTCCCTAGAAGTACTTGGGAATCATTTTGACAGAAATCTGTCTTGGAACAATCATATAGGTACAGTCAGTGCAGAAAAGGGTTTCCTCTGAAAAGAGAAGGAGTGAAGAGTTACACAAACAAGGTTCACATTTTTGTATCATGACAGTAATTCAGATTTCACATTGAATGTCTCTGTTTACAAAACACCTAATAGGCAGTTTATCGTTATGCCGAGACTCAACAGGTTCCAAAATACATTCCCATCACTGGCGGCGGAGGGCGGCGACCATATTTACAGGAAATTACTTGAATATGTGCCCGACTGGAGTGAACAATTACCAGCACGACCGAAGACGACTTCAACTTTTCGCATTCTCCAAAAAATGAAAAATCACTATATTTTTCAAAGACATTCCATAATTCACGGGTGACTTATACCACTTGTCAGAAGAAAGAGAAACCTCATCCATATCAAACTAAACATGAATACTACACGTAAATTTCAAGTTCTTCAAAATTTCCCCGTGTTTCAAATTAATAATGTGAAATTCAATACTGCCTATCCAGGCCCTGAAACCCTTCGGATAGTAAATGGTCCTGATTAGTGCTTCTCAAAAGCCTTTCCCTCATGCTTTTTTGAGGGTTTCGCGCAGTTCCATCACTGTGCGTCGTATTGTGAAGGTCACTACTAAATCTCGTAGAAGATGTACTAAGCACATACATATGCAACCCAAATACTTATTTGCAGCACTTCACACTTTTGTGATTTCCGTTCATGTAATATAATTTGCTTCGATTCAATATTGTATTGTATCTGTTGGATTCTTAATGTACGTTTAGATTTTACCATTTATTTTTTGATTTCAGGGAGTATCTACAGGAGAGGTGCTCGAAGGTGGAGGAAGCTTTATCGCGTCAACGGCCATATCTTTCAAGCGAAAAGGTTCAATAGAGTAAGTTTTTCGATATTGATGTTATTTAACTATTATTTGTCATTTGAGTTTTATGTTATCTGAATTTTAGTAATAAATTTGTTGCATATTACTTATGAATCAGGAAAATGTCCATTAATTTGACGGGTTGCTTAATATTACTACTAGAACAGATTTTTTAAACTTATGTAACAGTTTTCTTAGTGTAAGATATTGTAGACTGGGACTAATAGGAGAGTAGGTATTGTTTGGGGATTATCATCGAGAATCTCACGAATACCAATCTACCATGATCCATTGTCCAGCGAGAATCTTATACTCATGTTCGTATCGTAATTAAATACAAACATAAGTAAAACGTATTATGTGAAATACAGATATAAGCCTCCAAATTTGAATTGCTAATCAATTCTAGAAATAATGGTGGAAGAATGTGACCTCTTTCTTTACCAGTAGACAAAGAAGGGCTTGGTCAGATCCTGTCAACACCGCGGATTGTCTGTATCATGCATTATGATTGGGCCCTACAATTTTTAGCAATTGCCAGAACTAGGGACATGTAGATAGATTCCCAGAATACTGTAGGGCATATTACAATGAATACAATTTTCATCAACCCTTTTGTCAAGGGTGAGAGAAGCGTTGTGTGAAAGAAGCAATAAAATATCCAAGCTTGTAGTCACCAAAACTATTGGAGACTACCTTAGTTGATTTTGACATAGATATGCCTTTTACGAAAGGGCCAACCGAATTTCTAATTGTAATTTTTCAAATTTTAACGTTCTGTGACGAAAGCTTCGTTTGATTTGTTTGAGTTTCTAACATATATTTTCAGCTTTATAGTTTCTTAAGTATTATATGAAAAAACTTTGGTGTTTCCGGTTCAATTACCCACATAGGTTTCGTTTGCATGATGGCCGAAAGCGCCCCACCGTCAGTTTGACGGTCCCACCACTGGGGAACATTCAACAAAGAATCGATTTTAATAAAAATGTTTATTGTGGTTTCGATTTGCATTTTCTTTAACAATTAGGATAATCAAACTAACCTGTGAAAAAAGGCACTTCGGAAAAATGCCTTTTGCGATGAGCTCTAGAGCCTATTGCATTAAAAAACGGTTGAAGGTGCCACAATCTCCCTTACCTGAGGAATTCTCTCCAGAGTAGTTCTGCGAAGCTCGTATGGTGACCCATCGTATGGTGACCACACTGGATAGGCATACTCAAGAATCGGATGAACCAGATTTTTACATGAGTACCAGTGCTTGGACGTTAGTGAACTTACGGGTATTTCTCTTGAGAAAACCCAAAGCTCTCAAAACCCGATAAATACCTACTGCGTCAATGTGCTTGGTGAAATTCACTTCCATCAGATAGCAATCCAAAGTCTACGATGTCATTCACTCTCCGAAGGTTGGATCCACATAATCTGTAGTAGTGTTCGTTAGGCTGAGTAGTACGTTGAAAGGTGGGGACGGAATACTTAGGGCCAGGGCTACAAGTTAAGGCTTAAACTGAAACATCTGCTGATCGCGTTTAGCGTGTGCAGAAGCCCTTATCACTTTGGTTTAGGAAACTGGAGTTTAAACGTCAAAGAAAGAGAAGAAGTAGACAAAAAGGCAGCTTAAATTCATAGAACTACAAGGTTAGTTATCGTTCCATGTTTTCATCCACTGATTTCGGACGTGGTTTGTTCATAATCTTATGGAACGGGAAATGAATTGTTGGTTTCTGATTTTCTGTGTTATTATTCCATGTTCGAGTTAGTTCAGCTGATCAGTTTTTTTTACTCCCTGAATATTTCATGGTCGTTTTTTTGTTCGACTGAATTATTTATTTATTTTATGTTATCCGTTTGTACTATCGTATGTTGAAATGACGGTAAAAAGGAGTCATACATTTCAGAAAATCTGATGAAGTTATTAGCTATTGACTTCGTTAAGAATCATTCCTGTTTAATTGAAAACAAAAATCCGGATGCTACTAACTGAGTTTAAACCATTGTCGCTTAGCTCTAATCACACTATGAGCATCGTTTAAGAACTTGTACACCTGGCACAAACTACATTCTCCGTTTAAAAAGCAGCTTACGCGTTGAATGAGGCTTAAACTGGTTTTGTACCTTGGCCCCTAGACGAATTTAAGTAGAGGCGGTTTAAAATCATTTCCGAAATCAAAGTAAACATTTCTAAACCAAATCTGTACCTTATAATTTCGAATAAACTATCAGTGATTTGCATATCTGTGAATATATCAAACCGGAATCCTAAAATAAACATGGCTTTTTTGCTCTCTTTTGTAATCTACCTACATTGCATTCTGGACGTATGCTGTTAGCCTCCGAACGAATGCGAACCGTGTGAGATAGTTCTGAGAGAAATCATTACAGCGTCCCTTATCCTCCTTTGTACCATTATCTCGTTTCATTAAATCGCTGTTTAGCAACTCTGTTCTCACGGTCGAAGCAGATTTGCTCAACATTTTCCATTAAAGTTATCCAGTATAAATCTTAACGGCTGGGCTGTATACCAATCTTGGCGTGTTAGTTTCTAAGTGTTGAATATGTTCCATAATATATCAGCAGGTCTACATTAGATGTGTCTCTAAAGTCAGAGTTAACTTCCTGCCCAATCTCCTGTGCGGGGAAGTTGCGGAGGCCCATTTACTCTATCACTATTCATGGCGGACCAGCGAATGAAAAATTTATAGACGGTACAATGTCGATGACGAAATGAAAATTCACTTAAAACTAGAAAATGATTAGTCTCAAGCCACTGGTATGAAGAGCTATGTTCAAAATTCTTCAGATATCATGTCGTTCTGCAGTGAATAAAACTTTTAACTAACGGGGGTGGATCGAAAAGAAACGTGAATTTATTTTTCCAATTTTTCATTTATTTCAAGATTAAAAATATTTTGTTTAAATATTATTAGTGGGGGGGGGGATAAGGCCAGTTGTTCTCAATGTTTCCACTGCAGTATCTTCATCAAAACGAAGGTAGCCGACATTTGACACATTTCAAGCATAAAAACTCAAAAAATAGAATATATCCATACAATAAATTTACCCTATGTTGAAAATTGTTTCGGTAATGAAGTTCCACTATCTCGTCATTTGGCTGGAAACGCTATAGATACACGGGCTCAATTACTGTCCGATACCATGGACAGTTATAGTTTGTTTTATCACTTTTGTTATTGCTATGATTCTGTCTAGTTTTTGTTTTCAATCATGCTTGCTCTTTGATCTTTATTATTTTTACCTATTTTGTTTCTTATTCCTTCTCTCGGCTTATTGTAAGGAGGAGTACTGAGTACTGAGTGTTCAACAGTACTTCTAAAATTATATTAATATTTGGATGGTGGCTGTTGAACTTGTACAAATTGACTCCAGTCCCAATGTTCGTTACCAAGTTTATTTTCCCTGAATAATTTATTAATAGCCGTTGACAGGCGAAACCAGAAATACTTTTGTTCTAGTGAAATAAATATTGAATAATATATACAAAGACAGTATAGTCGAAAAACAAAACTCTTCAAGAGAACTGCCTATAATATTAAATTTCGAATGAAAGGCCTCGCTAGCATTAGTGGTTCTACCAATATTTGATTTGCTTATATCTTTTTTTGATTATAGTTTGTTTTATCACTTTTGTTATTGCTATGATTCTGTCTAGTTTTTGTTTTCAATCGTGCTTGCTCTTTGATCATTATTATTTTTACCTATTTTGTTTCTTATTCGTTCTCTCGGCTTGTTGTAATATTCGGAAAGTGGAAGGAGTGTAGTTCGCTAAGAGGAGTAATTTAAAAAAACCCATATTTGAATTTCTCGCACCCCACATCATTGGAAGTAATGTTGAGTTGGGCTTTACATATTCATGTATCTATGAGGTACTGCACAAATTTTTGGATTTTTCGAGTGTTCGGTATATTGAAGGCATTTCCCAAACTGGCCTCAACTTTAGAAAATGATGGATAAGGCTGACCGAAGGCAAACCAACAACGAGGGCAAACTGTCCACTACTTCACACTCCTTATCAAATTTCGAGTATTCTTTGCATGTATTTTTGTTACATCGGTATTTTCGAATACCATTGGACTTGAACGAAAACTTAAAACCTTTGTGCTTCAGTTGTCAGTCAGTATTTTCGTTCCTTGTCTGCTCGGCCCACACAAATTACGAACAGCTGTTGTTTATTGATCTGTGAATGAATAAATTTTGGTTGAACTCTTGCGTTTATTTAGCTGGGCGAAGATCAGTTGCAATTATTTATCAACTCTGCATGTTCCTTCCCGTCCGTTCTATTCATTCGCTCGAATCACGCGAAAACCCCTTCCTGACGAATTTCACCTCTCTACATACTCCTACCATTTCTAAGGAAGTCTCGTTCTAAGAAAAAACATCTCTAATTTTAAAGAAAAATTCTACGGCCGCGACTGTATGAAGACTTGACTTACATCAGATTGTTCACTTGACGTTGTCTGATCAATATCGTCAACTATCTATCATCGAAACATCAACCCGTTATGTCATTGAACAATGAGAATGAAACGATCAACTGCTCTGAGGCGGAAATTGTGGTTTCAACGCTGAGCTAGTTAGTATTCAGGGTGTGTTGTAAAATCTAAAATCAATATCACCATTGAATAGCACCTACTCAAAAAATAAAGGGGAATTACCATTTGAAGTTTTTTAAAAATACCATCAACAATAGAAATTAATATTAGGAAGGGGGGGGGGGTGTATGTTTTAAACCGGGACACTGTATATATACTATTTGCCTCCTTGTCAGGTCAATATCACTGTTTGAAACGGTTTTAATCCCATCTTCCAAGTGGCGCATTTTCCTTCCAACGGAAGCGAGTGGTTATTCAAATGCGCCATACCCACAAGTACCCCTGTCCTTCACAATTCGTGAATAACACAAAACATAATTCGAGTTCATGAAAAGAGAATAATTTATTCTCCTCGACTCATCATACCCATTTCCTAGTAGAGTATATTGAAACGATAAAAATAAATGATAAGCCAAAAACTCCGGTGAATAGCATAACCAAAACCACGTTGAAATGTAGCTGAGCGGAAGAATATTATATACGAGGGCTCATGAATAAATTCACGCACATTTGCGATTAATTATTTACGGTCGCTGAACCCCCAACGCCGAGATAAATTAAGGTGGTTGGAAGGGTGGAATGACGAAACAGAAAACCCATTATTACACCTACCAAAAAAAAGTGAGAGAGAGAACGAAAAAAAAGTGAAAACCTCTCTCCTGGCTGAATGAAATTTTATTTGATTTTTTTAATGTTAACCCCACGAACTAAGAAATTTTAATTAAACGAAACCGAATTTCCTTCAAGTATTTTAGCGTGGTCGACGGGTGGAAACCCGAGGAAAAACTTGAAATTGTTATCTTCGTGAATACCGGAGCCGTTTTAAAATGTCAGTGGCCCAGCGTCTCCCATGGCAGACTTCCGCTCTGCGCCATGAGAGGTCGAATGTTCAAATAATTTTGCAGGGTTTTCAGTCACCTCATTATGACGCTTCGAACTAACTAGGTCCGCCGCTAGGAGCGGTAGGATGAAAAGGGCTTTATAGGAATATGTCGGTTGACATGACTTTCTCCTTGTTGATTGCGTCATCCCTTGTCGCTCAACATTTCGTTCCCTACACCATCAACCTCATCAATACTGATCAAAAACGAGAATTATATTATAACTTGTGTCTGTCCCGACGGACACGAAGAGCTAAGGTCCTTGATCTAATGCTGCGCTCTACCTTGGGCTTCCCATGTTGGGAGTCACATTCTAGATATGTATTGTTGATAGCACATTGTTATGCAACATTTTTGTCACCTACCGCTGCCCCGGTCACTAATCTTATCCAATCAATATCACAATTATTTCGATCCTTTATTTATGTCAGTATATTATTCGCTGCCTGAATAATGTTCCCAGGTCAAAAAACCACTGTCAGAAACCAGAATACATTAACAGTAATAATGCAATCAGATGGATCGTCTGCAGCTGTGACAGACACTTCAGGAATCTGGTCATTGTTTTCCTACCGTCACAAAACGGGATAATTTGAAATTTCGGCATCGTTGGATAAGAAGGAAATTATTATAAGTAATTATGATTACTGCTTTACTGAAAGTAACTGATACCCAAATATCCACAATAAAATCGACATTGTGGAAGCATAACATGGACAGAGCTATTGCATCAATCGGAGGAAAATCTAGTTTCCAAGAAAACAAAACAATAAAAGTCGGTCAACAATAAAAGGTCGGTCAAAAAGTACCTGAGAAATCTTGAAGAACTTGGTTGAAAATGTGAATGTTTAGGTTTTTATGAAGATCATCACTGGCGTATACCTACTAGAAGCAGCGGAACAGCGTTCCAAAATGCACAGTGACGTTATTAATAGCAGGACAGACCGAGCATTGGTCTTAAAATATTTGGAATGCTCACATTTAAAGCCATTAATTATACAAATATAAAAAAAAAGTAATGGTTACCTAACTCCCTTAAAGAGTATTGTAGATGGGGCCTATGAAGAGTTTTATTCCTATAGATTCGTCTGGTGTATGGTGGAATGACGAGTAAAGCATTTTACTGAGCTTACTCCTATTCTCAAAAGAAGTAGACAATGACGTGCGGCTGTGCGGCAGCGTTCCGAACAAATCGGTACGGTACTTGTATCCACAGGCTGACACAAAATTGATTATGATGTTCCTCCGGGACAGGTGGGATTACAAGCGGTTTCAATCGAAAGGGAATTGAATGGGGTTTTGATTGATCACCTTCACTTCAACCGAATTTTCTCTCTTTTCGTAGATATTCCCCAGACGGGGAGCAGGACAAACGGAGCTGTCAACCTCATTTGTGGTCGCTTTAAAAGAAAACTTGGTTCTCTTAGAACCTTTTCATCATTTCAAGTGGTTACTTGTCAGTGAGATTCGGTCTAATACAAATTGGTGAGCTTATCGTGACCATAAGAAATTGACTACAGACACTATTCGTTCATCGGGGTTTTTTCAAGATTACTTTTACTTTTCTGAAGCCTGATAAACTATGGGAAAGTTTCGTAATTGGTCAGAGGACTAGATGACTCAGTAAACAGGGGTTCTGTTAGAAGAAAACTGTTAGAATGTTTATATATCGGTCTATAGTAGGTGGACAACTTACACAAGTCAATAAAAAACGCAAGTTTAAGGAGAATTTTGTCTAATTCCAAGAAAATAAAAACTTGCAATGTTAGATTGATTTCGATGGCTAGATCATAGGTAGTGTTAGGGGCTGTTCCGTATTGACCATTCTGGGATCCCCAGATTCTACACTATGTGGAATTCCGAGAATTTCATTCGATAACCTACTAAAACCAGCCAGGCAGACGGGCATATTGAATTAAGTATGGAATAAGTCTTGAAATGAGCCTTGAATGTTGACCATATACTTCCGATTAAATTATAGCTTATCTCTCTCAAATATAATTAATTTGATACGGTTATCCACCACTACCAGCCAAGCTGACATATATTTGGCTCCAGCATGAATAACCTTCCTGGCCACTGAATACCCCTTCTAAGTGAGTGTAGTCTGCTGAATATGTGATCCCAGTTAAATTATAGCTTGACTCAAATTTGATTAATTTTAATACGGTTATCCACGATCCAACACTACCAGTTAGGCTGACATATTTTTCTCCAGCATGAATAACCTTTCATGTTACTCTGCCAACTATGTTCTCCCGGTTAAATCATAACGCAATTTTCTCAAATTTGATGAGATTCAGATCGGTAATCCACCATTAATAGCCAGGCAGACGCCCCTTTCTGAACTCACCAGGTCGTGTATTTTTGAAGTTATACTTCTTTGCGCCCGTTAGACACTTTGGGATGGGATGTTGGTCGAGAAACCGCGTCACGCTGAATTTTAAGAACTATGAAAAGTAAGAACAAATTTTTAAGAACTATCGATTAATCGAGGAGGAGGAGGAGGAGGAGGGAGGAGGAGGAGGGAGGAGGAGGAGGGAGGAGGAGGAGGGAGGAGGAGGAGGGGAGGAGGAGGAGGAGGAGGAGGAGGAGGAGGAGGGAGGAGGAGGGAGGCGGAGGAGGAGGAGGGAGGGAGGAGGAGGAGGAGGAGGAGGAGGGAGGAGGAGGAGGAGGAGGAGGAGGAGGGAGGAGGAGGAGGAGGGGGCGGAGGAGGAGGAGTGGGGGAGGAGGAGGAGGAGGAGGAGGAGTTAGACCCTTTGGGATGGGATGTTGGTCGAGAAACCGCGTCACGCTGAAAAGTAAGAAAAGTAAGAACAAATTTTTAAGAACTATCGATTAATCAAGGAGGAGGAGGAGGAGGAGGAGGAGGGAGGAGGAGGAGGGAGGAGGAGGAGGAGGGAGGCGGAGGAGGAGGAGTGAGGGAGGAGGAGGAGGAGGAGGAGGAGGAGGAGTTAGACCCTTTGGGATGGGATGTTGGTCGAGAAACCGCGTCACGCTGAAAAGTAAGAAAAGTAAGAAAAGTAAGAACAAATTTTTAAGAACTATCGATTCATAATATATAAATTATAATTAATAAATTATAATAAATTTATAGATTATTATTATAAATTTATAAATATTATAATTATAAATTTATTATAAATTATTATAAATTTATAAATTTATAATTATTATAAATTATAAATTTATAATTTTTAAGAACAAATTTTTAAGAACAAATTTTTAAGAACTATCGATTCATAATATATAAATTATAATTAATAAATTATAATAAATTTATAGATTATTATTATAAATTTATAAATATTATAATTATAAATTTATTATAAATTATTATAAATTTATAAATTTATAATTATTATAAATTATAAATTTATAATTTATAAATTATTATTCATAATTTATTTATTAATTATAAATTATGGCCACAGAAGTATAACTTCCACCGTGTGGTCCGACGCACACCGATTTTTTTATAATTTATGTAATAGAGCACTACGTTCTTCCAGTTTAATTGGACTGTCACTGGCTTTCGAGCTATTAAGTGTCTTTGATTCCGTAAACTATTACTCGTGGACATTCCCTCCTCGATAAAAGTTTCACACCGGAATTCACGTATCAGGTATGTTTTATATTGTCAGTGATCGTTTTTAGCGAATTTTCGTAGAAAATGAAGCTATAGCAATGGCTCGGAAAATTTTAAAATAAAAATTTTTGAAAAATATCTTCATTAAAATCCAGTTTGAGGCATTTTGAAACGAATCCTAGATTTTAACGCTTTTTTATATGTCTGCGTGTGCGTGCGTGTGTGTTAGTGTGCTTCTAGACGATAACTCTTCTTAGGATTGAGATAAAAATTCCGTTCCTGCGCCAAAAAATCAAGCTTTCCAAGCGAAAGGAAGAGTTCGTTGGTCAGCATTTTTTGAGCACATTAAAATGGACAAATTTAGAAAAAGTGCTGAAAAAATCACTAAAAATAGCAAAAACGGCTAAAAATAGTAAAATTTATATTTTTTTGCAGAATACTGCTCAAATAAAGTTCATTAACTATAAAATAGAACATAAAAACATTTATGTGCAACAGTATGCTGAAAAATGTACTTAAATGTCATTAAAATGTGTGAAAAAATCGATAAAAACTCCAAAAAAGTTGAATATCCAAAATCTCTTTTTGAATTGCATAATAATATTTAGAACGAGTTTTTTTGCCATAAAATTGGTAGTTACCAATTTCTTTTCCTTCAAAGTCCTTCAGTTTCAAAACAATGCAACATAATATAGTATTATGATTTAAAGAAATTGGCTCATACGTACATACTGCATGACAGAAACTTTTTCTCCTTGTTACTACAAAGCGAGAAAAAGGGTTTTCACATGTAAATTCCTGTGAATTCAACGCTTAAGAAGAAATGTGACCTTGTTTACACCTCCGGTCCGTCCTCCCAGCGCCTTTTAAAGCATTTACTCGAACTTCAAGTGTTTGCTTTCACTCCCATTGTGCAGCAATTAATTTGTCTTCCCATTTCCCACCGACCTCCCTCTCCACAACCCAGCTCTGAAGTCTGATCCGAAAAGTTTGAGTAACGCTCGACTGCCCCGTTCATTACAGCCCACTCGCGTTAAGTGTCGGATGGCGTCAAATGCTCGCTCCTAAATGAATGTGCTCATCTACCAATATTATCTCACAGTGCGTCACATTGCTCAATTTCTTGCATTTTTTTCGTTTTAAATTCACTTTCGTATGTGCAGTTTTATTGTTATGTGGTTAAGTGACCGTGCGTGTTTGTATGTTTTGCAGAGAGCGTTTTGCGCATTTTGCCAGGACAGGATCTGGGGCCTCGGACGACAAGGATTCAAGTGCATCCAATGCAAACTTCTCGTCCACAAAAAGTGTCACAAGCTCGTCTCCAAGCCTTGCAGCAACGAAGCTGTTGAGCCTATCGTTAAAGATGAATCCAATGGAGACACTCCTACCATCAGTGAGTTTCGTTGTACGCATTCTCTATTTTCCAACCTCAATCATTCCATTTCAAGTGAATGTTCTATTGTAGTTTATTGAATTCTAAATTTCGCAGTTATTCTTATTGCATGGTGATTTCCCTTTTAATTAGTCCGTGTTTTTGTACAAAACTTGATTGCATCAAAATGTCTTTACCCTCCACATTTAAAGGATGTTCGGTGTCTGCACATTATATATTAAGCATATGAAAGTTGATCGCAGAATAAGTTTCTGTCTTTCTATCCAATTATTCAAGTTTCTTCAGACGGAAAGAATCAAAAACTCTTGGTTAATACCTAAACGACTTCGAATTCAATACGCTTCTACTAATTTTCAATGTAATAATATAGTATTTTGTTATACTAAATACTCCTCCAGCTCAATTTTTTAGTATACCCCTCAAATTTATTTTAGTCCTACTTCAATAGCTTGCCGTGGTCATCTCATCATGTAATAATTCTTCGTATAATTACATAGGTACCTGTAATTTAATATCCTTATAATCCACGATAAATATAAAGCCGTGGTGTTATACATTATCGATTTATCGCTTTAAAATTCGAGGATGTATGTACGAGTATGTATAAATTTAGGCCTTTCAGCCAGATAACGTATTGTGATTTTCTTGCAGTATGCATTAAAAAATGATGTTATTAACAAAACGTTGTGCAATATTAAATTATCCATTTCACCGAATGTTTGTAGAAAATCAAGCTATTGTAGTGGTTCCAAACAATTTTTTTTTTCAATTTTCTAAAATGTGTGTATATTTCCAAAAACCAATTATCACAAAAGGAAGGATGAGTTCCTTTGACAGAACTTTATGGGCATAATAAATTGCTCAAACTCAAAAAATTTGTGCAAAAAATATCTGTAAAGAAATTGTAAAAAACTCAAAGAAACATGAAGAAACACTTTTTTAACTACAAACTGGGGCATTCAGAAATGTGTGCACAGAATTGTGCTAAGAATTTGTATAAAAATCCTGAATTAGCTAAAAAGTCAATAAAATCGACAACCAACTATTTAAAATCCTGAAATTGGTTTTTAAAGCAGAATATCATATATATGAATATAAAAAATAGTGGTTTCGGAATAATTTGATTGTGAGCGATTTCAATTCACACAACGTGCTCAAATTTCAAAACAATTTGACATGAATATTTTGTTAGAAAATTAGATACGAAGATCCGCTCATATTGTCTTACTACATGACCGGGACTTTTTCAATGTGCCAATTGTTTGTAATTAGTTTCCGTACTACTCGTATTCTCAATTTGAAGAAAAATGACGCAATTTTTTGTTTATTTTTGTTTATCAAAATTATTAACAAAACTTACTGTCATAAATCACCCCTTCCAACAAATTTTCGTAGAAAACAAAGCTGTTGCAGTGGTCCCAAAAAAATTTAAAATGTTATTTTTCTAAACTGTGTGCGTGTATTTCATAAAATCAAGCATTCCAAAGGAAAGGATGATTTTTTTGGACAGAAATTTCTTAGCACAATAAATTGATTATTTAATTTTTTTCAAATTGCTAAAAATGGCAAAACCGGCTAAAAATAGTTGAATTTATATTTGTTTAGGTGAATAACTCAGAATAGGTATGTCGACCATGAACTAGAACATTCAGAAATATGTGCGAAAAATGGTGCTGCTTAAATATACTTTAAATGCCAGTGGTTATAAAACAAATCAATAACAACGGAAATTTTAATTTAAAAACCAGTTGTTTTGCAATAATTTGATAGTTGACAAGTTCTGTTCTCACAAAGCGCTCAAATTTCAAATCAAACTGATATGAATATTATGTGAAACATTACAAAAAATTCATTCGAATCGTTATGCTTCATGGACTTTTTAACTATACCATTGCTGACTGTTTGTACACAGTCCCTATATTACTGCTATTAGCAGATTTGAGATACAAATCGTAAATAACGTAATTCAGCAGTGCTGTGACACATTGCGGGTCAATTGTTCCCATTTTCAAACTTAAACCGCTGATAGATCGTTTATGCTAAGAGATCTTCCGCCATCATAATTCATCCCATACTTTATTACCCCGAGCATAAATCCGCTGTTTTGAGACCCGCGCCTTGCTGTGTGCTCCATAGCTGGTTTTTATTGTTCTTTGTTATGACCCTCAACTTTTCACAGCTCTTCTCTCCCGCAATTTAAGGACGAGAATGATATGCCCTACTTTTTTCTTTATCGCTGTAACCCCCCCTCCCCCACCATCCCTCTCAATCTACCCATTTCACGCATTTATCGCTATTCGTCTGCCGCAGTTTTATTATTTCTCGCCCCTTTCCTTTATTTCGTTTTGACCTCTCAAACTATCTCCCCAGGTACTCCTACATCTGAGTTCCAGCCTGACCATAAAGAATTCCCTGAACCGCCTTTGGATCTCACATCGGATTCTGTGCTGATCGAAGATCCTTGTAAAGGTAGCTTCCCTATCTTATGTTTCATAACTGTATCGTATCGTTAAAATACTGTAGATATTTCCTGGACGTTTTTGTATGTACCTAATGTTTTCGTAATTATATACTTCTATTATTATTATTGATTGCTCTCAATCCTTCTTGTAACTTTGCTAAGTTTGCTTGATATTACATTAATGTATTTTCTCCAAAGGGGATTCACCAGTTGAGCGCAAGGAGGTAGATGAGGGGTCTTTATCCACTATAGGTACCTACCAGTTGAGCGCAGTTCCCATTCTGTCAACATGTCAGTTCATTGCACGTTTACTTCTTGAGCGCCACCATAATATGAACAAAATAAATATGGGCAGTAGCCCATCATTTTTTCAAATACAGCCTAAAAGGATTGATTTAGGATATTTTATTCCATTTTAGACTAAAATGATCGATTTAGGATATTTTCATTTTCGAGATGCAAACATGCTACTATCTAGATCACAAAACTGTACTCATCATTCAAATCCATTTTCCGTCAAGCTACAATATTTTTTACTAATAGGATTGTTTCTTGCGAGTTGGTGAGCATCCAGACTAGCAAACCAAGACACATCACTCAGATTTCATACTTCTAATTAAGCACTTGAAATTACAAAATTTACAAAAAAAAAAAAAAAACTCTTAAGTGAACTCTGTCATTATTATTATAGTCAAATCTATGCATGAGTGTTCTCCAATATTACATTTTTTTAAATTATTCTTTCTCTGACACTTCAAGTTTGATAATGCCCTAAGAAAGATCCCAGCTTTTAACTTGTACAATTTTCTGCGCTCAACTGGTAAGTATATTGTTCTGGAAAAGTCAGCGCTTAATTGTTATATTCCCAAATATATCTTTGCGCCCATTGGTAGGTATATTGAGTTATACTGAGTTATACCAATGAGGGTATACTGGTTTACAGCCTTTCCTATTAATTCCTAAATAGAATTCGGGAATGGTACGACATAACTAAACATATTCGACCACCCATTGGATACCTACATTGGATACCTACCTATCATACTGATGTTTCATTTTCAATGTTTTTTGTATTTCGAATTGAGAATATTAGTTATTGGAATGTTTTCTACGTTTCTTTTATACTTATGTGTCTATTATGTGTCTCTTTTACTTTAGTATAAAGCCATTAGGAAAATCCATGCGTGCGATGCGATAGGCGGGGTCTGCGGACAATCCACGCGATCAAACCTACGCTTTATTATCGGAAGTGTTTGCGTGGAATCATCTGGACGCACCACCCTCCATAAATTTTTCTTAAGTCTAGAAAGAGAGCAGAAAGTTCAAAAATGTATAACCTCATAGGACTTTTTTTTTGGGTGATGAAACTTTCAGGAATTCTAAACGTGCCTATGAGAAAAATAGAAAGAGTCCGAAATTCCCATTAAATGTAGCATTTTAATCTGGCAGTTCTTGGTATTTAAATATTTTCAAGTGTCCAACTCCAGGTCGAGTAAAATAAATAAATAAACATAATAATTTACTTAATTATTTATTTGAAATTACACGGGCGAGCCCATTAATCAATTGAAATACAATTCAATACACAAGAATGAGAGTAAATAATGCAGATAAATTATATATATATATATATATATATATATATATATATAAAGAAGGATAAGAAGTTTGTTCAGATACATAGAAATATCAAATCGAAGAGAACTATAAAAATAACAATATATAGTGTAGCGGTTGCTTTTTTTTTTTTTTTTTTTTTTTTTTTTTTTTTTTTTTTTTTTTTTTTTAATATGAAAAATTAGGCAAAAGAGATGGATGAAGAAATTAATGAAGACTTAAACGTTGCCAATGAATTAGTAAAAAAGTCGAAATCAGAATAAGTTTCAAGAAATAGGTTAGGAATTGTTCTCCTAGGTCAGTAGAAGAGAGTTTCATCAGGATCATCTGCGTCTGGCTGCCCCTTCGACTTTGAGCTGGGTTTTACGTTATCAAAACGAGTTTTCGTTATCATAACGATAACGATTACGGAATGAAGGAAACAGATGACAAAAGTTTTGTTTTCTCAAATATTTGTTTTCTCACTCAGTCTACCGTGAAATATGTCAGTGAGAGTGACGAAAGGAGAACTACACAATGTTATTGTGTATAGGGAAGTTTCCAGGGACACTAAGTGTGTGGAGAAGTTCTCGGAGGAAAAATTCGGTATTCCCGATTCTCATACCGAATTTTGGACCGCTTGTTCATGGTTTTGCTCGACCGGTTGGTTTGATTTTCAAGCCAGTTTGATTGGTCATATTAATGACTATAATGTTGGATTGGAGAATATTCGTTCGCTTCCGTGCTTTATTAGCTTTACCTACTTTTTTTATCAGAGAAAAGTCTAGACCACCTAAATAATGTTACAACAAACTGATCCAGCAGTTTAATCGTGTGAAAGATAATAATTACTAAATAAGCCATCTTGTTGTAGAATTCATTGTTATCCGTATGACGGTGAGTTCATTGATTGGTTTTGGCTACATGGTTAAGGTTAACGTGTACAGTTTTTAAGAAACTCGCAAGACTTTACAAAAAAGGACTTTTTGTCCTTGAATTGGTGTTTATTTTCATTTATTCTCCGACATATATGAGAATCCTATAAACTGATAAATTTAAACTAAATTTTTTATCACAAAAATAAAACAATAGATATTTTGCAATTTGAATACTATATTTTGAATTCTATTTTCATCTCCCTGAAGAAGCCTCAATTCCTGGGGAGAAACGTTGGAGATCAAAAAAAATTAAGGACAAAAATGCCTTTTTTGTAAAGTCTTTTTATAATTTAAACTGTCCAAATAAAGATGATGAAATGATGCGGATTCACCACCGGTTATCTTTATTGCCTTAATTCATTTATGCTACCTTTATGAATTTTATATCCCAGTAATTTGAGGTTTATTAAGAATTAATTTTTCCCAAAAAGGTAAATTAATATTTTTAAAGATTTTAAATCTTCCCTGATTATGCAATTATACGTTCTACCTCCCTACCCGCACAATACCTACCTGGGCGGAACGGATGTCTTCTGAACGAATTCGCTTGATCGTGGGAGAATTCCTGTTTTGAGCTGTTTTTCTAAAAAAAAAAAAAAAAAAAATGTATAAGCCTTCGTCTGCAAATTTAACCTTCCGGCAGGCGTAATACAAATCCTAATACGATCAGACGCAATTCATCTGACAGATTAGTATTGTAATTTTTGTTTGAGTATATTGGGAAAAAAAGCATAAAATCCAACTTTCTACACGAGTATTTATGTAGTTGTTGTTTTATATACCTCTTCCACAGTATATTTCAACAATAAAAATTACATCAAATTTTTCAGAAAAGTCTGACAGGTTATTCGCTTAGGTACACGATCAGACGCAATTAATTTCACAGATTTTGTACTGCGATAAGGGTTAATAGCATTTAACTAGGGCTGGAACTTGGGCATTTTAATATTATATGAGAGATAAAGAGAGTTATATTAATATTGTATATCAGATAAAGAGAAATGGGTATCGAAAAACATTTTGAACTTATTAAAGTAAGAAATACTCACATGATCGGGCGCAATTCATCTGGGGGATTAACACGCCCCTGATGGTGAGAGATGCGGAATGGGGAAGCTACTATGGGCCCCTACCAACTACCCCTCGATCCACCACCAATGGCTCAAAAAACATGTTACTTCATCTCACAGATGAATTGCACCCGTCGGAAGGTTGAAGCGTTTTACTTTCCTTGGTACCTATGCTGTCTATTGTTTATTCCATATTGTTTGAGGAATAAAATAAAATATATTACCTTGAAAACCGTCGATATAAACCCAACTAGTGATTTCGATATGTACAATGCACATTCTAATCCGCATCATTTCATTTTGTAGGAGATGATTATCTTGAACCAGGCTCACAACGACAGTATTCGATTGCTGATTTTGAGCTGATCAAAGTAATTGGTCGGGGCTCCTACGCCAAAGTCCTCATGGTGGAGCTCAAAAAAACTAGAAGGATATACGCTATGAAAGTTATCAAGAAAGCTCTTGTTACGGATGATGAGGTAAGGTTTGGAGTGAAGGTTGTATACGTACAGACGTGCACAAATTATTAGATTCAGCTTTTTTCTATTTCTTGAGATCTTTGGGTATAGAGCCTGTATGGGAGTTTTACGTAGTGGATGTTTGGGGAAGGTAGATCAGCTGTTTCTGCGTTAACATGGTACATGTGTAAATGGAGTTTTCTATTGAGTAAGTCTAATAATTTGCACACGTCTGTAATGTGTTATGCTTGTTATGGTTGACCTGAAATGATTTACTTAGGTACTGTTCTATAATTATTAACTATTGTTTGTCCGGAGAAGCAGTCCGGCAAAGATACAATTTCTGTGCAAATTGTAGTTGAAGCTCTATATTTTCCTTACAGTTTTGGATGCACCACCTCAGGCTAGAGTTCGATTCAACTATCAATGTCCTCCAAAAAGTTCCCTTTAGACATTTTCTTGAAAACTCTTCTTAACAGCGTTACGGGACTTTTAAATTTTTTTTCTTGCTTTCGACCTCACTTCACTTGAATGGCCATAACTCCCGTAATAGTAATTATCAATTACACGAAAATTTATGATCGCCATCGGACACGGCGTTAAATTCCCAATGTAAGTAGTACGAATTGAAATTTGAAAAACTTTTCATCACTAGGTGAAAAATCATTCTTAAAAGTTGAATTTAACAAATGATGAGTTTGAGGTCGGTGTGTACGTAATTTTCTACGCTGAACGGAATATTCGAATCTGCCTCATCGGCGGAGTTCTCATCGGAATCTTGGAGGAAGCAAGGCCTGGGCGGAGAATCGTACTTGGAGGTGGTGGGAATCGTAGCTTTCCTTTGTTTCGGAAAATTAGGAGAACGTCGTCGTGGCGGAGATAACTGACGTCTGCCAGAGAGGGTGCTCGACAGCTGCTGGAGATAGTCAGAGCAGATGAGATAGTGATCCCTCTCACCACACTCGCTGCAAGTTCGTCTGGAGACATAGTTCATCATTATATGGCGAAAAACAATTCAGGCATAGAGTTTTGAATGTAACAAACTCTAAACTTTCGTTGAAAAGGCGGAGAGAAATTGCAGGCAACGGTAGAGGAAGTGTTGTCCTCTGCAGCGAAAATAGGGATAAGGGAAGTAACTGAGATTTATTTTGGCACTGAGTTTCAAATTCAAACTGCCCAGAGGGCGGGGGTGTCTGGCGCATGTGCCGAGGAGAAGAAGGCCGCTAACTCGGAGGTAGTACTCTTTTGCGGATTGTTGGCTGCAGCTGAACCATCTTCAACTCCTGTCCCAGGAAATTGATCAAATCAAAAGAAGTACGAAACATAATTCTTATTCCTTACCTTCTCTCGATTGAATTTGGCTTGTGGGGCGAGATCAATTTTCGGGAATAAGGCCTCGAAAATTAAGAAGCTGGTTAGGTCCTTGGCTTCGACGGAATTGAGGGCTTCAATCCAAGCTTTGGATGCGTAGAGGAATCATTTGAAATACGCCACACCCTGAACATCGATCTTCAGAATCGTGGTTCTTTGCGCAATTGTTACGCCGGCAATTCTATACTGCCCGGAGTTCTCCGAACAGAGAAACTGATAAAATTGATCATAGGAAGCGTTTTTGACTGAGAACCCTGAAGCCAGAATGCGGCCGTTCTACTCAATTTACTTCGCAGTGCTTCCAGTTTAAGTGTATCAGAGAGGTGGGGAACCCTGTGAACAGCGGCCTCGAAATATCTTCTAAAGTGCGCGAACTCTGTGATGTCTCCGTCGTAAGTCGGAACCGTGGGTAGTAAAAGATTCATTATTCATTACCTTCACAGCTTCATACGGCCCATGGAACCTTGTGGGCGGAAATTCGTTAGGGCATACTTGCGAAGTTTCATCTATGACTGGAATTTTCTATTTGGCTTTGAATAACAGATCAGTCATTTCTGTTACCCAGGTTAGCTGAAGTGTTTCCTTTACTTCTGAGTTGTTAACCTTGTGGAGAAGCTCTTCTTTGATAACTTGAAGGAAGGATGTGGCAGAGGCTAAGTCGGTAATTGTAGTGGATGTATATTTACAAATTGTCATCATCCAGGTTGATATCTGTCTGAATAGATGCATCAACGGGGCGGAAAGCTGGTTAACTTGTTCGGGTGACAAGCTGACGCCGGTAGGAAATCACGATCTTGCAACAGTGGAGAATTAACGCTCGGGGAAAGTTGCCGAGATCAGCGTTTCGACTTCAGCATGCTTGATTAATGACATTATCAGTCGAATATTAATCAAAAGTAGCCGGAATTTTGGCAAGTTCGGAAAAACAAGCCGTTCTGAACTTGGCGTCCATAAGGTTACTTGACGGGAACAGAGAAATTAGGAACAAAACGGAACAAAACGCAGCTTTTGCAATCTAAAGGTTCCCAGGTGGTTTGGCACCAATGAATTATTGTGGAAAGAAATAAACTTGAACTAAATTCACTTGTAGAACTTATAGAAACAATCACAGCTTGGGAACGCTAATAGACTGAAAAAACTCAATTTAGAATCCGGCGGAGGAGACAACATGGCTGTTTGCCCCCCTTGGGGCAGCCGTTAACAGACAACATGGCTGTTTGCCCCTCTTGGCGCAGCCGTGAAAGCCAAAGAGCTTATACTCGTAATAGGATAGAGAGGGCATGTGTCTGTTAAACTGTGGGAGCTCTTGAAGCCAGTTTTCTCTAAGGGGCGGAGCCTACAATCATATGGTCGGTAATAACCTCCAACACTGTTATAAAACCTTATTTCATCGTTATCGTTATTTCATTGGCTACCTGGTTTCAATCCCTAACATGGCGGAGTCTCAAGTGGCTTCTTCCCCATCCACGACCTGTCCTCTCTATCCTATTATAAGCTCTTTGGTGAAAGCTAACATCTGAAGCCTTCTAGGGGCGGAAAGTCACTGATTTGTTTCACTTCTTCTTGAGATTATCAACGAGATCGAGGACTTAAGTGCGATATTTATATCCGGAAATTGATTTGGTGATTATTCACAATTGTTCTATTCGCAGGAAAAAGAACGCCATTGCAAGTTTCAATGAATTTATTACGAGAGTGAGAACTCTAGCGGAGAGTTCGGGAACTACCTACAAGCGCGGAAAGGATGGCGGTAGTTATGGTTTGAACTGAGGATCAAACAAATGGTATATCATAAAAATTAGAAAATTAACATTACAGTACAGTGGATACATATTTAAAAATGAGATTGCCTGCTATATTGACTTGATGAGGTTTAGGTCTAGCCACCACTGGTTGCAGTTTATCTGCGAATGCCTAGATCGCCTCTAGCCATCAACTTTTTGCCGTGGGCAGAGGCCCGAGACAACATTGAATCCTACCAATCAAACCGCTTACCACTCACTGTTAACCCTGACTTCAATTAAATCTTGCAAATTATGCATCGCAACAGTTCCTAATAATATTTGCCTAAACGATGTATCTAAACACTTATTCTTTAGATTTTGTGGCATGCTCATCTTCAGATTAAAAATAAAACAACTTGTTTTAAGGAATTTTGAACTATAATGTAGTTCAAAATTCCTTAAAACAAGTTATATTATTTTTATTGTGAAGATGAACCTGCCAAAAAATCTAAAGAATAAACTCACATTAGTTAAATTTGTCTTACATTTTCTCCTCATTTCGGGGGGGGGGGAGGGGGGGCCTCTCCCCCTTATATACGCCCCTGGTATAACTTGATGCATGATGAGGATTGAACATCCTATCAAGTGCTATATAGTTCATTATTATTGTACAACAATTTTACTTATTTTTTACCCATAAAACTGCTTTTGAGTTTTCTCGATTATTCAACAATCAGAAACCTTACTGTTTAACATTTAAAAATATTGTTTTTGAATCAGGATTTCCATTTATCTACTCAAGCTAGTTCTGAAAATCGCTTAAGTTGATATCTTCAAATTAAATGAATGAACAGTGAATGTATTTTTTTTTTCCATTTCAGGACATAGACTGGGTTCAGACTGAGAAACACGTGTTCGAAACTGCTTCCAACCACCCGTTCCTCGTCGGACTGCACTCCTGTTTTCAAACCCCTTCCCGCCTCTTTTTTGTGATAGAATTCGTTCGAGGAGGCGACCTTATGTTCCACATGCAGCGCCAAAGGAGACTACCTGAAGAACACGCGAGGTTCTACGCTGCTGAAATCAGCCTTGCCCTCAGCTTCCTCCACAATAAAGGTGAGGCCAGGAAAAGGTCATAGTTCGTCAGACAAAATAAAATCGATGGTATTGGTTTGTACAAAGGATTTTGGAAAATCGATGTTTATGAACCATCATGGCATATTAGACTATATTCCCTTAGGTTTCCTGGAGACCGAAAAAAAAAGTTCTGATTTCCTTGGAATGACGGAATGACGAATTTCCATTCCTTTCCGTTCCGCCACCTGTTATGTGTGACTGCAGTTTTTCCCGACTAAGGATTTCTAAAGAAAATAGTTTAGCTGTGCCATGATTTCTTAATATTTGCTCCAGTTATGACATGATTACCCATTTGATTCAACTGTGGGAGCCCGATACGATCTGGAAAACCAGTGACTTTCGTCTTAGCCTAAAAAGTTATCATTTACGTACCTTTCGGAGGAATCCATTGTCACTAGCAAGTCAAGTACTGAGGGCGACCGCTTTCGATGCAAAGACATCATCATCAGGCTGTCGAAACAGTACTAAAACAGAACAGCATTAACAGGCCCATGTCCAGTCTCTCCTTAGGATTTCTTATCATATATTACATATATCTAATGATTATATTAATTTATTTTAAATATCTTGGATCATCTTAGTTTATTTGATACTATAGTCTATCCAGAGTTCAGCCAGTCATGTCACTGCCGTTTTAGAGGTATAACTCTGGGATCGGGATTAACCCCTATGGTAGAACGCGCCTTTAATGAGTCTTTGTTTAGGATTATAGTTAACATGCCTCCACGCCTATTAGAAAGGTTCCTTGAACCTTCCAGAGTACCTGATAACTATTAAAATTGTATTCCAGTCACTATTTTTAATGCCATTCTTACTAGTTATATTATCCTCAAAACTAAGGAGCCTCGATCTATAATAAATTGGACATTCACATAAATAATGTTCCATTGTTTCTACATTCTCGCATGCACATCTGTTTGATACTCTCAGATTTATTTTCGATCTGACAGCGTAACGTCCTGTCAACTCCCTTCTAGTATTTAGTCTATTTAGGCCTAATGACCAATTGGTATACGCCATTATATATTTTGTTGTTCCTGTATTTTTGAGTGTTTGTAAATACTATATTTCTCCATAATTTTGGAGGTGACCCTGCCCCACATCAGCTGATTGATTTTTGCTTTACATATTTGGGGTGTAACACCCATGAATGGCTCTGGTCCCATAAATGTATTATTAGTGCTTCTTTTCTCTAGTTCAATGGCAACATTTCGTTGCCATACGAAAGAGCACCGGAATTCACCGGAATCCATTTTAATATAATTCTATTATTCTTATCAATTATTCCTTGCTGTATAGGAACTACATAATGGGCATTACCCATAATTCCTAAGATTAGTTGTTCCATGATTTCAGCATAACATAGTTGTGCCAGAATCTGGTGGCAATATTGGCGTTTCTAGTAGTTGCAAAAAACTAAAGGCACCAATCGATTCGACACGAAATTTTACGTTAGAATGATTAAAACCCCGGAAATGCGAAAAAAGGTTCTTGGACGACGTAATTTATTGTAGATTGAAGTCCACTATACAAACATGTTGTTATCCTATCACGCAGATGGATGTATGTGTAATGTTCGTTTCAAGTCAGATGCTAAGTTGCCTAAGACTGACCACCAATTTCGCAAACACACATCTCTCAACTCAATCAGATTGCCAGAAATCACTAGCATGAAAAAAAGTCAGCTCAATAACGTCTGCTAATTTGCGTGTCCCACTTAGCTTCCTCGATTCCATTAAATGAATATTCAGATAATTTAAGTGTTTGAAGTAATTTATTGAAAAATTCAATGGAACGCACCTTTGGAGTTTGAGCAAAATCGTTCTGTCAGGCAATAAGAAAAGTTCCAGTCTTGCAGCATCGTATGACCGAATTTTCGGTAAATGGTCGTATCTAATAACGTTTCATTGTTTTACCATTTTAGTACTCAGTTAACTAAAATTTTATGGCAAAAAAAGTTTTGAATAATATCCTGCGATAAAAAAAAAAAATATATTTTTTGGGTTTTTTACTTTGGCAGTTAAGAACGATTTTTCAGCAAACATTAATAAAATTAAGTACATTTTTCTGCACAAATTGTGTGCATAGATTTTTTAATGTTCTAGTTCGCTATTGATGAACTTCTATTGACTAAAATTTTGCTGAAAAATAGAAATTTAACTATTTTTATCCCTTTTTAGTGATTTTTGAGATTTAACCCACTTAATTTGCAGTTCAATGTCAGAAATTCTATCATCAAAATTGAATACAAACTATAAAAACCAATGTTTTTACATGGTTGAGGTTCGCGAATGCGCAGCAAAATCTAATGATACAATTGTAATGCAATTGATATGCGATGATTGAATTGCCTTTTCCTAACTACTCCCCAAATCTGTGCGAGATCGGTCGACTAGAATGTAAGGAAATAATTCTTGATAGAATTTACGTGTGCACAAGCGCAGAATGGTGCATTGATTTGTGAGTTATGAATTTGATAGGGGACCATCTATAGCCTCTGAACAATCCAAGAAATTTAATCAAAATCGGATATTAATTGCAGTAGTTATTGCATGATTTTACTACATACGGTCAGACACACTAACTCACACAAACATACTCGTACATTAAACCAAAGTTGTTCCGAATGGTCCAAAACGTTAAATGCGAGTGGAAATTTAGGATTTTGTAATGTGGGGTAGGGTGGTTAATTTTAACAGTTACCTACCTACTAGATCTTTCAAAACACAAGTTTTATTTTTTTAACATGGAATCATGTTTTAGCGATGGATCCCCCGCCGAAAAGTGAGACTATAAAGTGAGATGAAAGTAGCGCCAATAATTGTGATGATTTCCGCTTACAACCGAGTCGTTGCTAGGGATATGATACTTCGTCGTTTTTCATCCCACAAAATTCGTTGACCATTCGTTCGAAAGCTCTCGATTTATCCAACCATACTATATTAACTACTGCGAAGTGCGTGGCCAACAAGCTGAGTTATGAGCATGGTTATATGAATAATTGTTTACACACAGGTGATCATTCTCAATTATTGATATTGTGAACATGATTGCAAACGCTTGTTAATTTCTGATGATTTCATTGAGCTGGTGTTTCGATTATGTGATTCATAGCAGGTGATCCGAATATTGCGAGAACGGTTTGATTTGTGAAGCGGTGGTTAAATCATTTTAATAGGTAATTTCTATACTTAACACTATAGGAAGCTGTAATTTCGTATGTAGCCACTTTAGCCTCTTTCTATAATAAAGTGAATGTTTACTCGCGAGTTTCTATTAGGAGATCATCATCTCACAAGAGCTCAATCGTCGTGATCATTTCTATAATAAAGTGAGAGCGAGGAGCTAAAACATAATTCCATGTTTTTTACATTTTAGCAGTCAGGCTCAAAGTAATAACATGCGCGGGGGTCCAGGGGGGCGAAGCCCCCTGGCGGGGTCAAGTCAACTAGACAACCAAAACAAACATGTGGTGGGTTTCCACCACACTATGAACGTACACAGCGCACAAGTATGAAGCACAGCAACATTCAGAAATGCGATGTTTCAAGCATTCAATGCTTGTGGAATTTAATGCGAGTGGAAATTTTGGATTTTGTAATGTGGGGTAGGGTGGTTAATTTTAACAGTTACCTACCTACTAGATCTTTCAAAACACAAGTTTTATTATTACTTTTTTTTTTTTTTTTTAGTTTTCTATTTAATGGTTTAAGCCGTACTTCAACCAGAAGGGTCATTAGCGGCACACAACACTACTGTTATTAATGTTTTCGTTCCCTATTGTGATAATTGGAAGATGGGCCCGTTCGTAAATTACTATTAGCGCCAAGTGTTCGAATCATCAGCCAATATGACTCCAATCGTGTAAGGTTTTCTCCTGGGTTGTTTGATTTTCATTTCGATCAGCAGAACGATGGTTCGAATTGGGGAAAGAGGAAAGCTACAAGTTATTCACACGGCCCTTGTACCAGTTTGTACCTCGAGCCTTGTTCACTCGATTCCAATGGAATTAGATTTGCAGATGTCTCCCACAGGAGGGGATGGCCTTCTATATTTCATTTCCCTCCGGGCTGATATGAAAAGTGGAGCCTGGTGCGGGGAATACGAATTCGTGGAACAGCGAAGTATGGAGGGAGTTATCTTTTCGTAACTGTAGCGAATCGAGTTATTTAGTCTCTTTCCAGTAGTACCTTGTAGGTAGATCCGAATAATATCAAATGATGAATCTTTAAAAATGCTATTATCTTCCTATCCCTGGACGATAATGCGGTATGAATTATTTCGTGAGATAATCTTATGGAAAAAATGCATTTGTGCATCATACATTAAGATATAATAGTTACCTATTGATTCTTGTTTTCAGGTTGTTAGTTATTAATACAGATAGTTAGCTAAGATAGTCCTGTGTAATGAAATGACAATATACCCATGAATACGTATTGTCATGCCAATATTTATATATTTCATTATATATGTCAATATTTCTATGTTTCAATTATCATCGCCAACCATATATTTCTTAATTAATGTATCACTCTTGAATTGTATGTTTCTACGACAGTCCTCGATTACCTTTGTTCTATGGTATTTATAACATCATATTTATCTCATCTGTGCTCGTCGTAGGATAATTCTTTATAGATGAACTCATCCTCAAAATTCGTATTGTTACCTAGCCATATATATCTACTCCATACATATTTTTCCAAGTCATAATGACTTCGGATAATTGGGAAGCTTTATACATGGGGAAGTTGGAATGACAATCTGATTCATACTGGAGGGTTTTCTTTGTTCTCATGGGAGAGCGGATGAGTTTGGACGAGGACGGTTAGGATGGCTAATCATCGGGGGAAGATACAATTATTGTCCATTCGCGAAATAATTATAATAATTCATTTTTGTGGCATGACACTATAAAGTGTATACATATTTACGAAGTAATGGGTATTGAGTGTATGTTTATACACATGGTATGCAGTGTACGGAAACAATAATGTTCTTTAATTAACTGCTTTGTTAATAAATAATTCGCTAAGAGACATCAAAAGTGTAAACAAACAGGGCAAAATCTGATCACAAAAGTCACACTAGCGTCGCTTTCGTATATCTCCTATCTACTTGTCCGTCATACCTCCCTCCTTAAGAAAACTACTGGTATTTAATGATGATGTTGTAGGGGGTTCTTTTCATAAATTCAAGCACTTAGGAGGCTGGCGTAGACGCTCAGATCTTTTCAAGCTGTTGGCAGGTGGTATTGCAGCACTGATGGGGCACTGGTGATGCATCTAATGATAAGATTATTGGAAGGTGCGGTTGATAATGGACTATTGTGTCAACTTTGTTCAAAGTAATTCGGATTCCACAGAACGTTTTTTCACAAGCCCTGGTCCATCTGAACTCCTTTCCTTTCGAAATTAGTTCATTGAGAGAGTAAGCCGATCTGGAGAGTTGTGGTACGAATCGACCATAGAAGGTTACCTAACCTAGAAATGCCTTAACTTCATTGGCGTTATTTGGTCATTAATTTCAAGCATGACGTTAGTTCTTTTATCAGTTGACTGAATTCCATCTTTTGAAAATCGCCAGCCAAGTTATCCAGCATTCCTCTAAAAGTATTTGCACTTCGAAATATTTAATCGACGATTTGCCCCTGAAAGACGGCCAATCACTGCTTCCAAGTAGGTGAGACTCATCATCATCACCTGTTATCATTACATCATCATATATGACGCAAACTCCTAGGATTAGTGCTAGAAGTTGTTCAATAGAATCATTCCACAGTGCAAGTACAGGCTCAGTAGTCCACGATGTGTGTTGTGTATTGATTGTTTGTAGTAGGCTGGTTGGCTCATCACCTCTCAGATGTGAGGTGAATAAGTAGTTTTTATGTCTAGCTTTATGAAAAACAGTTCTTCGTTCTGGTGAGTGAATGACGACCTCTAAAACCGGGTTGTAACAGGCTGAAGGCGTGTTATTCCGATTTTCGTAGTGGAAAATACCCCCTCAACTATATATATGTATGTATGTATCAGTGATATGACGGGATAAGGACACAGATTTAAAGGACTTACTTTGATGGTTTATTCAATGACTGTGAGTGTTGCTACAAAAGATTCTACGGGATTTCGAATTAACAGTTCTAACCAACCGAGAGTTAGTTTTACAGCTTAAAATAGAAAAAACACCTCAAGGAATTTTGATAGGGAATCAGTCTAAGGAATTCGCAAGAGAGGATAATCTAATAGGATCTAGATGTAATATATGAAACTGTACATGTGTAATTAGCAGAGCCCTTCAAGTGCCATTTTGCCATGGCGCCATCCTTAAGTGCCATGTTTGGCCAATTTTTTGGTAAAAAGTCAATTTTTGCCAATTTCTGGAAAAATGCCCTGTTGGTGTCATTTTTCGCCTGATTTTCTTAAAAATTTGTGAAAAAAAATTTTTTTCTGGGAAAATTTGCAAAAAGTTGGGGTTTCAAGTATTTTTTCAAACATTTTTTTAAAAAGGCTAGCTAACAAGGGCTTTTTCATGTGGGCAAGCTCACAAGTCAACGACCGGGAATTCCCTTCCGAGGATTAAGGTCTCCAATGTCCGAGGATTACAGCCATTAGTGCTTGAAAAGGAAAGGGTCATTGCAAGGTCATGGGGGGAAAAAAGAAAAAAAGACAAAAAAGTTTGGATTTTGAAGAATAAATGCCATGTTTGGCCAAAATAAAAGCTATGTTTGGCCAAAATAAGTGCCATTTTGCCATGTTTTTTAGAGCCACGTTCGGCAAAAATAAATACCATGTTGTGAAGGGCTCTGGTAATTAGAGAGAGACTGATGAGGAAAAATGAGCTTAATGTCGACTAGGAGCGTGGAAGTACGAATAAGAAGGCATCCTCCTTAGGGAAGGCATCCCCTCTCTCGACATCCGCTCTTCCCCCTCGCACCTCTGACTCAATTACCTGTTGATTCTTATGACTGACGCCGATAGATGGCACAAGACTGCTATCTGTCGGTACTGACTGCACCAGTAGACTTGACAAATGAAGCAATAGACGTTGACCATGGAAAATTATTAATTTTTCAAAGACTCCACTCTTTTCAAGCTGGTCCAATTCCTCATAAATACGATCCCAAAGTGCAAAGTAAAGTACTGGTCTTGGATTACGGGATTGGGGACCGGCTCAAGTTTTTGACCTTAAGGATACTAAGAAGTTGGAAACTTCACCAACATCTTGAAAAACTTGCCCATACTTTTGTACCAAATCTCTAATATTTTTATCCTTTAAATTATCCGTTCCAAGATGAATGATATCTGCCAGTGAGTCATAATTGGTATTATCAATTTTTATGCCGAACCCATACTACCAGTCATGTCCAAAAATATTTTCGTTATTACCAGGCACTACAACGAGATTTAGGTTTTAAACAAGCCAACACAATTCACCTTAACGGCCTCACAAAGGCTTGACAATGCCTCCAGAATAAGTGCTTAAATAACATTCTGGCCTTTTAAGGGAGGTCTTAGGTGTACCATTCAACTTTTGGAAGGTCAACTCGTTAATTTTAGTTTTCTTTGAGCCATTATCGACCTCAATGTCTGCTGCATCGTGTTTTCATGGCTGTCTGCAGAAAATGTAGAGGTGCGTATTCGCATGACAGTATTCACATTTGACTTTTATCTCTCGCGAATTTGCAAAATGCTCTTATCAGCTCATCAGAAACACTGAATATAATACTGAAACACTGATGGGGAAGCTGTGGTGTGTGCTGTGGAATTGGTCATTAAGCGCTTCTGAGAAACTAATTTTCCAACGCCGTCTTGGAAGACATTTTCGGGAATGGCTGGCTCAAGCTTCAGTCCTTGGGAAGCTGCCTCCCAGGATGGCACCTCGGTGTATCCCTCGCCTTACCTAGGTCCAATTCCTCAATTGGAGTCTCGAAAATTCGATTAAAAATTCTGTTATCTAAAGGCCCAAAAACGAAACTTTCAAGAAGGACCAGTTTGAGTTGATACGCCGGACCTTTTCCGTTAATTCACTACCATTCATTCATTCTGACCTGTATGTCCAACTAATCTGTATTTTTACTAAGGGATTGACTACTTGATGTTAAGTATTTTTGAGATGTGAGCTGGCGAGCATCCAGACCACCAAATTGTACACATCATTCTGACCTACATTTCCATCTAATCTGAATTTTTATTAAGGGATTGAATACTTGTTGTAGTGCATTTTTTAGATGCGAGCTTGCGAGCATCCAGACCACCAAACTATACACAGCATTCTGATCTATTTTTCCACAGTGTACTTGAAAATGATTGGCGAACAGTTTTTAGAACAGCAGAACAAATATCAAGCGGTAGTGAATTAACAGAAACCAATAAAAGGGCTGGTAGTGAATTAACGGAAAAGATCCGATACGCCGAATATTGGCAAGGAATGGCCAACTTTTTAGCCCATAAAGAGTTTATCATATTTCTCACCTGGCATCTGACGATGGTATCAAAGTTGATTACGACTGTCGTAACCAAAGGTTCTGTGTTCAAGAGATTTTTCATTATTTTTACTAGCTCATCCTATGGTTTTTAAGGGGGTTAGGAAGGTTTACTTCCCAGCGCACCAAGAAGTTGTACTCTTCTACAAAACGCATTATTTGACCACTTTAAATACAAATAAATTTACTTTTTTACATATCACTGGATTCGTTCGAAAATTTACTATCCAAAAAGCTGCACCTTTTACTGATTAAAGCACTTTTGGGTGCCCAATCCTCAAATGAAATCACCTTGTTGTATCGGACAAAAATCACGTTTTCCTCCATATTTGCCTCATTATATGCCATTATTTTAAAGTCCCCGGCTTTTCTTAATTGTTCTCAATCACATTTAGAACCAATTGGGGGGGGGTTCTTTATTGTTAAAGTTCAACAGGGCGTGGTCTTATAACAAAACGTTGTTTGAGAACCATAGTTTCCGTGTGCGCCACCCTCTTCTCTTCACTGGCTCAATTGGCTAAGCCCCCCCCACCCCCCTCCCCTCCAATAACCGCTGCTCTAGGCCACACCTCTTAATGCCACTTCGACCCCTAGTAGTGCCCTGCGGCACAACTCAATTCGGCATGCGGCAATGGGCCAGGCAGGGGTGGATGGCTGGTCCATTCCCCTCCTAGGTTCATGTTCCTCCATGATACAAATCATTGACTTAACTTTCAAATGAGAAGAAGATTAAAAGGGTTTGTTTATAGAAAACCTTCAAAATAAACTTTCCAGTGTTTTCTGTGGGTGGTACACCGAGCTACTCATCAGGAGGATATTAACTTAGAAAATTCATATCTTCATTAATATTTGTAAAGGCATCATGCCGTTGGTTTCGAAATGTTCAGTAGATGTAGCACTTTCATTAAAAAAAAAAAAGAAAAAAAAAGTTAACTTTTTTTTAACCTTCCTAACAACCCCCTTAAGTGTGCCCAACAGAGTACAATTACGTCTTGAGCTCTTCAAATCGTCTTACCAACTGCGCCACTGAAGTGTGGAAACAACAATATACTTTAATTAACTACTTTATTAATAATTAAGTAAGAAATATCTCAAGTGTAAACAAACAGGACATCATCTGCTCATAAAAAGCATTAGTATATTAGTCACTAAATAGTCGCTTTCTTATATCTTTTATTTACATGTCCACCTTAGTAACAGTACCTATATCTCTGATAAATGGGTCTGGTGGTTGAAGGCACTGGGGTTGTCTGTAGGGGAATTGTCGAATAAGGCGTTGCTCTCATTTATCTCATGGTGACATGTTTCGAAGAGGTGCTCTAGGTCTCCTATTTCTTATTCACATTTTTACACCTTTTCGGGTCTCTAGGGTTTTGTTTTATTTAAATTCCCGTTAAATAATTGAATTATTTCGGCTCGATGTTTACAAAGGTACGTACTCCAGTGAATCCAGGCAGAATCATGCCCAACTCGTTCTAAATTGAATGGACCCTTGTTTCCCTCACTCTCGGCAAAATGGGAATTATTCTAGTATATTGAAAGGGAATCGAATTTACATAACATCAACAAAAGGGTCCTTTGAGGCGAACCGTAACGAACCCCTTAATTAAATAACCTGTCTAAGGAGAGCAAGTCCGAGTTGAGTGGGTTCTGGTTGGTTTTGTAAATTTATTCAGCGATCGAATGTATAAACAATTATTATGGTTAACGTCAAATATAATGATCAATTCCAACATATTAAGTTATCAACGTAATGTTAAGTTTGTAAATACTTTAATATTCTGAAAATGGTCGCACTTTGCATAAGGGGGCTGACCCTCTGTTTGGCTGTTATTCTATAGAGCCGCTGTTCATGCAGTGATTTCGGGAGCATTTTCTACAACCAGGCAAGCAAACCAAATTTGAAAAACCTGATAGGATGCTATATAAATGCCTAAGAATATCTATCTAATATATCTAGGAATGCTTAAGACAACTGCTATACATGGCCTATTAGGGGAGGCTAATGAGTTGCTACTACTGAAGAGAAGGAGCAAATTAGCAAACCGCTCCGTTTTTCGTCTTATAAGCCTAAAAAAAGATGAACGTACTGGAAGTTATTCAAATGCTGGCAGTTGATGTGGAAAACAACGCAGAACCCTCCAGAGCTCCCAGACGTCGATCAAAAACATCAAGCCTTGAGTCAACATCGACCTTAAATTCATCCACACGGTTACTTAATAATTCATATTTTTCTAGACAAGCATCGATCTTAACTGACAGCCCAGTGATCATATTATTCATTTCCTTCCGCGTAGTTTCCGCCTCTTGGCGCATTTCGGACCTCAAATCACTGAACATATTACGCAAATCATCGCACGCTGGAACTGTAGATCAACACCCCTCGTGGTCACTGATTATAAACAGGGATACTGCAATGTGACCAGCGTGTGATTAGGAAGTCGACACCCCCCTCCCCCCATTCAGAGAGTGAATACGAAAACAATACTGAATGTTGAAGTGCATCGATTGTAGACACCGAGGGGTATTCGACCAACTGAAATCAACAGCCATTTCCTAAATATCTAGCATCACACTAGTCCAAGTGTTTGAAAAATTTAATTGATAGAGCGAAGTGCTTTCTTAGATGTCAACAATAATTATCCCACTGTTCAAATTCTCGAAATATTGTTCAACCTATTCGACAGAGGAGTGAGGAATTTTGAAGCATTAGTAGTTTTTTCCAATTCCATGAGCGCGCTCTGAATTTTGAAAGCAGGAGGAAAATAGAGAGCACAACATCCGATTGTCGCTGAAACCTTGAACATACTTCCTGAAATAAGAAATAAAAAGTATGAATTACCCCCTATTTATCTGAGTGAAGGCCCATATGGTAATAATCTATTACGAAAAGAATACGAATACTTTCCAAAACAGCAGTTTCTCGACGGATTTTAGGCACTGATACTATCCTTCAGGAGGATTTTTAACGTGCAACCAGTGATCACTACTGAAATAGTTTGGAAGAAACAGTTCTGCCTGTCTGAAAGTGCAAGCAAATATAAAATTGTACCGGCCACCCCATCCCAAAAACCTTGGTTTACAAGTATTGCTTCAACTCGACAAGAAATTAGCACCTTGTGCAGAATTAGAGGCAATCGTGGTTTCTCTGATATAAAAATCGTTTCTTTGGAAAAGAATACCCAGCTTGGTGGGGCGACTGTGAGATACCCGAGTGAGCCCATTCACTTAGAAATAGCGAAAACTGATTGTTAGGAGTGATCCTGATGAAGCATCAGTGCTCTGGAACCGCACATTGGCGTCACAAACAAGGGATTATGCATCCTAAAAGGAATCTCAAGACCTGCAGGGGAGAGGAATTTCTCATTTTGGTGGATACGTCAAAGGAAATAGCTGCATTTTCATGTACCGAAGTAGTTAGGCCTTAATAGTTGTAAGAACCCCTCATAAAGCAAAGTCTCATCTTGAATATGTACTGTACCTAATACAAGTTAGAGGATTATTGCTGATATTTAATCCTTGGTGGCGCACTCAGCTAAAACCCGAAATTCTTCACCAACTATTCTCTATGTGCATACATTCTACAACCTTTTAATTACACACTTTCTCATGAACAGACGGAAGATGTAGGTGAATGAGCCACATAGGTCTTCGGCAGCACGATCGGATTTTGCCAACGACTTTCAGCATGATCTTCAAGTTTTACGACATTTTATGTAATAAAATTCGAAAAAACGGGGTTTTATGCTGTAAGTCAGTGGGAAAGGGTCTGAGCTGAAACTTGCTTGATTCAACTTAGGAAAATAGGCCTGAGTCAAATTAACGTCAGTGAAGACAGACTCGAGCATTATTATGGTCAACAGGTGGTTTTGAAGGGCACTTCTTCACGTTTAGAAATGTTTTCTGTATTACATTCGTATCTATTTCTAATTGGATTCCTATCTGTAATTAAATACTTGCTCAATGTAAGCCAGAAGAAAATCTTCTTCACGAAAACCCGTTACTTGTGGAAAAAACAAAAATTAGTACAGCAGTAAAGAATTATTACTGATGGTTATCTAATTCATCGGCCAATTCCGTGTTTTTATTTTACCACACTAAAAATGTAATGTTGTGTAAGATTTTCCCTATCACATTGATACAGATGAATTTACTTGAGAATTTTTATGTTCTTAATACTTTCAGTAGTTTGGTGTATTCCAGTACCATATTTCCAATAGCTTTGGAGAAATTGAGAAATTGACAACCTGAAAAAATTGTATAACTTTTTTTTTTTTTCACAGGTATTATTTACCGGGATTTGAAGCTGGACAACGTACTGTTAGACCACGAAGGCCACATCAAGCTCACTGATTACGGCATGTGCAAAGAAGGTATCAGGCCCGACGATACGACCTCCACCTTCTGTGGGACGCCGAACTACATCGCCCCAGAAATCCTCCGCGGCGAGGACTATGGTTTCAGGTAATAATATACTGTGATACGGTGAGATGGGATCTTTACAGGTACATACAGATATTAAGAATCTATCGGGAAAGTCTATCTGAAGATAACCTATTGATAGAGTAGAGGTATATGGAATAGTCAGTGAGAGAGGAGGACTGATTGGTAGCAGAAAATATCCGTCAATTCAGGTCATTCAGCCATTGGGCCTGTACCTGAACAGTTCTCATGCCCTAGCAAGGAATTCCCTCGTCATTTAGGCTGTCAACGGTAGGTGCCTCGCGACCTACTCGTCGCTTGGCTGTCGCCGCAATAATACCCTATTTATCGCAACTCCTGCACTTATTTAGTGTTTTAGAGATATAATTAGACTCTCTGAATGTTGCCCTTTAGTCCCGTGTTTTGGGAACTTTGATTGTTTACCTCGTTTCCAGTGGACATTGATCAAAAGATTGCTATGTTTTTTCTTGCTATTGCCCTTTCTTGCAAGTCTCATTCTCATAACAGATTTTTTATTTTGTATTACGTTTTAGTGTATTTTGTAATACAACTATAGTATACAACTGTACCAATAAATCATGAACCACTGATCAGAACATAATGCAATTTGCAATAATGCAATCTGGTTATATACTAGAGGGTTATTCGAATATGCTGCCAAAATTTAAATACAAATTGGTCCAGTGGTATGAGCACAGCGATCATTATCAGAAGCGCTACGCAACCAGAATTGAGAAGCTGAAATAATTCAGGCTCTGGCGCCCCCACGTGCTCTAGAAAATTCCGATGTAAAGGTTTAAAAACAAAATCAATTATTTATTCATTTTATTTTTAGTTACCTAAATTATTTACGTATTCAGATTTTCGGTTAAAGGACATGAACGTGATGTGGTGTGGTGCTCCTTTTCTTCCTTTATGATTTCATCACTCTTCATCCCAAACTGCAGAGCCTCAGAACCAAACATCTGAAGCCTGGCCTCGTTCCCCGTATCCTCATAGCCACTGTTCGGATTATGGCAAATCGTATTTTAATGTTGGTCCATGCTACCACCTATGAATGGTGTTTTGACCATTTGAGGGATAGCACAGTAGGAATTGGTCGAATTCCTTATGCAGAGACCCATCACAAGAACAAACTATAAAGGAGTGAAATTCCGTCTTAGGACTTTTTCTTCTCTTAGAAGTTTCTCTTCACCAGCCTTTCCCTTAGCAACTCCTCATGAATCTTGAGGTCTGCCACAAGAACTGGATTACCTGTACCACTTCCGCACAGAACTGGTTTGGTTGCCACACCACTCCATGCTAATCCTGCCATCTGTTTAAATAGATCTCTAATTGTGACATGACCAATTTTTATAAGACCTCCTTTCTCGCAATTAAGAACGTGGTTGCGATCTACCGACTCACCACAGCCCTCAATATCTCGGCTTTGAAGGGTTCCATAGTGGATGGCCAGGGTATCGTGAAACTGAGAACCGTCTTGTCATAATTGTCTACTGCTAGGGAACCACTATGAGCCACTGTGACGCATTTTTAGTTCACCGAATTAATTAATTACAGTAATTGGTTAATTAAATGAACAAGTTAAATAATCAAAGTCTAATAATTGTACCACTATTATGAATGACGGTGCGTATCAGCCAAGAGAGTGTGTGTACTCCTGACCTATCGTGATGTCAAACCTCCTTCTCCTACTTTTCAAGGGGTGATTGGTAGACCTCAATCTTAGATATCCGAGAAGGAACACCTTGTAGGTGCACAAAATACACTAGTAAGGCAAAATGTAGCAGTCCACTTTGTCCCTTTGTCTTTTATTCATCTATAACCCTTTTGCAAAGATGACGGGTCTGCTGTAATCAATCAGCAGGTCTACTCTCACTCGCCTACTGAATACCTTGGGCGAAACATGTTTTGGCAATACCTCTTAAAAGGAGGTAAATGAACGAAATAGTCAATAACGTTTCTTCATTCTTACCCAGTAAGTAGTCTCAAAAGACAACTGCTGATAAAATTCATCATTGTCAGATCAATAGGGAGCCCCAAGGCTCTCATAGTCGATTAGGGAAGCTCCCCACCTCGTATTTCCAACTGCACGGTCCATTTAAAATTTCAGCATCATAGGTTTAATAAGAGAGGATTTATAAATATTGCCCTATAAATTATGTTGCAATTTTGCAATTAGTGGAGTAATAACCATTGCGCATGCGCGAAACTAATATGCATTCTCTAAACTTATCTAATTCAGCCGCATGATAGGGTATATGATCGGATTTGGATGTGGTTTTTACACACCTCGGTGCAGCATAAGCCCAACCCCATGAGTGGAGAACAATTCAATGAGTTTGATTTTTTTCTCTGTACGAGTTGAACATTTTCACTATGTTTTCAACGCTTGAGGCCCCACCCCAAAGAAGAATTCCATACGAGTGAACAGAACGACTCATGATATGCTTTGAGGAGTACACATTGGGAAACATTTGAAACAAGACGTCTTAGTAGAAAATGGTTCGTTGAAAGCTTTGATTGAAAACAGTCCAAATGTTCATTCCAAAGCAAATATGAGTCTCCTAAATATCTCAGATTATCTCATATTGATATCTCAATCTGGCTTGGAAGAAAATAAATATTAGTGCGGGAGATAGTGCCGCTTCGCTACATTTCTTATAGGATGGTCGGCGATTCTGGGCCCACTATCAGTTTTAGATCAGTTTCGTCAGGGAACTCGTCGACAATCATTTTCATCTTTCCAATTTATATCCTAATGTTTGATTTCATATTTTTGATGACTTTTCCATCCATACAGTTTTGTGTATTTTCCATGAGGAAACTCATCAAAAAGTCTCCAGTTCAGATTTTCGATGATTTTCTAGGGACCGTGTACTTTAACCTTAACACCAGGAATAAGTTAAGAATTAGTTTGTAATTTTTATTGCACGAAATACTGATTTAGAATACATTCTAAGAATAAATCAATCAAGAAAGAAGGAATACCTAATGCCATTAAGTTTTTATGATTTCGCTATTACATATTTCACGATTATTCATAGTTGATGTAACTGACAAGTGACTAAAAATTTTAAATATGTGACGATTCATTTTCATTCACCTTTTTCAGTGTCGACTGGTGGGCTCTCGGCGTTCTGCTGTACGAAATGTTGGCTGGTAGAAGTCCATTCGACATTGCTGGTGCCTCTGAAAATCCCGATCAAAATACTGAAGACTACCTCTTCCAAGGTTGGTTTTATTAGTTCATCGAAGTTCCAGTTACAGTCTTTCCACTTCTAATAGGCGCTACGTAAATTTTAAGGAACATAATAAGATCGTATTCGCCATCTTTTGCTTTATCATTGTGATTAAATTCTTTGAAGACTTCCTTTGAAATTACACTTCCTGCATTTGAAGAGGCATTCTTGTTATACTTTTGACTCCCGTGGAGTCCATATGACGTAGCCTAAAGGGTCATATGTCATAGGCCATATCAACTAGTGACCACAACCAGCGGATGCCTGGCAGTACAAAAACAGTAGCAGCAACTGAAGGGGGAGATGATTGTCGGTGATAGCTGGCTGATCGCTACTCGACGATTTATATCGCAAAAGGACCTGTTTGCTAAAGTACCGCTTGGAATGATAATTCCGATTTTGTCGTGGCATCCCCCACAGCATAGTGAAGTAATGTTGTTAGTATAGCAATGATAAGTATCTCTGTAGCTGAATGGGCTGAGCACTAAGCTTCTGAGCTGAAGGTCTCAAGTTTATATCCCGCTGATTTGTTTTTCTTCTTTTTTTTTTCTTTCCTCGAACATAGAATAATTTTTTCTACATGTGATTATAATCATATTTGTCTAACTAATCTATACCTTACTAAAAAGATTGATTTAGAATATTTTTTTTTTTTGAGATGCCAATATCTAGACTTTCAAATTATAGGTACATATTATTCTGACCTATTTATTGGAGGATTACAATTTTTCTTCTTCTTTATTATATATTTCATCAGACACTTACGACATCACTGAATATTGGATTTTTTGTAGATGGTGTTTTGTGTGGGTTGGTGTTAGGTGGTTGGTTATGTAGGTAGTTGGATTTTATGTTTTTTTTTTTTTTGTTTTTTTTTTTTAGGTGTTTTAGGTGTTAGGTGGTTGGTTATGTAGGTAGTTGGATTTTATGTTTTTTTTTTTTTTTTTTTTTTTTTTTTCAATTAGAAACACTGAGTAGATATTTATATACTGGCTTAATACCATATAACGGAAAAGAAACTGATTGTCTAGATAAATCCAAAAACGATTTAACATAAAAATCACTATGAAAAAGTGATGCAAAATTCAGAATAAGCAACTGGAGAGCAGGGAATGGCGCCGCATTCTTGGAGTTAGCGCTCCAAGCGGCAGTTTAGCAAACAGGGCCTTTTGGGAGATTGTACTGTCGCGTCCGATTGCTTTGATATCGGAATCCGACGAAAGTTGGGTCAACTGGTCCCCGTGTCGCCGAAAGTGCAAGGAGTGGAAAATGCTAAGAAAAATTAAAACTATAAGTGGCAAGGGAACCTAATTCTTGAGAACCATCTGAAAAGAGAAGGCTCTCAATAAAAATCAGTGGTTTTGTTCTTATTAATGTATTTTCTCCTGAAAAGTGTGCTAAAAGATCGTTCCACATTGTTGCTTCACTAGGTTGTAATTTTAATTTTTAATGATTCCCAAACCATTGTATTATTTAATAGATCGTGGTTCTTGACCACTAACAGAGTTGCCTCAGTTTGTCCGTTGGAAGTGTGATAATAATGATAAGACAAAAAAATACATAGAGGCAGCAGCAACTTTGACATTTTGTCTACATATGGGAGTATAAATGGTGATTCATGCCAACAATGTATTAAGTAGTATATTGTGCTTGTTGTTGGTTTGTTGAAAATTAGTGAAACAAACATTCCGCATGAATGTCCATTAATTAATGGGTAATTAATGTAGAAAGTATGCTAAACTGAAGTAATAAAATCGTAAACACTAAAGTTTAAACTCATTATTAGTGGGGCGCAGCCTATTTTGATATTTTACTATACATTTGGAGATATTTGGTTTTGTTAATCTGCGATAGTAATGAATGTTAACCAACTATGACATCTATATTAACCAAAACTAACAAGCGAAGTGACTTTTGTTAATACAAAACTAACCAGTATGGTTGATTGGAAACCGAAATACCTATATTGAGGTCATATTTTTTATATAATAAAAAATCATTTAAAATAACACGGATAAACTTTAGCTTTTGTAAAACTAGTCAAACGATGGCGTCCTGTACCTTGAACTCCGTCAAAGTGGCTTGGTGCGCCCTTGGATTGTAGACCGACTGTCAATACTGAATGAAAGATGTTTATAAGAAGTTCTATCCAAGTCCTAAGAATGGGATTAATACTCAATCGTATTGCAATGGTTATGAGATAACGTTACTTCGTATGTTTTTGGAAAACTTGGCTTCCAAGACACTGGATTGTGTTGGCACACATTGAACTCATCCTTTTGCATGTTTTTTTTTTTTTGCGAAATAACGGATTTTTTATCTCAATTCTGAGGAAAAATGTATAACAAATTCGTTCTTTTGCCGAAAACAGGAACGATAACGTTTAGCTCTTCTCAGGTGAATCTTCTTCTTTGTTGACGGTTCACAAACTCTGTGCTATAAAGGTTATCCACTGTGAGAGCCTGGGGGTATGGAGTACTTGAGAGCTAGTGAATGGGATGACAAACAGCTGCCACAGTGATACAAATTACAAATCTTCCAAAATATAATTGTACAATCAACCTACCTCCTGCTATAGGTTGATTATGATTATATTAGAAAGTAAAGGTAATTTGTATCCACGGCCCACCATTAAGCACCAATCATGTAACTTGGAGTCACATGGCGGGGACCCGTCGGTCCAATCTCATCCCAGTAATCAACCAGCTCTTCTACCTCTTGGTACTGAACGACAGATGGATAATCCAGGAGACAGAGGTTACCAACACTGTAGTCAGGCAGGTTAGCCAACACTCTGGGACCAAAGGTCTATAAGAAAAGGAAAATTTTGTATTTTCCTTTAAACTTAGTTCTGAATGCCACACGACGGGTCAGGCCCACTGCCACAGTGATACAAATTACTTTTACTTCCGAATATAATCATAATCAACCTGTCCCAGGAGGTAGGTTGATTGTACATTAATCTGTATTTTACTAAAAGGATTGATTTAGGATATCTCATTTTTTTAGATGGATCCAGATTACCAAACTATACTCATCATTCTGATTGATTAGTCCAACTAATCTGTCTATATTGAGCCTTATCCGTTATCGTCTCGCCAGGCCCCCAAATGTTATTGTTCCGCCTCTGTGATACTAAAGGGTTTTGGTTTCCATGGTGTCCCCCATCGTGCCTGTAAATGTAAACCTAGGGATAACACCAGGTGGATGCTAACCTGAACATTAAAATCTACGGTCACGATACCTATCTGTGTGGCGTCTTATCATAACCTGACACATTCATTATTAAACAAATATAATAAAAATGAGAACTAAGGTTATCATCACTAAGGGTATCATTTTGTATACGGTGTCAGAGGCCGTAGGGGCAGCGACGTATGGAGCTTAATGTTTGTGGTCCGCCTTCATTTGTTTTCGGAAAGGGAGCAAATTCGAGTTGGTTCGTTTGGTCTTACGGCCACGTGTGGCCAGCTTCCGTAAAAAGCAAAAACTCTCTGTTAATCTATAAATCCAACTAATCTAAATTTTTCCTAAGGGATTGACTTCTTGATGTTATGTATTTCTGATATGCCAGCATAGCGAGCAACCAGACCACTGATCTAATCAAAAAACTGATCTGTGTAAAATCTCTCTAAAGAGTGGTCGTAGACGAGCTAATACCTTACACTACTTTTGACTGTTTAAAACTTCCTAGTTTTGGAGAATGTGCTGGCAGCATTTCTCGGTTTTGGTTTCCAGACTCTCCTTGGGGAGATCAGTATTGGCAGAAGATAACAGAACGATATAATGGCAACTGGAACTCTGGGAATGCCACACGAAGGGTAGTCAAACTAACGAGCAAGTGGGGCTCTTGTAATTTTCATTGGCTTCCATTACCAAAGCAATGAGCTGGTTATCACCTACAATCATCTCTCCGTTTAGTTGTTGTTCTTGTACTCCAGGTACCCGCTAATTCTGGTTGTGGGCACTAGTTGGTGTGGCCCATGACACCACCTGATGGGATTTTAGGAGAAGAAAATAATTTAATCCTAACCTTCCTACTAAATTGTGTCGGTTATTGGAAAGTATAGGTCTTCGCATACTTTTATGGGCCACGTTGCCCAGGTGATGCTTACCCCTACAACCGCATGCAGTAACGGTCTGGATTCGGACCTAACGAAATTAGCTGGGAGCGTTACAATAGAAAGCCTTGCAGAAGTTATCCCCCCAGTTTCTCACCGTGTGACTATTGATTCGAAACGAATTTTTGCACGGTATTTTTAGCAGTTTTCCTAGCTAAGATTTCTCCTAATACTGTAAAGGATTGCAAAAAAGTCTCTCAGCTGGAATCATTTCTTCTCGATTAAAATCAAACGACAATTACTAGATGTTATGCGTTTTGATTGTATTTCAAGATTTTGAAGACTACTACTGATATTGTGAGCGGGTTTTTAGTATCAATCCCCCGATACAACCCTATCCCACATGTAGCACCTAAACAACTTTGCACCTAGGGCCTAGGCATAGCTGGCTACTCGCTGGGCGTCTCCAGAGGGGAGAGCTTTACGTCGGAGTTGAGGGACCTCCGGTAGACGCCACCCTGGCGCAGGTTTTCAAGCGATTTACGGTGTAACATCCTAGTTTGGCAATGCGAGAGGTTTTCATAATGTGTAGGTTATAGATCATAGTACCTGTACCCTTACTAATTACTTCCCCGTAACACATCGGCCAGGGGAAACTCTAAGCCATGCAGTCTCAAAATGATGGTAAAAGTCAACACATAGAATTCAGATGATAACCAAGGTAGGAACATCCTGCGTCCCCCTCATTCTTGTATTCAATGAAAAACACATTAATCTTACTCGAGCACCCTAAATAGTTGCTGAGTGGGCCTCCGGACTACTTGAAATGATCATCAGAAGTTACGTTGTGGGTCAGCGTATTATTCAGTTATATAAACTCAAAAATACATCTATACGGTGAACTTTCCATCCCAGGCTTTACTAGCTCTGACCTATGACCCCACTTTGCTATAATGTACTAGAGAGAGAGAATTAACAGTTGGAGTAGGAATTTCACTTCTCAAATGGCTTCGCCCTCATGAGGCATTAACAGAAACTACACAGACCTGAGATTTACATAGGGTTCTAGGTGAACAGTACCTTTGCTTGTGCGGTCGTCCTGCACGTCCCGTATCTCCAGGTCCGGCGCCCCAGAACCCTCGAGCCAATTGCAGAATGTCAGTAGGAAGCATCTTGCTGCTGGTAGAGTACCTCAGCACCGCCAGAGGCCATCAAGAGGATCCCGCCTGGGACCCCACGGGGTAGGGTGAACCTCGTTGAGCTACTGACTGTCCGAGAATGAACCCTCCAGACACCCAGGAGACATCCCACTCCGGTGGACCAGGGCGACGCCCTCCAAAGGCATAGTAGCGTTTCCTAATTGGCTTACAGGAGCTGACGTAATAATCACGCCCAAAAGAGAAGTGAGATTCCCCTCCTCACAAGAGTTCTAACGAAAAACCTAGTTTCCTTGAAAAAGGTAATAATTTAAAAACGGATGACCCACTGGTTCTACTTAAATATGTCAAAGGGCCTAGCCCCTTCCTCAATAAACTAACCTAACAAATGGGTAACAGAAGGTTTCTCACAGAATCCCAAAACTGACCTATCCGACAGGCTAAATTAATAGTCACCAGATCCTCACGGATCCCACGCCTAGTCGTTGTCCCCAGATGTCTTACGGTATCCGGTCCAGGGACTCGATGTGATGGATGGGGGAACGAAGTGGAATGGTGCACATGAAAATCCCAGTCCTCACACTATGAATGTGAAAATCATAGAGAATTTCAAAGTTACATATGTATAATATACTTAGGTCAATCTTTAGCTATCTTTCCAATATGAGCGTAACTAGACCATTGGGCAAAAAAAAAAAAAGTTTCTGGTTGCGAGCGTTTGAGTAGGTTTGCGAAAGTTCTCCATAATACGTCATCGCTGATTGTTTAAAATAATTTTGTTTTATTCAAGGATTATACCCTGAAAATTCCATCAGAATCTTAAGAAACTTTGTTGGAATTATTGGTACTTGTAGTACGGATCTGCGGGCACGTAGACGGTATGACTGTCAGAGATTCAGAGCCACATAGGACCCACAACGTTCAATAACACTTTTTTCTAACTGAATAAATTTTGAATATTCGAGTTGCTCTAACAAAATCCCATCGCTTCTTAGAGGAATACAAGGTCTTGTCATAATGTGGCATATAATATTATTATATTCACTTTTTGTAGTAAGTAAGGTAACGTAGCAGTGCAACGTGATTGTTTTCTGGAGTCGGAGTTTTTTTTAACAGACTTAAAGGGAACTACTTCGTATTTAAATATTCTTATATCCAGCGTTTTTTCTTATGTTTCCAAGTTCAAACACAACAAAACATAAACATAAACATGGAATTCATAATGATAATTATTCTTTTAAATGTTTTTTTAATTCTAGACCACGCCTTCTTTCTACGTATGTTTTTGAAATTGACACATCGTCACTGTATTTCGAATAGTGAACAGGAAAATATTTTGCTTTTTCTTGAGTACAAGTTTGTATATCATCAACAACACTGTGAAAAACAATGGATAATGTTGAATATTTGTGCAGTCTTCTGAATTTTTATGTAGCAAACAATGAAAAAAAGCTAAGTTCCTGAATGGACCTCTTAAGTTCTTGCCACCCGTCCAGTGGCTATATAACACAGAACTAATGCATTTGTCCCAGGTTTACTCATTTCAACTCGTATACGTAGATATCATAGAATTTATAATATTTTAAAAAATAAGTACCTAGTTGTAATCCCAAAATTCATAAACTGGCTGAATTGTGGAAATGGAAGGAACTAAACAGAAATAACGGATTCGTGTAGAATACTACCTATTGTATCTCTTCTAAGTTAATTGATGAGGTTCCATATTGGGTAGATATACTTATTAAGAGTCAATATAATATTACAGTACATATGTTATCAAGTCGGTGAGCCGGCCGGATGTGTGTATTTGTATGGGTCTGTTCATCAGAACTCGGTAACTCCGGAGGTAGAGTAACCCCTTGTTGGTTTCTATCTCAAAGTAATACACTCATGCGTTATTCAGGGGAACTCCGTTGATTTGCCGTTCAGCCATGGATGTAGAATCAAATCCACCAGAATTTGCAGTCAGAAGCTAAATTCTTCACTTTTACATTTTGTTCAATTACTTTTTGGCAGCAGTGTTTGTGATGAAACAATCTTTGCCTCTTGATGTTTTCATAGCACTCACAAATGTTTTGTTTGCTGTTTTGCTTTGCTGAAGGAAACCTTTTACACTAATACTGACAATTTCGGCCGGTAATCCCCTGTTCTTTGGTTGTAGTGTGCATTGTTGTGTTTTGCGTGTGAATGAATTTCAAGATTAAGCCAAGTAAGTCTGGTCAAAATAATCAGTAGAATGAGGTAGTTGTGGACATTAGTCTGAAGCCCTATGGGTACCTTCCTTGTAATGTATGGATGAAGGATGGATTATGTCCGGGTGGATTAAGGCACTGTCGTATCTCCAGTTAGGAATGAAGGCCAGAGCCCGGATGAGCACTGTGGCCACTAGATGTGGAACGGAAAGCTAGAGCCCGATGAGCAACATCGCTAGATGAAATAGAGTGGTGTGAGAAGTGAGAGATGGTAGGTTGAGTGAAGAGAACTAGTCAAGTTGAAGTTAAGAGTGATTGGCTGGTAAGCTAGCTCTGACTAGTCTGCAAGCAGTTTTATAGTGTAGGGCTCTCCCTCTCGGAGCTTGTTGTTCTTTCCTCTCCTCTTTACTTTCCAGACTTCTGGTTGCAGGCCAGTCACTTTCCACTCTGTTTATTAAGTGAAACTACAAGATACATAGGTTGGTTGGGAACGACATCCACTTTGTGGGGCTCATGCGAACATTATCAATCATTCATTTGGGAGTTTAAAATTAACGTACCTTCTATCAGCCAACGTAGGCCAGCAGGTTGGACAGGTTCTATGAAGAAGATTTCAATCTAGAAGAGTCGATCGGTGAATGAAGGATATATTTATCTACGTGTGTGTTGTTTCTTTTAGTTTAAAGTAGAGTCTGTGATGATTTTCTCCCTATAATGTTCTATAACGTAGCTCCAGAGAGGCAGGGAGTAATTTTGTGGAGAAAATGCAATTCAGCAAGCTTTATTTCTTATAAACGTTAACAGTTGTAGGCGAGTTACAATGTTTCTCTAAAATTAAGGCTGCAAATAGGCATATTTGGAAATTTTAGGTTTCGCAGTCTTAGTTCAGGTTCATGACATTTCTTCATTGAAATCCGTTTTGCGGCATTCTGAGACAATTCCTGAAGTTTGTGCTTTTTCATATACATATCGTTATATTGGCATTTATTAGCAGAGTATTGTCCAAATAAAGTTTATTAACTATAAAATAGATCATTAAAAAATGTCTGTAAACAATTACCTATGCCGAAAATTTTATTTAAATTTCATTAAAATTTTGCTAAAAAATCGACCAAAATTCCCGAAAAAACCTGAAAATTCAAAATTTCTCTTTGAAAGCAGGTTGTTATTTAGAATACGTTTGGCCCTAAAATTGATAGTTATCAATTTCTTTGCACTCAAAAAGCTCAAATTTCAAAACAATTTCTCATTATGAGTGGAAATTTTTAAAATTCCCCTCTACTACTGAAGTACACTGCCAAGGACATGGCACAGAAGCTTCCTCGTGGCTTCAACACGACTTCAACAAGAAAATTACGTTCACGCATGCGGTTAGCGTACCGCTGATTCAATGATGATGAAACTGATAGGGGACCATCTAATGCTAAACCCACACTATTCCTGTAAATTTATTTGAAATCCAATCGAAATTATGGAAGTTATGGCTGTGGCAAGCAAATATAGACAGACAAACGCTCGCGCATGCGCACAGTGTTCCGCTGATTCAATCAAGATAAATATCGTAAGAGAGGGACCTTCCCCGCATCATCCCCGGAAATCTGACCAAAATCTCTTCAACATTGACGGCCTTATGAATGTAACAATAAAATCACGTTCGTGCATGCGCTGAGCATACCGCTGATTCAATCACGATGAAACTAATAGGGGACGATTTAGGGATAAACCCACACCATTTCTGAAAAGTTCATTGAAATCTAATCGAAATCATGGAAGTTATGGCTGTGGCAAGGAAATATAAATAGACAAACGCTTGCTCATGCGCATAGCGTACCGCTGATTCAATAATGATAAATGTCGTGAGAGACCTCAAGGGACCTTCCCTGCATCATTCCTGGAAATCTGACCAAAATCTCTTCAACATTGACGGACTTTATGAGTGTAACAAGAAAATCATGTTCACCCATGCCCAGAGCATACCCATCGCTGATTCAATCATGATGAACCTAATAGGGGACCATCTAATGCTAAACCCCCACTATTCCTGAAAATTTCATTAAAATCCAATAGAAATTGTAGAAGTTTCGGCTCTGGCTTGGAAATACGGACAGACAGACACACACGAAACCAAATTTGTTCAGGAGGCCTTGAAACGCAAAATGCGAGTGGAAATTTTGATTTTGCAGCCCAATTTTTTTTTCATATTGAAAGTGAAAACAAAGCTTCCACTGCATTGCAGACTCGGAAGCAAAATCATGTTTGTTTAATTAGCGCAGTGTGGAATATTTCAATGATTCCATGTGTGGTGTTGGGAAGAGATAAAGTGAATTTTGACTATATTCAAGGCTGACTGGACAAGTATCAGGAACAATAGTTGACGGGAAAGAACTGACATCAGCATAAGAAACAACTGAAAATAGCACTTACTTCATCTAAGCTATTAGTCCAGGCAATGAAGACAAAAAAGGGCCCTGAGGTAGAAAAAAATAGAACCCAAACCAAAATTGGTACAGACGTAGGTGGAGGTCCCCTGATTGACATACTAAAAGTCCTGGGGGGTGGGGGTGCCGCTCGAGGGGGGGGGGTCATTAAAGGTCCCATTTTGTGGTTTTTCGCGAATATCTCGGAAACGGTGCATTTTTCGATGAACCATGTCCCATAATAAATGAAAGCTGATAAAATTCTCTACAACTTTGATTATATACGTTTTATCAAAATTCCGAACCGTTACGGAGATATATGCATCCGAAAATGGACGAATTTTGAAAATTAGGTTTTTAGCTCACGTTTTTCGGATAACTGTGTTGATTTGCGTCCAAACCGTTTATCTGAGAAAAAAGTCCTCTTAGAGAAAGTTGTAGAGCATCAAATTTCCCTGAAGATTATGTGGCTGAATGCCAATTTATCATTCACCAATCAAAAGTTACGCCAGTTTCAAAATTTTGCCCATTTTTGTCATTTTTACTCAAATGTTGTCAGGCCACTTTTCTGTGTCCTCCAGCTTTAATCGTCCTTCTTTCTGTCATCTGTGGTCATACATACGCCCACACGACCCCAGAATTACATACCACCACATCGGGGAGGGGGTGGGGTGGGGGGGGGGGGGGGGGGGGTGAGACGACGATGTAAAAAAGTGTTATTCCATGGTAAGCACGAGTTCAACTTCTTTCACCCCTTACCAATGATCGTACGAAGTGGTCTTTTGCATTCAAATTTGTTGGGTGGTGAGCTCAGGAAAGACCGGATGGCCGAGGGAACGGAGGGGGAGTTGAAGCAGATGAAGTGCTAACAGTGGAATTTTGTAAATGTACCTAGTGTTACAGTTGATCTGTGTTTTAGTACTTAATATTATTTTTTTTTTAAGAATACACTTTTTACATTTTCTTGAACACACACAGAATGAACTTTATTCAATATTGAACATATGAACATGTGGAACCTAACAACATAACACAAGTTGATGTAGTGGCCAACTTAAACTTCAATACTCCCCCTTAAGTGGGCACCACACTCAACATGTCTGCAGGCTCCGAAACTTCTCGAACTTCAACATAGGTCTTGAGAATGTTTCATTGACTACACCGTATTGTTGCGTAAAATCTTTAGCAACAGGTCTTGATTCAAACTTCGAAATTTTATCATCCACTCCAACTTTCTTCCTAAATACCCAACGGTTCTTGACAACCTGCCCGTTGCTTGGACGATCAACAAACTCCCAAGCTTTCAATTTTATAGTGCATCATATTCTCGTTTCATCGCTTCTAACCACTTTTCTTTTTCTTCACTTTCAAGCACGTCTTTATAACTTGCTGGTTCGTCAAGTTCATCCCCTGCTGTAGCTATACAACAGTGCCACTTCTTTGGTTTCACAATCTGGCTTGACTTCCTTAATGCCACTGTGCTTGAATTTTGATTGGCGAGTTCTGGTAGTGGTTCAGCGTGATTTATTTCAGTTTCAAACCATTCTTCTTGTTCCGATTCTTCATTTTCTTCTGGAACGTGTTCTGATGGAAGATCAAGAGAAGCTCCGATCCCTGTTTCAATTATAATGGGATGTTCTATCGGTTGCTCAGATCGTTCTTGATTTGTTATGATCACTACGTTTTCAGAGTTTATTGTTTCAGTGGTTGAATTATGAAGATTTTCGTCGGTTTTTGTTTGTAACGTTTCGGCCTCAAAGAATATCACATCCCTCGCTTTCGTTACGATTGTGGGATTAGTGGGATCACTTAATCGATACCCTTTCGTGTCTTCACAGTATCCCCCGAATATGTATTCTTTGCTTTTAGGGTCCCATTTCTTTCTTTTCTGCTTTGGAACATGAACAAAAGCTCGGCAGCCTACACGAAGATGAAATAACGCAACTTTTCTTCCTGTCCAGACTTCTTCAGGAGTTTTCTTCTTCAGTGCAGATGTTGGAGACCTATTCTTTAAATAGTTTGCAGTGCTTAATGCTTCTGCCCAGTATCTTTCACTGAGCCCTGCTTCTTTCAGCATGCACCTAGCCTTCTCTACTAGAGTTGTATTAACTCTCTCTGCGACTCCTAGCTGTTCTGGAGTATAAGGTAGGTACTGTTGTTTGATGCCTTATTCCATGTTGCTTTAGAAAGTCTGTCAATGCAACGTTGACGTACTCAGAGCCATTGTCGGTCCTTAGAACTTTTATCTTCTTGTTTGTTTGATTTTCCACTAGTTGTTTGAACTCTTGAAACACATTCTTTACCTCGCTTTTGTTTTTAATCATGTACACAAAAGTTTTCCTAGAAAAATCATCAGTGAATGTTAGGGCATACCTCTTTCCTCCCCAACTTTCCACTGGCATTGGTCCACAAACGTCCGAATGAATCAATTCCAAAATATTTTTGGATTTTGATTTGCTTGTGGGGAAACTTTGTCTTGTCATTTTCCCTTTCACGCACGCTTCGCAGGGTTGAAATCCAGCTGAGGCAAATTTCACTCCACGAGCCATATTTTTCCTCAAAAGGTTCATGGATCTCACTTTTAAATGCCCCAACCTCTTGTGCCAAAGCATTTGTGAATTATCACAGGTGATTGCATTAACTTGTTCACGGTTCTTCGGAACAATTTTAAACACTCCCGAATCATATATGCCCTGTATGAAAACTTTTCCTTTGACCCTAGTCTGGGAATCCATTATCCTACAGCCATCTCTTGAAAATACTACCTTATAGCCTTTTTTGACTATTTTCCCGACTGATAGTAGGTTTGTGTTGAGATTTGGACTGAACATCACATCATGGATATCAGTTTTCTCTACAGTACCGGGTAACTCTAAACTAACTGTCCCACAGCTTTTTGCTAGAATTTTTTCGTTATTTGCTACCCTTATTCCCCTTTTTGTTGGTCGTCTATTCTTAAGCCAATCGTCTCTCATGGTAAAATGTGAAGTAGCTCCTGAATCGATGATCCACTCATCGTTATCCAGTCTCCCTATAGCTAAGGCCATTGAAGTTCCTTGCTCACTTGCATTTTTCTTCTTGGCTTTACATTGTGAAGCGAAATGTCCTTTCTTGTCACAAGCAAAACACTTGGGAATAAAATGCTTTTTCTTTGACTCTTTCTTCAATGTTAGAGCTTTATCATTTTCATTATTGGGCTTGGCTTGTTGACTCAATAGGGTACGTACTGAATCACTTGTGATTTTTGCCCCTGAGCTCTCCAGAGTCATTATCATGGGCTGGTAGCTTTCACCCAACCCCTTCAGCATGACAACACCGATGAACTCGTCTTCAAGCCCTGCACTGATTGACTCTAATTGCTGAGATATGCTAAGGATTCGATTAAGGTATTCTTCAACAGTTGAAAACTGTGTCAACTCGAGTGAAAACAGTTGTTTCAGCAAACTCAAACGTCTGCATAATCCTTTACTTTCATAATTTGACTCAAGCTTAGCCCAGACATCTTTTGCCGACTTTTGACTACGAACCATAGGATACAGAGACTCATCGGCCATTAAACAAATTTTTGATCGAGCTTTGGCATCCTCTCTTGGATCAACCTCTGTCCCTGCAACAACTGCCCTCAGATCCTCGGCGATCAGAAACATTTCCATTCCGAACTTCCAGTTGGAATAATTTTCTGAACCAACCAATTTTTTAATGTTCGGCATCGCTCCCAGTCCTGCAACTGCAACACTCGTAGATGCCACAGGTGGAGAACCACCTGCTCCTGGATCCCCATGAGACATGTTGATTGTCTACAAATTAGTGCTGGGCCCATAACCAGTTGAAGCAGATGAAGTGCTAACAGTGGAATTTTGTAAATGTACCTAGTGTTACAGTTGATCTGTGTTTTAGTACTTAATATATATATATTTTTTTTGAAGAATACACTTTTTACATTTTCTTGAAAACACACAGAATGAACTTTATTCAATATTGAACATATGAACATGTGGAACCTAACAACATAACACAAGTTGATGTAGTGGCCAACTTAAACTTCAATAAACAGGCATTGCCTGCTCCGTCGCCTGCATCGGGCGTCACGGAACATGTTCAAACGCCGCCCCCACGGAACTGCCCGACGAGGAGAGTGACGAAGAATACGACATGTTCTAATCATGTATCATCTAATCATGTAATCATGTATTATTTAATTACTTCATAATTAATTACACGCATCGCTTTTTTACATCGTCGTCTCATCCCCCCCCCCCCCCCCATGTGGTGGTATGTAATTCTGGGGTCGTGTGGACGTATGTATGACGACAGATGACAGAAAGAAGGACGATTCAAGCTGGAGGACACAGAAAAGTGGCCTGACAACATTTGGGTAAAAATGGGCAAAATTTTGAAACTGGCGTAACTTTTGATTGGTGAATGATAAATTGGCATTCAGCCACATATTCTTCAAGGAAATTTGATGCTCTACAACTTTCTCTAAGAGGACTTTTTTCTCAGATAAACGGTTTGGACGCAAATCAACACAGTTATCCGAAAAACGTGAGCTAAAAACCTAATTTTCAAAATTCGTCCATTTTCGGATGCATATATCTCCGTAACGGTTCGGAATTTCGATAAAACGTATATGATCAAAGTTGTAGAAAATTCTATCAGCTTTCATTTACTATAGGACATGGTTCATCGAAAAATACACCGTTTCCCCAAAAACCCCAAAATGGGACCTTTAATGACCCCCCCCCCCCCTCGAGCGGCACCCCCACCCCCCAGGACTTTTAGTATGTCAATCAGGGGACCTCTACCTACGTCTGTACCAATTTTGGTTTGGGTTCTATTTTTTTCTACCTCAATGTCTTCATTTCCTGGACTATATGCGTGGTACTCAAGTAGACTCAAAACTGAATTACAAGGGAAATGTGAAGACTAACGATGGAGCTAAGATAAAACCACCTCTTATGGCAGCTAGCCAGTGGAACTTACCCTCTGTGTATGAGGGCCTACAAATGGTGGAATATCTTGGACAGAGCTAATTTAATTTGCAATTGCCAAACCATGAAGAACTCTGGTGACCAACCTGGAGCCCAGAAGCCCCAGCCTTGGATCTGCTAGGTCACCAGGAGGTGATGGATCTTGCATTTGGGATTCTTCTGATGGGAGGGTCAAAACTAGCCTTCCATGATAGGCAACTGACTGAGTGGTATTCGAAGAGGACCATTTGGAAAGTTGATTACCTATGCGTTGGACTGATTGGTTTGCCATCAAAACTTCTGTATGTGAAAATGATTCTCCCCCATGTATGATGTCACCTCAGGGCGTAGACCAACAACTGGGCTAGCAATGGGCCATGGCAGCACAAAGTATGGGACTGAACCCATTACCGGGGTGAGAAAAATATAAAAGAGCTCAAGGACAACAATTTTTTTTTACTTCAGTCTTGATATGATAATGGAAGCTATGAACCAGACTGTACTCCTCCCTACCTCCATATTAAGTTCAGAAAAAACTGCCGCAATCGAAGAAATTTGATTAATTTTGACTTGTTCGTCGAGTGGATAAAGGTGGTGGTAATTTTCAGGGCTACTCTCAGGAAAAGACATGAGCTCAGCATGCCGAATCGGAACATGTATCATTCATGGTCCCGTGGTTTCAATGTCGAAACATCTAATTGCCGAAACTTAAGTTTTGTTGGGTTCCAATACGGTTGCATGTTGTATTTTATAACGACTAGATTTACCACAAGCTGAAGCCTTCGAAAGCCTATTGACCTTAAGACATTGAAACTATTTAGTAACCTGGTTAGGAGGCAACCAGCACTGGATTGACCGCAATTACCGCAAAAGGCGTTATTTATATTTCTATCCAAGGTTTCCTGGAGGAGCCTTATGAGACACTTTTCGATGTATTGATTTTCGTTATAATTTTTTGGGCCGTAATAACCACACATCCCCAACCTTCCACCCCACCACCTTCTTGGCCAGCCCATGTCCCTAGTATTCTGGAAGATGATTGTCAGGGCTATGCCCATTTTTATGTCTTTTTGAAGACCTTAATGAAATAGCGACTCTAAAGGCATATATATAGTAGATCCATCTTTTATCCATCCTTTCAATATTTAATTATAAAACTCGATTTTTGTGACATTGAGTTGCGTTTTCAATGTAACAGCTGGTATCACTGGCTAAATAAGGCTCTTTCAGATGAATGCTGATCCCCCAAAACATATGTGCATAAATTCACGTCTACTTAGATGCTCTTTTTTCTGTTCAGGGTCTGTTATAGGGAATCGTTTGTAATACTTTAGAGGAAGTCTCATTTGATTGAATTTATTCAAATGTAACTAAACGTTGTGCTTATAACTTGTACTTTAAAAAAAAGAAGGGATTAAGGTCATCATTCTATAGATGGAACCCAGAGCTGGGGACACTAAAAATTCACAAGTGACTGTGCTCTGGAATCACTGCTCAAGCCACTGGTCCTAACTTTCCTCACTATTCACTGAGCTCCTCACAGCTGTAGTATATAACGGCCCTTGTTGTGTCCTTACAAATTTGGTTTTTGAACTCTCTATCTAGTATTTGCCCAGACTTTTAGTATAAAAGAGGATGCAAGGACACCCCGGAACCATTTTAGCCCCACAAGTGAGAAGGATCACTCAGGAACTATTTCAGAATCATAAAGAGTGAGAGAATATCTCTCGTAGTTATTATAGCCCCATCGATGATACGATAGAGAATATCCCCCTGGAACTAGTTAAGCACCGCGGAGGAAATGGGGTGGAAGGATGTGAGGTGTCATGCAAAAGACATCTCATTTTGGCTCGTACTTTTACAGTCCATGGTAGATAGAGGGGGAATGACGAATCTTCCCTAGAGGAAGCTGTAGGTGTAGGATCAGCTGGCCTTCCACTTGTAACAGCTGTTTAGGGATGTGTGGAGCCGAGCAGACTTGGGTTTCGTATTTATTTAGGCAAATCCTTATGATGATATTTACAACACTGGTGCCCCCTCGCACTCTGTTCGATTTGATCGAACAACAGATTTTGGCACACTCTCCAAGTTTCACACTTTAGGATCATTCTAAAGGGAAGCCCAACTATGGTGCACATCGTCCGAATTAATTTTCTCGTAGTTTATTTGTCTGAATGGTGGAAAACGTACGACAGATAATGCACTCAACATTTCTCCTTTGCTGCAATTATAATAGTTAAGGAAAGGAAAACAAGTAGTTATTTTAATAATTATATTTCCAGTTTACAATATTGTGACCATGTAGCTCAGATTTATATCTCAACGCCCTCTCCCAAAACCTGTCCGCTCTTCGCAATGGATTCTATCCTCCTTGACCTTCCAATTGGTGTAATGTCAATATCGTACTTCAGTCACAAACCTCTCGCAGCTAATCAAGTTGGTATTTTGTCATTTTTACCCTCCAGTCAAGCGGGTCCTACTTTTTGAACATGAGCACCGTGGATTAGATAGGGACACAATTTTTATTTTATATAGGAGGATTAAAAGGAAAATTTCATCGCATGAATGTTGTATGTGATAAGTTATGTGCTTTCCAACTAGTGGTACCTAAGTGATGATTGTGAGGCAGAAACTGAGGAAGTTGATCGATAACAGTTTTCAAAGGTTACTCTTTTCTTTGTGTTTTTGCTTTTTGTGCTGTTATCCTTGTTCCTTGGTTAAACCGGACATTGACCTTATCAGACTGGATCGGGCTCCCTCAGTTGAATTAAATCCCCGTTTGTTGCCGTACTGAGAATGCTGAGAATTCGTGTGGAGTAGTGACGGTGTGACGAAAAAGAAGTGAGAAAATTAGAAAACAATGATTCGCCAGCTATTTCGCGATGTAGTTGAAAATAAGAAGATTTGTGGTATAATACGACTGATGGACAAAAAGACGTGAGGTTCTTGGGAAGCTTCAAACAATCACATTTTCTTGGATCTAATGAATGTAAAGTGGGGGGGGGGGGGGGTGTACCTACCTACCACCTACTCATTCAACAAACCAAGATGAATCGGAAAATCATTTACCAAAATCTTGGTGTGTAGAAGTCGCATAAAATCAAAGAGAGATCAGCACTTTCAGCTGTGGTGGTTATAAATCTTCTTCATTTATCTTAGGCTCCTTCAGGATAGTAGTTGTCCATGACTGTCTCTTTCACGAATCGGAATAGTCTACGAAATATTTCGTTGTTGATTTATAACGTTCCAGTGGGATCTGTTGGTCACATCTCACATGTACCTACCTACCGTTCAGGTACCTACTCTCATGTAATGGTGTTCTTGAATATGATTATATGATTCTTCGTCCGTTGCCAACCATTTATCCAAATCTTCGAAATCCAACTATTAATTTAAGTAAACGACATATGCTCCGCTATATTACCATTTTCTACGTGAATATAATAATAAAAATTACCGATTGATGCACTAAAGTGAAATCCTGCCATCACTGAGGATATTGCACCATTGACCTGAGGGTGGCACTAAACTCAACGCCATTTTTTGGTTATGAATCCCGTTGAGTGTGTATTTGAAATACCCACTGAGTATCAGTGCGCCTTCAGATCTCGTCCATGAATCACGCTGAGTGCATGAATTCTTTTATCGATACACTCAATACTCAACATTTTTCATGTTAAACAAAATAAGGCTAAAGAATTGTTTTCTAACAGCTTGAAATGGAATAAAAATTCTAATTTCCTAAATTTTAGGTAATGTACTAATATATTTATTTGGGTTCCAATAATTTGTTTTTCCTGACAAACTGTAAAATACTGAGTGGTAATGCAACAATGCTGCAGACTTCAAACTTGCATATCATATGGATTAGGTAGCGTACCATTTTCGAATACCTTGCTTAGCTAGCTGGCTGGTGTATTTTCCTTATTTCAATGAACTAATCTTCAATGTGTAATTTGTTTGCCCACAGTTATTTTGGAAAAGACAATCCGAATCCCCCGATCCCTCTCCGTCAAGGCAGCCTCTGTTCTAAAAGGCTTCTTGAACAAAAAACCTGAAGACCGCCTCGGCTGTTGCCGGGAAACTGGCTTCGAAGCCATCACCGGCCATCCCTTCTTCAAGAGCATCGACTGGGAAATGGTAAGGATTTTCCATTTATCTGCTAAATTAACTTATGCTAGTATTCTCGACCGTTTTTTTAAAATGAAGTCGAGTGTTATCGAGAGTTGGTTAGTAATGAAACATTCTGCTAGGCCTACGTTTCTTTGTATTTGGACAACTTCAGGGGTACTTCGAAACAAAGAACTACAAGATCGTACTATTTTGCCTATATTTTGTGTACGGAGTTAGAAATCTTATTCTGTTATAGTATACACTGGGAGTTCCAGCTAGCTACCAGATGGCCAATTGGCCAATAGCTCTCTCTCTCTCTCTCTCTCTTTCTCTCTCTCTTAATGATGTGAACTTGTAAATAGTTTACATATCAGTTATGGGTACAGAGGGAGAAACGTACCTATGGGGGAAAATAACCTGTATGTTGGGAAAATCAACTTTAATGTCGGACAACTGTTTTTCCCTGGTACAGTTAAACGTTAGCGCTTAAAATACTAATGACCACAAGGGTTCTTCCAGGTTTTGACTTCACCTTTCGAAAGGTTCCTTTGAACCCTAACTGGTGGCACCACTATCCCAATTTCACAAAAAAGTGCGTTTTTTCCTGGTACCCTTCAGTTGTGATCATGCTTAATGTGACCAGGCCTAATTTACATGGAATGTGGAGAGAGATTGGTATCCATTGATACTCCGTTCTCAAATTTACATTAAAAATTATCAGTAAACAATATTCGGTTGTATTTGGTAACATGAATGGTTAAATAATAATTACATAAATAATTTACATAGGTATATATCTTTTGTGAATGGTTTTATAAATAACATTCAACTAAAAACTCCTCTTTAGAACGTTTTCAAATGTTTATGATACTTGGTCTCTGATACGCTTTATTTTGAGTCGCCTTTGTTCTCTCTCAGGTGGTTGGTTATTCAAGAGTAGTTGGAGTATTTCGTTATCATTTTCTTGAACTGAAGAAAAGTGGCGATGGCTGGTTTCTTTGATGGCTTCACCAACCGTTGGGATTTCGAGATCCGAACGTACCAATCTGCATTCGCCATTAACCTGAGAATTCTGTTTTCAAATGTTTTCAGTTTCTTAATTTGTGGGTTCGAAGCTGATCCCCGTATTTGACACCCATGTTGCCAGATCGGTCTTATCAGAGATGTATGGATTAGGCGTTTCGTGCAGCCTGCTAATGATGGACTGGAGAGAATGGGTTTGAAGATGTGCATTCTAGTCCTTGCTTTCTGGAGGATGGATGTTACATGTTCGTCCCAGGTTACCTTTTTATCAATGTAAGGCCAAGGTATTTTACACGGTATGACTCGGGCAAGTTTGTCCCGTTCATAACGATTTGATGGTGAGTTACTTTTCGACGGTATGTGAACTTAACAAGAGTGGATTTTTTCGCATCCACCTTTACTCTCCACTGTTTTGACTATGCATCAATTGACCAATATAGCTCCAAGTACTCCGAAATTTTGCTCAGCTCCTGCCCCATATGCAACTGACTTGAGTTGAATAGTATAACACACTTGTTTTATTCCTGCCCTGTGTTGTGTTGTGACCGAACGAAATTCTTTAGACCTTACCCTTAATCCACTGCTACCAGATGAACTATTCAGGAGGTGGCTCAACTCTCTCTTAATTGAAATCCGTTATGAGACATACCCACTGAGCGTCAACCGTGGGTATGAAAAAGATAATTTTCCTATTTTTTTAATTGAAGAAGATTTCATTCCAAGAAGTTTGACACTAACTGCACTTTTTTGCAATAAGTAGTTTTTTCCATCAATTTTCAAAGTTTTGTGTACTGGTGATGGTAAAGCTCCCATCCCGCCTGGGCGGGACCCTCCTGCCCAGTGTGACGTCTCAATAAAATAAAACCAATTTCCAGAATCTTTGTTTGAATTCTAGTATATTATACACAAGGTTTTCGCCATAAAATTGATAGTTAACAATTTCTTTGTAGTCAGAGTGCTCTAATTGTAAAATCTTTTTTTTTTTTTTACATAAACAATAGTTACTTATTACAATTTACGAAAATTCGCTCATACTTTGGAACTTTCTTATTCCTGCATTTCATTTGTAAGTAGGTAGTTACACAAATAATATAAGTTTTGCTGACTCCGTAAACTAAACATGGGCCAAATCGTACGTAATTGTCGTCCATTCTTTATGTTGCCCTGAAAAGGTTATAAATATTGTAGCACAAAGTTCCATTTCTGACCAACCCTCGATAATCTCCAGCTTCATTCACATAGAATTAAAACTCCGTACTTTGCGTAGTCTTATATTCCGACGATCTCTAATTCTTTATGTTTACGTGATTGAATGCTCTATTGTCATTGTGAGTGGTATCGTCAGTTTTGTGTCCTCAGCTGTCATCATTACATTCCTGTTATTTAGATTCTTTCTCAATTCATTTAATCTAATTTTCATCTTTTCCCCCTGCAAAATTTCAACTGCTTATGAGGATAAGGGTCTGTAGCTGCATGTATTTATTCAGCGGTTAATAATTATCCACCGAACAAGCTATACGCATATTATTTTGCCCTATTGTGCTCACAAAACTGACGATCCTATTTAGATTGACCTACCCACTTGCCGTTTTTATGTAACCTCCATCGTTTCGATCAAAGGGGTTCTAATTTTAAGACTCGTACATACCTGTATTGTAAGATTTATTGTTACTTTCATTATTTTAATTGCATTGGGTAGATGTAGATGTAGATATAGAGAAAAACTCTCAGGGCGGGGGTTTTGAGCCCCCAGCACGGAAGCCTGTTGGCTTATTGTACTTTCCTGAGAGTTTTTTGTTTAATCAAAGAGACTCAGCCCCCTGATGAGGGGTGGTAGGCTCTTGATTAATTGTTCGCTCGGAATGGAGCTCATCGGGGTTTGGGCCCCAAAGAGCTCAATTCTGCGATGGGTGAGTGCAGGGCACTCGAAGATTATGTGGGATGCCGTTTCGTCAGTCTCCTCACATAATCTGCAGAGGGTTGAGTTTTGTGTGACCCCTATGCGATGTAGGTGAAATCGTAGGGGTGCAAAACCGGTTATGAGGCTAACCAGTGTTTTTAGTTCCCTACGGTTTTTCCTAAGTAGCCCCTCAGTAATTTTGGTGTTGAGTTCAGCCACCATGAGTTTACTGTGGGTGTGTCCTTCAATATTGACCCATCTTTTAGCGGTTTGTTGGTTGACCCACGTGTTGATGGTTTTTCTGAAGGTGGTTTTTGGTAAACCGACTGCTGGCTCAGGCCCTACGAATGGGGTTTGGGAGCCCCTTCTCGCGAGCTCGTCAGCCTTTTCGTTGCCAATAATGCCTCTATGCCCCGGCACCCACTCCAGGCGAACCCGGTTGTGTTTGGCTAGGTTGTTGAGGGTTTGCATGCAGCACCATACCACTCGGGACGAGATGGTTGGAGCCGTTAGTGCTTTTATCGACGCTTGACTGTCAGAGAGGATGCGGACGTGGGCATTTTTATGCCCCCTCTTAAGACTCTCCGCAGCTGCTGCCTCGATTGCCACAATTTCTGCCTGGAATACAGAGGTGTGTTGCCCGAGTGGAAACGAAGTGTTCCACCTGGGTTTGGCCCCATGTATTCCTGCGCCAGTTCCTGCTTCCATTTTTGACCCATCTGTGAACCAGATGATGTCATTGGAGCAGCATTTGTTCTCCCATAGCCCCTCTCTTGTAATGATTGATGTGTAGAGATGGGGCTGGGAGAGAGTTTTGGGCATGATATCGGCCACCATGTCGAGTAGTGGTTCTTGTATCAGTTCCAATATGTTGGTATGACCTCGGTGAGGAGTTATCCGCCAAGAGCCATTCCATTTCAGCCTCAGGGAGGCCATCATGGCCTCACCTTTTATGAAGATATCCACTGGGGGTAGACCCAGTAGAACCTCCATGGTTGCTGTGGGTGTACCATGCATCGCTCCAGTGATGGCTAGACAGACCAGTCGCTGGATGCTGGTGAGAGTTTGCCGAGCTCCCACCTGACCTGCCTTGTGCCACCATACAACGCAACAGTACGTTATTATGGGTCTAACAATGGCGGTGTAAATCCACAGGACCATCCGCGGTTGTAGCCCCCATACTTTCCCACATGTACCCTTAGCGCACATGAGGGCTCCTTTGCATCTGTTTGCAATGTATCCTAGGTGTTTATTCCAGGTGAGTTTTGTATCCAGGTATACACCCAGATATTTGACCTCACGTTGGAAGGGCACCTTTGAATTAAAGAGAAGAGGTTCTGAGAGGCCCCTCAAATTTCTTTTCCTGGTGAAGGTTACAAGTGTGGTTTTGCTGGGGTTTACATTTAGGCCCTCAGTGCCACACCAGTCTTCCACCACTTTCAGAGCTGACTGAGCCAGATCTGAGACTACTCCAACGAATGGTCCCCTAATCAGGATGACCACATCGTCGGCATAGCCTTGAGCATAAAAGCCGAGTGTGTTGAGTCGTTCAAGTAAAGAGTCCACAACAAGGTTCCACAACAGTGGGGATAATACCCCCCCCCCTGTGGGCAGCCCCTCGCCACAGACACCTCCACTGATTCCCCAAGGAGCTCAGCATTTACTGTTCTACTCGTAAGCATAGTTTTTATCCACCTACATATGGTGTTGTTTATGTTATGCCCTTGAGTAGCCCTTATAATGGAGGTTACTGAGGTTGCATCAAATGCCCCCTCTATGTCCAAAAATATTCCTATTGCAAATTCCTTGTCAGCCAGCACAGTTTCCACCCTGGTGACTAGGTGGTGCAATGCGGCTTCACAGCCTTGTTGATAGGCAAATTGGTTGGGGTGAATGGGCCTCTCTGTTAAGGAGGTTTCCCTCAAGTGTCTATCTACAAGTTTTTCCAACGCCTTCAAATTGAAGGATGTCAGACAGATGGGTCTAAATGCTTTTGCCTGGTTGTACCAAGGTTTCCCTGGCTTTGGCAAGAATATGACCCTTGCTTGACACCATCTTCTGGGGATCGTGCCTGTTGCCAGGCTCGCCCTAAAGAGAGCACCTAGTATCCTAACGACATTGTCCCCCCCTTCTTGTAGAAGTTTCGGGATGATGCCGTCCGGGCCAGGTGATTTATAGGGGTCAAATGAGTTGATGGCCCACATCACTCGCTCTTTGGTGACTACACTCTTTGCCACTTCCCAGTCTAAGGGAGAGGATTTCCCGCCATTAGTGCGGGCTGGTGGGTCAGAGTCTGTACCTGGAGCATTTGTTACTAAGCAGCCAGGGAAGTGGGTCTCCAGCATGAGTGCCAGGGTGTCCCCAGCTGTTGAGGTATATTCTCCATTTGGTTTCACGAGTGTTCCAATTGGATTGATAGGATCTTTAGCAAGGATTCGCTGGAGTCTGGCACATTCAGAGGCACTTTCTACCTCTTCACAGAACCTCCTCCATGCTTCCCTTTTTGCTATTCTGATAAGTTTCCTATATTCAGCTAATTTGGTCTTATAATCATCCCAATAGCCGGTCTTTTTGGCTCTGTTATACAGTTTGCCAGTTTCACGTTTGACAGCTTCTAGTTCCGTATTCCACCAGGAAACCTGGATTGGCGAGGGCCCAGTTGTTGTCAGGGTGTGATTGTTGTATGAGGCGAGTAGCGCGCTTTCCAGCTCTTCCGCCAGGGCCTCGATATCATTGTTATTGTGTATTTTGGTCCGAATTTCTCTCAACCTGCCCTCTACTTCCTCCTTGTAGTTCTTCCAGTTCGTTTTCCTAGGATCTCTATGTACTTGTCGTGTTTTACCCAAACCTTGGATTACCACGACAATGTACCTGTGATCGGAAAAGGAGGGGATGTCGGATACGAACCATTTTTCAATTTTTCTTTCGAGCAGAGGGGTTGTGATGGTAATATCGAGAACTTCTTTCCTGGATGAGGTTACAAATGTTGGTTTGTTTCCCCGGTTTGCCAAATATAAATCATTGGCTACCAGGTAGTCAAATAACAGGTCCCCTTGTGTGTTGATGTCAGTGCTTCCCCACGCACTATGGTGGGCGTTGGCATCTGCACCCAAAAGGAGCTGCATGTTGTCATTGCGGCATTTTTCAATAAGGTTAGCCACTTCTTCTGGTGGAGGTCTTCTTGAAGTATCTGCATCTCCTGGGAAGTACGCTGAGGCAGTGACTATATGCTCCCTATGGTTGCCTTCCACGAGGATGATTTTCACTGCAACTAAATCCCTGAAACAGAACTCAGACATGGTTAGTGAATTTATATCATTTTTGATAAATATGCAGGAGCGTACATTTTCAGCGCAGTTGCGCTTGTAAATGAGCTTTCCTCCTGCGTTGTTGAGGCCAGCAACTCTGCCCCGGGAAACCCAGGGTTCCTGGATGAGTGCTACGTCATATTTGCCAGCTGCAAGCAGTTGGCATAAGTTTGCTGTAGCCACCTTGTTGTGCTGCAGATTAATTTGAATAATCTGCAGCATTTATTTAGGTGGCGAAAGATGCCTGACGGTAACCCTACGGAACTGGAAGAAGGGTTGAAAGTTGTGCCCCCGCAGCCAGCCCATAGAGTCCCCATCAATGCTGAGGACCAGATCGAGTCCATCTCCCTCCACTCGACTGGTCAACAGGTGCCACTCCTTCGTTGAGAGACCAGGGTTCTGGATCTCGAACAAAGGAATGAGTTTTCTGGCATCGGATGCGTCGAGAAACGCAGTGGGGATCCAGACCCCAACCTTTTCTCGACCCTCCACCAGATCTTTTGCACGGCCGACCCGGAGGAGAGCTCCATCCCAGGGACACAGCCCCCCAACCAGCCCCACCAGCCAGTCTTTCGACCGGTCGTTGGCACTGGTCAGGTGGACCACACCATTGTTTGCGTAGCCCTTTGTGAACTGCGGCCCCAGACCCGGAGGCTCCCCGAGTGTGGCCTGTGCAATTGCAGAAAGGACCAAATTTGCCTCCACGTCGGATAGTCTTTCCACGGGGTGGTTACCATGTACTACGACCATCTTGGTGGCGGTGAGCGCACCACTATACCCACCCAGCCTCCTGCAAGAGCTGGAGGTGTTGGGTGGAGCAAGGGCAGCCCCCCGTGGCTTCTTTGGGTTCTGCGTTGTAGCCGAAGGTGGGGTTGTGTGAGGGGTACGTTGCCGCTTGCGCGGCGTTTCCGCCCCAGCCCCATCCTGTCCTGTAGCCAGGCGGCTGCCGAGCCCAGGGTTAGTGGGGCCACCATGTCCAGGGGGTTTGTCAACACACGTATGTGTATCTGCCCCTCCAGAGCTGGTGGATCCGCCCCGAGCTGCAGCCACCCCGGCCACAGGTACGTAAGGCTTACATTTCTTAGGTTTGCGGGGGTTGATGGGTTCCCCCCGCTCGCGAGCCTTCAGCCTAGCCGCTTTTCTCCTCTGCGCACCACTGCGTCTGCGGCTAGGCTGCGTGGTGCTAGTGGTTTGCCCTTTCGGGCTGCCACCATCACCGCTGTGACAATCCATTGGTGCCGGGGTTTGGGCAGCCCCAGCATCATTGATTGTCATTTCTGTCAGTGATGAGGAAAGGGTGTCTCCGCCCATCTCATCACTGTCAGAAGAGTTTTGTGTGTTTTCTGGGTGGTTCATTTTTGTTCCCACGAGAAGCTAGGGATATAAGCGTCCACCCGCGCAGAGCCCCGCATGCGCGGGTAAGCCTAATTACACCCAGGGGGTCGGCCGGTACCCTGGGGCAGCCGTTTGAGATGCACATTACCCTCTGCATCATGCAGACCCTAGGCACGGCGTGCACACCTTGTCTTGAGGGGGGGTGTCCGTTCTTAGTAACCAGTGCAATAGCTCACACTGCCCAGTATACTCCTAGGAGATACTATCGTGCAATGGACAGTGCGAGCCGTGGCTAAGCCCTCCCACCACGTCAAGGTGACGGACATTGGGGGGAATTGCATTGGGTGCCTTGGTTAACTGAAAATTTAATGGGCTTCGTGGACACAGTTTATTTTATTCATATTTACCTACGCACGTTTTCATGAAGCACCGAAATCGTTTCGAACTGAGGGGTACATATCTGTTTATATAAGATTGTTAATCTAGCGAGACGCTACTCCTGCATTGCCAAGCCTTCAAAAGCTGCAATGACGAGACGCGTCGGGATAAGTAACAAAGTAGAACTCCAACTTTCGGCTCAAACTTAATCTTCTGTGCATATCGTGGGAGGGGCATGCCCTCTGAGTCACCCTATGCCAAACATGTAATCGGTTGAAGCGTCAAAATGTATGTTTTCGGATTTTCTTGGTTTTTCTTTTATTTTTCATCTTATCTGATCCTTTACCCACGCATTTCCACCTGTCCTCCTCAGCCAATTTTTATGACATTCAAAACGTAGGCTACATTTAACTTGAAGAAGTACTTTTTGAGGTTTCGGAGCTGCTATGACTAAGTGGTGGGGGTTGCAAGGAAGGGGGTATTTATGAAATAGCAATATAGCAATGTCATCCACTTCCCCTCGTATGATTTGATAAAATTTAAAATTTTGGTTAAATTTGTCTTGCAGAAGTTTTCGGAGGTTCAAAGCTCTACGGCCGAATAGGAGGGGGGTTTGTGAGGGAATGGGTAAATTCGAAATAGCAATCTCATCTAGCCCGTATATTCCAACCTTTTCCTCCTAGACCACCAAAAATGTTTGATATCCCCACAATATGACTCTCCATGTACAGTACATGCCAAGCCGCATAATATATACTGTTTTATAAGAATGGAACTTTGTCTGTCCATCCATCCATCAGAGCTATGCACGGCCAAACGGCACGTCTACGAGTGAGGGGATCTTCTTGTATTCTTCCAAAAGGGGGAATAAGCGATTTTAAAATTTTCTACTCCCACCCAAACCATAGGCCAGAGGACGGGAGGAGGATGGGAGCCCATTTTAATACAGGTTTTTTTGGCCGACCCCTCGATCTTCTTTCCTCTGCCACATTAAAATTTGATCGAGAGTACTTCGTATGTCAGCGACAAAGTTATGTTTCTGGACCCCTAGAACACGATGGTAACGTCAAAATTAACGAAAGATGCTGTTTTCCCTGAGAAATCAGCGAAAATATGCGGGAAATCACGAAAAAAATGCATTCCCGCATTTTTTTCCACCATAGCCATAGACCTAGTAAATATTGAGAGTTTTGACTCGGGTTGGTCTTAAAATGTTTATTGAAGATCTAATTTGATTCCCTGCGAGTTTCAAGACATGAAATTGTGTTTTCCTATTGTAGTGAACGTATTAGAAGCTCTTGCTTGAACGCACATGAAATATTGGCCTATCTTTATTAAAGGATAGCCCTTCTAAGCACATAAATAATGGCCTTTCTCCATCTATACTATTTTATGATTGAAACTCTGTTTGTTTGTTTGTCTGTCGTCTCTATGCACGGCCACACGGCTGTGTCAGGGGAGTCTACTAGTGGGGGATCTTCTTGGATTTCTCCGAAAGGGGGCATGAGCGATTTTAAAATTTTCTACTCCCACCCGAACCATGGGCTGGAGGGTGGGAGGGGGTGGGAGCCCCTTTTAATGTACCGTTTTTTACCGAGCTCCCAATCATCTATCCGCTGCCACATTAAAATTTGATCGACAGCACTTCGTACATCAGTGAGAAAGTTAAGTTCCTGGACCCATAGAACTCGATGGTGCCGTCAAACTTGCCGAAAGATGCTGTCTTGTCGGAGAAATCAGCGAAAATATGCAGGCCGAAAAAAATTCGTTCCCCGCTGTTTTTTATTCTGCCATGGCCCTAGTAAAATGTTAACAGTTTTGGCTCGGGTTGGTCTTGAAATGTTCTTCCAAGTTCCACTTTGGTCCCATGTGGTTTTCGAGGCATGAAATTGTATTTTCCGATTGTGGTGAACGAAAATGTAGTCGAAAACGTTGTTTTTCGAGACAGCGCTCTTCCTATTCCGTCGAAACGTAGTTAGGTATACACTGAACATAGTATTCCAACCTCTAGAAGGAAGGAACCTCCTGCGTTTGAAAGACACTTCAACAGAGAAGGGGGAAAGGATAGCCCTTTTTCTCAGATAAAATAATGGCTTATCTTTATTAAAGCTAATAAACTTCGTGGATCCACATAGTTATATAAATCAAATCAAATCGTTTATATTTGTAGCGGCCAAAACTGCCATTACAAAAGTCAAAAAGAGACCCATATTATATTATTGAAGATAACATATTATATTGATGTACTCAATATTATATGTACATCAATATAATACGTAGGTTGTAAGAAAATTGTCCTTATCACAGAAAAATCATACTGCTACAGACCTATTTTTGGTGATAATTAGGAATAACTACTGATCCCTTGTCTATTCTTTCTAGATAATTATGCATGAATAGGACCCAGATCCTGGGTTGAAACGTCGCAATAAAGAACAAAAAACTCAACACTAGAGACTGGTCATTCTACAATCCTGAATATATATATATATATATATATATATATATATATATATATATGTATATATATGTAGGATCATAGCAGAGTACCTAGGTAATTATTCGTTTCTAGGGGAATGAATAATGGACTCGTCCGTCGCGAGGGATTTCCCCGCCAGATGGAAAATGGACTGAACAGTTGAATTTCGGGAACGAAGAGTTTTTACGGACAGTCGGTTTTTTATTACAATACGATTGATTATTTAGCTTTCTGTTGTGTACAAATTTAGAGTTCAATAAAGTAGTAATAGTTCTGTTATTTCGGGAGTTTTCATTCATATCCCCTACAATTTTGGGGGCCGCTCCGGGATAGGTGAAAACTAGCGAGTAACGTGTGCCGGTTTTAGGAAGTGTTTTATCGAAGTGTGTGGTTTCGCAGTGATACAACCTAGCTCTCGGGTGTTGTTAGTGTTTTTTCGGGATACTGATCAGCTAAACGACGAAGACGACGTCAGTGTTCGAAATAATACAAACTTCCTCGAGTTTTGTTCGCGAAAATCTACGACGTTAGCCTATAACTTCGAGTAAACGTTTACCAACGAACTAGGTAATTATTTTGACATTATGGAAAACGATCCGGCTAAGATGAAAGTTGTAGATTTAAAGGAGGAGCTCAAGACTCGTAAGTTGAAGACGACGGGGAAGAAAACCGAACTTATTAAACGCCTAATTGCTGCTAGGTTTTTAGACGAAGTAAGATGTAGAGAAGACGAAGGAAGTGACGATGCTGCCAACGACGAAGATGAGGGAGATGACGATGCTGCCAACGACGAAGACGGGGGAGACGACGACGCTAACGACAAGAGTACGGAGGAAGACGATGACGCCAGTGAATCAGCCGCCAGTAGCACAGTAGAAAACGTGAGAGGGAGAAAACGAAACGATGTTTCTTTCAAGGATATTGAGGGGATGATAAGATGTTTTACGGGTGAGGACAATTTTTCTGTCGACAAATGGATTGAGGAGTTTGAAGGTGTGGTGACTCTCCTCAATCTCAGTGCCTTACAAAAACTGGTTTTCGCCAAAAAATCCTTGAAAGGCTTGGCAAATATTTTTGCTCAAACTGAGGTTTTTACATCATGGAGGAGTTTGAAGAAGGCCTTAAGGGAAGAGTTTCAGGAAAAAGCTACAAGTCGAGAGCTACATCAGGAGCTTGCTAACCGTCCCATGAAACGCAACGAGTCCACTCAAGAATACCTAATCATGATGAAAGAGATAGCGAGCAGAGGTTCAATTGATGACGAGTCCCTCATCCAATACGTAATTGACGGTATATCAGGCCATCCAGCTTACAAATCTGTGTTGTATGGAGCGGTCACTATAACCGATTTCAAAGCAAAGCTCAGAATCTACGATAAGATGAAAGGGAGCACCAATAAACAGGCAGCTCCTAGCTGGGCAGAGCATGCTACAGTAAAGGAGACCAAACAGGAATGTGGACGACGACAATCCTTCAACGAAAGAAGACATTCCAATGAGAGGCGTTGTTATAACTGTGGGGAAAGAGGATCCCACTCCAGCTCTGATTGTCCCCATAAAGAGAAGGGCACCAAATGTTTCCGGTGCAACGCGTTTGGGCACAAAAGTTATGAATGTCGAGAAGCCCCTACTAGACCTGTTCAGTGTGTAGGACAGCGGAATATAGTGACGGCGACTATCCTTGGTCATGAGTTAGATGCATTGATCGACACCGGTAGTAGTCCTAACTTGATGAAGAAGCAATGCTACGAAACCATCAACGGCCCACCACTGAAAGAAACAATGGAGACATTTTATGGTGTCAATGGCGCCCTAATTAGCCCGGTTGGACGGTTCAGGTCGAAAGTAAGATTGAATGGGGAAGATTTTGACACTGTTATTCATGTGGTGCCGGACAGTACCATGAAACCATCTGTCATCATTGGAGAAGACCTTCTGTGTGAAGCAGTGTTATTAGTCACCCCAGACAAAATTTGGATAGAGAAAGCCAAACCACATGTCAAGAACAAGAAGGCTAATTATTCCATGGATAACTTCGGTAACTCGGACGATGAAAAAGAACCAGATGCGTATAAGGCACTAGTCAAAAGGGAAGCCGAAGAAGGTGATGATGCAGAAGGTGGGAGTTCTGAAGATGAAAGCACATATGAAGATACCAATAGCACATATGAAGATACCCCAGAAGAAGACGGTTCTGATGTGGCAGAAGAATTCGAATCAAATCCAGAGACGTCAGATTCAGAAGAAGGTTCCGATGCGTCAGGAGGTGGCAGCGGAACTGAAAAGAGAGAAAAGAAAGAGAAAAAAGAAGAGAAGAAGAAATCTGCAAAGACTGTATCCGAAAAACCAAGAAAGAAGAGAGATAAGCGGTTTAAGGACGAGAACACGCCTAAAAGAGCTCCATCTGCGTGTATGTTATGGTTCAGTGAAAACCGAGAGAAAATTAAAGCTGGTAATCTTGGTATTACTTTTACTAACATTGCCAAAAAAGGTGGAGAAATGTGGAAGGAACTATCTGATAAATCCGAATGGGAAGGCAAAGTCGCTAAAATGAAAGAAGAATACAACGAAGCTATGAAAGAATGCAAAGCCAGTGGAAAAGCCGATGAGGCAAAACAGCGATTGAAGGAGGAGAAAGCTAAACGAAAACAGAAAGAAGGAGGAACAAACAAGAAAGCGCGTACCCCTAAGTCTGTGACAGTACCAGCATCACCTGAGAAACGAGGGTCTGGTGGTGCTTACATCAGTAAAGAATTCATTGAGGATTCGGACAACGAGGGTGGCACAAAGAAAGAGGCAAAGAAGAACGTTGGGGACTCTGAGAATACCAAAAACGGAAAGAAGACTGAGGATGAGAAGAAAAGCAAGGATGAAAGTAGTGACGAAGATGAAGAAAGTGAGAGCGAGGAAGAGGAAATGAGAAACAGCTTCACGGAAGACCGAGAAGAATGGCGGAATGAAGCGAAATCTCAGCTTTTGAGAATACAGGATGAGAACAGGACCTTCGACTCAAGGCTAAAGACTGCTCGACAGTACAATCTCGGGGATTTGGTCAAACGCATTCAGCTAGGTACCAAATTGAAATCGAAGTTTGCTGGTCCTTACAAGATCGCCAAGATGAAAAGCGGAAACTCCTATGATGTTGTCGCAGGAGAAGATACAGGAGGCCCTAGAACCACGTCCACATGCTCAGAGTATATGGAACCGTGGGCAACCCATACGGGCCGTATGGATGGTCAGAATGGCCGAGATGTAGGATCATAGCAGAGTACCTAGGTAATTATTCGTTTCTAGGGGAATGAATAATGGACTCGTCCGTCGCGAGGGATTTCCCCGCCAGATGGAAAATGGACTGAACAGTTGAATTTCGGGAACGAAGAGTTTTTACGGACAGTCGGTTTTTTATTACAATACGATTGATTATTTAGCTTTCTGTTGTGTACAAATTTAGAGTTCAATAAAGTAGTAATAGTTCTGTTATTTCGGGAGTTTTCATTCATATCCCCTACATATATATATATATATATATATATATATATATATATATATATATATATATATATATATATGAATGATTAGTAATTTAGGAAAGAAATTTCACAGATAAAAGACGAAAGAATGGAAAATCTAAATGTGTGTTTACCAACTAGTCTGCAAAAAGTGCACTGATGCACATGCATTCTATGTTGGTAAAGCTACCACACTCAATCTGCGCATGAACATTCACAGAGCATCTATCACCCAAACCCAGCAACTCCCAGTTAAAATACATGCGACGTCCCATAATGCCACGTTCGACCAGTGCTTTGGGGTGAAAGATTTAAGAAAGTTGCCAGATACGGCTAATGATAGATTGCTCCAGCAATCAGAAAGAGCTCACAGATTAATACTTGGAGCAAATCGACCACCTGGCCTCAATCTAAACGATTAACTCAAGGTATTGAACACTACAAAAATTAATAATCGTTTCAGCCAGCATCTTAGCCTTGGATACGAGTTTTTCCCAAGCAATCAGGACGCAAGAAAACAATCATTTCTCCTACTATATTCTATATCTGTGACCAAGATTTTCATCGAAATATTAGATTTTCCATTCTTTCGTCTTTTATCTGTGAAATTTCTTTCCTAAATTACTAATCATTCATGTATAGTTCAGTAGAACCATCAACTTGTATAAATATATATATATATATATATATATATATATCTACATGTGTGTGTGTGTGTGTGTGTGTGTGTGTGTGTGTGTGTGTGTGTGTGTGTGTGTGTGTGAGTGTGTGTGTGTGTGTGTGTGTGTGTGTGTGTGTGTGTGTGTGTGTGTGTGTGTGTGTGTGTGTGTGTGTGTGTGTGTGTGTGTGTGTGTGTGTGTGTGTGTGTGTGTGTGTGTGTGTGTGTGTGTGTGTGTGTGTGTGTGTGTGTGTGTGTGTGTGTGTGTGTGTGTGTGTGTGTGTGTGTGTGTGTGTGTGTGTGTGTGTGTGTGTGTGTGTGTGTGTGTGTGTGTGTGTGTGTGTGTGTGTGTGTGTGTGTGTGTGTGTGTGTGTGTGTGTGTGTGTGTGTGTGTGTGTGTGTGTGTGTGTGTGTGTGTGTGTGTGTGTGTGTGTGTGTGTGTGTGTGTGTGTGTGTGTGTGTGTGTGTGTGTGTGTGTGTGTGTGTGTGTGTGTGTGTGTGTGTGTGTGTGTGTGTGTGTGTGTGTGTGTGTGTGTGTGTGTGTGTGTGTGTGTGTGTGTGTGTGTGTGTGTGTGTGTGTGTGTGTGTGTGTGTGTGTGTGTGTGTGTGTGTGTGTGTGTGTGTGTGTGTGTGTGTGTGTGTGTGTGTGTGTGTGTGTGTGTGTGTGTGTGTGTGTGTGTGTGTGTGTGTGTGTGTGTGTGTGTGTGTGTGTGTGTGTGTGTGTGTGTGTGTGTGTGTGTGTGTGTGTGTGTGTGTGTGTGTGTGTGTGTGTGTGTGTGTGTGTGTGTGTGTGTGTGTGTGTGTGTGTGTGTGTGTGTGTGTGTGTGTGTGTGTGTGTGTGTGTGTGTGTGTGTGTGTGTGTGTGTGTGTGTGTGTGTGTGTGTGTGTGTGTGTGTGTGTGTGTGTGTGTGTGTGTGTGTGTGTGTGTGTGTGTGTGTGTGTGTGTGTGTGTGTGTGTGTGTGTGTGTGTGTGTGTGTGTGTGTGTGTGTGTGTGTGTGTGTGTGTGTGTGTGTGTGTGTGTGTGTGTGTGTGTGTGTGTGTGTGTGTGTGTGTGTGTGTGTGTGTGTGTGTGTGTGTGTGTGTGTGTGTGTGTGTGTGTGTGTGTGTGTGTGTGTGTGTGTGTGTGTGTGTGTGTGTGTGTGTGTGTGTGTGTGTGTGTGTGTGTGTGTGTGTGTGTGTGTGTGTGTGTGTGTGTGTGTGTGTGTGTGTGTGTGTGTGTGTGTGTGTGTGTGTGTGTGTGTGAAAAAAAAAAAAAAAATGTGTGTGTGTGTGTGTGTGTGTGTGTCCTTCCAGACGATAACTCTCCTTAGGGTTGAGATACCAATTCCGTTCTTGCGCAAAAAAAATCAAGATTTCCAAGCGTTCGTTGGCCAGCATTTTTTGACCACATTAAATTGGTCAAATTTCAAAAAAGTGTTGAAAAATTCACTAAAAATAGCAAAAAAGGGCTAAAAATCGTTAAATTTATATTTTTAAGCAGGATGTTGCTCATATAAAGTTTATTAACTATAAAATAGAACATTAGAAGATTTATGTGCAAAATTATGCTGAAAAAATGTACTTAAATTTCATCAAAATGTGCTAAAAATCGATAAAACTCCAGAAAAGTTAAAAATCCAAAATCTCTTTTTGAATTACAGAATATTATTTAGAACGAGTTTTTAGGCGATAAAGTCCTTTTAAGTTTCGAAACAGTGTAAAATAATGTAGTACGATAATATACGAAAATTCGCTCAAACGATCATGCTGCATGAATGGAACTTTTTTGAACAGGCTGATGATCTCAAAGCTCTCAAAACTCATAATTTCTCTGGAAAACAACAATTTCATTCTTATACCTTAAATTTCCTTACTCGTCTCGCAATGGGGTTTGAATTCGTCAACTCGGTTCAACAATATTGGCATATTAGAATTCTCCGTAAATACTTGTGAGCTCGTGCTAATTATTATTGAGCATCGTTGGGGCTTGCATACTTAACAACAGAAAAACTTCAAAATGGATTCGTATTTGTTGGCTGTACACAGGTCGGTGTACTTTTAATTCGTCTTGTCAATAAAATAATTACAAAACAATATACAGTACAAAAGTAAACAATAAATCAGAATTACTGCCTAAATAATATCACCATGTTACTATCCGACTCGGCATGTTGAGTGGGAAGTGGCAACTCTGCGAAATCAGAGCCACAGTACAACCATTACTGAAATTAGTCAATCAAGTATAAATTTCATGCTGTTAAAAAGTATTTGACAGTTTTGGGGTCCTATCTGATGAGCCACGAAAAAATACTGAGAAATTAGATACATCCGCCTTTGAGATAAGATGTTAAAGTCGATTTTCTTTGCAACTAATAAATAAAAATGTATCAAGTTTTCTCACGTCGTAATGCTGGTCAGTAAAAATTTCTGTTTCTCCTTCTATTAGGAAAGAAATGAGCTCACGCGCTCACTCGGCGCATACTACCATTCATGCGACGGCAATGAAAGTTATGTCTTGAAGCTAACCCGCACGATCCCGAATTTTATCAAAATCGCTCCATTGGGCTTGGAGTTTTGCCTGTCTGATTTTTCGATTTTAGTTTTGCGCATGCTCAATGGTTATTATTCCACTAATCAGGATATAATTAATAGGGCATTCTTCTAGAACATATATACCCAACTACCTACCGAGTTTGAACGACATCGTGCATGCGCATGCTTACAGACTACTGTTTACCCGAGGGCATCGGAAATTATAGGGAACCGTGTAGGAATCCTTGAAAATTTCTTCGAAATCGATCAAAAACTAGGTATAGTGTGGGGCTTGACAAGAACCACAGGCGGACACGAGACCGAAATTGATCAGCGAACTCGGAAACGCAAAAAGCATGTAGAAATTTTGATTTTTGAGGACAAAAATATCTTCGACTTCTTTCACGAACACAAAGCTTCTCTACCTTCAGTAGTATGGAAGCAAAACAAAAACAAAAAGTAAAAAAAAGCATCCCTGCTCACGGCTACTTAACTCCCTTTCGAAGCCAGCTCTTTAGCATAGCTCATAGCCTACTTCTCGCTTGAAATTCCAAACTGTTTTACATCAAGGTGCCAAGCGTTTCATCCGAAGCGGAGTTTCTAATAAAGAAGTTTTAATATAAACAGCGGCGCGGATAATATATCAAGTGTGCTAGTTGAAATGAAGAGACGAAAAGTGGAAGGTGCCGGGGAGCGAGCGTGCAAGAAGGAGATGGGATCTATTTAACAAATGAACTAGGCTTTGCCTTGCCAAACCTGTCTCTCCTTGCCTCCCTCTTCACCTCTATTTCAAAGACTTTAAGACCGCCTCATCCACTACTCCCCTAATGAACTTCTATCTTCTTCATTTTCTTGAAGTTTGCATTACGGGAACTGACGCCGACAAATGGGGGCCGTACCGGTATTTAACGTGGAGGATGTAGCACTACTTGACTTAATTTCGCTTCTTTTCGTTCCTTAACTTCTTTAAGTTTTATAATGTTCCGGAAGCTCGATGTCAGGCTTTCGTTTTGCCCGAATTTATGTTTTTGCTTCCTCACTACCGAAGTAGGCAAACTTTGTGTTTGTGAAAGAAATCGAAAAAAACGTTGTCCTCTAAAATCAAAATTTCCACTTTGCTTATGGTAAATCCTTGTCATGCCCAAGACTATAGGTACCAAGTTTCAGTCCGGTTTTGATGAAATATTCATGGATTTTCTGGTTAGCTTCCAGACGGCCCTCTATAATTTTCAATGCCGTCGGATCAACAGTAGCCTGTATGCATGCATGCGCAAACTTGAATTTCTCACAATATCGATTTCCCATCACCTGCTTGGTAGTTGGTATATGTTCTAGAAAAATAATCTATAAATTATATCGCAATTGGTGAAGTAATAACCATTGCGCATGAGCGAAACATATATGGGGCAAAACTCCCGAGTCTAATAGAACGATTTAGATGACATTTTCAGGGTGTGTGTGTTAGCTTATATTTGGTCCCCTATAAGTTTTATTGCCGTCGCATAAATAGTAGTTTCTACGCATGTGCAAACGTTAATTTTTGTATATTTTTGGAACTGTCCATGGACAGTTTTATGTTTGAAGCTACCACAACATAATAGTTTCCGTTGAGTTACGGATGCTTCACAGTGGCTCTCAGTTTTCGCCATTGCTATGACTTGTTACGTGACCAGTTTCATGATGCGCTGTCTGAGGTACGGCAATTAACCCCCAAAGGCCTTCCACATGTGACGGTTGTGATGCCCGATTCAGCGAATTTTGGTATAAAAGGAAAATATTGCAATGCCTCCGAAAATATTATAATAAACATTTTCAAATGTTTTCTTTATTGGAATCTATTTTGAGGCATTCTGAAACGAATCCTATCGAACGCTCTTTTCATTTTAGTTTCGGAGTGTCCACCAATATTAGTCACTCAACCAAACGCGCTAAAATATATAGGACATTATCCTGGACAAATATATAACAATCCTCCGCATGCGCACATCATATTTATCTACCGGCGTTCAAATTCATAGGACATCGTTTAGGAGGTAACCCACACAATCCCTGAAAATTTCATAAAAATTGGTCCATTAATTTCAGAATTTTTCCTGTGTAGATTAATTTTACTCAATCAATCGCGACTTAATTCATAGGACTTCTCCTGTAACATACACCCAATTACTCCCCGAGTTAGAGCAAAAACGGACCAATAGATGAGAAATCGACGTGATAAGGAATTAACGTTTGCGCATGCTCAGAGGCTACTATTATTCCGATGACAATGAAATTTGTTGGGGACTCTTTAAGAGCTAACCCGCATAATCCCCGAAAATTTCATCAAACTTGATGTAGTTTTGGGCGTGACAAGGGTTTACTTTTGACAGGCAGGCAGACAGATGGACGTGGAACTAAAATTTATCAGCGAGCTCTCAAATACAAAAAGCAAATGAAAATTTTTATTTTTGGAAGATAGAAATAATAAAAATACAAAAGCTCCCACCCAGCTCCTCCCAGAGCCACCTTCCGTAGTGATGAAGCAAAAACGCAGAACTCAATCCACCGACTTTCAACAGTGGATTCAACTAGTGAACTATTCAAACTATTGTGACAAACGCGGCTGTCAGAGCCAAAAGTTAATATTCCCGGGAAATGAAACTCTAGAGCGAAGCTAATACACAATTTATATCTGAGGAAATTCCATCTGACGTTTTCGTTAGAAGCCCATTTCACTGGGCGCCCTCCTGCCCGTTCCGTGATAAAGTTATAAATTGAAAAGAGGGGTTGAGGCGGCGGTTGAATTACCGCTACGGCGAGTGAAGAAAAGCGGCCTCGTGCCCCTCTCTCGTTCCGGGAAAGCTCTCTGAAGGAGGGGAATAGGGGGGGTGGCGGGCTTCTGAGAGGTGTTAGCTCGAAAACGAGGATTTTCCGGGGAAAAACCACCCCTCTCCCCACGAGGGGTGAGTTTTCACGGGGAAAAACAGAACGCCGAGGGGTTGATATAAAAAAATATATAAAGGGGGCGTTTCGAGGAATTTTCCGACTGGGGTGGCGGGTCAATCATACTTCCATGAAGGGGCGGGTCTCTGGAAATCGTATTTTACTTCGGAGGCCGTGAAAAGTCGATGGCTGCCGGACTTTGCGGGAGTTTTACCTGGAAAACTCCACGAGGATGAGTCGGACTGGAATAAACGCAGTTTGGGAACGCGAGTCATCTCATAATTCCTTTATAAACTGAAAATACATACATACCATTCACACTCCAGCAATGATGGAGTAGGTATTTTGAGCAATTTTGAATGACTTTTTCGTAAATACAGTTAATACAGTGTTTTAAGTTCAAATACATTAAATGCAAGGGTCGATTATAAAACTTATTTGCAATGAAAAATGTCTGTGATGAAAAGTGCTAGTTCGGCCGTAGCCTTATAATGATTGCAGCGATTGAAGTGTTTGAAATTTTCAATTTGCTTTTGAAATGTTTCTGTATCTCATTGGCCTAAATCAACTTCTCAGGCAAATACAAGGAAGTTTGAGTAGATTGGTCTCAAAGTAGATTGGCGGCAGAGACTTGCTCGGCACTCCCGGCTGCAAATAGTTCTCGACTACACTGACGGGAATCTTGACTTCCAACTGCTGACAGTCGTCTTGAAACAATCGTCGTCGATGAAAACATGACGAGGAAGGGGGGGACGTCAAATTCCCGCTGCTCTCTTAATTAATGAAAAGCTTCGGATCGTCACGAATAAGGCGGAAGGCGGTGAGACTCGAGTTCCCAATCCCAACCCTCGGGAGGGTTTTGGTATTTGACGCGTTTCCCCGCGTAGGAAGCTTTAATCATCGAGGGAGTTTCTGATCAGAAGTTGAGCCCAAACTCACGTCTTCGCGATGATCAGGGAGCTCGGAGGACTTGAGTTCTATTTTCAGCCAACGCTGTGTTTCAAATGCCAAATTATTGTTCACGACGTTGACGAAGTGTTGGTTGATTGTTTGGATGATAAACTGAAAACCGTGTATCGAATATTCAATAGTTCCAGGTATATCCAATATAACCACCACTGCATATATACTCACCTTTTCTTAATTTATTTTGCTTCCTCACCATCGAAGGTAGGGAAGCTTTGTGTTCGTGATTGAAGTCGAACAAATTTTTCTTCCAAAATCAAAATTTCCACTTGAAGTATCTCCTTGTCTGTCTGTCTGATGTCTGTCTTACTATGGTAAATCCCTTCACGCCCAAAACTGTACCAAGTTTCAGTCCGATTCCGATGAAATTTTTAGGGATTGTGCAGGTTAGCTCCTAGACGTCCCCTATAATTTTCAATGCCGTTGAATCAACTATAGCCTGTGCGCATGCGCAAACGTGAATTTCTCCTAACGTCGATTTCTCATCATCTGTTGGTCCGATTTCGTTCAAACGAGGTAGGTAATTGGGTATACGTACTAGAAAAACTCCCATAAATTATACCGTGATTGGTAGAGTAATAATCATTGCGCATGCGCGAAACTAATATCGATTGACAGAGACAAAACTATAATGGAACGATTTTGATGAAATTTTCAGGGATTGTGCGAGATAGCTTCTTGGCGGTCCCCTATACCTTTCATTATCGTCACATAAATAGTCTATTCGCATGTGCTAACGTTAATTAGTTATAATGTTGATTTCTTATGATCTATTGAACCGATTTCGTTCAAACTCGGGGTGTAGATGGGTATATGTTCCAGGACAATTCTCTACGAATAATATCACGATTGGTGGGGTAATAACTATGGCGCTTGCGCAAAACTACAATTTATCGACACTGACAGAAGTCTAATGGACCGATTTTTTCAAGGATCGTGCATGCGCAAACTCCTTTTTTTTATAACTTCGGCTTATCAATCCTTCCAACTTGTACTTTGTTCTTCAACTAATTCTATACGTCCATGTTACAATATGTGAGGAAGCTGTACTGCCCAAACAACTTGGGAGACTTGTTTTAGTTGAATTTTCGGTAGAAAATGAAGCTATTGCTATAGTAAGTACATATTCATATTTTGCGTCAAATTTCTCAAAATGTTTCACGCAACATTTCGAAGCGAATGACTATAAGTTGTGCTTAGATCCCATGAAATAAGCCGTAATGATAGGGTTTTGTCTCCTATACAGTATGTTATCAATTGAGATTTCTACATCGTATTTAGATTCTTTTTACATCGTTCTTCATCCTCATTTGGAATATAAATATATGTACAGCTCCAAAGCAATTGAAATCCATCAACATGAGAGACAGATGGTTTTTAAGGTGAAACAAATGCAAGCCGATTAGGTCTATTCCCCAACAAGTACGTTGCCAAGTATTGTTAGGACGGGGAAGGGAAACACGTCTGCTCTCATTGCGGCTGGAGTATAGGTACCCAAGTATAAGTAAAGTTTTATGAGATGTCATAACGGTAATATCTGACATTTTCTCCTCATAAATGTTTTTTTGCGTGTGTGGATGAGTGGAATTTTTCTCAATATGGGGAAACGTCAGTCCATCCGTTCATTTCTTCATTATCCAATGAAGGAGTTTCGTTGGATTGCAAATGGCAGGATGACCTGTCGTAATATGTCAGACAAGACGAAAAAATACCGGCTAATGGTTCGTTTCACTTCAACTAACTTGTGAGCTGAAATGTGAAGTTTTAGTATCCTCGCGGTATCGAAAAACGAAAAAAAAATTAGGGAATGAATTCCGGAAAATGCGCAGGAAAAGAAATGAAGCCCCTTTCTGACACCTAGGGGTCGGGCGGGACGATGGGAGGGAGCTTAACCTCATAAATTCGGTATTACGGTCAGCTCTCAAATGAAGCGACGTGGGACGCGGCAGAAATTAAGGGATTATTTATTATCTGTTGCTGCTCAGGCAGTGGGGCAGCGAAAATCCTCGTATCTGCGAGTAGCTGCACAGTGTTGTAATGATATAAGTGAAAATCCCATGTATGAAAGTGATGTCTCGAGTCGACAAAAATAACTGGAGGTGTGAAAGTAATTTGGATTGTGGGAATAACGGCTGAGCTGCAGATTTATTGCGGAAGATACATTAATTAGTTTCACGCCTTAAAGGGGAAGTTGGAGTATTTTCATTTTCAGAAAAACATCCTAATAGTCATAATCTTATAGTATTTTAAATGTCTACGCTTTTGCAAGGGTAATAGCGTGGCTTACTTGTCTGAAGGGAAACTATACAAATTCGTGATTTTCAGTGTACTTGGGTGGAATTCATAGACAACGCCTGAGTGTGGGTATATATTTGCGTATATGTGCAGGTGTGCACTGGAGATTTTTAGCGTGAAGACACTTTCAAGTACTGAGATTTTGGTCTGAACGGTAGGTAAAAGATATTATGACCTCGCACACCGCGGAAAAAAGGGCAAACGATCGGGGGGTGCACTATGGTCAATTTACGCGAAGTAGGTGGAAAAAGTTCAAGACGAAACATCGAAATATTACCATAAATTTACCGTACTTTCGAAGAAAATGAAGCTATTGCAATGTCTCGGAAAATTTAAAAGTCAAAATATTTGAATAATTCCATAATTGAAATCCGTTTTGAGGTATTCTGAAACGATTCATACAGTTTGCGATTATGTATATATATATATATATAAAATATAATATATATAGATTTTCATGTATTTACTTTGGCGCATAAACTGGTTTTCAATCCCTAAGTGTTTAAACTCTCTAGCGGTTAACAAACGACTCTTGTACGATAAAAAATGGCAAAGATATAGTTCCGTAGCAACGATTTGATCGGAAGCGAAAGTTATAAGAACACTGTATCTATTTTTATATGCTCCATATAAAATATAGAGAGGACTTTTAGTAGAAAGAGTTGAGTTGGGACGCAAATTAACAACATTGCCTTCCAGACGAAATCTAGTCGGATATGAATGGGCAGCATCAGAAGGAGCAATTATTCCCAGATGCTTGTAGTAGTACAATAGCAAATTCTTAACGTACAGCTGTCTGATGGAAAAGGTTTTGCTAAGATTAAAAATTTCTACTGAACTGAAAGATTTCGGCTTGTTGAGGCATATTTTAAAGATATATTGTTGTAAAGTGGCTGTCTCAGAGTTTACACATAAGTACCAGCTCATGACATCTTGCCATGCTGCATGACAGATTGCACCAAACTTTTATAGACAGTCTTTAGGTGTTCATGGGATAATACAGACCGCAAATTATAAAAAATATGAATGCATTTTTTCAATTTCTTGACTAAATATGAGAGGTGCCCCTTCCAACTGCAGTTGATCATCTAATTATGATTCCTAAATATTTGTGTTCACGGACTCTCTCAATAGCAACTCCCAATGCTATTATGTATACGAAAACTGTGTTCCACTTGCAGCATCGACATATCGGCTGTGTTACCTATTAACAAGTATTTCGTTTTTTTTTTACATTCAGAGTTAGCAAATTATTCACCATCCAATCCGACAAAATTGACAAGTAGACATCCGCCTTGAAAAGTACCTCATCCCAATATTTTCCGGACACCAAAAGAGCGGTATCATCCGCGAATAAAAAGAAATTAGACAATCCAGTGATAGAAGGCAGCATGTTGATATAAATCAAAAATAAAATTAGTCCCAGAGTACTACCTTGAATAACTCCATATTCATTACTAGCTACGCTACTGAAACAATCCTCAATCGCCACAACCTGCGTCCAACCCGAGAGATAATTCTGAAACCAGGCAAGCGCACCGTCCCTTATCCCTATCGCCTCCAGTAAATCCAAAAGCAAAGTCCTATCGACGGTATCAGAGACTTTGGCCAGATCCAATAAGAAAATTGCTGCTTTCTGACCTTCATTTTTCAAGCTGTGGAGTTTTTGGGTAAGATCAAACAGCGCGTCATCGACACCTCTTCATGCACGGAAACCGTACTGAGCATTGGATAACAATTTGTTCTCTTCCAAATACACGGATAAGTTTAGTTTAATCCATTTTTCTAGAATCTTGGAGAGAACGGATAACATCGAGATAGGTCTATAATTACCAACCTCAGATTTATCCCCTCCCTTATACAATGGGATAATTTTTGAAATCTTAAACTGATTAGGGAAAATAGCCTTCATTATACTCAAGTTATACAGATGCAAGAGAAGTTCCGTTAAATAGACCAGGTTATCTTTCACAACTGATGCATGTATGCCATCTATTCCGGGTGCGGAACCTCCCCTCAATCCACCCACGAGTTTAGTCAAATCTTCCTTGGACATTTGCGGTATTTCGAACCTGAGATTAGTTCTAGTAGATGAAGTTATGCTAGGTCTTATTTTTTTTCTTCGACAATAAGGGGAGAGCTAATTTTTCTCCAACTGTTGAAAAATAATTATTCAAGTAAATTCGGTAACGTATAATTTTGGATATTCATCGTCCAATTCCATATTTATTCTGTATAGCGTCCAATACTCATTTGGCTTCTGCCGAAGCCATTCAGGGCCATGCCATCAAATTGATGAGGTATTTGATCAACTGACACCTCGTGTAAGTCAGCTGGATTATCTTCCGACGTGATATAGCCAAACGGTACATAACCGACTTTCTTATTTCCTTCAAACGGCTTTAAACAAATAATGGATCGTAAAAGGATCGTTAAATACTTACTTGATAATATTAACAAATAAATATTATTGTTTACGAACAGACAAATACGTGAGTTTAATTTTTTTAAATAGAGATTAACAACTAGAAAAAGGCTAACAAACCGTGTAGAAGTTGAAGAATTAGAGAATATACACGAGATATAAGACACCCCCCCTCTTTCCCTCCTAAGACGGACTCGAGGGTGAGATAGATTCTCCTATGACGTCATTCATATTAAATTAAACCCATGTTTTGGCCACTTCCAATCATTCGCTACTCTTCATATTGCACTTTTTTGGAAAGCTCTCTTGGTGATTATTTAGCCGATGGAATTAGGCAATGTTAGTAGAAATCGCCAATTGAAATTGAATGATGTTGATTCAGTTCTTTTGAGTTGGTCAGAAAGCAAATGGAAAAAAAAAAATTAACTGAGCGGACCAGGGCATCCAATTTACTCGAATAGTTATTGCAGCCCCACTTTCGTTAATCTTCTAGGAAGGGGTTAGCCACCGTATAATATTTGTTGCCAGGTAGTCGAGTGAAAAACCGTCTTTGTTAACGTTTTCCTGTGTATTGTACGGTAGGAAAACCCCCACGGCGGAATTTATTAGTGGGAAAGACGCTAAGGATGATGGTAACTGGGTACAGTTACGGTCGACAGAAAAAGGAATGTCTCGAAAGCCCGGGAACCGTTTCCTGAGGGCCGCGTGTTTCTGCTCCGGCGGTTTTAACAGCCGATACGCAATGCTCAGCAGTCCGAACGAAATGAGGTGGCTGATTCGAAAAATGCCGATATGGCTTGGCCGTCCCGGAGTCTACCCTGCGAACTTCCTTCCTCAAGGGCGTTGCCAAGGTGGGCTCAAGATGGTGGTGATCAGAGGAGTGAGGGGTTAGCTCGGATTTTGGCTTTCAAGGAGCTGCCAGGGGGAAGAGAAATAAACTTCTATCCTCTGTGGGCCCTGCACAGTGCTGCCAAATGGCCAAAAAAAAAAAAAAAAAAAAAAAAAAAAAAAAAAAAAAAAAAAAAAAAAAAAAAAAAAAAAAAAAAAAACCACATATAATAAAAACGGATCGTCATATTGATATAGAAATGGTTTTAATCTATACAGGAAGGAAAATAGGTACATGAGAAAAGAAAGGAAAATATAGTATTTTCCAATATAATTCAACCTTTTTTTCAATTGAATTCACCTTTTTTTTCTTAAATCAAATTTAACATTTTTCCAATTATATTCACCTTTTTTTCCAATTGAATTAATCTTTTTGGTTCATTGTTTCCCCCTGGAAATTTTTTGGTTTACGTTTCAAGATGAGTAGAATCTAAAAATCGAAAAAAACCGTCCGTCCACCGTTCGCGGCTTTTCTCCGAAAATACTAGACCAAACTATATATATGAAACTTGTGTTAAAAATCACATTTGGGGTCTAGATGGTCCTAGATGCTCGGCATCAATTTTTATCAATGTATTAATGGGCTAAACATTAAAAAAATCGAGATCTCGTAAACTTTCTAAGTAACAGTAATAATTAATTGCTTGTCAATGATAAAATATAATCGCAAAGAATCGATTAAAACCACCCGCTAAACCCAAATTCGCTAAAAATAATAACGGTTTTTTTTTCTTTTTAAGATAAAATAATGCCTTGTATATGGCTGATTTTAAGCTGAACATATTTCATGTTTCATCAATTTTTTATAATGCAAAATGACTCGGCTGCAATTTTTCAAAGATAGGTGTCGCAATAACGGAATTTCCCCAAAACCTGTTGGTTCTACAGCCCGTTAAAAACAGGTTAGTGACTTTTTAGACTGATATGTTCAGGATTAGTGATCTCAAGTATACAGAGAGAAATAATAATTGTTTTGGAGGGATTCAGATATGTTTGTTTGGTGGGGTTTCCTTCTCCTCGGCCACACTATGGGCCATATGAAGTTTGGACGGCAGGGCTGGGGAAATATTCGAAGCGGTGGTTCCCGGGTCATTGTCGCATGGGGGTGGGTTCCTTTCATTACTCAATCCTCCACCGCCAGAATGGGCTTGCTGTAACTAAATGTTCTTGCTCGCCGTATAAATGGTGCAAAGAAGGCGAAACAGTTCAATTAACCGGACAAAGGTTAACAGTTTCAGTCATCATGATCGTAGGAGCTAATTTTCGTAATTTTAAATTGTTGGAAAATTCGAGCACAATGTATGCAATAAAATCACTCTAAATTTTATGACAACAAATTTAAATCTAAAAGTTATTCAGCTGTTCAAATAAATTTTCGTATTTTGTTCAATTTCTTACAGCTTTTGTAGTTATTTAGCCTATTTTAATGGATTTAAAGAGTTATTTCCGCTAGTAGTAACAGTAAAATCATAATTTACGTATCTTTTGGAGGAATGAAGGGGGACTCAACTGAGGCGGGGGTGCCCCAGGAAGGACTGCCACCATGGTGCGGTGAACGTAACGTGGAGCGTAGACATGTATTTCAAACTATGTTTCCTCCTGTTGCACCGATACACCTCGGTAAGCTGTGGTGGATATGGCTAGTTCATCTTTCTCAATTCTTGCATTTGTTACATGTAGGGATAGTTCCTGGGCTATTAGCAGCAGGTTTATCGCTGATTAATCAGCAGGTTCATTCACGCAATTTCCCCATCCTGACATCATCAGCTCTCCTAGTACATCCCATACATTTCATTAGGCCGCTTTGTTACGAGACCTCCTGTCTTGCAACTCAGAGCGTGCTCAAGAGTGCAACTGCCGCTGCTGCATCCGTTAGAAGACATTGGCACCTCTGTAGGCACTCGTTAATAATGTACTGCCAATTGGACACGAAACTCACTTGCCATTAAGACGTAATTGTATCTTTGAAAAGGAAGGGCGGAAAGCTATCCAGAGCCCTTATTTTTTTTAGTCACGAGGACTACTCTTCTTACGGCCGTTTGTCTGCCTGGTGGAATATTTGGCTTCTGTTTTATGGCAGGTCCGAATCGCCCCACAGTTTTCCTTCCTTAATGTTGACAGGTGTTCATCCCCTTCAAAGGGAACAAAGGTAATGGAATGGATTTCGATAAAACCACTGTTCCATGTTTTTGATGTCCTGAACGAATCCGGGTAGTCCGATCAGGATCAAGCTGGATGCCAAATCCCCCCTTCTTGTTTATTGGCAATGAGACGAGGTCACATCCACTGCCTGAAGTAGCTTCTCCCATAATTTTGGGCATTAAACAAATCCGAATTGAGTTTTGCAGTATTCGGTATACGTCATTTCCTCCATCTAACACACGTTGAGTGAATTGCCATTGGAATTGCAAAGACTTAGTAAAAGCAATGTGTACAGACAATACTTCTGTAAGTCGATCGAGGTTTCCATGAACCGAATCCCCCTGTTCCCATGTGCCATTCAGCCGACTGGTTCCGTCAGTCAGGAAGCTTTCGCCGGGTGAAATATTCAAAGACTAATATAATTACCCCCGGGGCCGCCGGCGCGAGGCGGGCTTTATAATTTAGGCTCGGGACCCGCGGATCAGTGCTGAGGACGGGATGTCACACAATAACGGAAAGTCTCATCCATTCGGAGAGAACGAGGGACTCAGGTATTCTGTGACACAAGCGACAGGAGGATCATGTCTCCCTGACTTACAGCTTTGAAAACGTTTCAGCCCTATTCGATTTTGACACAATATAGTTTTCCGCCTGGGTGGTGTCATGGAGCCGGTCATCGAATTTATAATCCGGCAACCGAATTCCGTTTCTGTCTCTTCATTTATGTTTATCGATTCTCTACACTTTTGAAATGGGATTATACCTCGAATTAGGGAAAGACTTTTTCAATCATGTTTGGCATTTTGCTCTCTCACTGCCTGTGAAATAACTACTGTCGATATTTATAGGATACAATTGTGAATTATTATATTTAATAATAAACCTTTGTAATCTAACAAAAAAGAAAATTTAACCCTTCCTCGAAATTTGATGGTTTACGTTTCAAAATTTAAGAAAAAATAGGAAAAAAACCGTGTGTCCACCGGCGCCGTACGCCCCACAATAGAGCAAATATAGGACGAAAACCGGAAAAAAACTCCGTATCTCAAGATCCGTGCCTCCTATCAACCTTGGGTGGTCTCGTTCGCTTTAGAATGAAAAAACACATGAAGATGCATTGTTAGCGAATTTTTGAAGAAAATTAAGCTATTGCTCTCGCCTCAAAATTTGTAGAACGTGATTTTTTTAAAAAAATTTATGCAGAAATCCGTTTCAGGCTATTCTGAATCATATTCTGAAGTTTAACGCATTTTTTTATGTATGTATGTATGTATAGCATTTCCAAGCCAAATGAAACCTTTTCCAAGTCAAATGAAACCTTTTCCAAATCAAATGAAACCTTTTCCATATCAAATGAAACCTTTTCCAAACCAAATGAAACCTTTTCCAAACCAAATGAAACTTTTTCCAAATCAAATGAAACTTTTTCCAAACCAAATGAAACCTATTGAGAAAAAAGTCCAATCATGCAGCATGACCCCATGAGCGAATTTTTGAAGAAATATTTGACATTTCAGTCACTACATAAGAGTAGTTCAATCTGAATTTGGACAATGTTTCATGCAAATATTACCGATTTTTACAACTAGCGAACGGCATTATTTCGATTTTTGACTGATTTTTCAACTTTGAAATTTTTGAAAACTTGATACGTATTCTTATAGGAAATTTTACGCTGATTCCGAATATACCACATGTTAGTATGCTGAAAAATTATTTCGCACAACAAATCGCAAAAAACAGGCTATTTTGAAATTTTTGACTACATTTTTGAAAATTTCAACCCGAAGATGTAATCCGATCATGCTGGCCAACGAACTTGAACTTTCGTTTTGTGTCCTTAACGTTTTAAAATTTGTTAGAAGTTTCTAGCACAATTCTACGGACAGTTATCGTCTGGAATGACACATACATACATAAAAAAAATGCGTTAAACTTCAAAATATGATTCAGAATAGCCTGAAACGGATTTCTGCATAAAATTTTTTCAATAATTCAAATTCTACAAATTTTGAGGCGAGAACAATAGCTATTTTCTTCAAAAATTCGCTAATGAGAGAACTGAGGTACCTAGATAGGTAGGTACCCTGCAAGTTGCAGGTAGATGCAATTGTACCTATCATAGAAAGACGTTGACAAAATGAAAATTCGATGAATTTCAGGCATAGGATTACCGAAGTGGATCTCACCTTAGTAGAATAGGAAACAAGTAAGTTTGAGAAATTTCTGACTGTTGAATGTGAGTGGGTACCTACCTATCTAGGTACCTCAGTTCACTCATTTTCTCAATAGGTTTCATTTGGTTTGGAAAAAGTTTCATTTGATTTGGAAAAGGTTTCATTTGGTTTGGAAAAGGTTTCATTTGGTTTGGAAAAGGTTTCATTTGATATGGAAAAGGTTTCATTTGGTTTGGAAAAGGTTTCATTTGGTTTGGAAAAGGTTTCATTTGACTTGGAAAAGGTTTCATTTGACTTGGAAAAGGTTTCATTTGGCTTGGAAATGCTATATATATGTATGTATGTATATATGTATGTATGTGTCATTCCAGACGATAACTGTCCGTAGAATCGTGCTAGAAACTTCAAACAAATTTTAAAATGTTAAGGACACAAAACGAAAGTTCAAGTTTGTTGGCCAGCATGATCGGATTACATCTTCGGGTTGAAATTTTCAAAAATGTAGTAAACAATTTCAATATAGCCTGTTTTTTGCGATTTGTTGTGCGAAATAATTTTTTCAGCATACTAACATGTGGTATATTCAGAATCAGCGTAAAATTTCCTATAAGAATATGTATCAAGTTTTCAAAAATGTCTAAGTTGAAAAATCAGTCAACAATCGAAATAATCGAAGATTTCTTCAAAAATTCGCTCATGGGGTCATGCTGGATGACTGGACTTTTTTTGAATTATTAATTAATGTTTGAAAAATTTTAGTCCCCTACACAACCTGAACAAATGTTACATGGACTAGGTAGCTGTTAAATGGATGGCCAACCTACAATATAATTCCTATTACCATATTATTTATTTATTAATATGGACATAACTTTATTTGACAACCATTAATTATAAAACACCTTGCTAGATTTTTTTTCTCCTTTGATTCAGTTTGCAAACTTGAAACAGTTGCGGATGTTTCCAAAATTATATGGAATAACAAGGTTGATGCAAAGAGAAGAAATTTGGGGTTTTATATTAATAAAAAAGTGGTTTTTCTCGGAAAACCCATTAAACAATCTTAACTTGGCAACGGATTGAAGGGGGGAGGTTGGTGGAGTTCTGCTCTGTTTTCGATGTTTTTCGACTTTAGTTTACCAAGGATGGGCGAGAATCAAGGAGTCTATTCGAGAGCTCATTTCTGATCGAAAGTTCTTCTTAAAGATTGTTTAAACGCTTTTTTTTTCGAGTTATTCAATTTCCAAGATTTTTTCGTGTTTAGTATCTTATGTCACTACAATGGCCATAACTTTCCTTAGAATCTCTGTACTCGAACTCAAAACTAAGAACCTCGTTCTAAAGAACGATAATTTTTCTGTCTACCTGATGCCAAACCAATATTTTTTGAGCCAACTTAATTCGCAAAAAATAGGCTAAAAAGCGGATTTCGAAAATTTCTCAGATTTTGACTTTTTTACACTTGTATTTTTGTTCTTAATACAGACTATTTTGGAAAGGCACTCCTCGGAGAACACTTCCTCAGAATCTCAGCTTCCAAACGGTATAGTCGAAAATTCGCTAAAACGCCTCATTAACTGCTGTAATGCTTGTCGGGAAGAGCTTCTTCGTAACTAAGGTTATATTGAAGGGACACTTGGTTAAAAAATAATGAGGTACAATTTGAAACTTGATTGGTGAAATTTGAATTGGAGCCTTTTTGGGATTGCAGAGTAAAATTGACAAGGTACAAAGCCACCTCATAGCACAAGGTATTATGTAATTACCGTGAATTGCCCGAAGCAGTGCACAGGTACTCATCTAGTTTCATATACTCGTATATAACTCTAATATAACGCTACGGGGAAAACCTTTAGCATTCACAGGAGACTGATTGAATTCAAGTTAAGAAAGAAATTGTTCAAATCCAGAAACATATTATTGTTAGCAAAGCAAAACTCAAAATATTCCAAGGGATCCAGTAAAATATGCTTTATGGATTCTTTCTAAAAAGGTTGTTGACTTCGCGTTTCAGAACGTATAACAATGATTGTTTGTGGGAAGTAGCTGAACTTCGTTAGTATAGGGACCAAGAAGCCCCTTAAAAGGAGAATATCAAAGAAAGCATGCGACGAAGAGAGTTACGAATCCACACAAAGCTCTGAGACGCGAAATCCGGAGTAACGAATGTAACGTTGAAGGATCTAAGTAGACATCAAGATCCCATGTTCCTTCATAAAACCAAATTGAATACGTCAACAGATGTATGAAGTGCTTTGAATGGGAAATCGTCAATGCGATGAGGTATACAATGGGTTACATTTTTGGAGGACGAGCGAAACCCTGCTATTTCGGAGTGCGACATATTTGCTTCGTATTTTAGCAAATTATTTTAGAAAGTGAAGCGATTGCAATAGCTTCAAACATTTGAAAATCAGAATTTTCGAAAAATTTCTCCATTGAGATCCGTTTTGAGGTGTTTTGAAACGAATCCTAGAGTTTAACGCTTCTTAGGACGTCCCTCTGAATCTATGTCTTATAGGCAAGGCTTCTTTAATAAGAGGGACGCCTATTGGAATTGATCCAGGGGGGTGGAGGACAACCCAAGCATGAGAAGAAAAAGCAACGTTAACCGTTTCAGACCATTCTACGACCGAATCCGTGTGAAAAAACCATGGGTGTATGTCTGTTTGTATGTTTGTCTGTGTGTGTGTGCTTTTTTTTCTTTAGTTTTCTCTGCCATAGTAACCCTATGGCAGAGGAGTATATTTTCTGCCTGCTCCCATTTTTATTACAGGCAGTTGCATACATTATACATCACATTAGAATTAAAGTCTTCGGATTAATTTCATTTTCCATAGTCACACTTCATATCAGTAATTTATACAACACTTAGCACTTCGATAAATAGTATTAGTTGAGTTCACAATCTATTGTATTCCATTGAATTCAAAAACGCGATCAAGTCCTCCAACTGGGATTCTAGTAACGTAATAAGTAAACGGCTATAAGTAAACAGCTACTCATCCAGAGGGTTCAGACTCCAACCTGCCTATGTAATGCAATTTTAATTTAAAAACGATTAGCTTCGACCTATCTGAGAAGATTTTGGGAACAAGAAGAACGAAGAATTTTAGATGGGCTGGATCAATTATTTTTGTAACATTCTATAGTATGATAAAATATACTAAATATACTAGTGTGTTCAAGGTAGGTTCCCCTCACCACCCACCGTGACCCCCTGCCAGGCGTGCGTCTAACACGTCTAACACTCAAAGCCTCGAAAAAGACACTCTTTCGCCCGTATTTGGCCCCATAGCATCTATGCGAGTAAAGCGATCGGGGTGGTTAAACGTTAGGACCAACTAGACCCCAAATGGAGTCTATGTGCGAAAAAACGGGTTTTTTAAGTCAATTCATAGGCCTTTTATGGCCCGGACGGCAGACGGCGAACGGACATCTCAAATTTGGATTCTACGCACCTTGAAACGTAAAGTGACAAAGTTTGAGGGGGGGTTATAAAAATTTTTTGCTATACGATCACATAGGCTTATTATTGGAAATAATAAACCAAAATAAAGAAAATGAATGGCTGGTCCATTGAATTTGAGACACCCTGTACAGGGAGTATTATTTATATAAATGAATTGATAATTGGTACCAAAATGGATTGTTAAACCAACACTTACAGTATCTGATTTTTAGATTTGCTCGAAAACGTGCTCTGAATAACAAGGCGGAACTGATACCCCGAAATAACACGGGTTCAGCGAGGTTAAAAACCGTCACCATGACGACGCCTGAATGAAGGTTTTGGGCATTGACCCAGGGGATTGAGATGTTTGTCACCGAAGGGGGGGGGGGGGGGGGGGATATATCGGAGCTCGGGAGTAAACAGTCAAGAAGGAGACGGGACTTGATTGAGGAGGAGGAGCAGGGAAGGATCCCCCGGACCCCCGCGGCGGCGGGGGCGACAAGTTGATGGGGAGGTCCGAGCGAGGCGGGCGGCCGTTACACCGGCTGGTGGAGGACCGAAAGGAGGTCGAGGCTGATGGGAGTGTAAAAAGGGCGACAGCGGCCGCAATCAGGCGAGCGAGCTGCCCTGATTGAGGAAGGTCGGTTATCTATTTTTTGGTTTATTATTTCCAATAATAAACCTATGTGAACGTATAGCAAAAAATTATAAAAACCCCCCCTCAAACTTTGTCACTTTACGTTTCAAGGTGCGTAGAATCCAAATTTGAAATGTCCGTCCGCCGTCCGGGCCATAAAAGGCCTTAGAATTGACTTTAAAAATCTGTTCTTTTGCACATACACTCCACGTGGGGTCTAGTTGGTCCTAACTTCTCGCCAGCTCGATCACTCCACTCTCATGGGTGCCTTGAGCCAAAAATAGGTGAAAAAGTGTCTTTTTTTTTTGTATATTTCAAGTTGTATAGAAATTGGAGATTTATGAGTGAAAAGAAAATGTTAGCTATTATTTTATCGAAAAAAAAGTATTCTAAGTGATACTCTTCTATTCAAAAAGAGATTTTGGATATTAGGCTATTTTTTGCAATTTTATAGATTTTTTAAAACAAAATTTAATGAAGTTCAAGTTTTAGCATAATTTCGTACATAAATTTTTGAATGTTCTATTTCATAGTTGATAAACTTTATTTGACCGATCTTATGCTAAAAAATATCAATTTAACAATTCTTAGCCATTTTTAGTGATTTTGTCAGCACATTTTTTGAAATTTGACCAATTAGATGATATCAATATACAGTATAGGTAACACTTTTATGTGTTGGAAAGATGACTTGGTAATAAATTGTTTTGTTTATCAGCTATATTAAAAAGCGTAAAATTGTGAGATTCCGCTGCTGTAATGGATTGAATCCATTTTTGAGGTCCAAAGCTCCGAGTTCCGATACTAAATATACTATAAGCGGCGTTTAATAATTATGGACCAGAGATCTACGTAGAAGGGCTGTCTAATACATAAATAATGAACCTTTGTGTAATAATTTGCAGCGTTTTTGATTTATTATTTCCAATAATAAGCCTATGTGATCGTATAGCAAAAAATTTTTATAACCCCCCCCTCAAACTTTGTCACTTTACGTTTCAAGGTGCGTAGAATCCAAATTTGAAATGTCCGTCCGCCGTCCGGGCCATAAAAGGCCTTAGAATTGACTTAAAAAATCTGTTCTTTTGCTCATAGACTCCACTTGGGGTCTAGTTGGTCCTAACTTCTCGCCAGCTCGATCGCTCCACTCTCATGGGTGCTATGAGCCAAAAAGAGGTGAAAAAGTGTCTTTTTTTGGTATATTTCATGTTGTATAGAAATTGGAGATTTATGAGTGAAAAGAAAATGTTAGCTATTAATTTTATTTAAAAAAAACAAAGTATTCTAAATGATACTCTTCTATTTTAAAAGAGATTTTGGATTTTAGACTATTTTTTGCAATGTTATAGATTTTTTAAAACAAAATTTAATGAAGTTCAAGTTTTTAGCATAATTTCGTACATAAATTTTTGAATGTTCTATTTCATAGTTGATAAACTTTATTTGACCAATCTTACGCTAAAAAATATCAATTTAACAATTCTTAGCCATTTTCAGTGATTTTGTCAGCACATTTTTTGAAATTTGACCAATTAGATGATACAGCATAGGTAACACTTTTTTGTGTTGGAAAGATGACTTGGTAATAAATTGTTTTGTTTATCAACTATATTAAAAAGCGTAAAATTGTGAGATTCCGCTGCTGTAATTGATTGAACCCATTTTTGAGGTCCGAAGCTCCGAGTTCCGATACTAAATATACTATAAGCGGCGTTTAATAATTATGGACCAAAGATCTAAGTAGAAGGGCTGTCTAATACATAAATAATAAACCTTTGTGTAATAATTTGCAGCGTTTTTCATACTGTACGGGATAGACTCTATTCCCAACTAGCTTGTTCACCCGTGCGTTGCACAGGTTAACTTGAACATTATAAAATAGCCTGTGACCCAAGTTGAAGGAATTCTGTTAGATTCGCCCACTCAGATTCCCAGTTGGTTGAGTGACGTTCGAAACGCTTTAACTCCCCCACCCCCTCTCCAGTGGGTCAGATTTGAAAAATTTGGAAAAAGTAGTCTTTGACTTGAATTAAAGTAATCTAAATATATTCGACAATCAAATCCCCAGTTCGTTCAGTGACGTTCGAAACTCTTTAACTCCACCACCCCCTCCCTCTCCATTGTGGGCCAGATTCGAAAATTTTGAATAGTCTTTGATTTTAATTACAGTAATCCAACCATTCTCGACAGTCAAATCCCCAGTTTGTTCAGTGATGACAAAGATACCCCATGTCTCTCCCCTCTCCCTCCCCTAAAACACCCCCTATGGCACAGATTTGAAATTTTAAACCTTTTTAACCTTCTCTGGACTTCCACAAATAATTTAAATCCAAATTAGCCAAATCGGTTCAGCCGTGCTCGAGTTTTAGCGAGACTAACGAACAGCTATTGATTTATATGTATATAGATAGATGAGGAACTGCGTGCCGTTTTTTAGAGGGCCAGAGTTAACTATGGTGGGTTGATATATATAGAGGATTCTAAATAGTGAATACGATTCAGCATTTCGCAGAATACTGAGCTTTGATGGAAGACAGCATTTTCTCGACTCACTAGGAAACATTCAGAAGGAGCGGCTGATTGCAGGAATGGTGCGAATGGCTACAAATAACCAGGGGATAGGGAGGATGAGATTCTGCCACAGACGAAATATGTATATGCTTCGGAACAAATAGATGTACACAGTATGCAGCAAGGAAGCTATAGAGACCTTATCCCATTTTATATTATATCGCACCATTTTACAAACAGAGAAAGAGATGATCGACCCACAATTTGTATGTTGTCAAATTATCAGGATAAGGGTCAAGAAACGAATAAAAGTCCTTATCGCCGAGCTTTCGGTTTATATAAAACCATCTTCAGGGCCTATAACAATCAGAATAAAAAACTTTCAGTCTCAGCTCAGAAACAATAATAAAACAATAACAATAGCACAGAATGAACTCAAAGAAAATATATGTATCAGGCCAACATAAAATAAAATAAAATAATAACAACAACCACTAGATAGGCAACAAGCACTAGATAATTCCAGTCCATAGATAGGCAACTTACTCAAGGATCTTTCACGGTGTCAAAATATAGGACACGGTCATGGATTTAGAAGTCAAAATTGTCATTACTAAAAAATAACAAGATACAACAATATAACAACAACATCCAGCCTCCTCAATTAAAATTATGTTAACAACTATCATGAAACACTTCTATACATACCAAAAACAAGAAATGGTTGCAGTTGAGGCTGACTAGAGTTGGCACATGAATAGGACTCAAAAAAAAAAAAAAAAAAAAAAAAAAAAAAAAAAAACGCAACTCTTAAACTCAACTCAACTGCAACCATTTCTTGTTTTTGGTATGTATAGAAGTGTTTCATGATAGTTGTTAACATGATTTTAATTGAGAAGGCTGGATGTTGTTGTTATATTGTTGTATCTTGTTATTTTTTAGTTATGACAATTTCGACTTCTAAATCCATGGCCGTGTCCTATATTTTGACACCGTGAAAGATCCTTGTGTAAGTTGCCTATCTATGGACTCAATTAAGTAGTACCTACCTAGTGGTTGTTGTTATTATTTTATTTCATTTTATATTGGCCTGATATATATATTTTCTTCGAGTTCATTATGTGCTTATGTTATTGTTTTATTCTTGTTTCTGAGCTGAGACTGAAAGTTTTTTATTCAGATTGTTATGGGCCCTGAAGATGGTTTTATATAAACCGAAAGCTCGGCGATGAGGACTTTTATTCGTTTCTTGACCCTTATCCTGATAATTTGACAACATTTCACAAACCATTCAGATCCCATTTATCCCTGGCCTACATCCAGTTTCCTGAGGAGGATGCTGACGGGAAGGGGGAAACAAGGTGGTTCATCTGCTCGATTTAGGCGATGACGACAAGAAGATGAGAGTAATCTAACAGGTTACGCTCAGATCCCTAATTCTACAGTGTTTCGCCCCCACGAACTATTCATGTCTCCTCGCCACCTGTCTCGTTGGAAGTTCTTATTTTTATAGTGTGCAGTTGGTGCTTCCTTGATCCTTGGTGTGTTTTCCCACTATACGTTCCGTATTCATTCATGATCCGTTCCACGAACGGACCTTATCTTACCGGATGTCGAAATCGAGTCATTGCCATTTCTAAATTTTTGAGATTCCACTGAGAACGAATCTGGACCCCTGGAAACCTCATTTTGAGGATTGTTTGAGCAATGTTCACAAGTGAATTGAGGCCGTTCCACTGGTAATATCAACTTGATTTTTTTTTCTTCCAAAAGATTCATGCGCATTTTGGTTCATTTCACCATAACTGCAGATAATTTTGAAAGTGATGTATAATTTCCATTTAGAAGAACAAACATTGAACAAAATGTGTTTACAGAAAAGAAATCAGCATCAGCATTTCAAAAGAAAGGATGATTTCGTCGGACTTACTGATGATCTCCTAACTGTCGTAATCAATCGAACATTGTAAATCATTTTCGCGGAAATAGACTGCGTTCTATACTAACTTTCGTTTTCTTCATTGAAATGGGTTTTCACAACTTCATCGCGAATGATTTTGTTTGTTTCATGTTATTGGAAAGTTCAGAAAAGATTTAGTTTACCTATTTATAGTTATTTGGTCGCTTACGAAAGATTTTACGTAACCGTTACAAGATTTCCTAACTGATTTTCGTCACTCGATTTTGTAGTGGGCAAAAGGATAACTTCTCACGGCAGATATGTGTATTAATTACTTATATGAAATATATTTGGGTTCGCTCATGTTATTGCTCATGTTGTGGAATAAAATGATGAATATTTTGGTACCGTAGATAGATTTAAGTGTTGTGTAGTATTTGAACGTCTTTACGTGACATCTCACTGTGGGCTTAGTAGATATTCGAGGGGGAAACACGCCTTCTGACGGAAAATATGGGGATACGTGCCTGACCGTTATTTCTGTTCGGTCGGTACACGAAAGACACATCCCTCCCTCCCCTATAAATACGTGTTAGGTCTGGAGAGGTGGCGGTGGGGGTGACGCTAAGGTTTTCTGGTCCCATAAACGTGACTAGAATTTACGGTTACTGTTGAGGATGCGTGGGTTCGATTGTTGTTCTATCTGTAGGGACCAGCTTCGAACATATCGCCGCCTTGTATACTTTCCATCATCTTGTTTGAACTCTCTTGCAAGTTGACAAGGGATTCGACAGCAGTAACTACAATGTAGGACAAGACGCGCCTGTTCTACTCACGTCAGGGCACCTAATTGTCTGTCAACGGAGGGCTTCGTTATAGGATAACTGAGGTTAATGATTAGCAGAGATGGATTCAGGAATCTTTTGCTGGTGAGACGGGGATGTTCTCCTCTGGATAGTACCAATTAACTTATTTTCATATGAATGAAGCTGTTGGAAAGTGTTGTAGTTACGAGAATAGATAGAGACTGTGCCTAATGGCTTATGTAGCCACACTTCATTCAGTTAGCACAACTTCATTCTTCATGTTTAACATGTATCATGTTTTTCGCTAGGTTTTGCGCTCGAAAATTCAGCGCAACCCGTCATGACGTCATAATTTTATTGATTTTTTAGCCTCCTAAAAGACCTAGGAGGCTGATAATAGGCACGGAGCCTCTAGGCCTACTTTGTAGACTGGCAAAGAGAGGAACCGCCTAGATCAGCTTAGTGAGCTCGCGAGCTCATTATTTCTCTCCTAATAGACGCAGTAAGCTGAAATTTGGTATGTAGTAGGCGTGGTATGTACGATAGACAAATTTATTGTGGACCCACCGTGATCAGCTGAGTGAGCTTGAGGCTCATTTCTCTCGTAATAGACCTAGGAGGCTGAAATTTGGTATGGAGCCTCTATAGGCCTGCTGAGTACGATTGACGGATTGTGGACCCATCGTGATCAGCTGAGTGAGCTTGGGAGCTCATTTCTCTCTTAACGGACAGAGGAAGCTGAAATTTCGTATTGAGCAACATTACGTTGTCAGAAAACATGATACATGATTTTTATTTATTGGTTGCAACAGAAAATCGATAACCTGGCCTTGTGACCTTTTTCTAATAAAAAAAAGAAGAAAATATGTAAATTTAAATTCAATTTTTGAAATGGAACCCATATTTTTAGTGCAGATCCGGACTTTAAGAAACTTTTTATAACTTTACGGACCCCTTATACTATTACCTACTACGTGGCAATACAGCTCATGAAGAACTCCGGCCGCTCGAATATCCTTCTCCCACTCGAATCTATCCACTACTTTCCTTCCCCCGTTCCTGATCTCCGTTCTCCCAAAATCCTCCATCATACACCTCTCTCCATAGTTTTCTAGGTCTTCCCTTCTTCACCCTTCGCCCAGGCTTGAATCTACACACTTCTGTAAATCGTTCTTAGTGTTTTGCTTTTCCGGACCTTCAGCATTTTCTCGTCTACCTTGGTGCGAACCCAAAAGTTTCGTTTACCCAAATGTGGTAACTGGAGAGCTATAGATGGTGGTATTCGTTCACCTGAATACCAATAAGTACTTGAGCTATGGCGGCAATGAGAAATATGACCTATTTCCGGGGGCTATCCTTGTTTTGATGCCTGTGGGCTCACTATTATTCTTGGTGACTGGTGTGAGAAAATATTTAATTTAATAGTTCGTGCATCAACTCGTGTTAAATTCTAGGAAATTGTAGGTGTGTTACTCATTTCTCTTTTGTAAGCGTCTGCACCTATGATGATATATTTAAATAACTATTGTAATATAAAAGTGTTCTTTCAATAATTATAGACAGGTCTTCTGCGTAGAAGGGCTATCCAATGCATACTCGTAAATAATAACCTTTAGTTTAATTTATTTGCAGTGTTTTTCGAACGATTTCGTAGATAAAGATGCCATAGCAATGGTCCAAAATTCTAAAATCAAAATTTTCGAAAATGTCTTCATTGAAATTCGTTTTGAGGCATTCCGAAACGAATCTATAGTTCGAAGCTTTTTCATATATAAATAGATGCGCGCGCGCGCGCGCGCGCGCGTGTGTGTGTGTGTGTGTGTGTGATTTCATGCGGTAGCTCTCCTTAGGATTGAGAAATGCCGTTCATGCGCCAAAAAATCAAGCTTATCAAAAGAAAGGATGAGTCAGTTGGATAACACTTTTTGAGCCCATTAAATTGGCCAAATTTCAAAAAATGTGCTTAAAAAAATCACTAAACATGACTAAAACCGTCCAAAAATTGTCAAATTCATATTTTCAGCTGAATTTTAGTCACAAGTCAACGATGAATTAGAACACTGGAAAATTTATTCACAAAATTATGTTGAAGAATGTATTTAAAAGACATTAATATTTGCTGAAAATTATTTATTGAAAAGAAAGAAAAAAAAAAAAAAACCTGAAAAATTTTTAAACTCCCAAAATTTGTTTTGAATCGTAGAATTCGATTTAGAACGAGTTTATTTGCCATAAAATTTGTGTTTAACAGTTACTTTGTACTCAGAGCGCTCAAATTTCAAAACGAAGTAACATAACAGAGTACGATAATATACGATGATATCATACTATCTGCTTGATTGGATTTTTTTTTTTTTTTTAATTGCAGATTCTCACCCATCCTTTATTCTGAATCATACCGTTTCACTAACTGTTTTTATGTCCACCGAATCAGATGAGGCAGCGCAAACTGGCGGCGCCGTTTATTCCCCAGCCTTACTGGCTCAGAAACTTCGACCCCCAGTTCACTTCGTTGCCACTCCGTTTCACTCCCGATGATCCGTGAGTTTCTATTCCCATTGGAACCCCGTCGCTCGTACAATGTGTTCGTCAATATACTAGCGATCCCGTATTTCGTTGTTTCCCAATAGCTTCTTTTTGAATTCTTATTGTAACCTCTATCGATCGACCGTAACGCAATCCTAATTGAAATTGACGTACATAAGCAGTTTGTACCTTGGGTTACCTGATGGAAACATTGAAAACCAGGACATTCAGCTAAAAAAAGTGTCTTCAAGGATGCACTTAAAAAAGGGCGTTAAAGAAGGACACCTATGTTTACAGTTTACAGTTCCCTTGAAAATTTTTAACCTACACTGTTCCAATGATACCAACGGTGACTGTTGCAATCTAGCTTAGAATCCATACTTTGAAATAAAATTATGAAGCCATGAATTTCTTTTCCACCTAAATAACTTTTCGATTTAAGTTGAATTTTAAAAAGTCCCATTATTGAACAATGGGGAACTTTCCTGTGTTGGAATTTTAAACTTTTAACCTCGACACGTTTTTCAACAATAAAACCTAATTTTCTTCGCTATTTAGGAGCGTAAAAGTAAATTTGACTATACGTTTACGTAAAATTTGCCGGTTTCTAAGAATAATTTTGAGGAAGTGGCTAATTTTTAAACATTTTTTTAAATTACCAATTTCTAAATGATGTAACGATTGTATTTCAGTAAATAATTGGAATGGTGGTAAATAAATGTCTAATGTCTAAAATTGTCTATTGTCTAAATGTCATTGTCTAAGAAAATGCAATGCAAAATCCGAAAATGTAGTCAAAAGTTGAGAAAATGTTATTTAAAGGGGAGGAATGAGGGGTTTTGTGTCAGAAAACGTGAATTCTTCGGGAGAACGATTAAAATATTCATATTTTAACAACGGACATGACCGTATTGACATAATTTTTTTCTTACGAAAGAAAAGTTGTAGAGGAAGGAATTTTGCATCGAAAGAGACCACCACCAGCTCTCCAACTCTCCCTCAATTTTAGGGCTTTTTTTTTGCGAATCACTGACTTCACTTGTCTTTGATTTCCATGGAAGTGGGTACACAAACACACGACTGTGAATCGCAGAACTATTTTAGGTGCTAAATCGGCCATGCTAGTTGGAAACTCTAGTAGCTAATCAAGAAAATGATTTTGAATGACATTGTGTATCTCAGCTTTTTAACTGATGAACAAGAAAGATCATTGATCAACCTATAACCGAAAAATAATTAGTCCTGGTGGGTTCGTAGTAGCTGGCTAATTTGTGTTAATTCAATTGTTAGGTAGGTACCAGTTTGATGGTTCCTTATGCGTATTATGGTCTTAATGTTACATTCTGTTAATGATGAGGGAAAGAAGAAAAATTACTCTTTATACAGACTAAAAGGTCTTTAGATATGTATGGAGTAGGCATCCCTACTTCTCTTCATATGGGGGTACAATGTTAATAGCGTAGGGTGGTGGACATATAGCAGAGAAAAAGAAAGAACGGTTGGGGGGGGGGGGGGGACAAACCACAATGAAAATTATACAAATTTCTGTGCAAAAGTCTCAGGTGAGGTATGATTATTAGATATATAGGTAAAACAGTAGGTTTTCCTTGTACAAAAAGCAGCTTTTCCTTGCTCAGAAGCCATCTCAGAGGCATCACCTGTAATGCAAAAGGGGGAGAATAGGGGGGTAGAGGGGTTAGAATTCCCAGTTAAAATTTACGTTTATTTAGGTTACAGTAAGGTTCCAAAATTGTAGGTTTGATATATTTTTGTACATTTATTTTCAATGATATTTAGTTGTGAAGTTATTTTGAAGATTTGAAAAATGATTAATTTTGTGTCAGAAATCATTAGCCCAGTCACCCGTAGAAGTGTTGGTTACATTCGTTGAAGTTGTTGTAATCGATATTGTCTGGTGTGGAGAGATTTGCCCCCGCTTACCCTAATGTAGACGTGTCCTTTTTTTCTGAAGGTAGTTTTTCATGAAGTTGAGCGTTTGAAGGGGAGTACGATGCAAATATCCGTTGTCAGGGTGATTGAGTTAGGAGAAGTGGATGAATGAAGCTTAGGTGAGCTTGGGTACACTAAAATAATTGATTTGCACCATCGTATCGACCGTATTTTCAATTTCACATTATTTTCCCCGGTTTTCGTATGCAAATTATTTCTTGATAGTACTTAACTGACGCATTGCTTATGAAATGTACTAGAAATACTATTACCTTTGTTGTTATGGCAATTTGTATATCAACATCTAACATACTATAGCTTTTAGCTTTCTTAAATTCTAAACCTATCTGCCGAAAAACATTATGAAAAATTGTTACAAATAATCGCAGGAAACAGCGCCAGTTTTCCCTCGCTTCTCACATATAACGAATCAGTAGATTCAAGTGTGATTCAAGCAAGACGGTGCAATGCTTTATGTACCACGAATGTCAGAAGTGCATCCACAAATGCTTGCACGTGGTCCTCGTCCATTCTCCAAAACGGTAACCCTACCTCGTTTTATTATTATAAAGAAATTATATTAGCGAATTTTGTAGAAAATGAAGCTATTGCAATGGGTCCAAAAAATTTTAAAATGAAAATTTCTCGAAAATGTCCTCCATTGAAATTAGTTTTGAGGCATTCTGAAACGAATCCTTGCGTTTAAAATTTTTTCGTCGGTGTGTTTGTGTGTCATTCTAGTCGAAAAATCTCCTCAGGATTGAGATAAAAATTTCGTTCTTGCGCCATCATACCTAATCATGCTTACCGAAGAAGGATGAGTTCGTTGGCCAGTACGCTTTGAGCACATTGAATTGCTCAAATTTCAAAACATTAACAGAGTACCTATACTACGATCCAGGAGGAGTGTTCATCTACATACAGGTATGCGAAGTAATATTAGGCATTGGCTTATTTAGTAGATCCGAATTAGGTCTGGTAATGCCAATTCTTAGTTGTGATACCATCGAACCAATATCATCTTTAGAAAGCTTTGAGGCGTTATAATCTTCACGAATCGATTTTATAGCTCAATTGTGATAGAAAGTTCCTCTTAGAGGTTTTTTTGAACGCTTTGTTTTTGAATTCTTCAAATGTTGAGATTTTTTTCGTGTTTTTTACCTTATGACTGTAAAACGGCCATACTTCTCCTTAGAATCATTGGAAACTTAAAACTGAAGATGTTGTTGCAAAGAGGTTAATGTTCCTACCTCTGTAATTTCAAACCAATTTTTTGAGCATACAATAGAGGCAAAAGTGCAAATTTTAAACTTTTTCCAGAATTTGACTTTTTCTATCCGTTTTTCCGTTCCATATTACATACTTGTATTGAGACGCACTCCTAGGTGAAACCTCCCTGCGAATCTCAGCTTTCCAATGGTATTGTAAATTTTCCTTTAAATCTGCCTATTAGATAAAAATGTTATGCTTTAATGTTAAAAAAATGTTTTTTTTTTTTTTTTTTTTAATAAAAACGACGTTTTTTATGAAAATACGAGTTAGGGGTCGGTTTCCACGTATTTTTTCACGCAGAATCGAATGGTAACACTTGCAGATATCTCCGACTCCGTTATAATCGAGTTTTACAATGTAATGCACACATTTTTAGTTTCTTTTTTAAGCTCAATTCTATGTGGTATAGGGTAAAACTTCTTAGTAACTACGTGTAGTGACTATTGCGTAATAGTCGTTTATATTGTAATTGAGGAGATCTACCAGTGCAACCATTTGATTCAACGGGGAAAATACGTAGAAAACGGTCCAAATTTCTCGTTTTTGCAGTACGTCATTTTTCACGAAACCCCCGTATTCATTTTAAAAACTACGTTTTTTCAACGTTGAAGCATAATATTCTCCCCTATTAGGCAGAGTAAAATTAAAGTTGAATATACCATTGAAAGCTGAGATTCTGAGGAAGTTTTTCCTTTGAAGTACCTCTCAAAATTTGGCCTCCTTTCTTTCGCATTGGATATGCTCAAAAAAATTTGGTTGGACATCAGAGAGATAGGAACTTTGACGCTCTTTCCAATGTCATAAAGTACAAAACACGGGGGGAAATTTTTAAAAAATTCGAAAACGAAGCTTTAAAAAATATCTTGGAGTAACTTGTGATCTGAGATGAGCTCTAGAATCGACTCCTGAAATTTGCATTTCCCCAAGTCTGTCCACCCTGCATACAATCACTCAGCACTGTAACCTTAATTAATTAATTGCCTAAGGAACTTTCTACATTTCCGCTTATGTTCCGGTTCTTAATTTAGTTTTTCCCATATGAGCATATAAATATCACGTTGATTTTTATGTAATTATGGGGAGTGTGCTTATTCTGAAAGATTGTAATTTTCATCAAGAAGCCAACTATATATATAGAATTTATTTAATTTTCAATTCTCTTCCGACTCTTCTTAAATTCCCAGGAGACAAAACGCGGTCTTAATATAAGTGACTTAAATTGACTTGGTTAATTGGCCTGGAACCTGACGATCCTGAAAGCCTTTCAAGAATTATTTATATTTGAATGGAGTTAATAATTTAGCAGCAAAATATATATTTCTTTCTTAATATTGTTTTGTATTTTGAGAGTAATTTGGTGGAGTTTCCACTATTCCTCCCCTCTCCCCCCACCCCCTTTGATTTTTAATAGCTGCGAGGGTGTGATGGATATGAGTGGTTCCTCCTTCTCAATTCTTGCAAATGCTGCAACTGGTGATAGTACCTGGACTCTTCAGCTTTCAGGATATCCTGTGGGTGTGGCAGGTTAATCGTCTCTACCTTTTGAAGGAGTAACTACTCCTTTTTATCACATCCTTGTCCTTGTCATTTGTTAGCAGAGCGCGGTTTCTTTCGAACCCCCCCCCCCCCCCTTTTTTTTTTTTTTCTTTCTTTCTTTCTTCACAGCGATTCTATTATTGACTGTCCTGGCGCCCCCTCTCCCACGATCAGTACACAGGCAAAATGGGCTATATAACCCAAACTTTTGCAATTAACAATTAAATACCCATACCCATGCCCTGCCTACTTGTAGTTTACTTTCCACTCTGCCCTTCCCCCTCCCCTTCCTTTCACGCCCCGGGAGTGTGATGGGTATGGGTAGTTCCTCCTTCTCGATTCTTGCAAATGCTGCAACTGGTGATAGTACCTGGACTCTTCAGCTTTCAGAATATCCTCTGGGTGTAGTAGGTTAATCGCCTCTACCCTTTGAAGGAGTAACTACTCCATTTCCATCACCTCCTTGTCATACAGTCTCCAAACACTGTTTCATTTCTCTGGAGCAGTCACTGTATACCTCCCTTGTAAGTAATTTTTTTCATTTATTTCCTGTATTCATTAAGTTTCCTATATTGGTAATGTAAGAAGTGTAAGGTTGCCCCTTATCCTTTAAGGTAAACCGACATGCTGTTCATATAGTATGTTGTTGCAATTTATTTTAAAGTGTATTTTGCAGTATTTTTCGGTAATTTTGTACCCTTTTGATCGAAACCTCTTTAGTCAGTTCCCGTTCAAATGATATATATATCACGTTCCTACGTCTTATGTGTCGAGTAAGCTAAACGTCTATTTGTGCTGTATTGATTGAGCCCTCGCTTTGCTTTGTGTTCCCGTTGCGTAGTTGGAGCAGAAGCAGGTCGGCCCGCCTTACAAGCCCCGTCTGGACTCGGACCGGGATTTGGCCAACTTCCCTCCGGAGTTCACGGACGAGCCGGTTCACCTCACGCCCGATGACCCGTAAGTACTTGCTACTTTTCGAACCGGTAGAAATCGGCTTCATGCGAAGAGGATCAGATGAGTAGGGCAATTGCTAAACCATCTAAATCAGATTTCAGCGAATTTTCGTAGAAAATTAAATTAATTTATTTACAATATGGTCCAGGAGCCTAGGCCGAAAATAGGTAGTGATTTCAGGAGTAGGTTTGAGATTAGATTTCGGAAATTTAGTCCATTCTGAGTGAAAAAATTAATGAGGAATTAAAACTCTTGACATATCGCACCTTGGGAGTGATACTGGTATTAGTCCAAAAACATGAATTCTGGGAAATCGCATTTAAAAATTTTTTGTGACTTTGTTGGCGTACTACAGACACACCATTCATATTTTCTCGGTTCTTTTTGGTCTGTGTCATGCATATACCATCTACCTATACTGCCCTACTTCTAATTAGCTTCTCCACTTTTCTGTTTTTGATTAACATAATTATAATTATAAAAATCTTATGATGTACCACTAACACGTTAAAACACAACAAACCTTGATTTTTTCCTTCGTGAAATATTGGTACATCGCGAGTTAATCACCAGGTTGCCTCAGTACGACTAATAATCTTTTAGGCGAATAGTGGTACATTGCAAAATATGTACCGGTACAACAGTGAAAAACACGAAGAAATTTATATTCCTTGGTTCAATAGCGGTACTTCTTGAAATAGACCAGTATTGCTGTAAAAATAAAGGATAAGTACCTGGTTTGTAGCATCGATAGTGATTTATGTCGGGATGAACCACTATTAACACCGAATTTTCCATCTTCGTTTGTTGACAGCTGGAACATGACTGACATAGACCGACCTTTCCCCGACGCTAGATGAAGACTTTGACCAGAATCATACTGGTTTATCCTGCTCTCTACCGGTCACTTTTTGTCCTATGATTAAACCGATACTAGCCGCATGTAGAGCTCGTCAAAATGTACACAGTAGTATATATAACTCAAAACTACCATTTTTGGACTTATACCAGTATCACTCCCAGGGTGCGATATGTTCCAAAACTAGACCGAATTCCTAATGGGGGGAAAAAATTGATCACAAAAATCAGACAAAAATAGTGTAAGAATATCATGATTTATCAGTCTTACCCTATCCATTTACCCCCTTCCACAATGAAATTTGAAACTCCTGACAAGTGTTAAAAACTAGACCAAATTCATAATTGAACAAAAAATGAATCACGAAACTCTGACATCATGATATTAAATTACACTTTGGTTCTTTGGGTTAACCCATCACTTTACTTAAATTTTTTAATTTAGCCTCCAAACTAAATCTCGCAGTAACTGTTTACAAGGCCCCAGACCTGATAAAAAACATCACGATTTATAACTAAAATCCCATTATCTACCATCTTCCACAATGAAATTAGAAAATCCTGACAGAGAAGAGAGAGAGAGAGTATAGTACAGTATTAATTAATATATGTAGTAATGCATACTTGTAGTAGAAACTTACAAAATAGTAACTATACCCCCCAACTTGTGTGCCCAGTGACTCGAATAACGGTTTTTCGCATATCCGTATTTTTTTCACTGGATTTTGAGGTCACAAACATAGTTTTAGGGTCTCAAACTATAAACAAACCCGCTCTAAACAAACTATAAACAATCTTCAAAACAAAAACCTTTTACCACCAATATGAGCACGCTTGACCTTTTTCAGGTGACCAATAAACAAGTAGTAGGTATATTTTTAAGAACTTCGTTGGCTGAGTCAGTATTATAATGGACAGTATTAGATTCAAAATAATGAAAATGAATATTTCACAACTGTAGATGATTTTAGATTTAAATCTACCCGTCAACATAACTTCATCGCTGCTGTTTGTAGTTCCCTACATCGCCCGTATTTTTCTTGAGTCGGAAATTCCTGGAGATTCTGATATTCTTGCATCCTCCCGAACTAAACATGAAAGTGAAACTCCGTTGAAAGAAATGACGGAGTGACTGCTCGGATGAAAAAGAAATATTTTCATTTACGTTTCTTCAAACTCCTCCCCAACCCGTCCTCCTTTTGCGTCTGTTGGACCAAGACGGTCTGAAAGACGGCTCTCTAATTAGAGATAGATTTGTTTTTTCAGGTTGCTTGCTCCGGTGGAAGGCTTCAGAAACTTTCATAAAACCCCTCTCTGTTGGTAGGTTTTTTTGAAACGGAGCCCCCAAGCGCTGAGGTGCCCTCATAAAGTCCCTTAGTAATGGATCACACGTGGGAGCCGTTTACAGCAGTAAAAAGCCCCGCTCTTGTTCCCGTATCGTTTTTTGTGTTTCACGGATGAGCTTGCGCGGTTAAGAGGAGAAATTAATTACCGTGTGTTTCATGGACAATTACTAATTCCCTTCTACATCAAAGAACGGCTGGGAGATGAAAGATCGACTTCCATACTCTCCGCTGTGAGCGGCAAAACCCCTTCAGTCTTTTTCTGCTGCTGTTTGTTCTGACTTGCGCTCCACAAACATTGCTCAGGAATTAATGAAGTAGATGTAACATTATATTCCACAAATATAATTACAACTGGAAATGTTTAGATGTGGGTATACTTGTTAACATCAAAAGACCGGACCGACAGCGTTCATACATGAAACGTAGTAATTGAGCTGTACTACTCTGTGAAGAGTGCATTTGACTTGTATCAGTGATTTTTATAAAATAGTTTCTACGGTTTTATTAGCAGAAAGTTGAATAACGTTATCTCTATGTTATAACCCCCACTATGCTAACCCCACATCGCCCGCTCGCTTCGCTCAATCTTCCAGTACCCAAAAGTAGATCGCCTTCATATATTATTTCCAATTGTTTCCGTCAATACAGCCAGAAAAATAGAAACTGTAATCTTGCGAAATAGATCAATCACGAGGATGTTGTGGAAACCCATTTTAATGAAAAACGGAACTTAATAAAGAACGTTATATATCTTCAAGAAGATGAAGATTTAACCGTTTGATCAATTTTTATCTAACAATAACGTATTCTTTTTTCACTAAATGAATTAAGTCGCATCACAACCAGAAGAGTCATTAGCAGTATTGAGCAATTTGTCTGAAAGGACACTTCAAGTGGAGGTACGATTCTAGGGGGAGCCATGTTGCCCCCCGTCACTATTTGGATACCATCATGGACCCCACTGGAAAATAGGAGGTGAAAAAATGAGGTGTACAGTGATGACCACTGTTTGGCCCCTAAAGCGGATATAAAACTCTAGAAATCAAGTAATACAACAACAAGGGGAGGCTATAGTGTTGGGGTCGTCGATCTTGACCACATATTTTCTGGCGATTCTACTCCGAAAAAAAGTTGACCCCCGATCGAATAATAAACAAAATGCAAACAGAACATTGTAGTGACACACACATGTTCAATGTTCAATACCACTGATACAACTCCCCCAGTTGTAGTATTGAAGCCTAGCACATCTGCAGAGGCTCTGATCAAAACTTCAGCATCGTGAGTTGAATAGGAATAATAAAATTATCTACTGAGCGCTTTAGTGCTGATTACAATTGTTCATCTTGTTGTGATTTCACTCTATCGCACATGTTCCAAATTTCAGCACTTTTAGTTGCGTATAAACGAAAATAACTTCAGAGCTCACTCAGCTGATTAGAGTGGTTCCCCGAGACCGAGCTGTAATTTTACTCCACAACCCCCAGATACATAATTGACGTACAAGATATGAAGCATCTTCTTCCCAGTGTATACCAACACCGATTCGTCTTCGCACTGGGCATGGCCTATTTTCCATAACTCTGTTTTTATACAAATACCCCACCACTGCTTTGCGATAAATGATATTTTGGAGGTCGTGGACCACATCTGAAAAAATACGATCAATATTTCCACTTCTTCTAGAATCCGGCAACACAGACATCCCTATTGAACAGTTTGGATAAAGAAACCTATACAACGATTTGAAAGTTTTTAGATCAAGCTGAAAAAGACATTTGAAGTGAATTTATTTTGAATCAGACATTCTTTTACATGTTTCTAGAGTTTTTAATCTGTAAACTGTGATTTTTTTGCGAGATGATAGGGCATCCAAGCCAGTAATAAAGAAAGAAAGAAAACTTACTCCTAAGAAATCATAATTTCTCCCTTGAGAGGGAAAAACATTAAATCATGTTTAATGTTCACTCAATGAAATCATCAGAAATTTACAAGCGGTTGCAATCATGTTCACAATATCAATAATTGAGAATGATCACCTGTGTGTAAACAATTATTCAAATAACCATGCTCATAACTCAGCTTGTTGGCCACGCACTTCGCAGTAGTTAACATAATATGGTTGGATAAATCGAGAGCTTTCGAACGAATGGTCAACGAATTTTGTGGGATGAAAAACAACGAAGTACCATTTCCCTAGCAACGACTCGGTTGTAAGCGGAAATCATCAGAAAAAAACGTTGCACATTTGCGTGTCGTGTCGGAATTCACAGAATGACCCCCAGCCCTAAAACATTAAACATGTTAAAATAGTTGAAAAGTAACAGTAAGCTACAAACACCTTACTGGTCCAAACATACGAAAGACATCCAATGCCAGGATTTGTTTCTGAAAGTTCAAAACTAATTTCGTTCTTGTGTTGACATGTGTGTGCCTCAATTTTAACTCCCATGGATCAGAAAACACAACTGAGTCTCTTCCCTATCTTCCAGAAGTCTGATGATTTCTTCATGCTCTTGAGAGTCGTCCCTAAAGACTTGCACACATATGCAGCAACTGCTCGCACGGGGTTTTGATATGCTCTTTTCGAAGCGTATCTTCTTCTGCATTCTTTCAGATTGTCCTTCCGCCGCCCTTATCACGACCCACATTGTTTCGATGGCGGCAACTCGTCTTCCTCCTCCAGATTTATGGCCTATAAAGAAATGGGACCGCGGGCGTATAACTCCTGAGGGCTCCCCCGTCGTATAAATCAAATCCCAGTCTATCGCACTTACTCATGCGCTAAATCTGGTATGGTGGCGATGCGTAACGCATGCGATTTCAGGAACTTCCTTACGTTAGGTCCAAGGGAATTTGGGTGCTCTATTTTCTCTTCTTTTGTCCTTTTTCCAAAGTTTCTTCGGGCGTTTCATAAATAAAACAATCGTAATGACGTCGATAATGATTATCCCATTATATTGAATATCTATAAAAATAGAGATTATCAGAAAATACTATGATTTTGAGCTTTTGAATGAAGTTTTACCTGCGCACGGTGGTCCTCGATTGGATTTGACCTCAAAGTGCTTGCCCTTCAAATTTTCTTTCGAAATATGATTTGGGAATATGTTAGGATTATAATTCAGCAAAAACTTAAATCAAACATTGAGCCGTTTTTTATTCAGTTTTTAATTTTCAATGAATTCAAAGCATCATATTTATCTTTGGAAATTCTAGTCACTCCAAAAGTTCACACGGTTTTCTTTCATGTGGAAGAATTTTGTACCAAACACGGAAATGACCTCGGCTTTTACAGTGGACTGGCTATGGAGGCCGTGCATCATGATTTTTCTGAGACGTGGGCTAAATATAAAGTATCGCGAATCAATTCTAAGTATGGACAACGTTTATTAAGAGCTGTATGCGAACAATTTTGAATGTATTTTGCTTACCTACAGAGTACACTCCACTTATCAGAAACCATTAGAAAATCCCCTTACATAAGACAACCTGCGACCCCAAAATCAGGACTCCAGTTTTAGCTCTCTGGTTTATTAAGTTTATTTTGAAACCTTGAGTTTTTTCAATCGGGAATTGAACTATGAGAGCTAATATTTTTTCAAGACACAAGAACGGAAAAAACTACGCTCAAACTCACCTTTTTAACGGTATAGTAAATCTTACTTTTGTTTTGCTATTTAGGAGAGAAAACTTTGCTTTAATGTTGAAAAACATTGTTTTTTCAATGAAATCGTGGGTTGTCTTGAAAAATGACCTTCTATAAAAATACGAGTTTGGGGTTGGTTTTTTACGCTGAATCAAATGGCAACACTTGCAGATTTCCCAGCCCCCGTTATAACCGAGTTTTAACTTTAGCCAACTAGTTTCACCTCTTGAAACACATAAAATTTATCATATTAAATGAACTCAAATTTGTTAGTTAATATGTAGAACTTGGTTATGACGGGGTTGAAGAGAGATGCAGGTGTTACTACTCGATTCAGCGTAAAAGAATACGTAAATACCGGCTCCAAACTTTATTTTCATACAAGGCCATTTTTAAACAAAAGCCTAGATATCATTGAAATAACAATGTTTTTTAATCTAAAATAAGTTTACTCCCCCCAATTAGCAAAGTAAAAGTAAAATTGACTAAACCGTTCTAAAGGTGTTGTGTTATTGCATTCTTTAACGTTCTTGTGTTTCGAAAAAATATTGGTTCTCTTAGTTCAACTCCCGAAAAAATAAACTCTAGGTTTCCCAAATTAGGTAAAATTTGCTTTTCAGCAAAGGGCTTTTTCATATCTCGAACCCTAATTCTTAAACGAACAGGTCAGGCTTCTTTCTGATAGGAAAATTTAATTTACACAGTAAATTGAGGGTGTTATGACCAATTTAGTACGTAAGGTCATGATCTCGACTAAAATTTTAAAAATTAAATTACTCGAAAACAGCGTTTAATTATTATTATTATTATTTTATTTTATTTATTTATTTATTTATTTTTTTTTTAGATCTTTCGATAGGAAATGAGCTTTAAAATTGCCCCCTGAAGTACTGACCACCTTATCTGGGACACCTTGTATATTATGTAATTACTACGGTTTATCATTATTAAATAATAAACTGAAGTTTGTCAAAAGGTGATATAAAATACATGAAAGTTTGAATTGGAAGTACCGGAACACAGAGAAGACATTTGCTATGTACCTCCCTCATGTACGGTTATTACATTAAAATTTAGTCGCCCTCTTCTCTCCAGTTCATCCTCTCGAAGAAGAATATCAGTTTAATAAAGTAAAAAGTTTTAACGGCGAATAAAACCACTCTCTTTTCCGGGCGCATGGCCTCAATGAAGAACTTGCGCGTGTAAGTACTAGAAGGTGATAATATTCCGGCCTACACCGAAATTAAAATTCAACAACCTCCCCGCCCTACGATGGTGTTTTTACTTTACAACGTAAAAGCCAAAAGGTGGCAGCGGAAACCCAAGTTTGGTACAGCGCAGAAAGCCGCAAGCAACAGAGTTTAATATTAAATTAGTCGTGATTCTGAGCTTAGTATTTTACTAAGTACTTACTTTGAAAAGCGTTATTAAACGTAAAATTATTCATCAAAGTCCTGCGGAGTTCGAGCTAATTTTGTTTGTCAGTCAAAGGGTGTTTAGTGAAAATTATGCACGATTCGTTTCAGAACCACAAATCTCTGGAAATTAGTAATTTTCACGAGATCGCAGTATAATTCTCAGATAATCTACTGATTAAATTTGGAGCACTGGTGACCGATGAGACTGACATATTTATCAGGAATTAATAACATCATTGTCGTGGGTATTTAAGACCTTTCAAACAAAACGGGGTCTATAATTTCAATTTTTAAGGCCTTGTCAAGTCGGTGATTTTAACGTAGAATACGTTTTTTGTTCGGAGACATATTTGCCAAAATTTTTCATCAACTCACGTTTTGACAAGGCAATAGTAACACAAGCCTTCTTGTATACGTCGAGTCACGTGTCATTTTTCCGTTGCGTTGTTAGATGGCAATTTCCAGCAAGACGATTTCCGTAAATTTTCTCGTTGAGTTGTTAGAGACAATTTTTGGCAAGAAGGTATCATTATAGTAAATATTATAATGATCAAACTTAATTTCTCTCGGACTGGGAAAAACATCTGCTCATGGCTATGTCTGTTTTTCGCAGTAATTAATAAAATTATTTATTAATATAAGTAATCAAATTAATTAATGTAAATTCATCTCACTCTGCTGATCAGGAAAGAGACAATAATGTCAATAGTCTCTTATTGATCCAGAGAGTCTTCCTATTAATTTTCAAATTCCTAGGATGAACAGGGGAGAATTTAGCTCACTCAGCTGAACATGAAAGAGCATTTAGACTTATTCTCATTTGGCTTCATTTTTCGGAGGACCTTCAACCCGAAGCAAAAGCCGAGGAGAGTTATACTTGATTTGACGACTTACTGAGATAAGTATATATATACTCGGCGCTTCGCGCCTCGCCGGGGGGCTTCGCCCCTTCGAGACCCCCCTAATCTATACTCGGCGCTTCGCGCCTCGCCGGATCTTTTCTCTTTTCTACTGCGTCGAAAACGAGGATATTTTGCTATGCAATTCTTAGCCTGAATCAACTTAGTTTTGGAATGTAGCCAGGTACGTAAGGAGAGGGAAATTGGTAGCTTGAAATGTGAACATAAATCAAGCGCTTTCAAACGAGTGGCGAACGATTTTTGTGAGATGAAAACTGCGGAAGTTTCATTCCCCTAACAACGGCTGGGTTGTACGTGAAAAACACTGAAATTGTGACACAATCTATAGCAACTACTCAACTACTCGGTTGTACGTGAAAATCATCGTTAATTTCGTCACGGACCTTACATGAAAAATTATTGGGGGTCGGCCTAAGAATTGCATAGCAATTAATATGACCAGGATTCGTTTCAGAATCCCTCAAAACGGATTTCATTGAAGAACTCTTTCAAAAATTTTGATTTTAAATTTTTGGAGCCATTGCAATAGCATCATTTTTTACAAAAATTTGCCAAAATATAATTTTTGACTGATTTTTTAAGGTTTTGTCCGACTTGGCGTCGAGAGGAGAACTGTCACGATGCCCGGAAATTCGAAAACGTTGTTCATTGATCTCAAATTCCCATTTCCTGGAGGAATCCATGTGCTCAAGATTTACCCGAGTACTGTTCCAAGGGCCTTTGAGACGCTTAGAGGCCCTTCCTAAGAGTAATTGGAGTATACGTCTTGAAGTGAAGCCCACTCGACATCTCTGGCCGTGGGGTGAACCCCGTTTCACTTCCACGTTTCGGTAACCACTAATTAATAGGGCAACAATAAGGGGCTGGCTCGGGGTTGGGCCGGAGGGGTTGAAAGTGAACAGTGGCCGCCCAGGCCGTGATTAGACGGGCTGAGCCCGGCAATTATCACCCAACAACTAGCTCCTAAACTCTCCTTTATAGATTGATCGTTCAACTTGCTCCCACCCTCATCGGAAAGGGGTGAATCCAATAATTTGAAGGGTAATTGAAAATTTCGAATCTGTGGGGGAGCTCAGAAGCGGCAAAGCTTTGATGTGAGGATTAATTATGCGGCTGGAACGAACTTTTTGGTAAAATATGTAGAACATTTGTATAATTTAGTACAAAAAGGAAAAATCTCATACTTGAAAATAAAAAAGAGATAAAGATAAAACAAATAAATTAAAATAAAATTTGTAACCCATGTTAGGAAAATTTCCATTTCAAGAAAAACAAAAGATCATGGATATAATATTTTTCCTTGATACCTTATTTTTGATTCCTCACTACCGAAGGTAGGGAAGTTTTGTGTTCGTGAAAGAAGTCCACATAATGTTTGTCCTCCAAAATTTATACTTGCCTTTTGCGTTTTAGATTGTTGATGAACTTTGGTTCCGTGCCCGTCTGTCTGTGGTAAATCCTTGTCACGCCCAAAACTATACCAAGTTTCAGTTTGATTTCGATGAAATGTACAGGTATTGTGTGGGTTAGCTTCTAGACGGTCATCCATATTGTGCAACACCGTAGGACCAACATGCGCAAATATGAATTTCTTGTAACCTGAATTTCTCTTCATATGTTGGTCTGATGTCGTTCACACTCGGTAGGTTGTTGGGTAGGTATATATGCTCTAGAAGAATGCAATATAAATTATATCGCGATTGGTGGAGTAATGACCGTTGCGCATGCGCAAAACTAATATCGATTGACCAGACAAAACTCCGAGCCACTCGGAGCGATTTTTATGAAATTTTCAGGGATTGTTCGGGTTAGTTTCTGGTAGGAACGCTATAACTTTAATTTCCGTCGCATAAATGGTAGTATGTGCGCATGCGCCAGCGCTAATTTCCTACAATATTGATTTTTTATCAAATAGTGGTTCGATTTCGTTCTAGCTCGAGGGGTAGTTGGGTCCAACATTTTGCATATTCGCATTTGCTAGAATAATCGGTAACCATTGCGCGTACGCAAAACTATTATCGGATGACACTCCGAGAATAATGGATCGATTTTGATGAAATTCACAATTATTGTGTGGGTTAACCTTTAAACAATTTCCGCGCATGCAAACATGAATTATAGCCCTATTTCGCACTCTAGCATGTTTGCACATGTATTTGATACTGTTATATTTCGTGTTCAATCTAGTGGTACTATGTTCTTCATCTAATTCGAAACGTCCATGATACAACGTGTGAGGAATGTATACTGCCCACTCAACTTGTCAGACGTTTTTCAACTACGTTATTTAAGTAGTAGGTTGGTTGGTACCTGCTTCGTCTTGCTACCAAATAACTTCTGTGTATAATAAACCAGAGTCGAAGAAAGAGAAATACGCCTCTCATACCCTTTGACGTCTCTTCGTCATAATTTATAACACATGATTGTATTTTACATACCAAAGTGTGTAAGTGATTACGTGTTTTATGGAATCCCCTCTGCAAACATAGATGCCAAGCCACGAAATTTTTGATATCACCCAATTTCGGGTCATGCTGGCCTTAGAAAGACATGGATCATCAGGTTGTTTCCTTTACCTCTGATAGGAGATCTCACTGTCGGAATAGAGTTGCGGCTCTGAAGTCCTTCTCACAGTATCGTGAGCTGGATCCTGATTCCAGGTGTACTAGCCTAGCAAGTGACGCCGGAGTTCCATTGCATGTGGCACGGTGGGCCTTCAAATTCGTTCTGAGTCCCTAAATTTGAAAGCTAAGCCTTAATGGATAGATCGAAGGAACGCTCGTTATGTCACCTCCACGAGCAAGAAGGGTCTATCACTTCTTCAGTCGTTGCTCAATTCTAGCAGCGTTTCGCATTATTGCTATTAGCTGCCGCACTTTATCACTTGGTGAGACGATTACCATTCTCAACGGTCGGGATCGGACAAAACTGGAGCTATTTCGTAAAGCCGCCTGGAGTTACAACTCATTTCTTGTTGGAGAGTATAACTTTTGAAACTGTTTTTAAAAATTATTATTATTATTTATTCATTTATTTTTTCCATACCCTTTGTAGAATAATATTAACTATTAATAGGTCAGTGAGTAAGTTATTTATTCGTTTCAACCGGAAATCATAGATCATTATTTTGTTTACTTTTTTTTCTTTACGTTACAAAAAGGGCCCTATCTTCCAGCTGACGGATTTCCATGCCGTAATGTTTATAGTTCTGTTGTGTATCTCAATGTAATGATATTATTTTTATTTCTAAGATAAACTTTTCTTCTTCTTCTTCTTTACGCACATTCTGCCTAGAATAGTCGGATCACCCTCTCCCAATTCAGTTCATCCAATATCTCACTCTTTTGCGTTTGGAAGTGCAACGCTTCTTCAACGGCTTGGCTTATTTTCGCTAATTACACATCAAACATCATTGCTGTTATCTAAATGTGATGGGGGAACATCTCCTTCAAACGGACTTCTCTGATTTTCATTTCATTTCTATACATATATGGAACAAAACCCACTATCTCTGCGTTGTCTACTGCTTCAACACGAGACCAATACGAAGTATTGTTGCGGAGCTTTAGTAGGCTATGGACACATTGAAGAGTTCCCATCCCCATTTAATATATGAATGAAATATATTGTTATTCAACATTAGGAATTATTTCAGTCTCGGTGAGATGTGTGAATTCACCTCCGCACTTACCAGTACAGTTGTGCAATTGGCTATAATCGGCCAAGCCTTTGAACAAGTGTCTCACTCCCTAACGCAGTAAAAAAAAACGAGAGAATGAATGCACTGCACCAGAAGACGGCAATCCGACTATTAGCTTGGCCCGAAACTTATCACGCATTCTTTGGTTTGGCATATTTTGTTCGCGGAGCGTCTTTTGGTGGTGTTATCACGTTTTTGATGGCCTAAGAGAAAAAGTTAGAATGTCCATGATGGTTAGGATGGAGTCTGTAATCGATTTTCGTTGCCTGAGAGGCTCTTCCTGTCAAAGAATGAATTTAATTTGTATTTAAATTATTGTTCAATTTTTTTAATGTGGTTAATTTCAATTATTGTTCATTTATTGGTTATTATTCGTTACCTATTACTATCCTCAACTTTGGCGTTCATTTTCATAAACAGCCTCTGCGTTTTCATTTTTTTAAACCTACAGGGAACTAAATGAGCTACTTTGTTCGACAAGAAAAACCCTCTCTTTTCCTAGGAAAATAAAGTAAAAGGAGAAGGAAAAACCGTCCAACCTTCAACTAACTCGGCTAACGAGAAGATGGAGATGAGTTTCACCCATTTTCAGGTTGCTGAATAGAGCGAGGATCCCATCATTCATTATAAAATTCTTTAGAAAAGTCTCGTCGAGCTGTGGCGGAGGGAGGAGGGGGAGACTTCCCGTTTTTCAAAGGCCCCCGAGCTGTTTCATTCGTCTCATAGTGGATTAATCCGGGAGTTTCGCGTATTAAACCCCCCTATCGAGGAAGGAAGGTAGGAGGCGTAATGAGGAAAAAGGATCGGAGTATTGGAATGAACTGGAATGAGAGTCGTTTTCCTCCACTCCTATTCCCCTCCGAAATAAAAAAAAATAAATAAAGGGAGGGTCTCCCAAGGAAGGAGCTCTTTCGGAGTTCGTCTCATTACTGAGTGAGGCTCCCGCGCAAGGCTTTCCCGTCGCGCCTTTGATCTGGAGCGGCGTCAAGGTGTGAGGCAAGGCTCACCTCTAGTCCCCATTTTCTTCTTTCTCCCAAAAAACGCGAATGGGGGAAGCGCAGGGAACAGGACTTTTCAAGAATACGTCCTTCTTCCCTTCTTTGTGCAAAAGGAGGCTTCAACTGAATCTGAGACTCTCACGGGGCCTGAAGAACTGGGTTTTTTAATTTCGCTGAGTAATAACTTGAGATTCCTTCGTGTTCTTCCTTTCTCTCAGCGACGGGCGGGCCCGTTGTTCTGGGGGATAAACAACGGGAAGATTTTTACCTTGGAGAGGAGCAAAAAAAGCACCTTGAAATGAAAACGAGTGGAGTTATTAAGTGTCAAGCAAAGTAGGGAGGGAGCAGAGAAAATAGGGCTACTTGACTGAATGAATGTGGAAGCCTGAAATATTATGAAGCTTCAAGACAAAGTCACGTACTCTCGTATTTTGCGCTGTAACGCACTTCCTTTACTGCTCATATTATCTGTCCTGTAACTAACTGTATACAACAGAAAAGCGAGAATTTTTCAAATTAGCAGAAATTCGTCAATTTCGCCTGTACAATTCATTAAAAAATAGTGAATGAAACCTTATTTATTGCAAAACAACAATGGATATTGCGCGAAAAGTCATATTATTGCCATTGATTTCTGGCCGTATGAGCTGTCCCATCTTGCAGGAACCACACTTTTCAACGATTGATTTTTTGCCTTCTGAACCCCTGGCAAAAAAAGCGAATGATCATGGTGGTATAGTGCTCAGATGTAGTAGAGACGACCACACCATTCCATTGGAAAAAGTGAGGCCTTGCCTAGGTAGTAACTTTCGGGCTGTAAAGAGGTCGTTGATGCAGATACGATGGTTTTCAGCACCCCTGTAACACCTCGTCAAAAAGATTGCTGATGTAAGTAAACAGTTGGAGAGAGGTGTGAGGCACGGCTCACCTCTGGCCTCCATTTTATTCTCTCTCCCAACAACTTGTAGGTGGGAACACAGGGAAGAGAGACTTAGAATACGTCCTTCTTCCCTCTTTTGTGCCAAATGAGGCTTTCACCGAATCCGAGACTCTCACGAAGTCTGAAGAACTATTTTAATTTCGCTGAGTAATTGTTCTGGTGGATAAACAGCGGGAAGGTTTTTACTTTCGAGAGGAGCAAAAAAGCACCTTGAAATGAAAACGAGTGGAGTTTATTATCTGTCAAGCAAAGTAGGGAGGGAGCAGAGAAAATAGGGCTACTTGACTGAATGAATGTGGAAGCCTAAAATGTTATGAAGCTTCATGTCAAAGTGACGTACTGACGTATTTCGCGTTGTAACGCACTTCCTTTACTGCTCATATTGTGAGTCCTGTAACATGTACATCCTGTACATCAGGGAAACGGAAATTTTTCTAATTAGCAGAAACCCGTCAATTTCTCGCGTAAAATTGATTTTTTAATTGTGAACGAAAGCTTATTTATTGCAAAACAATAATAGATATTGCGCAAAAATAGAATCAATAAACGCCTGGCATTAAATTTCTAGCGATGAGCTGTGGTTCCGTATTGTTGGAACCACACATTTGCACGATTGATCTTCTGCCTTCTAAGCTCAGAGAACACAAGTCATTGATTATGGTGATATATCGCTGAGATGTTATTGAGACCACCCAACCATCCTCTTCGAAAAAGTAAAGCCTTACTTACGTAAGTGTGTATTACAGCGCACCGGATAGTAACTGTCGGGCTGTGAAGATGGCTACCAAAATTCAGTAGCTCATTCTGAATTACAGTTACCCTGTATGTACTGGGATGGATTATTTTCGGTCTTTTTATACTTGTCATGTGGTAAACTGTCGACATATACATTCACTTTTTATGAAATCATTATGTCACTTCTGGGACTCGTCACTAAACTAGGGTTCTCTGCTCCTGAGTAGGTAGGATATCCGATGTAATTTTTTCATGATGCCAACTATTCTACTCAAAATTTTCATTCAACTAGAAATTGATGAAACGTGAACTCGTATAAATTCCGATGAATTTATTGGAAGAACTGCGTGTTCGTGGTATCTTCGGACAATTTATGATTGGCTCATAGTTTGAATTTCTCGAAATGTACACCCGTTTGTGAAGGGGCGAGGTCAACCTATCCCCGCGTCTTCTGCTTTTCTATTGAGAGACTTTTGGTCATTCCCGCTTGAGAGGAAAACCGTTTCCCTCGGGACCCTGGAGCTCGGGAAAGGGCAGAGCTGCAATCTAGATTCCTTTGGTGATTCCAGTCGAGTAAGCTGTTAGCATATTCCCCTCCACCCTCTCATTTCCGTATTTTTGCCTTTTTCCTTTCTGCCTGTCTCCTCCCGGTCCGCCGTTGTTAGATTCAGAACGTGACTTTACGCGTTCACCGCCTACCTGTTCCCTTTCTGTGTTCAATACCAGTTGTGTACAGTTATAAGCGGATTGTAGTTCGTGCGCTGTTGATAGCGTTCCCACCCTAAATGCAGAGACCAGCTCCGCTCTCTACAAATCCTATCTTCCTGACTCTCCAATCGTCCTTTTACATTAGCAGCTTTTCTGCCATGTGTCTAGGCACTTAGAAAATAATCTTGAAGTGCGTCTCATTATAAAGGCCCTTCCATACAATATTAGCAAATTTGTTACTTTGTGTACTGTTTGTTAATTACAAATTTGTTAATTTACTACTACTTGTTACTACTTTGTTACTGTTCAGAAAACCACCATGGATATTCTGAAAAGCCTGAAACAAGTTTTAGCTATGTAACATAAGATTCAGAGCCATAGATCGTGCGCAATTCTATGATCTCCATGTTCTCCTCTGTGCCACTCTTCAGACTGTGTTGAGGATAATGACCCCCGAAATGCTTCTCAGATTTCCGACCCAATCTTGAATGCTCTTCTCCAGATGTTCAGGTATAATTCTTGTGAATCAGTAGGTACCTGATCAGGAGGACGCCATCGTTGCAGGCACCACTCTCGTAAAAGTTCCCTTCCTATCCGTTCCCTTTCTGTGTTAAATACCCGTTGTATACAGTTATAAGCGGATTGTAATCCGTGCGCTGTTGAAAGGGTTCTCACCCTCAATGCAGAAACCAGCTCCGCCCTCAACAAATGCTATCTTCCTGACTCTCCAATCGTCCATTTACATTGGATTTTCGGCCATCCAACGGAGTCTAGGTACTGTAGGGGGGGGGGGGGGGGGGACTTGATGTACGTCTCATTATAAAGGTCCATTCGTGCAGAATTAGAGGTAGAGTGAGATTTTTTAATTGAAACAACGACCCTAATGAATATAATATAACAAGGTTTAATTTATTTATCATTGTAAAACTATGCCACTCAACTACTAACCATGTAGACGGAGCCAAGACCTGTTTGAGGTCAGGTTTGAGGTCTAAGCTTTGATGGAATTGCGAATCATTCATTTAAAAGAATTGTTATGTTGCTGCTCAGAAAACAACCATGGTCGTTCTGAGAAGCTTGATCCAAGTTTAGCTAAGGAACGTGAGATTCAGAGTCACAGTGATTGTGCGTAATTCGATGATCTCCATGGCCTTCTCTATGCGACTCTTCAGACTGTGTTGAGGAAAGTGGCCCCAGAGAAGTCTCCACAGGATTCCGACTCAATCTTGAATGCTCTTCTTCAGATGTTCAGTTCCAATGCTTGTGAATATGTGCCTGATCAGGAGGACGCCATCATTGTAGAAACCAATCAAGTCGATGGCGAAGGCTTGATTAAGTGTATGCCCGCACTCAAACCCTATCACCTCTGTCAACCTCAAAAACCACGCCCTTCGACCATGTGGCACATGAATGATCGGATGGAGTAGTTGCCTCTTCAAAGGAGGGAGGTGATTAGCTTACAACAACAAGAGAATAACAGTGAAAATAATAACAAATTGTCACTATGTCTAACAACTGCTAACTTCACGGGGGAGACCGCCCGAGTGCTCCCGAGGGGCTGAAAAGACACCTGAGTGCTCCCGTAGAAAAGTCACGCCAGTGCTCCCGCCTCACCTGAGTGCTCCGCTAGAAAAAATGCGCGAGTGCTCCGACACGCCTGAGTGATCCCGTGTTTGAAAAGTAGTCAGTACAATACGTTTTGTCAATTTAATCAACTATTACTTACATGGTCATCAGTCGTCGTCGAGATGCGGCCTGTATTTCGCAGAAATCCTTTTGAAGTAACCATAAGTAGAAATTCCACCGGAGTAAAATAACTTACTTTCGATGGGCGGGAAGAAAATTCATTTACGACGACGTTTCTTTTGACGGCCGCCCGTAATTCGCTAGTTTCCATTGTGGTCGTGGGTTCATGGATTTGTGGGGTTTCGTGAATCACCTCACATCCATCTGTTTTACGTATGATTTACAGCGGATTTGCCCACCCCTTGTACTACAATTCCATCTTCTCACACCCCCAGCTAATAATTTTTGATAATTATATTTGAATCCGTCAATAAATACAAAACAGACTCTTGACGGCTCCCGCCACTAATAAATTTCACGTCCGACATGGTGCACGGAGATGGGTAATCGACAAAGTGATGGTAAATGTCCCAAGGATTCATGTCGATTCCGGTGCACTTTCTCTTATCGTCTGCGGGATCACTCGGGACAATCTATTTTCGAGATTGCGAAGTGAAGAAGGGGATCACTCGGGTGTCTCAACTTTCGCCCCTCGGACTCGACGGGAGCACTGGAGCCGACGCCCCTTCACGGACATTCAACGCAGACTGGATTACCTGAGGATTACCAAAAACATGGGGGGATTTCAAATCTGCGCAGCTTATCGGTTTTTTCATACGATTTTTTAAAAATCTGAGTAGTCATCAGAGATCTCGATAGTTTCCCCAAACCCGTACGGATGAATTTCAAGGTCTGAATATCCGAAGCTTCAGATTTATCCTAACGTGTATGGAGCTTCAGGTTTAGTCTCGAGGGAGTTCAAGAAACATGATGGAGGGACTATTTAATGCATGGCACAGTCCTTGTATTTAGGTTTTTACGACAACCACAAAATTTGTGGATTCCACAAAAATGTGCGTACTATCCCCGGCTTAGTGGCATGGTGAACTGCTCCAGCCCCTACATTCATTGCCTACTCTTAGCGGAGGATTTGAAGATTGCTTTGAATATAATCCATCAATGCTTTGATCTATCATATTCTTTGATAGGAGACTCGCTTTCTCCAGACGATCAAATGTCACAAAAAATCAATAAAAATGTCTGAAAACGGCTAAAACCCGTTAAATTTATATTTTTAGCAGAATATTGCTCAAATAAAGGTAATTTACTATAATATAGAACATCCAAAAATTTATGTACATAATTATGCTGAAAAATATACTTAAATTTCATTGAAATCTGAAATATAATCGTCAAAACTGCAAAAAAGCTAAAAATCCAAAATCTCTTTTTGAATAGCAGATTATTATTTAAAATACGTTTTTTTCCATCAAATTGGCACAATTTCTTTGCATTCAAAAAGCTCAAATTCACTAACAATTTATTAATAATTTATGACAAACTATATGATAATTTACAAAAATTGGCTAATGATTTAGGTTTAGGCTTAGGTTTAGGCTTGACGGCCAGTAAGAGTGATATTTTTGGGAAATTATCAACTTTAGGTGATACAGGAATTCTCCAGAATTCAACTCTGATTCTAAACGAAAGTTAGTGGAGATCGTCTATATTCACGAAAAATAAAGAGTTAGAATGTTAAATAAATTTTGACGATTAGGTGACATCATCGTTAACAAAGAATAAAATAATATAACAGTAAAAATAAGTTATTGTTTGTTACTGGTGATGACCTAACCGTCGAAATTCAACATTGTAACTCTCCATTTTTCGTGGAAACGGACATTTTTCACTAACTTCCCTTTTGAATCGGTTTCCACAACTTCTTCGCGAGGGATTTAGTTCGTATCTGAAACTAATCCAATTTACCCGCCAAGTCAACTTAAATGGATTTATTTATTTACTAGCCGCTCCGGCTCGCTACGCTCGCCTCCACGTCCAGCCGGGGGGCAAGCCCCCCGGACCCCCCATTAAATTGCTCGCTTCGCTCGCAAAGTGTGGTATGTAGGGAATGTTGCTCGCTTCGCTCGCAAAGTGTGGCATGTAGGGAATGTTGCTCGCTTCGCTCGCAAAGTGTGGTATGTAGAGAATGTTGCTCGCTTCGCTCGCAATTGAAACATGTGGGGGATGTTGCTTGCTTCGCTCGCAAACGATAGATCTCTAAGGGTAGGTTTAACTTCTGTAGGGGATGCTGCTCGCTTCGCTCGCTTGAGGAAGTTATACTGCCCACCCAACATGTAGGGTATGATGCTCGCTTTGCTCGCAAACGGTAGATCCCTAAGGGTAGGTTTAACTTCTGTAGGGGATGCTGCTCGCTTCACTCGCTTGAGGAAGTTATACTGCCCACCCAACTTGGCAGAAGTTTTTTTCTGTTGGAAATTCTTACAAACAAATTAAATCTTATAAAACTACGTGGAACCACGAAAAGTTTATTAGGGAATGTTGTACTGCCCACCCAACTTGGCAGACGTTTTTTTCAGTTGGGAATTCTTACAAACAAATTAAATCTTATAAAACTACGTGGAACCACGAAAAGTTTATTCGGGGATGTTGCTCGCTTCGCTCGCAAGGTATACCTGTATATGTGTAGGACAAAGTCCGTACTTATTATTTGAAATGGCTCTCGCTTCGCTATGTATACCTGTTCGCCTCGCAACATAGTGACATCGAACCCTCCACGTCAATTCTTGAGCCTTCTCTCGTCCACGCCACAATCATTTTAATCGTTTTGCTCGCTTCCCCTCGCAATTTGACCGACTGCCCGTCACTTTTTTCGATATCCGATTTCGGATTCAGATTCGGTGGACCCAAAGCTGTATTTCGCCCGCGAAAACCGTTCCGAAAAACGTACCTTTATGGGGTATATTTTAATCGGAAAAAACGTAGTTTTTCGTCGGACTTTTCGAGAAAACGGGTCCGTACTCTCGCATTTTTTTTACGCATTTCCCGATACTTTTTTCGCGATCTGATCGCGCCGTCGTCTTTCTCGTTCAAAAACCTACGAAACCGGTATTTTTCCGTAATTTTCGACGGCCGTTTAGAGGGGTAGAGGAAGCGGGGAAGTCCAAAAAGCGCACATTAATTCTTACTTCGACCCCCCTCCCGCCCTACGGCCCATGGTTCGGCTGGGATTAGACAATTTTAAATTCGCTTATACACCCTATCGGAAAATCCCAAGAAGATCCCCCCACTCGTAGACTCCCCCCACTCAGCAGTTTGGCCGTGCATAGACACGACAAACAGACAGACAGACGGAGTTTCATTCTTATTAATAGTATAGATAGAGATTTTATTATATATAAATAAATCCATGTTATGGATATTGCATAACACAGTCCATGTATTCATATTTTCTTTTGATTAATATATTTTCAGTGCAAAATCTCTTTCACAGGCTCTATCTTAAAAAGGTTGAGGCGGTCGTTGACGGGACGTTAGTTATGAGGGAAGGCCTGACGGCTAACAGGGCATTATCGACAGCTAATAAATTATTGAACGCACGCCCACCTGCCCACGTTGTAGTTCCGCAGCGATCTTATCCCCCAGGACCTCAGGAGATAAACCCCGCGATAGAGATACGCTACCTCATTAGAGATTTGATGGCGAGCGAAATCCGCTGATAGCATTGTTAAGGTTAATGGAGTTAATAAGGGTCTACCCGAGTGCGTTGAGGGTTTTTGTCGCCAGGGGCTGCCACGAAGACGTCCCATTGTTCCACCGCCTTTATTTATCGGTATCTCTTTTCTCCTATCTTTTTGCTGTGGGATTTAAATCTCAAATCAAAACGCTAAATCATTCGTATGCTTGTTCGCATTTTAAATACTGTAAGTCGCTGGCTGAAGGTACTTGCGGGTTGTTTCGCTTGTCCCTGTCAATAGGCGGAGAGATATCGTAAACGTAAATGATCTAACGACCAAACAGTTACGCAGCATGATTGTGTGAGACAATTTTCGTAGATTATCGTATTACACTAGTTGAGTATTCTGCTTAGTTTTGAAATGTAAGCACTTTGAGTGCAAAGAAATTGTTACCAACCAATTTTATGGCAAAAAAAAAATCTAAGTAATGTTCTGCAATTCAAAAATAATTTCGTGTTTTTGGATTTTTTTTTCGGTGTTTATCGATTTTTAGCATATATTAATTAAATTCAAGTATTTTATCAGCACAATTTTGTGCACACATTTTCCAATGTTCTCGTTCATTGTTGACGATTCTTCTTTCGACTAAAATGCAGCTAAAAAATATAGCAAACAATTTTTAGCAGTTTTTAGCCATTTTTAGTGACTTTTCAGCACATTTTTTGAAATGTGACGAATTTAATGTGCTCAAAAAGTGCTGGCCAACAAACTATCCTTTCGTCTGAAGAGCTTGATTTGTTGGCGCAATAATGGAATTTTTATCTCAATCGTAAGGAGATTTATCTTCTGGAATGATATATATATATATATATATATATATATATATATATATATATATATATATATATATATATATATATATATATATATATATATATATATATATATATATATATATATATATGAAAAAGCGTTGAACTCTGGGATTCGTTTCAGACTGCGTAAAACTGAAGGAGATTTTCAAAAATTTTGATTTTAAAATTGTTGGAGCCATTGCTATAGCTTATTTTCTTAGGAAAATTTGTTAATTACCTAAACGAATGTTAAGTAAAAAAGTTGAAATTTTACGCTAGATCGTTATTTTTACACTTTTCCACTCAGCTGGTCAGGCTGGCTCCATATCTCACATTTTCTACGCAGCAATATCTAGAATTTCGATTTTCGGTGTACATTTCAAATATTTTTACTTGGATACGAACTTGATCACGTTCTATGGGTTATCGGTTCCATCGTTTCGAAATCGTTATTGTGTATTCTTGACTGCAGGCTCCAACAACCGCTGAATTTGAAGCAACAAAATTATATTAAGATAGGAACGGTTCTGCAGCCAGCTATTTCCAAATGAATCGACATCTTCGTCAAACAGCAGATGCCATTAAAGGTGCAATGAATCACTCTAAAGTGAACTATTCGTTACCGTTAAACCCGTTTGATCTTTGAACCGTTAATCTTTTGATCGTTAAACGCCGCATCGAACCCTATTCTTCTAATCCTTACATCTTCCGATTTAATAGACCTCTTTCTCCTCACCAAAATGCGCTCCCCGCCACTCATAAAATGCTCCTGAACCCTGCAACTAATTTTGGACTGTTTTCCACCCAATTGTGAGAAGGTTGATGCGCTCATCTTCAAACGTGAAGACTCCCTTTACGATCGCTCCGGCGGTACAGTCTGCCCGTGAAATGAACGTCATCCATGTTAAACATTTGTAAATCAAGTGCGTTTTCGGGACGTATCTTTTGTCTTTCCTTTAGAGTGGGCCGTAAAACCGCGTTTTTTACAACCGTCTGAACCGGGAAGTCTTCTTCAAAGTTACAGGGGAAAAAAGAGTTACAGGAGGGGAAAGAAGCGGAATGCCGAGTAACGAAATCCAAGGCACAAGCCCTCTTTTCTGTTCCCCCGGTTTAATCTCAGCTATCATTTTTATCGCGTTTTTATAGGGCCGACTCTCGGATAGGAGTTATATAGCGCTTTAATGGTACTGACCAAGTCGGAATGTTGATTCTTGTCGACCTATTCATCTGACTTGTTTCTTTTCATTTCATTTAATTCCTGATGGCAGAACGACTGTGTCATCCCGCCTACTGCGAAGACCTTTTCGTTATTTTAGCGAATTCCCTGAAAGAATGTAGCTTTTGCAAAGGCTAATGAAAATTTATTTTCAACATTGTCTACACGTTTCTTCATGTAAATCCGTTTTTCCTAGAGTTTCATACGGTTACGTATGTATCGTCGTTCCAAACGATAACTCTCTCTAGGATTTTGAAAAAATAATCCATTCTTTCTTCAAAAGAAAGGCCACTAGGTCAAATTTCAAGAAATGTGCCCAAACTTTTGCTAAAACAGACAAAAAAATAAAAAAGACCAAAAATAGTTGAAATTATGAGTATTTGCTAGCCGACTTTGAGATACTTTGATGGAGTTGACTAACTGTATTTAAGAACATTCAGAAACCGTTGCACAGAACTGTGTACTCAAATTTCATTAAAATGTGCTAAAACCTGTAATATCGGAAAAAACGTATTGAAAAAAAATCAGATAATTACTTACACAATATCCTTTTGCCATAATTTAATAATTTGTGACAGTTCCCGCGAGATCCAAGGGAATGCGCTGCCGTTGCTCCGTTGTTACCCAACGGGCGTCGGGCGCCTCTTCCCGTGTTTTCGAATGGCTGCGTTTGGCGATGGATGGGTGATCCTAGAACTGGAAAACCAATCTTGTCCGAACGTAGCATATATGCTATTAGTACGAGTTGTATCTCTTATGGTACTGTCACACCCCTTTCTATCTATGAGTGTGGATTTAGGCCCCCATTGCACCTCTGGGGCTGATTAAGTATATTACAAATTAAAAGGTTTTTTTTTTTTTTTTTTGTGCAAAAAGCGATCAAATTTTAAAACCATTCAACAAATAATCACATGCTCGTGCCGCATGATTGGGACTTTTTATTTAGCACTAGCCGCTCCGGCTCGCTACGCTCGCCTCCACGTCCAGCCGGGGGGCAAGCCCCCCGGACCGGACCCCCCATTCAATTGCTCGCTTCGCTCGCAAAGTGTGGCATGTAGGGAATATTGCTCGCTTCGCTCGCAAAGTGTGGCATGTAGGGAATGTTGCTTGCTTCGCTCGCAAAGTTTGGCATGTAGGGAATATTGCTCGCTTCGCTCGCAAAGTATGGCATGTTGGGAATATTGCTCGCTTCGCACGCAAAGTATGGCATGTAGGGTATATTGCTCGCTTCGCTCGCAAAGTGTGGCATGTAGGGAATGTTGCTCGCTTCACTCGCAAGGCATTGCTGTATATGTGTAGGACAAACCCGTATTTATTCTGTTGAAATGGCGCTCGAAAGGGAAAATTCCATCCTTATACGCGCGCGTGCGTTGGCCTGCTCGCAAGGTATTGCGTAGAAGTCGAGTCCCTTCCGTTGTGAAATTGGCGGCGGGGTCGATTACAAATGAAACATGTAGGGGATGTTGCTCGCTTCGCTCGCAAACGGTAGATCTCTAAGGGTAGGTTTAACTTATGTAGGGAATGCTGCTCGCTTCGCTCGCTTGAGTAAGTTATACTGCCCACCCAACTTGGCAGACGTTTTTTTCTGTTGGAAATTCTTACAAACAAAATAAATCTTACAAAACTACGTGGAACCACAAAAAAGTTTATTTGGGGATGTTGCTCGCTTCGCTCGCAAACTCTGGCATGTAGGAAATGTTGCTCGCTTCGCTCGCAAATTGTGGCATGTAGGAAATGTTGCTCGCTTCACTCGCAAGGTATGGCATGGAGGGAATGATGCTCGCTTCGCTCGCAAACGGTAGATCCCTAAGGGTAGGTTTAACTTCTGTAGGGGATGCTGCTCGCTTTGCTCGATTGAGGAAGTTATACTGCCCACCCAACTTGGCAGACGTTTTTTTCTGTTGGAAATTCTTACAAACAAATTAAATCTTATAAAACTACGTGGAACCACGAAAAGTTTATTAGGGAATGTTGCTCGCTTCGCTCGCAAGATATTGCTGCATATGTGTAGGGGAAAACCCGTATTTATTCCGTTGAAATGAGTCATCCAGTCCCTTCAAGACCTTAGTGCGTCGTAAGCCTGGCTCGAACCATTGTGCAACGGCGGCCCGGGTCGATTGATTTCTCATTTTAAACGTTTCGCCCCCTTCCCCTCGCATTTTGACCGAGTTCTCGTCACTTTTTTCGATATCCGATTTCGGATTCAGATTCGGCGGACCCAAAGCTGTATTTCGCCCGCGAAAACCGTTCCGAAAAACGTACCTTTACGGGGTATATTTTAATGGGAAAAATCGATCCTTTTTGAGAAAACGGGTCCGTACTCTCGCATTTTTTTGACGCATTTCCCGATACTTTTTTCGCGATCCGATTGCGCCGTCGTCTTTCTCGTTCAAAAACCTACAAAACCGGTATTTTTCCAGAATTTTCAACGCCCGTTTAGAGGGGTAGGGGAAGCGGGGAAGTCCAAAAAGCGCACATTAATTCTTACTTCGACCCCCCTCCCGCCCTACGGCCCATGGTTCGGGTGGGATTAGAAAATTTTAAATTCGCTCGCTCCCCCTTTCGGAAAATCCCAAGAAGATCCCCCCACTTGTAGACTCCCCCCACTCAGCCGTTTGGCCGTGCATAGACACGACAAACAGACAGACAAACGGAGTTCCATTCTTATTAATAGTATAGATTAATCATTTCTCTAGATATTTCGTATTCAAAAACTGTTGCCCGATGCCTCACTTTTTTCCTCTTTTTTACTCGTATTTACCGTTAACTACTGTTTTGGAAACGATCATTCAGAATACAAAGCAACTAGTACAGTGTACTTTTTTGTCTTTTAATTTCTCCCGTTTCCAGAAAAAACTCAAGTTTTGCTGATGAAATTTTCTCTTTTCCAGGTAAGTAGTTCGAATTCCCACTTCTATCTATCGTAAGTACATACAATTTAGTACAATTATTAACGTAGAATACATTTTTACGGAGAACTAGTTGCCCACAAACTCTGTGACTGTACGAGTTGAGAGCTATGGGTATAACATCATATTATGTTTTCGACCCCCCCCCCCCCCCCCACCAACTGCTAAAATCGTTGATAATTTTTTTCTGGATCTTGATGTTCTTCTGTAAAGATCTCAAAAATGACGAAATTGCGCCTTGTGCACTTGCGCAAACGTATGCTTTTGATATCAAAGTCGTTGTTTCAAATGGGAACCCCCATTTTTCATTGCAAATTTGAATTCTACAGTAAAATTCCCGATGAATTGACCCATCACTCGATTCATTAAGTACATTATTACATACATTATTTTGGGGTATTTTTTCGTGCTGAACCATTGGGTTCATTGATTGATATTAGTAATACCAACTTGGGAAAACACCGAAAAAACCAGGTACATTTTGATTCGCTTTGTGCTTTGTGGAAATGTGATGTACGAAAAGTGCGATCCTGGTCGAAGTTCTGGCCAACAAACTCATCACATTTGCAATATTTTTTTTTTTTTTTTTTTTTTTTTTTTTTTTTTTTTTTTTTTTTTTTTTTTTTTTTTTTGCACAAGAACGGAATAGTTACCTTAATCCCGAAAAGAGCTATCGTGTGGAATAGTATTGGTAAATTATGGTAAATTACATATGGTAAAGTATTAAACTCTAGGATTCGTTTCAGAATGCCTCTAACCGGATTTCAATCAAGAAAATTTCTGAGTTCATTGTTGATAAACTTCTTTTGTCTATAATTCTGTTGAAATATGTAAATGTATCAATTTGTAGCCATTTTTAGTGATTTTTTAAGCACATTTTTTGTAATTTGTGCAATTTATTGTGCTCAAAAGTGCTGTCAACGAAATCATCCTTTCGTTTGGGAAGCTCGATTTTTTGGCTCAAGAACGGAATTTTCATCCCAATCCTAAGGATAGTTATCGTCTGGTATGATAACGTTTCAGAATGCGTAAAAACGGATTTCAAAGAAGAAAATTTTCTAATAACTAGATTTTTAAATTTTCGGAGCCATTGCTAAGTAAGCAGCCAGTGCTAATAAGCTTCCTTTTCTACAAATATTTGGAAGAAGTAGAAAAAGGCAAGGTAGCAAGTAAGTATCGCCATCCCTTGGCTGTCTTGAAATTAAACCATAATTTTGATGTAAACTTAGTAAAGTAAGCGGAAATCATCAGAAATGCTTGCATACGAGTCTGCAACACATTGGGACATTTTCATGTGTGTTTTCTTATTATTTTCTTATCATTAGGGAAAAAACTGGATTCTAGAGCCACTCAGCTGATCTGTAATCGGTCAGTTGTGTTCAGAAGTCCCTCAAGGGGCTACATACCAAATCTCAGATTCGTGGGATCATTAGGGAAAAAACTGGATTCTAGAGCCACTCAGCTGATCTGGGATCGGTCAGTTGCGTTCAGAAGTCCCTCAAGGGGCTACATACCAAATCTCAGAATCGTGGGATCATTAGGGAAAAAACTGGATTCAAGAGCCACTCAGCTGATCTGGGATCGGTCAGTTGTGTTCAGAAGTCCCTCAAAGGGCTACATACCAAATCTCAGAATCGTGGGATCATTAGGGAAAAAACTGGTTTCTAGAGCCACTCAGCTGATCTGGGATAAGTCAGTTGCGTTCAGAAGTCCCTCAAGGGGCTACATACCGAATCTCAGAATCGTGGGATCATTAGGGAAAAAACTGGATTCTAGAGCCACTCAGCTGATCTGGGATCGGTCAGTTGTGTTCAGAATTCCCTCAAGGGCCCACATACCAAATCTCAGAATCGTGGGATCATTAGGGAAAAAACTGGATTCTAGAGCCACTCAGCTGATCTGGGATCGGTCAGTTGTGTTCAGAAGTCCCTCAAGGGCCCACATACCAAATCTCAGAATCTAGGGATCATTAGGGAAAAAACTGGATTCTAGAGCCACTCAGCTGATCTTGGATCGGTCAGTTGTGTTCAGAAGTCCCTCAAGGGGCTACATACCAAATCTCAGAATCGTGGGATCATTAGGGAAAAAACTGGTTTCTAGAGCCACTCAGCTGATCTGGGATCGGTCAGTTGTGTTCAGAAGTCCCTCAAGGGCCCACCATACCAAATCTCAGAATCGTGGGATCATTAGGGAAAAAACTGGATTCTAGAGCCACTCAGCTGATCTTGGATCGGTCAGTTGTGTTCAGAAGTCCCTCAAGGGGCTACATACCAAATCTCAGAATCGTGGGATCATTAGGGAAAAAACTGGTTTCTAGAGCCACTCAGCTGATCTGGGATCGGTCAGTTGCGTTCAGAAGTCCCTCAAGGGGCTACATACTAAATCTCAGAATCGTGGGATCATTAAGGAAAAAACTGGATTCTAGAGCCACTCAGCTGATCTGGGATCGGTCAGTTGTGTTCAGAAGTCCCTCAAGGGGCTACATACCAAATCTCAGAATCGTGGGATCATTAGGGAAAAAACTGGATTCTAGAGCCACTCAGCTGATCTGGGATCGGTCAGTTGTGTTCAGAAGTCAGAATCGTGGGATCATTAGGGAAAAAACTGGATTCTAGAGGGATCTGGGATCGGTCAGTTGTGTTCAGAAGTCCCTCAAGGGCCCACATACCAAATCTCAGAATCGTGGGATCATTAGGTAAAAACGTCATTTCTGATGGTCATAATCATCGTTGTGGCCACTTGGGACAATTTTCGTGAGCAATTTTCGTGAGCAATTATTTTCCGTGACGTTTTTTTAGTTTATGTGCCAAAGCAAAGACATGAAAATGTCAAAAAACCTAAACATTTGCAAGTTTGATTTATAACAGAAAAGGTTGTTTGCTCAAAAATGTATAGTTAACAATTCCTTTCCTCACACTCACATTTCAAAACAGTTCAACACACAATTCACTCAAGAAAAAAAATTGTTTTTCTTTTCTTTGCAGCTAAATATACAATAATAATATACTATGTGTAGATACTGTGTAAGTTCCGGGCGACTGAACGTATCACCCCAATATAAATATTGCCCTTTCCAACCTAACTCCTTTATACGAGAACGATATTTTTCGATCTCAAGGCTGAAAGGGTCGTTGTGAGAATTTCGAAAAGCCCTACAGTCTATTCGGTACATTATTTTCCATATCCCCCCTCTCCCCAGCCACTCCGATCCACCCTATGCCCTTTAATCCGGAACGACGTGTATTCATGCACAGGAAACCTGATTACGCTTTATATGGATAAAAGATATTCCAGGATTTACGTTCCCTTCAAATTCATTCCGATCGTCCTCCTTCCCGACCTCCCTTTTCGGGAAAAACAAAAACTTTAGCTCGGCCCATTTAATCGTTTGCCCCGTTTCTCATGTTTTTCCCATGTGTATCACGTGGTGCTCTCGTTTCTTTCTATATCCACGTTTTCTTCGTCTGTTATCCCTTCTGTTATTTACTGAACGGCGTCTCGGCTGTAAAATATGATTACTGCTCTCGGGAACGTTCTCATGGAAGCGATTTGATAGTTTTTTTTATATTTCTTTATTTTCTTTCGTTCGTCTTTATTGACATTGTAGGTCGTCATTGTAGGAATTTACGTTCTTGGTGCTTCGAAGTCGATCATAACACGTGTTCAAGGGTTCACTTATACGTAGCTCTCATACTTATTCGGTTGCATACTTTCATTCATCCACTTATCAACGATCCATTGAGCAAACATAATTGACAAACGAAGTGGGTCTACTTTTACTTGGCCTGTGTTTGATTGTATGTTTGTGGCAGCCTGGGTTTGGTTCAGATCTGGAGGGTTAAGATAAATAATTCGGTAGGTATAATAAAAATTACCTGCACTAAGTGTTATCTGTTGAAAGGAGTGGCGGCAAATATTATCTCGGTCATGGCCGCGACCTTGTCGTGGTGCAGGGTTTGGTGAGGGATAAGTGGTATGAAGTTACTGGAGTTAGCGTAAAAACACAGTGGAGCCTGATTGGCCCAGCAGGTCGCTTTTCGGATACGGCTATGTAGAATTACAGCATTGATCCCTGCCGGTAGGCACACAGTGGACGTGTTTGGGCTTTAAAGTGCTCCAGTTCCGTAACCATTAACCGTAGCGACCTGCGGTTGGTCTCGTTCGATTCAGGAGGTCAAAAAATGTAGGAAACGACGCCCCACACTCTTCAAATACCATTAACCGTAGCGACCTGCAGTTAGTCTCTTTCGATTCAGGAGGTCGAAAATTATAGGAAACAAAGCCTCACCCTCTTCAAATACAACAACTGGAAAAATTGGACGAATTGGGCCAAAATTTTACAAACTTTGACAATACCTATCTCGAAATCCTGTTGAGATGGAAAAAAACGGGTTTCGGATTTGTGTTTAGCGTGCTCAAGAACCCCTAAATTTGATAATGAGATCTCCGTCGCGGAACATGACTTTCCTTTTTTAAACCTGTGTCATAGATGGTGATAGCGCATTAAAATAGGATGGAGAATAGCAATCCCTTGTAGAGTAGGCCATGAGGTCAGGTGATTTATTGTCCAGTGTTCAAATTGTCCAACATTTTAACGAATTTTATTGGTCTGTGTGCCTAAACTCCTTTAGGGAAACTTCGCGATTCAAAACTCGGTACAAACTTGGTGAAAGACACCAAAGTTTGAGTCGACGAAATGATTTTTAATGGAGTTTGGCCAATCTCCGCTAAATAAATTTTTGGTGGAAAAGGGCCTTTTACCACCAACTTATGTAACGGAGTTTGGCCAACTCCATTAAATATAGTCTCGAGAATCAAACCTTGGCGTCTTTCATCAACCCAAAACTCGTTTAAGCCCAGTTTGGAATAATTGAGTTTCCTTCACGGAGATTCGGAAGAACTGTCCAATGAAATTTGGACAATTTGAAACGCTGGACATAAAATCCGCCAGTGTCCGACTTGTCATGACAATAAAGCAGTGAATCACCTCCACCACCAATAATTGTTTCCTTCGCCGCGCCGTTTCCATTTAGTTTCGTGGTTCGAGCCTATTGCTTTTCATTATATTAATATTATTTGTTTAATATTGTTAATATTCGATGATTTTGTAGTTCGTGAATTGTATTGAGTTCGTGAGTTGTATTTAGCGTGAGTTGTATTGTGTTCTTGATTTGACTGTCTCAAAGTTAGTTGAGGAATACCATTACCCAGGATACCCAGTAGAATATCTTTCTAAAGTAGAAGCACGTGTATGCACTTTTGTGGGACGTTATATAGTTATAGGTAGGCTGAAAAAATTTGAATAACAGTCAAACTATCAACTTCAATTGTAAAATCAAACTGTAGGTATCAAATGTAGGTACGCGGCCATATTTCTCGATATCTTTGTTATCATGGCTAAACGGGGATTGGCAAGTGTAACTGGCCGGGGCTTGGGAGATTAACTCCGAGCCACCTCATTAGGAGTGTAAACCCGTAAAGTGCACTGGTGAAAGACGATGAGCTGGAATCTCCGCTAATTTCCAATATTTTCTTTTACGTTGTTGGTGAAAGTAGCCTTCAGAATATTATCGCGTTGTTCATAATTGGGGACTCTATTACACTCACCTACATTCATTATTATGATCAGGTGTCTCGTTGTTTCCATGGCTGAGTTGTCGCCTGTACCTGGCTGAACTATGCCACATTCTGTTTAGAGTGCTCAGGTAAGCCTACTCTTCTACATCAAGACTCTTGCGTCAACTGTGTGCTACTACCTACTTCGTCATAGTGTTTTGCAGTTCAAGATCACCTGAAGTGTAGGTACTCTCTCTTCCCTATTCATCTATCTGAGTCATTTCTGTCAGTTGTGTTAGCAGAACTGGGAATTTTATAGTTCACAACTGAGTTGTATTATTCACAATTTGTTGTCACTCGTTCTACAGTACGTTTTGTAGTAGGTCCAGTAGCTTACGTGCATTTTGTAGGCATCCAGTTATACATTCTTCCAGTTCTAGACGGGCATCATGAATTTAATTCGAGCGTCAGACTCGCAGAATCTACTTTTGGAAAACCAAGCGAAGCTTGCCGAAGAAAGGCTGAATGCGTCGGAAGAATCTTCGTCAAAGCTGAACGCTCTACTCGTAAAATTCTCCAAGCATGCTTCGAATTACAGAGACGCAATTGAGGAACTTGCCACTACATTGTACGAGATTTCCGAATCGGAGACTCACAACCCAAGCTTAAAGGATTTTCTGGGCACGGCCTGTCGCTCCTTGGCTTCTTTGGCAGACCAAAGGGATCAATCCACGCGGTTTCTGGAAGATGAAGTTCTTACAACTTTGGAACAGTACAGGGCTTTCTGTAGGACACAAAGAAACCGCATGAAGAACACTTGCAGGTAATCCACATTCATGCAACTCATAAGAAGACGAATTATTCCCAAAGAGGAAAAGAATAACTTACATAGTAGTTTTATTAAAAAATAAATCCATAGGGATGTATTTTGGTTGACAATAAGAAGATCCACTTATAAGGAACTATGACATTCACTATAACCTACCCTAATGTATCTATCCTATTTACTCAAACCTACTTATATTATATATTGATTATGAAGATTTGTTATTCGAAAATGTTTTCCAACAACTTCAAACATGATTTCATAATTTAGTACCTATTTATTGGAGAGATTACTACAATATTGAGACGCAACTTAGACCTTGTCATTCTGATAGACGGGGGTTAGGATTTGTCCGTATCATATCCAACCCTCTGAACTATCTTATTTCTACCTAAACACAGACTGCTGATTCTAAAATCCGAATACTCTTATTTTGAAGGGAATGGGCTAAAGAAGAAAAACGTGACGGCATCTTTCAAATGTCTCTCACTCGGCTTGACATCTGGGATACGGAAGTATCATCCCATGCCTAAATTGCATCCCATTCATTTCTGATACGTCATATTTCGTATTTTTTAATAAATCCGTTCAACCTTAAATTTGAAAGGAACAGAATTTGGTTAGACGTTCCACACTACCTTATATTCGGAATGTATTCCTCATCCGTTCGGTTTAAGTATATGTTTTTAGGTGAAAGTGGAGTCTAACCTAATGAGTTTAACACCAGCCTACAAAATTTCTGTTCTTGATCTATAAAAGTTGAGTGCATTAGCAACTAAACCATTGGCGCAGTTTAGGGTTGTATAATTAGGTTTTTAGGATACTGATTATCCTGAGTGGCTGTATTTCGTTGTTGATTTCAAGATTTTTATGATTAAATCTGTCCAAATTAGATGAGTAGTTAGGATACTGACTATCCTGAGTGACTGTATTTCGTTTTTGATTTTTTAGATTTTCAAGACGAAATCTGTCCAAAAAAATGGAATAAGACTTACTGAGACCCCATGTGTAATTATTGACCGAAGTTTCATCACTTTTGGTCAGGTAGTTTGCAAGAAAAGCGGCGGACGGACGAATATATTTATTATCTTATGTATTACTCTATTGTTCATATGCTGCCGATCTTAGTGCTTTGCCGTCCAAAACTATGCAAATTGTGACGTGGAAGTATCGAAACATGATTCGCTGATCAGGGAAAATACTATAATAACTCAAAAAAGTCTTGTTTTCATAATGTCTTTCAATGTATTAATTCCTAATTGAAGCGGGGAAGTGCAAAAGGGTCTAAGAGACAAAAAATAGGAAACTCGTGGTTTTGCATTATACAGGTCTTTGTGCCAAGGCCAGTGATATGAAGCAGGTACTCTGGGCCATCGGAACTGTTATATAGTTCTTCCAGCGAATCAGCCCGTGGCGCATACACTCTTTTGAAGTAACACCTGTAGGGGACTTAGTAGTTTCTGGATTTTGAATGTCTGACTGCTGCAGTGTAAACTACATCGTACTATAAACTTGGTCTAAGTGTGCATCTAATCCTAGGCTATCAGAATTTTCATTTTATTATTATTTTTTTTATTCATCATGTTCCTTTAATACTATTCACGTCTAAACATTTGAATTGGCCTGCTAAAAACTTGGCAGAAGGCACTTAGACCCTTTTGCACTTCCTCGCTTCAATTACGCTTTGATTGGCTACATTTTCTCCGATAAAATAACGAACAGGAGTAGTTAGTCTGTACACATCACTCTATCGCCTTGATAATCCCCGATGTCCCACTAATTTTGAGATGAGATAGCATTCATCAAAAAACATTCATGGGGAAGATTGTAATAAAGCGAAATAAAATAGTAATGAACAAAACATAGTACCAATTACGTATCTTACCATCTCGTGAACACTGCTATTTCGAGTCGATACGGTCTTGCAGAGGGAGAAAAAAGAAAAATTAAACTGCTGTAAGGTAAAATTTTGACTTGTAACCGTCCTGAACCAGACTAAGTGTGAAACTTCGAGTGACAGCCCAAATACAAATGTCATATATCATATTTTTTACGAAAATACTGTGGGAAGGTGAGTATTTGTGATAGATTGCGTCAGAGTATTCTGGCGTTTGGAACGCCTGGCTGTTCCATTAGTTTCGCACATGATTCTCTACCTAGTTTTGAGTTATTAGTTCTTCAATGAAACTGAAAAATGTCATTTTATTTGTTAGTCTTTTCTCCTAACCAGCGAATTATTTATCTTCTCACAAAGTATAGCTAGATAATTGAATTAATTGGGAATCCGTGGACAATTCTCGAACACTGGTTGAATGTATTTTGAGTAGAATGTGAGAAGGGAGAGCTTGGCAAATCTTTAAATTCAAACGGACTGTATGCTGTAAACGTACGTTGTTTGTTGATATTATTCTGTTGTGATAGGATCGATCTTGTTGACGGAGCGCATTGGCTTCACGGGCTAATGGACTGCCATTACAGCCTTCAGTTTGAATCGAAACGTAATGCGTGTACTTATTTGCAGCTCAAAAGAGCGAGAAGCATCGAGTAGGCGCCGAGCTGCGATAATGAGAAGAAACAGCGCCGAGGGTTCGGATCCCCAGCCTTTGTCTTACATGCAAAAGGCCCTCGAAGACCAAACGCTCTCCTTTGAAAAGAAGAAACTCGAAGTAACGAAAGGGGTTTTAGGCGACTTCGTCAAAGGGGAGACCTCGTTCCACAGCGACGCTATCCGATTGCTGTCCGAAGCCTACGCTAAGGTTTTGAGCATCGACGTGGAGAATGATTTCAAAGCTTTCCGGAACTCTTTGCAGGAAAAGCGGAAAGCCTCGGTCGTGATCAGGACTTCGAACGCGGTTGTGTTGCGCGATCGTCCGCCCTCTGTTCAGAACAAGTTCGAGTTTCTGGATAATGAATCTTTCAAGAGGATCAACGAACGCCGTTTTTCCGAGCGCTCGTCTCTAGCTACCGTCCCGCCGTCGGATGCGTTCGGATCCGCCGACGATCTTGATAACGACTCTGATGGCAGCGGTCATGACTGCGATGAGGAAGATAGCGTCAGTAAACAATACCCTAAATCAACCAATTGGATTTCCTCTAGAGAACAATCACAGTAAAAACGTTGTCCTATTACCTGCTATCATTTTTATTCTCTCAAGTGTGGCTTAGTGATGTGGGCTTTTGTAATGTGTTCAAGTGGAAAACCCGTTCAATTAAAAAACTCAATTGTCTGTCAATTCATCATTCATACGTTTTATGAATAAAATTCCATTGCAAACTGTAAACTGCTGTCGCCTATAAAATACAGCCGCCATCAATTTTTAAGTAGTTATGATTTACTTGAAAGCTAGACTAATTAAAATCTATCAAGAAGTACTATAATGGCGGATTTAAATACCCACGCTAATACGGGTCAACGAGGGTCAATAAATGCTATTTTTCCGAGAGCTCGTCTCTGGCTACCGTCCCGCCGAAGATCTTGATAACGAATCTGTTGGCTGTGTTCATGACTGCGATGAGGAAGATAGCGTCAGCAAACAATATCCAAAATCAACCGATTGGGTATTCACTAGGAAATAATCTCAGTAAAAATGAATGAAATGGTAATGATGATATCCCCTGCTATCATTATCATTCGCTCTTGAGTTTTGGGTTTAGTGATGCGGATTTTTGTAGTGTGTTCTACATTAATGGAAGAATTATTGTTCATTCGTCATTCAACCGTTTTCTGAATTAAATTCTATTATAGGTTTTTTATTTCACTATGGTCGCCTATCAATTCAGCCGCAGTTAATTTTTAAGTTGTGCAATACTTTCGTTTTACTTGAAAACTAGTCTAATTAAAATCTATCTAGAAGTAGTATAATGGGCGGATTTTACCCCCACGTTAGAACAAAGAGTTTCGAAGGAAGGGTCAACGAATGCCGTTTTTCCTAGCGCTCGTCTCTGGCTACCGTCCCGCCGTCGGAAACGTTCGGATCTACGGACGATCTTGATAACGACTCTTATGGTAGTGGTCATGACTGCGATGAGGAAGATAGTCAATTCATGATCGAGAGGGACCATAGGAGAGAGTTGGTAGTTAGAGGCTGGTGAACCTCATTTGCAACAAATCACTTCACCGATTCATATTGTATCCTTTTGCCGCTTTGAAGTTAATGTATTATTTTTGAGGATGCCGAAACCTCGTAAATGCTGCGTGCGCAGTCCAAATGTATTTTGTACTGCGTGCGCAGTCCAAATGTATTTTGTTTCATCTGTGGAGAATACGAGCTTGATAAGACAAGAGGTACAAGGGCGACAGGTGTCATGAAGGCGGCAGATACAAAGATATTTTGAGCCTATAGACCGAGAGTGGCCACCTCATACAAACTTCAGAAATCACAGAGCTATTGTTATTCTATTCAACCAAAAGAATTTTTCCAGGCCTAATTTTCTATTATTTCCTGATGAAATGTGCTGAAAAAATGACAAAAAACTCGGATTTTCCCAAGTTTTTAGGGAAACAGGGGGGATTGAGGTGATATTCGAAATCAGCGATAAATTTTTCATTAGTTAGGCACTTTTGGAAGGCATCAAATCTGGAAGTGTGTTCAATGAAAAAACCTGAAAAGTTCGTGCACCAAAGTGAAAACTAGGTAGGTATATCATGGAAAAACAAGCTTTAAAAAAACTCGGATTTGAATTCAGCACATCAAATAACGTAAGAAACCGACAAGCTCCGGCCGGAATTTAGCCCACCCCTAAATTTTGTAAAGTAGTGTAATTTATGGAAATTCGCTCATACTTTTCATGCTGCATGACCGGGACTTTAATTTTCTCTTTATCCCTCTTGAACTTCGTGTCTAATAATTTGTGGCCGAATGGAGCTACCGCTAGCTCCTAATGCCCTACACAACCCAGTAGTATAATAAACGTTGTTTCCGTGAAATGAATTCTTGTCGTGGTCTGGAATTTCCACACTCGCTGCATACCTAGCCGTAATTTCATTAAGAGATGGCGTGCTTCATACCGCTCAACATGGCCTACTAGGTAATTTCATCGAAATCGTACCTATCTCTTTCATTAGCTAATTCGTGCTATTCTTTGATAAGTCATAGATAATGGTGGAGGGAGTGTATTGTGCTAATGGTGTCGTTAGCGACCCGGAATGTTATCTAAACTCCAGATCCCACTATGGTTATGTCTGAATCCTTCTCGAAATATATTTTCCAGTACAATAGATCGCAGTTTAGGCCGATTGATCTATTATTGATTTGGTATTCTTACTGTGTTCCCGTTAAATGTCTTTCCCCATATTACTTGCCTACACCCAGTCACTTTCCACATTGGAAAGTTGTCCAGATGGTGACTCGTGTAGTGTAGAATGTGGTGAAGAATAAGGGGTAACGCATGTATGCGAAGCACCTTATTCTACAATACGTACATCCGTTCCCAAACTACAATATGAGTGCTACCTATCTCAAATGTCTACCTATCTCAAGCTTTTGGCATGAATGCAAACAAAATTAGGTCAAATTTCTAGCGAAAATATCGTGCAAAATATTGCAGGGTCGGAAGCCCTCAGACTCCTCAAAATGTTGCACAATTCGATAAAACTCGCGATGGAATACCATCACCTCGCGTTTTACGCTGCTATACATTCGTAGCTTTAGGCTAAGGTTACTATGGATGCGTATTCTGACGAACTTCTGTTCGTACGAATTCGTCGCAATGAGTCGTCAGAAAAAGGTCGGATAGGTGGATACGCTGGCTGCAGATTTCTGATAAAACGTTTATCGCCGACACAAAAAAATAGTCAACAGAGAAAAAAGTACCTTGTTCTTTCTCTAAATTATTATTATTATCATTATTTTTATTTGTTTTGTTGTCCCTACTATCTAGTTTTTGTCGATGAGGTCACATTTATAAAGAAGTAGGTAATCAAACCAGCATAAAACTAATAAAAACTTTAAAGCAAAACAAACCTAGATACTGGCACTGTTGACTTCTTACACAATCTTATATAATTTTGTTTCTCATGTCCAACAGCTCCCTATTGTACAAATCTTGACTAAAGCAACGGAAGGAAAACACGAAGAAAGACGAAAAAATTACAGAATAATAACCGGAGATCACTGTTATAATTGTTTACATTCGCTGGCGTGACGTCAGTTTCGACGAAAAATCGAATTAGTTTGGTCGCTCAAACCGTTCTGACGTTCACGATAGCGTTCGGACGAATTGGTCACTGCCAAAGTAACCAATTTCATCTAAAGGCGTAGTTTGTTCGTTTGGGAGAATCTGTCAGAACGAAAGTTCTTCAGAATTCATAGCAACCCAGCAGGGCTAACCCGGAGGTTGCAATTTCAGTTGCACTATGTGCTGCATTCATGGAGAAGAAGGAAAAGAAGAGAAGAGTGGGGGTCAGAAATAGGTTGAAGAAGTGACTGTCGCATGGTCATCGTAATCTACTTCGTGAACTTAGCCTTAAACCTACACTTTATGTCAATTTCTTGAGAATTTATGTAGAGGTGTTGATTGAAATGCGTGATTTTCGGTTTAGGTCAACGACGTTCTCCCTAGACCGTGCTCCATAACTACAGAATATTGAACGGTCCGCAAAAAATTTCAGATCTTCCAGAAAAATATTAATCGCCTCACAAAATATTGAATGCCCCCTTCCACAATATTTTTCCTGGCACAGTCAATTTTTGTTGTTGCAAAAAACGGACTTCTTCAAATTTTTGTGCAAAACTTTTGCTGGTGTGAGGGCCCTTTTAGGCCTGGGGATTACACTTGCGCCCTTATATTAGTGCGCTCTACTTGAAAGTAACTCTTCTCAGTAAAAAAAAAACGGGTTAGTTAAAAACGTTGTCTATTTCCACGAAAAATAAAGAGTTACAATTTTAAATCGATTTCGACGGTTAGGCCATCATCAGTAACAAACGATAACTGATGACAAATTAGAAAGGACACAGCTTATATAGTGACAGGTGAAGGGAGATTGAATCCCATTGGTCGAGAGAAAGGAAAGGGGCAGGAGGTACAACCAATTAAGTGCATACAAAGTGAAAGGGGATTATAGCTAATCAGATGAAGTGAAAGGGGGAAATAACTAAATATGGTTTCAACAGTGTGAAGGGATAATTCCAAGCTTTACAGAAATGGACCTATCAGTGGTGAAATATATTGAGGTATATCCTCATTTAAACATTTACCAGACCTGTCACTTTTGATAATTTCGAATTTTTCTAGTACATTCAACATACCTCCCTTTGGGCAAAAATGAAGATATTCTACAAACTGTCCATCTGTCAAATCAAAATTGTAACTATGATTAGATTCCTCAAGATGTTTTGCAAATGTAGACTTACCCTTATTTTCCCTGAAATCCTCCAGATGCTCGTCTATTCTTTCCCTAAATTTCCTACCAGTCTGACCGCAATATTCGTAGCCACAAGAACATTTTAATTTATAAACTCCACTTTTATCCTGAACACTAATTTTGTCCTTAACGGATCCTAGTAATGCTTTAAGACTATTTTTATAGGAAAAAGGACAACGGAAATAGAAATCTAGGATCTCTAGGAAATAGACACGTTTTTCACTAACTTCCGTTTTGTAATGGGTTTCCACAACTTCGTCGCGAGTGATTTAGTTCTTCTCAGTAGTCCGATAACGCTGACTCCTCTACGACCCCTTGTGAGTCCTAAGCCCATTGCGAAGCTATTATAATCGATAGGGCATGTGAAGTTTTCTGGATCAACCCAATACGTTTTTGCTTTTCATAGTCATGTTGAACGCAAAATTCTGAAGTGAATGAGTATAAATAGTGCGCAAATCCCATAAAATGATCCATGATGAGAACACAAATGAGAACGATTAGGCCCAGTCCGATTGGCTAACCCTGGTCTCGAATTTGCCAAATCATAGATCAAATAAAACGAATTGGCATTCCATATTAGTTTTAATTATTTTCGAACTGAAACCAAATATATAATAAAGTCTACTCTACTCCGATTTAATCGTCCTTAGTAACACAAAAATTTTGATCTTTAATTTTAAGATTCTTATTTTGTATTTGGGCTAATTTTTTTTTCATTCTTCATCCTCGTTCCAAAAACCATCGTGTAATTACAGTGCACTAAGAATCTATCGACCCATGAGAAAAGAAGGCTTCGGGTTGCGGCTACATTTCAGGCTTGGGGTTTTAGATAGATTTTGAATAGAATCATTCAATTCATCGATTTTTAAGAAATTCAATGAGAAGTGGCTGGGTTTTGTTTTTCTAACCCTATCTACCACTTTTGTAGACAAAGAAATGCTGTAAATATTAATTTAACGATTGGTTATTTCTGTTTTTATGCTTTCTATCCTTTTATCGTGTTTCACGAAGATCACTGGTCAACAGATGATCATTAAATGGAGCCTATGGATCATAGTAATCTTCGTACCAATCTAGGTATAACCACTAGAAGAAATTTAACGTATTAAATAGAATAATAAATTTTTCATACAGTTTTGTTCATAGATAACACACTGTCATAGACACACACTAGCGGTTATGTTGCCCGGATAAAGAACAGCAACGTCATTTTTATCAAGCATATTTGAACGGCAGGCAGATTGAAAAGCGAACGTCAGACTAAGTCAAATTAAAATCGTCCATCTTCAACTCGGAAATGGAAAGAGAATTCCGAGCGCTGGAAATATCAAATGCTAACCTCGTCTATCTAACTTAAGACTACGCCTCGCTTAATTTGCGAAAAAGACTGTGTCATTTGTATTACTTGATTACAGAAGTAATTAATGGGAGGAGGATCCATTCGGAGGGTGACAAATGGAACTCAGTACGAGATGGGACTGTGATAAGTTGAAGGTGGGAGAGGTGTGATTTTTGGTAATTTAAAAAGTAATTACTAACCCTTTCCACCTCTCTGGAGCTCGCGCCCCGGGCCCGAATAATTGTGCGAGAAAACCAGCTTTCGAGGAAGTCGAATCCCGGAACGTGATGAAGAAAGAAACAAGAAGAGAAAGGAAAGGAAGAAAGCAGGAGGAAGAGGAGAATGAAGCAGTAGGAAAGGATTACGGTAGAGACAATCGCGAGGCCGTAGTTCCCAGTTAACATTCATTAGGGGTTTTTAGGGGAGACGTCTGGGTTAAGGCAGCGGTAATGTTTTCTCGGGCAGACTGTCGGCTGACGTTTCGAACTGGGGGTTTTAGGCTGGAGGTTTTTTTCGGGGGCGTCTCCAGTTTTCCAATTTGCAAGCGACAATTAATTAAAGGGATCCTGGAAGGGAGAGGCGACGCCCGCCTCCCTGTCAGACGAATAAACCCGGGAAAGTCGACCGCATAAGGAATGAACGGGCAAGTATAAATGGTTGAGAACGGATACGTTTAAACAAACTTTTGAAATTAAATGCTGTAGAGGTTCTCATAGTGGCACACATAGATATCTTCATATATAATTTGGCCCCGATATTGCAAGGAGCAGCGTGGGGGAATTTCAACGTTAGACGGCTCATTCGAATCAGTACGGACCCATGATTATTGCAAAATTGTCGCCGTACGTCTCTTTGCCCGTGGTGGTCATGTTCTAGGAAGACGTTATCAACGAGAGTTGTTTATTATGCGGTGGCAGTAGCATCAGATGGCATCACCGGATGGCGACGTACATAGTTGGTTTGTTTCCGCTGCCTGAGCTGAGCAGGTTCAGTACTGAGCAAGTTCAGAGCGAGGGAACCTCAATGCCTGTTCAGTTCAGAATTTCACGCTCTTGCAGTTCTCCCCTATCTAGGGGGGCGTCGGCTAGAAAGTAGAGCCTTGTTGGGGTTTATTGACTCCTTCTTTCCCTGGCCTCTACCGGGGGACGCGTTAAGAGGCCCTACGGTCTATACGTTTACCATCGATCAACTGTAGTTCAGATGGCCTTGAAAATGGAGTCAAGTTAGCGGTACTTTGGCAAAACCTCGTTTTCTTGCCCTCCGAAGTCCGACCCTGTGTTGCTCTTCTCTTGTTGTTCTCCGTAAGGTTATAGAAGTTTGGGGAAGGATATATCGTGTTATCTAAAGTCCCAAAGAGGGCATGCGCGAAATAAGCTGCACTTGATCTTCTGGGGGGGCATAAAGTTCATGTTCAGTTCATGTTCCTTGGGCAGCGTAAGCACTAGCTATCTTGTACCAAATATGAACTGGGTTTCTGCGTAAATGCCTTTTTCTTACTCCATCTTCACGACGCGCAAGCGCAGCTTGAGCTGAACCTGTTCGGTACATCAGTGGAAGCAAATCTAGTAGTTGGGTTTCGCTCGACAATCAGAATGGTTGTGTTTTCTAAAATGGAATAGTTTTGTTGCCAAAGTTCACATGTCAGTATAGTTTTCACTTGCGAGAGGTAAATGAATTTGTCAATAGAAGTCGTTTACGGAACGATGTCCGAATGTACTTACTCCTAGATCGGGGCTTTCTAAGGCCAAGCAGGTCACTAGTATAATATATTACAGTAGGCTCCATCTTAACCGGCCTTTGGATTAACCTGCCACCCATTTTCTTTTCTTTTTCCTTACATTTCCCTTGCTGTTTTCATATTGCTCTTCTGTATTAAAGTCTTTACTATTAGCAAATTTTCGTAAAGAAGGAGCTATTGTGATGGCTCCAAAAATTTTAAAATCAAAATTTTTGAAAATTTTCTTGATTGAAATCCGTTTTGATATACATTCTGTAACGAATTCGTGCACCGTCCGGCAAAGATTCAATTCATCTCCTTTTTATTGGGAAAAAAAAAAAAAAAAAAAAAAAAAAATAGCCGTTTGATTTTAGTGGAGACCATACCTTTTAAATCTCTGAAAAGTGAAAACAATGCTTGCTATCTTTGGGTAGACTTGGGAGAAATTTAACAGATGAAATTTAGCGTTTAGGTACCAACACTTCACTAGTAGGTAGATCGCGCGGACAGTAGTTAATGGACTTGATATCGCAACGTTAATAAATTCCATTGGGACTATTCCTGATAATTCCAATATTGGCATTATATCAGTTGATATTTACAAGGCGATTTCTATGTATTCCAGCATCACTATCTAGCCATCTTTGATGGAATTTAAAGCTTGATCGTCTAATCAATAGATCTGCTAGCAGTGCGTGATTCCTCTATCTTCTCGAGCTTAGAAATTCGAAGGTTTTTTTTTCTCAATGTTCAAGCCCTTCAACTTAAAGCGTTGCGGGTAGTTTTAATTGATTTTTTGGGATTAAATTTATCATTGACAAGCAAAAAATTATTACTGTTACTTTGAAAGTTTTCGAGATCTCGATTTTTTTAATGTTTAGCTCTTTTATATAACTCTTTAGGGTTGATAAAAATTGATGCCGAGCTTCTAGGACCCTCTAGACCCCAAATGTGATTCTTAACACAAGTTTTGTATAGTTTGGTTTTCATTTTCGCAGAACAGCTGCAGACGGCGGACGGACAGATTTTTTTTATTCGATTTTTGGATTCTACGCATCTTAAAACGTAAACCAAAAAATTTTCAAGGGTGTTGACAATTTTTTTTTCTTGGTCGATTACAAAGGTTCATTATTGAAAATAATAAACCAAAAATGTGAAAAATAAAATAAAATATCTTCGCTAACGCGGCAATTAAATAACATCACGATTTCACAATTTCGCACTTTGAGCAAAATGGCGCAGTTTTAGCCCAGAATCGCGCCCGTTTTTGTGTTAAGAAAAACACGAGATGGTTCATTTCTTCATGAATTTCACTTACGGTTCGAATCTGGAATAAAAAAGAGCATACCCATTTGAAATAACAAAGTTTGCATGACGTTTGCAAAAATGTCATATTTGAGATCTACGAAAAATACAGTGGAGTTATCATTTGAAGTTTTCTTCTAACCATTTTTTTTATTGAAGTTATATAGGGAGGGCTTAGTTAGTGGGGCATTCTGCATACTTATGAAAAAGTGCAAACTTGAAGAGTCGTTTTAGAAAGCCCTATCTATCTAATCTAACTAATGAGGTAACTAATACTGCAATAATGAACCTTTATGCAATCATTTGAACAATTTTTCTTTCATAATAAATTTTCTCATTTCTTGATTCTTTGATAGACTTCCCTATAATCATTCATAGCTCGCCATTTTGTGATCCCCGGCTAAAATTTCTAACGTGTTTATAGCTATTCGTTATAGCTGTGCTCTCCTCACTCCGCCGTCTGCTAAATTACATAAGAGGAACATAAGGACCAAGTGAAACGTCGCAAGACTCGAATCGTCTCAACAGACTCTCTCAGACCTGTTTCCTGACTTTTGCTTCATTCCCCGACCACTTGTCATTAAGCCTAACAATGCAAGTCCCCTCCACTTATCCCAACGTTCCCTCTTGTACTTTTTTCTTGACAATTGCTCTCCCCCCACTCCTCCGCGCGCCGTCTCCAAAAAAAGAGAAAAGGAAACTCAGAGAGGTCGGATTAACTCCGATGCTCCTACCCAAAAGTCGAGTCATTGTTTTCGCCGTCCGCTCACATTTCAAAGTGGTGGGGAGGGGGGAGCTCCGTAAATGGAAGGACCCCGAAAAGCGAAATCTGAATGGATGAAACGAACCTGGAGGTGCCTTTAACGGGAGAGGGAGCTTTTTGCCATTTTTATCCTTTTCAATTTGAAACGCTGGATCGGGAGGAGGCGTGGGGGTGAAAATGACGCGTAGTACACAATAAGGGGAGCTTAACTTTGAAACCTCATACCAGAGAATTTTCCGACGATTCGGATGCTGAAAAACAACTTTCCCTTTCCTTTCCAAGACTGGATTGTACGTGATGCTTAGTTCGGATTCGATTTTCATGAAACGAATTGGTTTATTTTCGTTTTTTAAAGAGTTTTGAGGGTTAGAATTAAAAAAAAAAAAAAAGATTGTACGTGAGCTTTCATACATCAAAGATATCCGGTATCAACCTTAATTTTCACTGTAGTCGCCAATCGCTCAGTATTTCAGATTGGAATCCCGATTCCTTGTAGCATGAAGTTTATTCCAACATACGAATAATATTTATCAAACCTTTTCACAGGAATATCGATGAATTATTCAATGTATTTTGTAAGAAGCTATTATTGCTGCAAATAAATCGTTTTTTTCTCTCTCGATCATTTAGATAAAAAACATTGACCTTCACCATTTCAAATTTTGGGTTAGTTCCTTTGTTAATGTTTTTCTCTGCTACCTCTACTTATTTAATAATACTTACTTAACTTATTTTATTCTATCATTATGCTAACTATCTGGTCAAATCTTATGGTCTCTGTGAAATCATTTCTTGTACCTGAAGTACGAAAAATGTAGTGTCCTAAATCTTAGTTTATTCGTTCATGTGGTACAAAATTAGTAAAGTGTAGTAATTTTGACATTTCTTTGTCTTTACTATTGTTCCCTTGGTGGGAAATTATTACAATCAACGTCTCACAATGCGAAACGGAAAAGCTTAATATTATGTTTGACTTTTTTCTTCTTTTTTTTAGGTATCACTTAGAGGTCTAATGTAAACATATCTTTCAGCTTTTCTGTTACTCCTTGTGTAACGCAAATTTTAATATCCCACTGAGGGGGCCTCAGTAAGAACATGGAAATATCTAAATCTGCCACATAACCTTGCGTTAATAATCTTGGGGTTGGTTTTTACATATTTATTTATTTTTCTTGTTAAATAACCTAATTTTCCAAGGTTATGAAAGGACACGAGCGTACACAAACTAGATTTTTAATAACATGTTATGGAAAAAAAATAAAAAATAATAAAAAAATAAAAAAATAAAAAATAATAATAATAAATAAATAAATTAATTAATAAAGAAAAAAAAATAAATGAAATGAATCCTACGTCAGCTCGCCGATAAATCAGTAACACCATGGAAGAATGGGTGTTGCGTAAAACATGGAAATGTCTCCTGGTGTTGCGAATTTATCGGCGAGCTGACGTATTTTGAACGGATTTTAAATCAATGTTTTTATACATCATCGATGTTTTGATGTTTTAAAAATAAATCGATCGACGATTTATTTGCAGCACACCTGGAAGCAGGACTAGCTGCATGACTGGTACTCTGGTGAATAATCAACAAAATGACTCTAAGCTAAACGCAATTCTCTAGAATCCACGTTGTTTTGTGGGAACTGGTAGAGCACTAAGTCATCCATTCACTAAATATTCATCCCTACCGTTCATTCGGTTTCTTCAAAGAGTGCATTCCACTTGGCGTTCTCCCTGGAATGAAAAACGTCCGAAAGATCGGAAAAAGGAAGGTTTCTAACGCTGATATCATGAATTCGAATTCTTGCCCCCTTCATATAAATCGTTGAACGCAAGGGAGCCACAAATCCTTACGACCCAACAAAACCCTCAGTAGAAAGCCAACGGTCTAAGTAAATCTAGTTAGTGCGAGCGAAAGGCGAGAGGAAGAAAAGGAGGCAAAAAATTCCAACCAAATCAGGATTTCCACCTATTTAGCATATAGAAGAGCTTCCTTGCGGCCAAAAAATAAGAAAAAAGTAAATAACACTACTTATCTGCTTCAGTTTTATGTTGAGGCTATGATAAGAAAAGAGTGGGAAATAGAGGAAGGGAAACCGTCGAAGGAGAAGGAGGTGGATTGCCGGCCTCAATTTGCATTCATTAAGGGAGACGGTCGTTTAATCCAGAATAAAATGGGTTAGCTATTTAAAAAAACGAATCGTTATAGTGGATAACGTATTTCGTAAACATTTCGTCAATTTCAATAAGTTGAAAAACGGATGGTCCAGGTGGAATAACTTTATCACAACTGATGTTATATTACACATATCGTTCGAAGTCTCTAACTTTGTTGAATATCATATGACCACAGCTTCATGTATATATATGAGTTTTTTTTTTTTTTTTTTTTTTTTTTTTTTTTTTTTGCCTCAGGACTTGACCTATACAGCCGCATCCACAACAATTTGAATGATACATAAATACCTAATTATCTAATTATGCACATATAATATGTAGTATTGATGAACATTTAAATAAGGAATAATGTACTGAGTTCGTAATTTAATTTCACTGTCTAAAATGAATTTGACCACGGCTTCATAAACTTCAATCATTTCAGTTACAAGCATCAGCTCTAGGTCAAATGGGCATGAAATAACGGCGGTCGCTGTGCAAAGGGCACACCGTCACCATATGCTCAGCATCTTCATCTTCCGAACAGCGGTCGCAGATCCCCGATTCCGATCTTCCAATTCGGAAGAGGTACTGCTTAGTGATACAGAGTCTCGACATGATTCTGTAAAAATGTTTTGGGCGTGAAGTCATTTGAGTGAACCATGGTTTTGAGCGAGGTTGGGGAAACATTCTCTTGTATCTAGATCCAGAGTGGTAATTTGAGTGGAAGTCATTCCAACTGTTTTTCTGTGCTATTTTCATCAACCCGTTTAGGTCTGAAGCAGGGAACTCACAGAGATGTCGACGGGGAAGAGACGTCGCCTGCTTTGCTAGTGTATCCACTATCGTGTTACCACAGATGTCGTAATGGCCTCTATTCCAGATGAATTATGCAGTTATTATGAGGTATGCAGTTAATGCAGTTAATATGAGGTATGCAGTTAGTAAGAATTCCAGGGAGACATGGCACGAAATGAAAGTCATAAACGGATGGTTCCAACATGGGTGAGGGGAACTTTAAGAATCCCGTTTGATGATGGTTGGTATAGGATGTAATAATCATTTGATAAAAATAAAATATGGTCGGTCGCAATAGTTCGTCTTTACGAAAATCTAGTGTGTTAATAATATTTTGCCATCATATAAAGAATTTCCTCTTGCTTCTAAGTTTACCTGTAGGTATCGCTAGTCTTCAAAATCAAAATTCTTTCGTTCGTGTGTGCGTGTTTTCGCAAAGCCTTGTAAGAAGCTTAATTCCCACTGTTTTCGTCCTATTTTGTTGAAATTTTCAGGAAATCTATGGGTTGAAATTGATTGATTGAATTGTATCACGGAAAATGATCAGCGAACTCTGTAGGTGGTTGGTTGTAGCCTACTTATTTTCATTTCTTTCCATTTCTTTCTTCCGAAAAAGTCAGTTTCCCCACTCATCAACTTCGCAATCGTGTTGAAGCTGTACCAATCTCACTCTAACACCTAATTGAAATCAAACGCAACCACCAAGTAACGTGAAGCAGCATTTGGAGATTAATTGAAATTGAAAATATTTAAAGTAGTTAATTGGTACATACTTTAAATGTGTAGGTACATTTGCGTAAACATAACCGCAGGTCTCTGAATGAACTAACAAACCACGGGTAACTGGATAAACTGTAGGTAACAGGACAAGTCACGAGCACGGGACAAACCACAAGTAATGGGGCAAAATTCGCGTTCGTTTGGACAACAAACAACAAATTTTGTCGACCGTGCCCTGGCTATAATCCACAACCAATCATAAAATGATGGGTGGGTCTACAGAGAAAATCAGGATTTTCCAACCTATTTCCTTGAATCATTTTAATGATTCACCAAAATCAGTCCGTGAATCATCAAAAGCAGTTAATACTTTGTTATGGGATTGATCTTACCTCATTCATATACTGGAATGATATTCATATAGGAATGATATGATATACATTAAAGTTATAATGGAGGGAGCATGCACCCAGTGAAATCATGATCCGCTAGTCTCACCACAATCATACACAAGCCAGAAACAGAGACGCTGTGGTGCATGCATTACTTTACCATTGTGTCAAAAAATCTGCTATTGGTGTAATGGTTTGGGGAGAATGAGGATAATGATTTGATTATTATATTACACACCGAGAACTTGTGACCTTGACAGTCGGAGTCTTGTAAGATCTATTAGATCTATCTAGGGTACAGATGGTGGAACGTTTCCAGGTGCGTTCAGGCGGTCAACTTCCCTCCTAATTGAATTGAGAAGAGAGAGAGAGGAAAAAAACCACACACAAACGTCCACCTTTATCTACTTTATGAACCTAAGAAGTTGGCAGCCACTAAGAGCTGTTCTATTAATCAGACGGCAATTTTCTCTCGCTCTTTGCCTCCAGCTCGCTCTAGTAATCGGCCAGCCGCAAAGATATCGCCGAAGGTTTAGGTGCCGGTTTTATTTAAGCGGGGGAAGAACCGCAAAAATTCCGTTTATCACTCGACGCAATTTCAACCCGTCCCGGTTCCCAACACTCGGCTCATTTGAATGGTCCGTTGGTTCATTGACGGCCAATAAATCCGGAAGCCGTAAAGATTACGAGAAGGCTACTGTTGGGTTTTATTCAGAAACAGGTTCTCTCCTCTTGACTAGAAAGTAGAAATAGTAAAATCAATGGGGAAGTTGGACGAGACGGATTTACGATGAACCCGGTGGACCCATCGTAAAAGTGCAGTATAAGTGATGACCATTTGCTGTGGAATGCGTGCACATCAAATGCAATTATAGGCGAACTAGTAGCAGTAAACTGTTAGGGGCTATAACAATCACATTGATTTACAATTCATTGGGAAACAAACTGATGTTGTTGCTTTTGGTTTATTATTTCCAATGATGTAATCGACCAAAACAAGGTTCATCTTTCAAGTAGTATATCTCACTGCTCAACAAGAGACACTAAAATGGAACGAACGGGAGAAGGCTGCGTACGAAGGTCAGATTGTAATCATAACGGATAGCAAACTACCAACCATGGAACGGGATTGGGGGAGAATCAAGAAAATCTACCTAGGATCTGATGGTCTTCCCAGAGTCGCAGATGTTGCAACTAGCAAAGGATGTGTCTGTGATCGCAGCATCTTTTTTAGGATTAAATATAAAAATATCAATATCTTAGGACGTGTTCTGTAGTATTTGTAGTTCTGTTAACTTGAAGGTGGTTAGTAGTTTTTATTTTCATAAAATTCTTAATTACCTACCATATTATGTTCTTAATTAATTGAAATGAATACATTATTGAAGAAAAAAAGTGTTTTATAGCCGTACATAGCTATCCGACACTGAACACGAATAAGAAAGATCCTTCCTAAGGGTCCAGAGTTCACATTCTGCGCATTCAACTATGAAATAAACTTCTTACCCCGAGTTTTTGCCAATATACGCGGAGGAAAATCGTGGCACTTTGCTTAACAACTTTGCAAAATATTTTGATTGAGCGGGGGAGTGTAATTATCAAATTCTATGTTTTAAGTTTTGGTGTAGATGATTTTGATTAGAATAACGAAAGTGAAGGTGAGGAGGCCGGTTTTCTTATCAACCATGAAATGTCGGCCTTGTGTCGCTAGTTGACCCGAAGACGACCGAACGTTGCCGACGGCCTTATGACTCCACACTCTTTCTCAAATTGGAGAAACCAGATTTTTTCCATAAAAAATTTCGGTCGTGGAATTCCGTCTTAACGCCCATTCAGTCCCGTGGATTTTCGACCATTAAGTAGTACATTACATGAAATAATTTCATGAAATTGTGTTAGCAACTGAATGAATGAATAGATTCATTCCAAAAGAAAATACATCTCTCTCTGAAAGAAAGTGTAAATGCCCCTAACCATAGCGATGGCCTGTGCGGTTAGGGGGAGTTTAGTTATTTCAGTGGTGCTGTTTAAGTATAATACAAAGAAGGTTCCACAATAATTCATGATTACAATGTACAGTGAAAAAACTAACATCACTTTGGATGTTTATAAATGAACTTGGTATTCATTTCTACTAACATCACTTTGGATGTTTATAAATAAACTTGGCATTCATTTCTATTTGTAAACTCTATCATTACAACTAAAGAACATACATACTCGACAGTTCAGATTGACAGCATTCAATTCCTTCAGAGATCAGCTAAGAGAATACCTTCTTTTTTGCATACATAACGGGAAAAGTTCTTAAGGGTCCACATCTCGTCGGGCAGAGATTGCATCATGTGCGGCATACTAAAAAAAGCGTGTTTCCAGAGGTGATCCAGAGTCGGGTTTTTGGGGCGGGCACAACTGCTTGGGAGGTAGGACGTAGACGTTGTTTTTGGAAATAGTGAAGTGAACTGGGTGTTAGTGTAGAAACATTAGGGACGCCTTTAAATATAGTTGTTGAATGGAAAGCGCATCAACAATATTAAACAAATCAATCGTGGGATATCTTTGGGGTTTTCTGGCTATATCTTGAGAATGGATTTTTTTTTTTTTAGAGATTCAATACAGAGTAAGAAGATCCACTCCAAGCAATAATTCCAAAGCTCATGATGCTCTGAACAAGCGACCTATAAACTATTCTTTACTTCCTTAATTATAAACCCTCGCAATTTATAAAATAAGTCTGTGAACTTTCGAATAAAGTGAAGTATGAGAAAGCTGTAGTGGCAAGGGTTTTTTTTTCCTCGTGAGAATTGAGATGAGAGCGTTGAGGTCAATCTACCTCCATCACCCGCTCAGATTTCCTTCCTATCACGGCCCCTCTGCGGACATGAAATAGTTGTCCCTTTCATCCGAAAAGACCCCAATACAGTTTGCAAAGAATTCTCGAGGGTATTCAATAAGAAGGCCCTGTCCCTCTCCTCCAGGGGCCAAGTCAGTCCGATCCCACAATCACCTTCCTTCCCCCTCACGCACGGAGCACCGCTATACGTCTCTCTCACTCACTCACCGAGGTTTCCTTACTTTTTCTTATTTTTCTCCTCTCTTTCTCTCTCTCTTTCCAGAGATACCCAGTAGAGGATTGGCGATGGAAGGGGGGTCATTCCGATTCTTTGCCCCCGTGCCCCCTCATTCACCCCCTACACCACCAGATACCATCCTCCTAAGGGCTCGCTTCTTTTCTTAAGGCCGAATCCGCAAGCTCTTTCCCTCCTCTCCTCACCTTTTCCCCGCATATTCGGTACTTTTCAAGGAATTCATTACTTCGTGGGCCTTCAGTTCTTTCGTCCGACCCGGAAAATATGGTCTCTCCTTCCCCTTTCCATTCTTTCTTTCTCTCTCTCGCTCACTCTCTGAGGATCTCCTATAGATTTAAAATGTATAGGGTGGGACTTTTTTGTCGTCCGTCGGATCCTATTTTCTAGATGGACTTCACAAAGTGGTTCCGCATCCAGAAGACGATTTCGATGTTCAATACGATCTGTGTCTCGTCCTAACTGTTTCTATCCGTTTAACATTAGAGGGAACAGATTTCGATTAGCAGATAGTTATATAGCGGCTCATAAGAAAAAACGTATCGTCCAGAACGTATGTCGCGTTTTAACCCGATCATCGTCTGACTAAATTGCTGGCAATGGAAGTGATTTAAAGAAAATGCTTCTGGTAAAAAAAGTGTTTGTTTGAAAAATAATATTTTAAAAGACGACTACGCTTGTTTAGAATACATAAACAGCAATATATTTACTGATGTTTTAAATGAGATTAATAGATTAAATTCCGATAATTTCAAACAGCAAGCGAGAGAAAGTGATAGAAACCTATATTAATCCCTTGATATTAATCTTCTTACTCTTACCTTACATTTATGTCGATTAAGATATAAATTAGTCTCAGGTCCCTCCGTATCAGGTATCCGTACCTTATAATCGTATTTTAGAAGTCCCAAAAGCGCTCCGTTCCAAATTTCAGCATCGTAGTCCTTCGACCTTAGACCAATTCCTTCGTGTCTTGTAATCGTCAACGTACTTCATACAAGGGAGATGGTGCTTCGGATGCCTGATAGGTAACTAAGCCCGAACTAACCGTGTTTTACATCACTCCAAGGTCGTAACCGCAGTGCTTCTCAGGGACGTATGGAGGGGGAAATTGACAGCGTAAGATGTGGTGGTGTTTCAGATGAATCAAGAACATAACAAGGACTGTCGAACAATTTTAGTTCGATCAAAAATGATATAGGTGCAGTTCCGTAGCAACGTAGTTTTCTCGAAAAACAAAGAAGGGAAAAAACGGGATCCAAAATGTTGCCCTCCGTGAAGTGCATTCATGGAATCCACTGGCAAATCGAAGGGTGGAAAATTTAATGTAAATTTGAAATAAATTTCTATCTTATGATATAAATATTGAGTATGAAAATGTTTTTATAATAGCTAAAATTAGAACATTTGCATACACTTCCATAGCATCGTATTGGTTGTTCGTGAAAAGCAATAGCAACAAGTTGAAATTATTTTCCGCATGCCCCACAGAAGCTCGGTTTATAATTTCGGCTTCATAGATTAAAAATAGCATAGAAATCAGCTTTAGGGACCAATTAGCTGATCAGAGATTTATGCATCTTGTAGTACCTTCTTACTAGTACGAGTACCTACTAGTTAATATTACCTACCATGTATTGCCTTTTTTTCGCATTATTATTGTTCATTATGTTTAAATAGCAATATTAGTTAATAACAGCATAATAACAGATTTCCTTGAAATTACAGCGGCTTAGGGATCATGAGATGTGATAAAGTGAGAGCATTCCAAAAAGTGGCGATCGATTTTCCTGTAATGAAAACTAAGGGAGTCACACTTCGCTAGTAACGCATTAGTTGTACTTGAAAATCAATAGAAAATAACGTTGCATAGCAAGCGTTACAAAATAGGCGTTACATAAATTTTCACTGTGCTGCCACCCAAAAAAACATTTTCTTGTTATTTAAAAAAAAAAAAAAAAATCTTTAAAAATCAAGTCCTGGCAACGAATTGAGCTAGAACGGTCCGATTGGCGACATTTTCGATGTAGTGCTACCAGATTTGTTTGAATTTTTGTAAAAAATGAAGCTATTACTGACTCCACAAAATTTCAAATTAAAATTTCCGAAAATTTCCTTCATCTAATTCCGTTTTGAGGCATTCTAAAATGAATCCTAGAATTTAACGCTTTTATATATATATATATATAATCAAATCAAATCAAATCAGTCTTTAGTGATAAAGGTAATATACCTATTCAATGCATGGGAGCTATTCCACCTTCCTTAAATAAACATAATTCTCTTGAAAGTACTTGTTAGTATGAGACTCCATTTTTCGTAAAATAAAATAAACAAATATATTATTTCAATTTACTCAAATTTTAAACTAGGTTTTAAACTTAGGTAGGTACATAATTAATAATAAAATTTATTACATTAGAGACAATTACAATTATTACATTAGAGACAGTCTCAGTTAGGCAATCTCCAATCCAGCCTCTTCTAATAATCTAATCTTGAAACGGCGTTTGTTCACATAACTGATAAAATAAGTGCAAAGCATTTTTGTTTCAGCCACACTCTTTCCTGATAACAAATTTACAGTTAAATGTTCCTCACTTATACGGCTGAACCCAAAGAAAGTACGTCTTAAATTCGACAACTCGGGACACTCATAAAAAATATGACATAATGTTTCATCTTTTCTCCAGTTGCATAGCAAGCATCCTTCCCTTTGATCCGCTTCAAACGCTTCTCGCCTAACCCTTCCCCTTATAACGTTCCTATTTGAAAGCCGAAGTAGGGCAAGGATGAGCTTTTCTGCTAGTGAATTCGTCGAGTTAAGGTAGCTTTCTGGAGTATGGTACGAACATGTCAGTTTACTATACAAATTACTGTAGGTGGAATTGAACATTCTTTGAAGATCATCATAAAAAAACTTCATCTTGTAAGTAAAAACCATTTCCTCTCGTTTATCTCTCAGCTCTTCACAATCAAGCCTCCCCCACACCCCCGCGTACCCGATTCCGCATATAATTTCCTTCACCTGTGCAGCCCAGTTGAATTTCTTTAAACTCGTACCATTTTCAACAGTCCTGACCATCTTGTCTAGGCAAATTCGAGGATATCTCTTTAAAGGCATTTTCAATACTTTTATCAGCCAGCCTAGGACTCTGTCAAAAACCTTCACACTCAATCTGTCCCTACCTGTTTCCAGTCTCAGTCCCGGAGTGATCATCGGCAGCAAAAGGGTACTTTTTATGAATCTGGTCTGGACCTTCTCATATATATATATATATATATATATATATATATATATATATATATATATATATATATATATATATAATATATATGTGTGTCATTCCATACGATGACTCTCCTTAGGATTGAGATAAAAATTCAGTTGTGCCTAAAATCAAGCTTTTCAAACGAAAGAATCAGTTTGTTGGCCAAACGTTTTTGAGCGCAGTAAATTAGTCAAATTTCATTAAATGTACAAAAAAAGCGCTTAAAACTGCTGAAAATGGCTAAAAATCTTTAAATTTATTCTTTTTACCAAAATTTTAGTCAATAAAAGTTGATCAACCACGAACTAGGACACTACCCATACAATCTATGCAGAAACATTTACTTGAATTTCATTTATATTTGCTGAAAAATCGATTTAAAATACTGAAAAATTGTAAAAAATCCAATATCTGTTTTGAATTGTAGAAAATTATTTATTACAAGTTTATTTGCCGTATTGTCGGTAGTTGGAAATTGTTTGCCCTCGAAGGGCTCAAATTTCAAAACAATGTAACATGATATAATTCTAAAATCTATAAAAATTTCATACTATGTAATAGACACTCTTTATGGTGTATGTACCCGAAATGGAAATCCTTATATAGGTATTATGGTCGACACGAGCAGCAAACCTACGGCGCAAAACAGTTCTACTGTGGATGGTCCCTCAATTCCGAAAAGTGAAAGCAAAAAAGGAATTAGAGGATGGGGTGTGTGATGGGAGAAAAAAAAACCTACTCAGTGGAAGAAGAAGACAAATGGGTGGGTATAAATAGAATGAAGCCAGGGGAAAGGTACGTGAAGTCAAATAGAAAGAGGTCGCCGACATGCCGGTTAATTGGGGAATAACAAATTCCCCGGGTTTTCATTAGGTTTACTACGGAAAAAGGGGGATGTCGGTGGAAGGTGCATCCATTATTAGCGGAGCACACGGGCTTTACCCCCTTCTCTCACTCACTCCGCTTTCGCCGATCCACAACTCTTTTCCGAGCCCTTTCACTTTTCTTCTGAGTCCACATAATAAAACAGAAGGCCGCGGCTGTGGTAACGGGAGGGAGAGAGAGAGACGAGGAGAGATGAGGGAGAAAAAGGCAGTGATAGAGAGAGAGATGAAGAGAGATAGAGCGAGAGGAAGGGCTTTTCTGTTGATTAAATCAACTTACTTTACCGAGATGGCGGAGAGGGTTTCTGGGAAGGGGAAAAGTGACTTAACTTAACTTGGTGGGATTTTTTTTCCAAGCTACCTCCTGTGAAAATTCACTAAGTTTTTTTTTTTTCTTTTTTTCGCCCTGTGGTAGTTGGGTAAATAATTCCGGATCCCCCCTGTCCGAGGGGCGTCGAAAGGTTAGAGGTGAAGTGAAACTTATTGCGTTAGAACTAAGCAATTCGAGCTCCTCAATAAATGTTGTCTTTAGGCACCGATATTGGAGTGAATCAAAAAAGTTTTATTGTGCTGCATGATCGCGTGATCAAATTTATCTTATTATATTTATGTTAGATTGATTTGCAGTTTTAGCGTAAAGATTAATTATTAATTTTATGGCAAAAAACTCGTTCTAAATAATAATCTGCTATTTTGGATATCAAGCATTTTGACATTTCCGTGTCTCCACAATCCCCCCCCTCGGTTAGGAATTATTACAATTTGCATCACACGAAACGTAATGGAAAAGTGGGAAAACTGAAAATTATGATTATGACTTTAGGGCCCTAGATGATATCTTAAAAATCTCATAACGTTTACCTTACGACAAAAATTCCTACGTCGGTTTTATTTATTTATTTTTTTTTTTTTTTCGTGGAAATAGTCATCATTAGCGAATTTTTGAAGAAAATAAGCTATTGCTCTCGCCTCAAAATTTGTAGAATGTGAATTTTTGAATAACTTTTATGCAGAAATCCGTTTTAGTCTATTCTGAATTATATTCTGAAGTTTAACGCATTTTTTTATGTTTGTATGGTTGTATGTATATATGTATGTGTCATTCCAGACGATAACTGTCCGTAGAATTGTGCTACAAACTTCAAACAAATATTTAAATGTTAAGGACACTAAACGAAAGTTCATGTTCGTTGGCCAGCATGATCGGATTACATTTTCGAGTTGAAATTTTCAAAAATGTAGTCAAAAATTTCAAAATAGCCTGTTTTTTGCGATTTGTTGTGCGAAAATTTTTTTTCAGCATACTAACATGTGGTATATTCGGAATCAGCGTAAAATTTCCTATAAGAATATGTATCAAGTTTTCATAAATTTCAAAGTTGAAAAATCAGTCAAAAATCGAAATAATGCCGTTCGCTAGTTGTAAAAATCGGTAATATTTGCATGAAACATTGTCCCAATTCAGATTGAACTACTCTTATGGAAGTATCCCTGTATAACCAATCCAAGAACCATGCTGTTTAAAGTGTAGGTACTAGGTGCTTGTTAAAAAAAAAAAAAAAAAAAAAAAAAGAAAAAAAAATGTAATCACAACTGATGAGTTTACTCTGTGAAATATTCCGTCCTCCGATTCTCCCGGTCGCTCTCTTTAATGTTTTACGCTCAACTGTTTTAGGACTTGATGTAGCTTTAATACTGACTGTGGCTTAGAAAATATAATATCAGCCATGAAATTATGAAGAAGTTCTATTTATGTACGTACTAGCACGCAGACCCAAGGCCTCGCTCCGCTCGAAATGTCGAAGATTTCTTCAAAAATTCGCTCATGGGGTCATGCTGCATGACTGGACTTTTTTCTTCTTTTTTTACCGCTAACCTCCATAATTTAGACCCTAAAGTTTAAATCAAGGACACCGATCGGAAGAGCGCTAAACTCCCATTACTCTGGTGCAAAAAATAAACGAATAAAAAAAATAATAATAATAAAAATAAAAATGAAAAAAAAAAATTAATTTTTTTCCAGATGGGTCTAAAAATTGACCTAAAAGATCATTTACTGAAATTCCTTCTGTCCGAGGAGAGTCGGAAGGTTAGAGGTGAAGTGAAAAATACTGCGTTGGAGCTGCCTGATTGGGGCCCCCTGATAAATGTTTCCATCTAGAAGTATTTGCTCCTACATATTAGGGTGTTTCAAAAGAACTGCTTAACTAACTAATCATAAATAATGAACCTCTGTTTCCTGTTCATACTGTAACTTACGAAACGCAGCTCAAAAATGAACACGCTGCAAATTATTCAGAAAGGTGTATTATGTATGTTCCACGCAGAACGCTTGTTCATTACTATTTATAGAAGAATAGGTATTATAAATTACCCAAATATAACTGCACAGGCGTTTTTGACGCCTATAGAGGAGATATTTATAAAAGGAGATGAGTATTAAATAAGGCACCTACTCTCTAGTAGTCCTTCTGTATTAACAAGAGCTGACCTAATAACTAAAAGTTCCAGTCATGCAGCATGATCGTATGAGCGAATTTTCATAAACTATCTATCGTACTATAGTATGTTAAATTGCATTGAAGTTGGAGCAATTTTAGTTGACAGAAATGGTTAAAACCCAATTTTATGGCAAAAAACTTATTCTAAATAAAATTCCACTGATTCAAAAGGGATTTTTGATTTTTAAATTTTTTTGCAGTTTTTGCTCTCGCCTCAAAATTTGTAGAATGTGAATTTTTGAAAAAAATTTATGTAGAAATCCGTTTCAGGCTATTCTGAATCATATTCTGAAGTTTTTCATGTATGTATGTATGTATGTATATATGTATGTGTCATTCCAGACGATAACTGTCCGTAGAATTGTGCTAGAAACTTCAAACAAATTTTAAAATGTTAAGGACACAAAACGAAAGTTCAAGTTCGTTGGCCAGCATGATCGGATTGCATCTTCGGATTGGAATTTTCAAAAATGTAGTCAAAAATTTCAAAATAGCCTGTTTTTTGCGTTGTGCGAAATAATTTTTTCAGCATACTAACATGTGGTATATTCGGAATCAGCGTAAAATTTCCTATAAGAATATATATCACGTTTTCAAAAATTTCAAAGTTGAAAAATCAGTCAAAAATCGAAATAATGCCGTTCGCTAGTTGTAAAAATCGGTAATTATTTGCATGAAACATTTTCCAAATTCAGATTGTTAAATCTACAAGATTAGTTTAATAATAATAAATGAGTACCTCTAATTATTTTAATAATTGATTCATGTTTGTCTATCAAAATCATAAACTAAAATTCTCTACACGATCAATAGCGACTGAAATGTCGAAGATTTCTTCAAAATTCGCTCATTCATGCTGCATGACTGGACTTTTTATGGATATTTTAGCAAATTTTAATGACATTTAAGTACGTTTTTCATCATAATTTTGAGCAAAAATTTTTAATGTCCTAGTTAACCGTTGAAAATTTAGTTTTGAGTAAAATTCTGCAAAAAAATAGAAATTTAAAGATTTTTGGCCGTTTTTAGCCATTTTTAGTGATTTTTTGGGTACATTTTTCGAAATTTGACCAATTTAATGTGCTCAAAAATTGTTGTCCAACGAACTCATCCTTTCTTTTGAGATGCTTGATTTTTTGGCGAAAGAACGAAGTTTTTATCTCAATTCTATCGAGAGTTATCGTCTGGAATGACACATACATATATATATATATATATATATATATACATATATATATATATATATATATATATATATATACATATAAAAAAGCGTTAAAATCCAGGAATCATTTCAGAATGCCCCAAAACAGATTTCGATGAAGAAAATGTTTGAAAATTTTTATTTTAAAATTTTTGGAGCCATTGCAATAGCTTTATTTTCCAAGAAAATTCGCTAAAATTTGTGAGGTAAAATAATTCTACGCTTCATGAGTGCGTCTACAGGTGATATAAGCTGTAATTAACTCGACTTCGTGAAATAAGAATTCCGTTGGAATTATACCTATCAGCTGGTACGATCTTCGTAGGGTGCGGCAGAAAGAACTCCCCGATAAATAATGTAAATAAAGAAGCTAAATACACGATCGTTTTTAGTGATTTATAAATTCTACATATAATGCAGTTTCATTTTACGTGGTTTTAAAAATTATGTCACTTAAATGCTGCCCTCCACCGGCGATGCACAAATTTAGTCTTTCACGAAAGTTTGAAATCGCCCTTTGGTTCATGTCGGGCGGCAAAGCGTCCTCTTCTAGGGTTATCGCACCCTTCAATCCCTTCAATGTTCTGGAACGTGTTGGTTTTCCAATGATCCCATAATATTAAAAAAATTCACATGGGGTCACAAATCTGGTAAACGTGGAGACCACCCGATATCACCACGCATGGAAATGAGATTCCCTGGGAACATTTCCCTTAAAATGCCAAGAGAATGACGTGAGGTGTGGGCTGATCGTGACGCTCCGTCTTTCTGAATCCACCAATTTTCGTTTTCATGTTCAGCAAAAAGGTCACTCAATTTTGGCTGAAGAAAAATCTCCAACATGTCACAGTAGGGTGGTTAAAAAAAAAAAAAAAAAAAAAAAAAAAGTTCTAGGATTTCTTGTTCCCTCCTAAATTGTTAGCAAAAAATATTAATCCTAACCACTTTACCTGGGTCGATTTTGGCCAGTTATCGACCGCTATCGTAAACCAACCTCTAAATTGGGGCCGAGGTGATGATTTGAAGGACGGATTTCAATTTTTCCGGGTCAATTTATGGGTTTTCGCAAGCGCTGAACACGATGAACTAATTTATTTTACGCTCCGTCCACTAGTTAACCGGTAAACTGGCCGAGGGCGCTGCTTGAAGATAAGTAAAAATCGAAAATGTCACCGAAAATACTGTCGCCTGGTTAAGAATTGTACTAGAAACATGCTATTATGGTCAGATGCTTTGGCATGTTCTGAACATGATCCCGTTTTTTATTATACTTTTTCGCCGATGATTGCTTCGTTTATCGGCCATAAACCTCAAATTAATTGTAGGGTAATAGACAAATTCACCCTAGTTTCACCAGAAATTATGTCGCTTTGATAATTTAAGGTCCCGAAATACCTTGTTCCGATAAAATTTGGTATTTTCCAGGATACTCGGTACAAAGCCGTTAGTAATTTGGCAAGGACTTGAACTAGCATTGTACTTATTCGCCAAATATAGCGGCAAAATGGAGAAAATAGCTAAAATTTTCCCATTTTTCTGCAAAATTCCTTAGTTTCTATTGGTTTTCCGGGCTCAAATTCGTAGTTCTGAATTGTCTGAACTGTGATTGGATCGTTAAATAAAAAATGATGGAATACAATTGAAAATAATGTAATATTTCCTAAAACTTGCCGTAAACAGGATATAGATGAAACTTTGAAGACTGTTTGAAATTATTTTTTTATGTTTCAATATTTCATCGTGGTAAATTTTTTTTTTTTTTTTTTTTTTTAATTGTATATTTTTATTATATGTTATTCTCGTTAAAATGTTATGTTTAGTGTTCCACGATCATGGATTCTTTCAGCTTATCGACACAGATTGCCCCTGCAGCAAGTGAAACTGAAATTATATTACATTATATAGCAGGGGAAAGACGATTCGATCTTCCCATATCAATTTCAACATGATTGTATCTTTAATAGCTATTGCGCATGCGCCAATATGAAATCCTTGCAACAAGTTTATTTTCCAAATTTTCCATCCGTTTTGAATAAAATTTTCGAAGAATGTGCGGGCTACGGTGTAGACCATGGATTCCCAAACTGGGGGGCGTGAAGACGGGTTAGGGGGGGAGGGGCGTGAGACCATTCGACTATTCTTTGGGGCAACATCGAGCCAACTCCAGGAGCGAGCTCGTTTTTGCCCCAAACTATCATATATCATCCTTGGGGTTGGTAGCAGGAAAGAATTATCTCAAATACCACTGTCCGACAATACAGTGAAACGTCGTATTGATGATATGGCTGAAGACATAAAAAACCAGGTAGTCGTTGTAATAAAACTATCACAATTTTTTGCTATCAAGCTAGACGAGAGTGCAGACGTTGCTCAATGTTCTCAGTTAGTTGAAGATATGTTCGATATTATGTAAATGAATCAATAAAAGACGAGCTACTCTATTCTACAGAGCACACAAAACACCACTACAAAAGCAGATGTGATGAAAGCCGTGTCTGATTTTTTTGACAATCATGGACTCTCGTGGCAAAAACTAATGGGCGTATGCACTGATGGCGCCCCTTCAATGCTTGGTTCTCGCTCAGGCTTCGTGCTGTAAGTCAGAGAAAAAAACGCTTATGTGACTGGGATTCATTGCTTTATACACCGACAAGCCTTGGCAGCCTCTTCCAAACAACCTCAATGTCGTCTTAAAATTATGTATTAAAATGGTGAACTACATAAAAAACAGTGCACTAAATACCCGACTGTTTCAAATTCTTTGTGAAGATTTAGCAACTGACCACAAAACACTGCTATTTCACACAGAAGTACGCTGGCTCTCAAAAGGAAACATGTTGGCAAGACTATTTGAGCTCCGAGATGAAGTAACTTCGTTCTTGGAAAACCAGAAGCAAAATGAGCTAAGCATGAACTTCAGCAAACCTAGTTCTCAAGTAATGTTGGCATATTTGTCAGACTTCCTTGATTCGTAAACAGCCTTTACTTAAAATTTCAGGGTCGAGACTCAAATATCATAACTCATTGTGATGACATCAAGACTTATGTTGAGAAACTACAACTTTGGAGAGAAAAGTATCAGCAAACCCCTGCAACTTTTCAAATTTCCCAAAACTAGTATCAATCTCAGAAGAAACACGCTTCAAGGATGTTTTTGAAGGATAAAACTTGTCAAAACAAGTGTCAAACCATTTGCAGACGCTCACTGATGAATTCATGAAATACTTCCCTGACACTGCTGACGAACTTATTTACAGACTTTCAACAGATCCTTTCCATGTCAACGTTGAACATGTTCCAGAAGCCCTGGAAGAAGAATTTTTGGAAATAAAAAATGATTCTTCTGCCAAATATGACTTCGAAAAAATGAAAAAGTCAACATTTCGGATCAAATACTTCCAATTGTATCCCAGAGTGTCACAGGAAGCTCTTCGGTTATTTTTGCCTTTTTCAATCTTGTGTGAAAAAGCATTCTCAACACTCGTATCAATAAAAACAAAGAATCGGAACAAACTTGATGTTGCTAGTGACTTACGTTGTGCCCTTGCCAAAACTTCACCAAGAATACCAGCGCTAGTAAATAAAATGCAAGCCCATCCATCTCATTATGATTAACTTATTTTTATCTTAAAGGCTACTTCATAAAAGCTACGTGTTATCAAATCGTGTTTTGTATAAATAGCAAATAAAAAATTGTTTTCAGTGTAAAACTTGCATTTTTTTCACATCCATTCATTAGTTATGTAAGGGGAGCGTGGGAGGCACGGTACAAAAAAGTTTGGGAACCCCTGGTGTAGACGGTCCCCTATCAGTTTCATCGTTCTTGACTCAATACTTCACTCTGCGCATGCGCAAACGTAAATTCTTCCGAGCATCATTTTCTCACGCCCTAGTCGTCCGATCTCGCTCAAATTTGGATGATAGTTGGGGGATGACGATTTGATCATTCCGAATCAATTTCAACATGATTGTATCATTAATAGCTAATGCGCATGCGCCAATATTAAATCCTTATAACAAGCTTATTTTCCATAGTTTTCATCTGGTTTAGATGAAATTTTCAGGGAATGCGCGGGTTAAGTTGTAGACGGTCCCCAATCAGTTTCTTTGTAGCCAGATCAATACTTCATTCTGCGCATGTGCCTACACATTTTGTTTCCTAATTAACCAATGATGACATTTCACGCTACTTCTTGATTTACTCTTTTCCGCTATGGAATTTTTCAAGATCATCTAATACTTTTCAATAATCTACGCATTAATGATAGGTAAACGAGGAAGCTAAGTGCCACATCCAACTTGGCAGGTGTTAGCGAATTTTTGAACAAAATTAAGCTATTGCTCTCGCCTCAAAATTTGTAGAATGTGATTTTTTAAAAACTCGGCGCTCCGCGCCTCGCCAGGGGGCAAGCCCCCTGGACCCCCGGTTACCTCTATTTACATACTTCGGACGAAATTATTGAAACACAGAATGTGTTTGCGTTGTCGCGCAACCAAGTGACAACCAAACAAGCGTCATTGTTTACTATTCATTTATAACATCAATTTATATAGTTATAGTATGAAACTACGAAAAAAAAAAACGAAATAAATTCGTGATAAATCAAGAGCTTTCCAACGAATGGTGAACGATTTCTGTGCGATTAAAATGGCGGAAATTCCATTTCCCTACCAACGGCTCGGTTGTACGTGAAAATCATCCGTCACACATTTCGTTCCCATCCCGCGTTCCATTTTCGGCTAGTTAGTCCGTGGCTAAAACACATTCTGTGTTAAAATTGTATGCAGAAATCCGATTCAGGCTATTCTGAATCATATTCTGAAGTTTAACGCATTTTTTCATGTATGTATATATGTATATATGTATGTGTCATTCCAGACGATAACTGTCCGTTGAATTGTGCTACAAACTTCAAACAAATTTTAAAATGTTAAGGACACAAAACGAAAGTTCAAGTTCGTTGGCCAGCATGATCGGATTACATCTTCGGGTTGAAATTTTCAAAAATGTAGTCAAAAATTTCAAAATAGCCTGTTTGTTGCGATTTGTTGTGCGAAATAATTTTTTCAGCATACTAACATGTGATATATTCGGAATCAGCGTAAAATTTCCTATAAGAATATGTATCAAGTTTTCAAAAATTTCAAAGTTGAAAAATCAGTCAAAAATCGAAATAATCGAAGATTTCTCCAAAATTTCGCTCATGGGGTCATGCTATATGACTGGAATTTTTTTATTGTTATGGTGGATGATATTAACATGTATCATGTTTTAGCCCTGGGGTCCTAGCAATTTTTGCGCGTCAATTTTGCGAGTCAATTTTTTTCCGCGCACGGAACATATAGTGTTACAGTGATTTCCGCCTACAACCGAGTCGTTGCTAGGGAAATGGTACTTCGTCGTTTTTCATCCCACAAAATTCGTTGACCATTCGTTCGAAAGCTCTCGATTTATCCAACAATATTATGTTAACTACTGCGAAGTGCGTGTCCAACAAACTGAGTTATGAGCATGGTTATATAAATAATTGTTTACACACGGGTGATCATTCTCAATAATTGGTATTGTGAACATGATTGCAACCGCTTGTTAATTTCTGATCAAGGAGAAAACATGATACATGGTTGAAATTTTTGGTTCTAGAACAGAAATAATCTTGATTTTATGTTATCTTCTGCGAAGTGCGTGTCCAACAAACTGAGTTATGAGTTTTAACATGTATCATGTTTTAGCCCTGGGGTCCTAGCAATTTTTGCGCGTCAATTTTGCGAGTCAATTTTATTCCGCGCACGAAACATATAGTGTTACAGTGATTTCCGCCTACAACCGAGTCGTTGCTAGGGAAATGGTACTTCGTCGTTTTTCATCCCACAAAATTCGTTGACCATTCGTTCGAAAGCTCTCGATTTATCCAACAATATTATGTTAACTACTGCGAAGTGCGTGTCCAACAAACTGAGTTATGAGCAAGGTTATATAAATAATTATTTACACACAGGTGATGATTCTCAATAATTGATATTGTGAACATGATTGCAACCGCTTGTTAATTTCTGATCGAGGAGAAAACATGATACATGGTTGAAATTTTTGGTTCTAGAACAGAAATAATCTTGATTTTTTTTTTTTTTTTCAATTCTTGAATGTTCACAAAGCTTATACTAATGAAAATTCTGACATTACGCAGTGGATTTTGTTACTGGTTATTCGATAGATATTGGAGATTTATTGTGTTTTCAGAAATCGAATCATAATTTCCACGCTCAGTTATGAGTTGGAGGAGGGAGCGGCGGACGCGTCATTATTAGATGTTCCTCGTCAGCAGCTATCCGCTCTCCGCCTCATCACTCACGCCGCTCGGCCCCTCATGGATCCTCCCCAGCCCTCTCCCGCCCTCTCATGGATCCTCCCCATCCTTCCCCGGAGCCTTCCCGCCCTCCCCTCTCACAGCTTCCTTGCACTCATCATCCCCGGTACTAAGACCTCTCGACCCCTCCCCCCTCCCCCTGCTCTCGTTCAACCTCACTACCTCGGAAGCCTCTTCCCCCCTTTCGCCAGCATCATCCCTCATTCGCCTCGTCCCGCCTTCCTCAATCATTAACACTTTCATTAACTTCTCGCTTCCTCCCGCTCTCCATTCAGCCTCCTTCGAGGATCCTTCACCCCCCCCCCCCCCCCCCTCGCCATCATCCCTCCGACCTTTTCAGCCTCTTGAAAATGATGATCACCTCGCGGTAGCGAGACGCCCCAGCCGTCTCTTCTCATCTACATTGCCATCCACGGCCCCCTTTTTTCATCTTTTCTCTTATCTAGAGAATCATTTTTCTAATGACCTATTCTTTTTTATTCGCCACTTCAAAAAATGTTTAATAAACATCACGTGATTTCTCATTTGAATCAAAATGAACCCCAACGAATCCCAGAGTTTGATAATAAATCAATACACCCAAGTTCACGTGATCTTTCACTAACATAATTTGGTGATCTCTTATCAAATTTCAAAGAATGTATCGAAAATCAAACGGTGGGTACAGCTATCGTACAAGTACGCAACTACGAAGGACATTTTATGTCTTTGCGCCCCCTCCCGCACCCGTACCACGTACCTCGTACTTTATTTTTTTTGTTTAAAAATTTTTGTTTGAGTGCACTTCATAAAAATTTTGTTAAACATGAACACAGTCCGAGCTTCATCTCCAAGACTCGTACATCTCCAACAGATAATTCGTTAATTGGTTGTTTGGTCTTAAAATTATGTCTTTATTTATATAAAGCTTGCAATCGTGTTCACAATATAAATTATTGAGAATGATCACCTGTGTGTAAACAATTATTTAAACAATCACGCTCATACCACAGCTTGTCGGCCACACACTCCGCAGTGGTTCACGTAATATGGTTAGGTAAATCGAGAGCTATCCAACGAGTGGTGAAAGATTTTTGTACGATGATAACTGGAGAAGTTAAAGTTCCGTAGCAACGAATCGGTTGTACGTGGAAATCATTAGAAAATTTTCATAACGCTTTCTTCGTCACACCGAACGTCACACATTTTGAGTTATGTGCCATAGTAAAGACATGAAATGTCAAAATGCAGCTTTGTTCTCAAATGGTATGTACTTTCCTACTATTACCTACTTCAAAATCTACCAAGCTAGAAGATGCGTTGTTTTGACTTACGTAATATGAAAAATTTTGTTTCAAAACAATGTCCACTAATCTTTGTCTGTCTGTGGGGTGTTTTTTTGATTATCTCTCTCTCTCTCTCTCTCTCTCATTCTATGTATCAGTGCGTATGTGTGTCTGTTCGCAAATCCTTGTACCCTCCAGAATTTCTACTGTTCCCATCAGATTTTATTGAAGTTTTCAGGAAACCTGCAGGTTACGCTGGAGAGACCCTCCTGTTACTTTCATTTCTCACTAATCAATACCCTCAATTACATGAAATAACGTAAAACCCATGAAGTATAATTTGCTCACGGCCTAGTCATCTGATCTCGCTCACATTTTGAGAGTAGTTTCGAAAAGTCGGTTTTTAAAATGAAACTTAAAGGGGGGCCTATTTTAATGTATTTAAAATAAACATTTTCCGTACTTGAACTTCAAAATCTATACCAAATTTGATAATGCATTATTTTTACTTTTGGGGTATAACAATTTTTGTTTCAGAATAAAATTTGCATTCATGTGTGTGTGTAGTATTTCCATGTCTGTGTATCTCTCTCTCTCTCTCTCTTTCTCTTTCTGTCTCTGTATAAGTGTGTCTCTTTCTGTTGCCTTAGGGGCTCGTCTCAAAAGTTCATTTTTGCGAAACCTTGTATCAACCAAGATTTTGTTGAAGTTTTCAGGATATGAGCGGGTTATGCTGGAGATGGTCCCCCAATGAGTTTCATTTCTCACAAATCAAAACTTCACTCTGCGAGTGAACAAACGTAAAACCCATAAAGTGTTATATCCTCACGGTCTAGTTGATTGATTCCGGTAGACCGGAAAAGACTGTTTAATCATCCCATATTAATTTCATCACACAAAAGTGATAACACTATTTCCTCCACCTGGGTAGACTCGAAAGGGATACAAATTGAAAAATGCCAACAGTAAGATTGTCGAATTATCAATCCCACTGAAAATCCATGCCGAAATTAGACATTCAAATTTTTTAAACTTTTCAAGAGTTCAAATATAGACGTGAAAAAACCTAATGAGTAATCCAAGGATAAATCAAACTAAAGTTATTGGTATTATTAATTATTCTTTATTACACCCAAAGAAGCTTTGTTCCAAAGTTCATATTTTCTCAGATAGAATAGGAACAATGTTAGCGAAAGAGCTCACTCTGCTGATTAGAGAGGTTCTGTAAGATGTATTTAAATTCGTCCACAACCAGAGGGCTCCTGTTCAAAATTTCAGCATCTTAAGTTGAATAGGGACAAAATAAGCTGCTGAGCCCACACAGCTGATTTAGGTTAAATGGGTATTTTCGTGGAAATAGTCACCATTAGTGGATTTTTGAAGAAAATTAAGCTATTGCTCTCGCCTCAAAATTTGTAGAATGTGAATTTTTGAAAATTTTTTATGCAGAAATCCGTTTTAGGCTATTCTGAATCATATTCTGAAGTTTAACGCATTTTTTTATGTATGTATGTATATATGTATGTATGTGTCATTCCAGTCTACTGTCCAGACTACTGTCCGTAGAATTTTGCTAGAAACTTCAAACAAATTTTAAAATGTTAAGGACACAAAACGAAAGTTCAAGTTCGTTGGCCAGCATGATCGGATTACATCTTCGGGTTGAAATTTTCAAAAATGTAGTCAAAAATTTCAAAATAGCCTGTTTTTTGCTATTTGTTGTGCGAAATAATTTTTTCAGCATACTAACATGTGGTATATTCGGAATCAGCGTAAAATTTCCTATAAAAATATGTATCAAGTTTTCAAAAAATTCAAAGTTGAAAATCAGTCAGAAATCGAAACAATGCCGTTCGCTAGTTGTAATTGTAAAAATCGGTAATATTTGCATGAAACATTGTCCAAATTCAGTTTGAACTACTCTCATGGAAGTATCCCTGTATAACCAATCTTAGAACCATGCTGTTTAAAACGTAGGTAGTAGGTGCTTTAAAAAAAAAAAAATAAATAAAAATAAAAAATAAAATAAAATAAAGTATTCACTACTGATGAGTTTACTCTGTGAAATATTCCGTCCTCCGATTCTCTCGGTCGCTCTCTTTAATGTTTTACGCTCAACTGTTTTAGGACTTGATGTAGCTTTAATACTGACTGTGGCTTAGAAAATAATCTATGAATATCTACCTACATTTGTCTTTAAATCTACAAGATTAGTTTAATAATAATAAAGTATGAGTACCTCCTAATTATTTTTAATAATTTGATTCCATGTTTGTCTATCAAAATCATAAACTACAATTTCTCTACACGATCAATAGCGACTGAAATGTCGAAGATTTCTTCAAAAATTCGCTCATGGGGTCATGCTGCATGACTGGACTTTTTTTTAGAAAGTCAGGCATCTTTGCTGAAATCCTTTCGCGATTCTTCAGCGAAATTCAACTTGCGATCCTTTCTGCTGAAGCTAATCAGTGGCATTGTTTTTTAGCTAAATAAGTTTTCCTTCGGAGACAAACTACACCGTGTGTTCTCAACCTACTCACCTAATTTATTCGATAAACATAGCGGTTGCTTACCGCCGCCACACATCCACCTGCGCCCGATACATCGGTTATTTTCCCAGTTCGCTCCACCCATGAAAATGCGCGCGTTAAAACAACACGAAATCTCGTCGTAACAACCGCGGAAATTCCACTTTGCGAAATTCCTCTCAATAAAGATATCCGATATAGAGCCATCCCTGAGAGCCCCAGGTGTACAACTCTCCAAATATTTGTTCGAAATTAATAAGGTATTACAACGGTCCTGCGGTTAGGGGCTAGGAGTTGAGGAAAGTGGTTCTTAATTAAAATGAAGTTTAGTCGGGAGTAATTTCAGAAGATTACTTCGGAAGACCGTTTCCTGAGTTTATCAGCCTCAGTTTACAAATTTGTAAAACAACCGACATGTTTCGTTAGAGCAATCGATATCTGGATCCTCCCAAGTATGTACTCTAATTCATGGAAATCTATATTGGACTCTTGTATTTTTCTCTTGTATTTGACTCTCGTATTTTGCTCTGGGGAAACTCCTGTCATGCTGCCGAGGTTTCTAAGCTTCAAAAAAGAGCAGTTCGAATTTTGAGGGGACTGAATTGGAGTCAGAGCTGCCGTAGTCACTTTAGAGACCTCGGGATTCTCACAATTCCAAGCTACTATGTTCTGAATTCCCTTCTGTTTGTTCGGGAGTGTACTGACTCAATTATAGAGGTAACGATGTTCATCAATATCCCACCAGAGGCAATAATAGTTTACGCCCACCAGCTGCTCGCCTTACGACAACGTTGACAAGTGATCCAGTACAGATGGGGACTCGTCTTTTCAATTGCCTGCCAGTACAAATTCAAATGCTTCCATTTAAATAGTTCGAAAGTACTTTATGAAGTGTCAAGTTTTTTTAATGTGAATTGGAGGAAATATGTACCTGACTAAGTTTTTACCTAAAGATTCTCTAACTATTTTATTATATTTTTAATTGTGTCAAGACTTAATTATCAGTGTGTTGTTATATTTATTTTGTATTTATGTATTTTGTATACCTGACGTTTGTATTGCCTCATTTAGGCCTTTACAAAATATATCTATCTATCTATTGTCTTTGTTTAGTGGTCATCTAGCCATCTAGCTGCACTAAACTTAGAATACCTCAGGGGCATAGAATCAGCCTCAGGGCCAGATTCACGATCTGAGCTGAGAGATTTTGTTCTTCCCGTAATTTTCTCCCGTTTATTCCAAAAAACTGAAATACCAACTACGCATGCGCGAATTTTCGTGTCAAATACGTCGTAGTACCACGCTTGTACGGCCAAGAGGCTTGCTTACGGTTAAGCGGAAAAAATGCTTTCGTTGGAATCCCGTCATAACCTGATGCAAAGGTGACCACAGTTTTAAGAGTAGGTATTTGTTCTCCCTCTGACTGCTGTCTAATTACTTTTCCCATTTTCACAATTTGTCGATAAAAGTAGAAACCTGTGGTGTATATAATTGTACTATTAAATCGAATTCCTTTAATTACGTGAAAAAACTAGCTACTTTGTCCGACACCCACAAATCCTGTTCAACTACTTGCGGGAGTTAATGTAGGTGTCGATACTTTTTCGATTTTAAAGTAGGTTCCTGTTCTTCTTACATTTCTTACTACAGAGTTGTATCTGCCAACATAAAGATTCAAACAACGAGCTGGTTTTTGTTTATATAATAAGTTTATATATTAAAGCTGTTAGCAGTTCAAAAACAAATTGTGTAGGTTGATAGTTGAATTTGTGATAGGTACTTACTCAGATCTTGAAAATTTGATGAAGTAAGGAAGGCACTCAAGACGAACTATTCCACGAGGCTTGATTAAGTAAACCTGATGCAGGTTGATGAAAATTTAATTAATTAAATTTTTTATCCAAGTACTAACCAAGCTCGACGTTGCTCAACTTCGGTGATCAGATGAGAAACGATATATTCTACGAGATACGCGCGTTGTCGAAAAATATTTTTTCCTAGGCCGTAGGTCTGTTATAACAATTACTCGATCCTAGCTATTCCTTGCCTGTATAGATAGCTGACGACGCAGTCAGTAAAATGGGTTCAATCTTCTACTAGATCTCAAATTCAAGAGAATCGTTGACTCTGAAATACAAGAGAGACTTCAGCGTGACGATAGAGTTTGGTTATTCGTGTATTTAGGTGTAGAAATACGTGAAGAGCCCATCCCACTTGTCTTTCGTTTTTAAAAATGTAAACAAAAGGCGTTTGCCATCTTGTTGCGTAGGAAGTAATTTATTCCTAATTGACGTTTGCGAAACCCCGTACTTTCAACGCCTGGTGAAATCCCGACTCAGAATTTCTACATCACCTCCCCCTCATCTGTTTAGCTTTTACAACCAACGCCGTGACTCATGTTTATTTTGGGCTAACGAACTGTTTTCACTGCATATTTAACCCATGTTCAGTAATTATGCCTCACACCCCCTCCTTCTAAAAGAGAGGAGACTCGGGAAGTGATTATATGCTTTTCGTCCCTATGTAGGCAGCTGGAAGGGGGGTGAATCAACTTCGTCATTTTAGGGGTAGGCAGGACATGAGTTTTTCACGTGTCCCGTTTTAAATGGTAATCCCAATTAATTTAACGGCGTCTGGAGCCTCTTTTTTCCTTCCTCGTTGCAGTAAATTCGTTGACTGAGGGGGTGTTTCGGCGAAATTAAGCATAAAACTGGACGAATTTCCTACGGCCTAATTGAGGGTAAGGGTGAGCTTCTAATATGTTTTGTCCAGTTATGGGATGTTTGTTAAAAAAATTACGTCCCACATCTTCCATGTTTTGGTTTTTCTCATTCTTTCTCTTCCTCACTACCGGAAAGAAGGGAAGCTTTCAGTTATTTGTCATACTCTACAGATGTTCACTTCTGCTCTCGATCGCATTATTAGCGGGGATCCAATTATTTCATCACTCTATATTATACAAAATACTCCTAAGTCAACTATTGTAGTTTTCTCACTCGCCTCGCTCGCTCGGGGTGGGATGTATAGATGTGATGGGATGTTACTGTTGAGTCCATCCCGAGTCTGTAGGATAAACCCCGTTGAAATCCGAAGTGTGTAGACGCAAAAACACGCATTAAACGGGGGTCCCACCACCCTCCCGCCATTCAGCAAGGGGTAAAAGATTCTATAGCCAAATGCTGCCAGTGCTGCAGATATTTTTGGACTCACAATCGCTATGATCAAGTACTCAGCTAATTGTTTATTATAGTTCTCATTAGCTTGTGTTTCAGGGCAGGACACCATCCGAATTGTTTGAAATTCTCAGCTGTCACCCTCATTCCGAAGAAAGGCGAATGTTCAAATTACGAAGACCACAGACTTACTTCAAAATTGCCTATCCAAATTAAGATTAACCACTTGGTCCTTCGTCAAATCCAGAAGTACTTCAGTGCATTTTCAATAATACACCACCAACAGTTAGGGTTTAAGTATGTCATTGGCTACGATCCCGTTGGTACCTGGTGTTTTGAATCATCTTGAGGACCACAAGCATATAGCTATCCGTTTCCACATAAGTTCATATAATAAGCTACTGATGCTGGCCCTTTATGGTTTTGGAAAAACACCCCGAAATGTTTCAAGATTATTTTTTGGGGTGGAGTCAAACAGTATTTTGTAATGGTCTTTTTTGGGTGCTGCTTCAATCCCTCGTGGGGTAAAACAGGGTTCAGTCTCGGGATCGACTTCGTTCCTGCTATATAAATGATCTTGCTCACCAATTTCAATGTTGAGAATAAGATATATTGCTATTTGCTTATGATATGACTGTGGTGGAATATGACGTTGAAGGCGTGGAATATTGACATGTGAACCTTTCAGCCAGTCTGCATCTTAAGATACCTTGGTAAGATCTTGGTGTTCATAAAATTCTTTGATGTTAAATAATGTTGATTGAAATCAAGAAATGAAATTTTGCTTGAATGGCATACCCTAGAGAATGTGGATCTCCTGGGTCTCAGGATTGATAATCGACTCTCCTGAGCATACCATCTGAATCCCGTCTCATCATGTTGAGCCTCATGCAATTATAGCCCTCCGTCGCCTTTCAGGTTCAGTTTCGATGCCGGTTTTACTTGCCGTTTTCGTTGCTCTATTCATGAGACGAGCATATCTTACGGTGTAATCATATGGGGTAGCTCGGGTGGTTCCCTCTCCATATTTGGGCCACAGAAGGTAGCAGTGAGAATTGTCTTAGGTCTTGGTTTCAGGGAATGTATTAAAAACCTTTCAAAATTTTGTTTACTATTTATTCCCGCACTGTTTGTATTGGGCTGTCTCAAGTTTGTGAAGATCAGGCTAGAACCAATCATCAGTAACGAGCATAATCACAATTACAGTACGCGTTCATCTAACTGTGTTCTTAGAATTAAAATTACTCGGAACGGTTTGAATTTCTAACATTAGTTTGTATTGCAGAAAAAGTAACTAGTTGATAGAGAGGGGAAAAAAACAAAAAACACGGAACATGAAACATGCTTTCTTCCCTCTAATTCGGAGTCGCATTTTTGTACTTTCCGCTAATTCGGGGTCCCATTTTCCCATCAATGGACTGCGACTGGATGCGCTTAATGCAAAACTAATTAGCCTGCCACCATACGGCACAACTGTAACCATGATTACCACGTCAACCAAGTGACAACAAAATAAGGCTTACAAGTGGCATAATAATATAGTTTACTAACCTTTTATTACATCGCATTATTGGGTTAATATTCTGTAAATGCATATAAAACTACGACATAAATATCTTACTTATCTTCAGTGAAATGAGAGCTTAACAACGAATGGTGAACGATTTCTGTGCGATGAACACTGCGGGAATTCCATTCCCCAACCAATGCCTTGGTTGTTCGTGAAACTCATAAGAAAATTTGTGTGACAGTTTTTCCTGACATAAGAAAGTGACACTTTTGGCCAGTTAGGTGATGGCTAAAGCATGTTCCATGCTAACTTTTGGTGTCCTAAATTTGATTGTAACTGTTAATGTGATTATAAAGTGCTGAAATTTCAATTAAAATGACCCTGTATATAATGCAAAAGTCCGAAAAATTCGCTCATGCAGTCATCCTACTCTATTCGGAGGAGTATAAATAACTATTAATTAGCTCAGATTTTATATTCATTTAATTCAATTTTTTTCCTCACTAAATTGATGATTTTTTCCTCACATTTCTCGCAATATTTATTTGTAGTGTAGATGCAGAGTAGTTGTGGGTTCCCGGACCCGGAGCCTCGTTGCCTACAATTTAGTGAATTTTCATAGAAAATGAAACTGTTGCAATGGCTCCAAAAATTTTAAAATCAGAGCTTCTTGAAAAATTTCTTTATTGAAATCCGTTTTGAGGCATTCTAAAACGAATCCTAAAGGTTAACACTTTTTCATGTCTATATATATTATTATTTGGAAGACTTTATTGCCATAAAATTTCAAAACAATTTGACAGTAGGTACTTATACAATAAGGTAATTTACGAAAGTTCGCTCATACGATTATGCTGCATGACTGGAACTTTTCAATTTTGTTTAGTCCTAGTTTATGTGTGTATTTTTACGCCCACTTGGATTATGCCAAAGTCTTTTGATACATCGTTGACAATAAAGACAACAAGTTTCTTATTTCCACTACTACTGTTTCATTTAAAGTGAGATATGGTTCGTAAACTGAAAAAAAGAGTATTCCACTCCTCGGCTGAAAGGCTATAAACTGAGATGAACTCCAAGAGGCAACTTCACTAAAAACGAACCGAGGATTATAAAAGGAAGGATGAGCTGGGGAAAGGATTAGGAAGAGGGAGCATCCTGAAAGACAAAGAAAACTATAAAAACACAACACGCCGGAAGATTTGTAGCAGTTACTAAGCGACGCCAACCCTGAAATACTGCAACGACTTAAGTTCGTCGAAGTACACTTTTAAAGCTGAAAGTAGCGTTTTAAAGATGGTTTATGATACGCCTAAAGAGAGACGGTCGGGTCGAGCGCGGTGTTTTCAGTGATAGTGGGGAAAGGGGTTCTTCTTACCAACTGGGCACGAATTTTCGGGATGCTTTTGTTTAAGAAACGAGTGGGGTTACGATTCTTTACTTTCAAGATTATTTGTTTTATTGGTGTGGTTGACGGTTGTTTGGTTTAATCTATATCTATACTATTTATAAGAATGAAACTCCGTTTGTTTGTCTGTCTGTCTGTCGTGTCTATGCACGGCCAAACGGCTGAGTGGGGAGAGTATACGAGTGGGGGGATCTTCTTGGGATTTTCCGATAGGGGGAACGAGCGAATTTAAAATTGTCTAATCCCAGCCGAACCATGGGCCGTACGGTGGGAGGGGGGTCGAAGTAAGAATTAATGTGCGCTTTTTGGACATCCCCCCCCCCCTCCACCCCTCTAAACGGCCGTTGAGAATTCCGGAAAAATACCGGTTTCGTAGGTTTTTGAACGAGGAAGACGACGGCGCGATCGGATCGCGAAAAAAGTATCGGGAAATGCGTCAAAAAAATGCGAGAGTACGGACCCGTTTTCTCGAAAAGTCCGACGAAAACTACGTTTTTTTTTTCGATTAAAATATATCCCGTAAAGGTACGTTTTTCGGAACGGTTTTTGCGGGCGAAATAAAGGTTTGATCCCGTCGAATCTGAATCCGAAATCGGATATCGAAAAAAGTGACGGGAACTCGGTCAAAATGCGAGAGGGAAGCGATGGGAAGCGATTAATAGCAGAACTTAATCGACCCCGGCGCCGTTTCACAATATTGCGACCAGGCCTACGCACTTAAGTCTTGAAGGGACTCGATGACTCATTTCAACGGAATAAATACCTATTTCTCCCTACACATATGCAGCAATACCTTGCGAGTGAAGCGAGCAACATCCCCTAATAAACTTTTTGAGGTTCCACGTAGTTTTATAAGACTTAATTTGTTTGTAAGAATTCCCAACAGAAAAAAACTTCTGCCAAGTTGGGTGGGCAGTATAACTTCCTCAAGCGAGCGAAGCGAGCAACATCTCCTACATGTTTCAATTGTTATACATCGCATGTATACAGCCACACTTTGCGAGCGAAGCGAGCAACATTCCCTACATACCACACTTTGCGAGCGAAGCGAGCAACAATCCCTATATGCCACACTTTGTGAGCGAAGCGAGCAACTTAACGGGGGGTCCGGGGGGCTTGCCCCCGGGCTGGACGTGGAGGCGAGCGTAGCGAGCCGGAGCGGCTAGTATAGATATGTTTTTTAGCTTGAGGTGAAGTGAAAATTCGCGTGACCGGAATTTCCTGACCAAACCCCGATAAGCGATTTTGAATTATTCCATAGGAGAGTAGATAACCAGAAATGGAAGTAGACAACTTTTTAGCGTGGGGACCTATTGCAAATAAATAAAATTAATTATAAAAACTTTCACGCTACACCAAAGTGCGAGACTAAAATTTGCCAAGGGGGTAGCGGAAAAACAGTCACTGCCTAAACCTCTCCGAAAATAAAAGAAGTTTGTGCGAGAAGTTGACTATATTTTCCAGGATGATGCCCTCTGAATTAACGTGTAACTATTATGTGAGTTATAATGTAATAACTATTGCACACGCGCAAAACAAAAAGCACATTAAATTGGTCAAATTTCAATAATCTACCAAAATAAATCACTAAAAATGGCTAAAAACTGCTAAAAATCGTTAAATTTATTGTACAGTTTTTAATTTCATCATTGGAGGGGTTGAATGGAGGAAATAGTAATAAATCATGGTGTTTCAACAATTATTCTCCTCCGATTTTCGCGATTTTTGTTCAACTTTGGTCTAGTTTTGGATCGCATATCATAAATTTCTAGTTTAATTATGAAAGGGGGTGAATCGAGGGGGTAACAATAATAAATCATGATGTGTCAACCAATATCGTCAGATTTTCATGATTTTTTTCTACTAGTTTTAATTTGCTCGTTCCGATCAATTCGTGATTTTTATCATGATTAAGATTATCATCATAGTACAAGGTCTTGTATGATTGTTACTCCGAAATGGCTAATTTATATAGCGAGTCATTTCTCTTAGGATCAAAGAACCTCCTCCGCCCTCCGGTGCTTCCTTCCCCAGACTTTTGTTACAGATTCCGTTGTAGTCAACATTTCGTCGGGCCATTCTCGTTTATATCTGCTCATCAAACGGGCTTCACTTTCCGGCCAGGGGAGGGAAGAAAGAGCGGATAAAGGAGGGGTAGGAAGAGAAGGAGGTCGAGCCATATAAATAATGAATGCGTCTTCCCTCACCCTTCTGCTCGGTAATCTGTAAATGGGCCTGAGGTTGCTTTTGTTTTTGTACTTTCCTCCCTTTTTCAAACGCCGCCCGGAACTCGCCTTTCGAGGTTCCTGGCGTCGGCGTCGTGGCGAGCATTTCTTACCAGATCTGAGTGATTGCGTGGAATTTCTGGCTGAGCCATGGAGGATGTTTACCTACTTCCATTTTTCTCGTGGAGCTCAGAATATCGTTCTACCCTGTTGAACACAGACAATTGAATATTGGCAACATCTGTTTGTTCATTCATATAAGGTGTTGGTCAGGAATTGCTTGGTTTTGGGAATAGGTACCCATGATTTTGACATGTCTGTTGGTGGGGGTCAATGTATAAATTTCGTGGGATTTCTTCCAACCCAAAAAATTTAATGTTTCAATATATATATATATATATATATATATATATATATATATATATATATATATATACATTTGATTGTTCCCCTATTTATATAATAAACTTAATTTGATATTTTCACAGATAAAAAGAAAAAAGAATGAAAAAAAAAAAAATGAAATAGTGAAAAATTATGTTTTAAAATCATCTAATATTTACTTTGTAATGTTGAGCATCGTTTAACTTTTACTTTATAAGAATTAATTCAAAATTAGTAAAAAAAAAAAAAAAAAATTATTTTATTAAACCACACACTTTTTCAATTTGTGATATAGTTGCCAAAACCGGAGCCCTTGTCAAAATAACAATAACAAAAATTTAAAAATGGTTTTAAATCAAAGAATACTCATTCTAGTTTCATATATAATATAATTTAACAATCACAATACAATATAATACAATAAGATGAAGATTTCAATTTCAGAGAATGATACAGAATCTATTTTAAACAGGGTCCGGGTTAGGCAACAACAGGGGGTCCGGTTTAAGCGAACAATAAACTTTAACCTTGCCATTCAAGAATATATATAGATATAAAGGCTTACCTGAAAATATCTGGGAAAAATAACGAAAACTGTAGCACTGCTCAAAAACTTTTTTCACTATCAAAACATGTAATAGTGAACTGATAAGGAACAAGTGAAGTGGGCGATGTGTGCGCTCCATTACATAGTGGTAGATGCCTAAACTACTGTTTACAGTTGAATAGGATAGAGTTCAGGAGAATGCAGTGTCAGAAGACCAGGGGTCCACTTTAGGGTGAGGGGTCCGGTTTAGGGTACTTCCCCCCCCCCTCTCTCTCTCTCACTCTCTCTCTCTCTCTCTCTCTCTCTCTCTCTCTCTCTCTCTCTCTCTCTCTCTCTCTCTCTCTCTCTCTCTCTCTCTCTCTCTCTCTATCTATCTCTCTATCTCTCTCTCTCTATATATATATATATATATATATATATATATATATATATATATATATATATATATATAGGGAGAAATCGGCAGCTCAATATGCGAGTGGATAACAATTTTTGTAGGTGGAAGATCCACAGAGTTACATTTCTCTAGGAACCGGGATTTTTCTAATGATTTCCTATTGAAAAATAGTTGAGTAAACAGTAAACGTCGTCAAGTTGATTTGGAACGTCTATTCAGTGCATGGAGCTATAATTTGCTATTTAGCCTCCTTAGGACTTGTACTTGATGATGCACAGGGCCTGAATTAGCTGAGCGGCCACAAAAGCAACTTCTAGGAATCAATTTCTATGAAGCTACGATTCGTTATGTAGCCTTTTTATGAATCGTACTTGATGAAGCAGGAAAAAATAGACGGATGTGGACTGCGTTTGACAAAGGGGATTTAACTAGAACTGAATTAGTTTAAAAAGTGGAAAACAGACGAAACTTGTCAAGTCCACTTTCGATTTTGCACACTTTTTTCTGCTTATCTTACTAGTACGAATACTAAATTGGCGTGATGAATCTTTCTGTCAATTACTAATATCCCCTAGTTCTTACAGTACCGCCAGAACCAAACCTTTACCACATGTCCATGAGTGATTGACAAAGCGATGCGAGGACGTACTCCGGTGCGACGAATCGCTGATCGCCCCTCCCAACAAGCCCAAGTGATGAACCCGTTTGGTAACTAATCCTGTTAAAATCCCCGAAGACGACGTAAACCCTTCCTGTAAAGACGTTGTCGAGAAGAAATTAATTGATCCACTAAAAGCCATAAAACTTTGTCATTAATGAAGCTGAAAACTGACTGAAAAGAAGTGCGAAACGCGGGGAGACCTCGCAGAAAAGGTGAAGTGGAGAGGAGAGTTTTAGCCGCGCAAAATGTTTTAATTATGTTTTGGAGGGTTCGTTAACTCCTACTTGAGTTGGCAATTTTCAACTTGTTCTTGGAGGGCCTTCGAGCCCCTCCCTCCTCCACTGTTCGTCTCTTCGGAGATCACCGCTTTTCCCGTTCCTTAATTATGTATCCGATAATTAGTGAATGAAAATCTCGGGGTCGAAAAAGACTTTCCATTTAGTCATGCCCCCGCACAAAAATACATTTTTTAGAGCACCTCCTTGAATCGAACAAGGGGGTAAAGATACAAAAAGGAAAGTCATAGTTTATTCCAGTAAAGTATTGTTCAAACAAATTTGTTCTTGGATTGTTGACCCAAAATCAAGTTTGCTGACAATTTGTTCTGGTTTTTCACTCAATTATTATCACAAGACTTGGATCATTTAGGTCCTGAAAAACTGCGAATTCCTGCGAATTCTTACGCCATTTTTTAAATAATACTTATAAACTTATGAACAAGTTACGGTTTTCATGCATTGGCTGAAATTCGCGAAAGTTCATTTATTCATATTACGGGTTAATTTATTCATATTCATTTATTCATATTTATATTTATTGGGAAAGCCCATTTAACGGATTACAAATGGTCACACACCAAACAATACGATAATAAAATAATAATGGAATTGAAAAATGGAGGAAGAGTATTTAAAAAATATATATAAATGAGTCATCCGACGACGATCTGACAGCGAAAGGTTGAGACGTGAGTCTTTTTGTATCATTATTATTTTTTTTCCTCAGTGTAATTTCATATATATATATATATATATATATATATATATATATATATATATATATATATATATATGCGCGAAGCGCCGAGTATAGATTAGGGGGGTCCAGGGGGGCGAAGCCCCCCTGGCGGGGTCAAGGGGCGGAGCCCCTTGCGAGGCCCGAAGGGCCGAGTATATATATATATATATATATATATATATATATATATACATATATATATATATACATATATATATATATATATACATATATAAATGCAAAAAATCAAATGAAAGAAATTCATACGCACAGCGAGGCCAAACGGCCTACAAACGGAAAAAGCGCGATAGCTTGAAAATTAATAGACATATTGACTTGGGAATGGTTTTATTCAATGCAGGATAGAAATATACAACAGAAAAGAGAGGAAAAATATATTAGCGAATCCCCAGTCACGCAGCTTGGCAGTGTGAGCGAATCAGCATAAGAAAAGAGGCTAGACTTTGAAAATTGTGCTAAAAAAGGCAAAATTGCCAATTCCATCAGTATACCAGAATTTCACGGACAATAAAACATCCAACTGCATTAAAATACCCTTCGCTTTTCTACTTAGGCGATGATGTCGATTAAATGGGCAGAGAAAATTTCACCGCTTTTGAAGATATTCAATTGCCACATGTAGTACATGTTTTTGGGGTATTTTTCTCGTGCTAAACCTCATAGTAATGTTCATTAATTGATATTTGCAACACCAATTTGGGAAACACCAAAAAATCGGCCAGAATTGCACTTACTTTACTCATTTTCACACAGCACGAACCGTACAAAAATGCAGTTTTTTCGGTGTTTTTCCAAGATGGTGTTGCAACTATCAATAAATGAGCATCATTGCGAGGTTCAGCACGAAAAAATACCCCAAAATCATGTATTACATGTGGCGATTGAATATCTTCAAAAACTCAGAATTTCACAATTTTTGCACTTTTAGAGTGGAATTGAGCACTTTTGGAGCGGCATTGCACCCGTTTACGCGTACTTAATGGTGGTTCCTATTTGAAAAAAAAAAAAAAAAAATTAATGTCATTTGAGCCACAAGTGGCGCTTGCGAAAGTATTTTTATATATATATATATATATATATATATATATATATATATATATATATATATATATATATATATATATATATATACATATATATATATATATTCATCGTAAAAAATTGGAACCAATGCCATTCTTCATAATTTTTTACGTAGATATCAGGAAAAATACTTTCGCAAGCGCCACTTTTTTTTTTTTTTTTTCAAATAGGAACCACTTTTAAGTGCGCGTAAACGGGCGCAATTCCGCTCCAAAAGTGCTCAATTCCATTCTAAAAGTGCGAAAATTGTGAAATACTGAGTTTTTGAAGATATTCAATCGCCACATGTAATACATGATTTTGGGGTATTTTTTCGTGCTGAACCTCGCAATGATGCTCATTTATTGATAGTTGCAACACCATCTTGGAAAAACACCGAAAAAACTGCATTTTTGTACGGTTCGTGCTGTGTGAAAATGAGTAACGTAAGTGCAATTCTGGCCGATTTTTCGGTGTTTCCCAAATGGGTGTTGCAAATATCAATTAATGAACATTACTATGAGGTTCAGCACGAAAAAAATACCCCAAAAACATGTAGTACATGTGGCAATTGAATATCTTCAAAAGAGGTGAACTTTTCTCTGCCCATTTAATCGACATCATCGCCTAAGTAGAAAAGCGACGGATATTTTAATGCCGTTGGATGTTTTTTTGTCCGTGAAATTCTGGTATTCTGATAAAATTGGCAATTTTGCCTTTTTTAGCACAATTTTCAAAGTCTAGGCTTTTTTCTTATGCTGATTCGCACGCACTGCCAAGCTACGTGACTGGGTATTCGCTAATATATTTTTCCTCTCTTTTCTAATGTATATTTCTATCCTGCATTGAATAAAACCATTACCAAGGCAATATGTCTATTAATTTTCAAGCTTTGGCGCTCTTTCCGTTTGTAGGCCGTTTGGCCTCGCTGTGCTTATGAATTTCTTTCATTTGATTTTTTGAATTTATGTTTCTAGTAACGTGAGCCAACAAATTTTGAAGTGGTGTAAGGGGGGGGGGATGTTCATTTTTGTATTCATATTTTTTTCTCTCTTCACATGTTCATTATTGAAAATACCAAAATTGTCGACGAACTCTCCCTCGTCTGACCACGATTTCACCTACCTACCGCGATTTCTGTACTCAGATGGATTCGTCATCGCGGTGAGAACGGCGTTATAAATACTAAACCTTCACGACCGGTAGGAGTTGCAGGTTTGTGTCGCCTGTCATTTTTCCCATTACCATTAAACCACACAGTAGTCGAATGGTGTTTTATTTTTTAAAACTTTATATTTATTATATAATTATAATACTTTTCTATTCATCCATTTCTCAACTTTTTTTTAATAAAGTAAAAGAAAAAATCCCTTCCCAGTTCTCTTTTCCTCTCGTTAAAATCGTTAGCCTTAATAGACCCTTACAAGCATATAATTTCGCATTGTTATTCCTTCGTCATAATCAATTAGTAGTCACGACTCTGGGCCGGTGGCTTAATTAAATTTTGAAACTGAGGTCTTTAAAGCTCAGTTCGCCTCCTTTTCGTTTTTCGACCGTTAGCGTCCAACAGAGAAAAAGTATAAAAAACCTCGAGAACGTGATTGTATTTCATCTTTTAAGAGTTCCCGCCGTGGACCAGGGCGTTGAATGCCTGCGGGAGAAATGAATACTAATTAATCCCGTGGAAAAAAAATCAGAAAAAAGTCGTTGCGTTAATTGGAGGCAATGGGCGAAACGCCTGAGCTTTTGGCGGCAGTTAGTATCAACTACAAAGCGCCTTCATTACCCGCGAAAAGTATGTGCTTTCTCTTTTACTGCATTTCATGGAAATTTTCTTTCCTGAATTTTTTTTTTTTTTTTTTTTTTTTTTTTTTTTTTGCCTCAATAAGTTTTCTCTTGTTTTCTACGTTTCTCGACTGAGAGAGAAAAAGCGGGTTGAAGCAGGAAAAATACGGTTCTGGGGATTAAAAAAAAAAAAAAGAAAAAAAAAAAAAAAAACGTTCGAACAAAGAGGGTTTCAAATTGACGAGGGCATTAAAAAGAAAGTCCTTTTTACTATTGGTACATGATCGCCTGGGCTAGGCAAATGGCCTGTGAGATATTATGCATTATATTTGTCTGCGAGGAAATTGTTGAGGGGGGGGGGGGGGGGGCTTTAGCTATAACTAGAGTACGTGAGCGGTGTAGTCAAAATGGGACGAGCTCGGGAGGGTGAATTCAGAGGGTCCCGGTAGACTTGTTGCCACAAACCGCTCGGCTATTAATTTATAGCATTACCAGACGTGCGAGTTGGGAGGGGCTATGGCGTTCAATTGTATTCTCTTTTATGGGAATAGGTTCTGTTCACTCACAATCAGTTCGACTCACGAATGGACTACGTATATGTGTGTTTATCACAAAGCATATTTATGTGCCTTCCGTTCTTCGCTTTCTATAGAATTTTCATAGACTAATATGTCCGCTGATCACTGGCCTCGCACCGTACCTTTTAGAAACATTTTCGACCGGGTTGAGGTTTTTTTTAAACCAAAATCGACCATTTGGCACCACTGTGTGGCGTTACAAGAAGGGACGGAACAATATTTTAAGGCATTGTAAAGTAATTCCTAGATTTTAGCCCAACTTACTTTTATGGGTTATACTAATCATCCGTTACTAGTTCTCTCTATTTAGTTCTCGACAATAACACATGAAAACAATGATTTTGCTATTCTTGGAACTGTTATGCAATATTCCTTTTGCAAATCATGCTTATTAAGCAAGATATCATGACCTGCTCACAAGATGACTTTTTGAATGTTACCTTAATTATATATATATATATATATATATATATATATATTATATATATAATTCCACAAACCGCTTGGCTATTAGTTTATAGCATTACCAGACGTGCGAGTTGGGAGAGGCTATGGCGTTCAATTGTATTCTCTTTTATGGGAATAGGTTCTGTTCACTCACAATCAGTTCGACTCACGAATGGACTACGTATATGTGTGTTTATCACAAAGCATATTTATGTGCCTTCCGTTCTTCGCTTTCTAGCGAATTTTCATAGACTACTATGTCCGCTGATCACTTGCCTCGCACCGTATCGCACCGTACCTTTTAGAAACATTTTCGACCGGGTTGAGGTCGAAAAAAAAAAAAAAATAAAAAAATAAATAAATAAATATATACATATATAAGGGAATTAATTCGCATTATATCTCATGATTGATCACCTAATGGAGATGGGATTCACTTATTCACTGATTTTTATTTCTTTAAAACTTAGTATTAGGCTCTCTCCGACTCTTTCCAAGTTTCACTTCGATATCTCAAAAATTGTAAAAAAAAAGGGGGGGGGGGGGGGGGGATTTCTTGTGAGAAAAATGCTCAGATTTCATTCTGTTTTGGCGCAAGTTAGATCTTTTTATCACTATTCTTCCACAGATTTTTGATATAAAACAAAAAGAACAAGGTGAATCCAATCTCCATTAGGTACCTAATCATGAGATATAATTTAATTTATAGTACTGGTATATATATAGTTTAGTGGTATACTATATAGTAGTTACTATAAGAAAACAGAAAAAATGAAAGTAATTTGAGGCAATGAGCCACTTTTTTAGAATCCTTGCTGCTCGCTTAGTTTTCAAGTTACAGAAACCATTCAATGTCAATTTCATAGAGAAAGTGTTGCTGTACCAGATCTGATACAGCTTGGGTATGTTGCTTGTGCCCGATTTCTGAAAAGTAAACTTTCCTGCCAGTAATCACGAATATATTTTGTAATCTTCAACTCACATTATGCGTTATTCGCTTGACTTTACTTAAAAATTGGAATGTGTTTAGCTCCAAAATCATCGAATTTTTGATTATTGAGATCAATTTCAGCATCTATCTCCATCCATTTCCTCTGAATTTCGCCTAATTATTACGTTGATGTGGTATGTGAGATATGAGTCTGAGCTGACCAGCATCTATATTAATTATTAACTTGATGAATTTTGTGCGGTCCGCATTGTTTGAAATTAACTAATATTTCAGGTATCGATAGCGTTTGATATCCCAACTTCAGCGATGCAGCGAATTCATCACAAAGAGAAATTCGATACCCCCATTTCGTTCAGCTGGGGTGTTTACGATCCTGATTTCTTGCGAACAATGCAAATTACTCTCAATGAGCTCATGAAAATCTGTTTATCAAACAAATATTTCAGAGAAGGAAACTTGGCTCCGGGGCATGCAAAAACCTCCGGTCGTAGCTGACGAGCGGGAAAACCTCGGCAAAGTCAAAACAAAACCCACCTGCGCCACGTGATACTAATTATACGGAAAGGGAGGGTGTCACAAACATCCCCCTCTTCGTCGCCACCGGAATATTTGCTTTCAGGAAGGTTTACACAGTGGAACCTACGTATGAATAATTCAGTTATTTGAACCATTGGGCGAGGTGGAGAATGGGAATCGTATCCGAGAACGTGGCGGGGACGTTGCATTCCGATCCGGCCGATACACACCCTTGGAGTGGAAGCCAGTTGTTAATTTTGATCAGTCCATTTTCTCCTTTCCCTGCCCCTTTCTGAGATTTAGGGTTACATAGGATTTACCTCTCAGAGCTCAGAGCTGCGTTCATTCTGGCACATATTTCTGCAGCTTCGCGACCTGGGAAACATGCGCTATTATGTAATATTGCACATATATGATATTGCAAGTACCTGATCTTGTGTCAGTTCCCGTCCGAACCAAGTGAATGCGACTGCTTCGTGATAAAATGAGAGCATTCCAAAAAGTGGTAAACGATTTTCCTGCTTCGAAAACTAAGGGAGTTACACTTCGCTACTAACGCATTGGTTGTACGTGAAAATCAATAGAAATAGAAAAAAAACCGTTGCATTTTATAGTATAAATTTTCGCACTCACGTAGGCCAGCCAATAGACATATCCATGTCAAAATGTAAAATTTTCATCGAGGTAATTGTTGGTGTTGATCTTGATGGCAAATGGATTGTTAATTAAAGCCAAATTAAGTGATTACAAATAGAAAACGCTGTTCAGGTAATACTAATTCCTTCTTTTTTTTTGTTTCAGGTGAGTATCTGTTTCATAATCATATCAAATCGTCTCACTGTAAGTATGGTTTATGAATTTTGTATTAGGTACATGCATTTTTGCGAATTGTTTTAGAAAATGAAGGTATTGCAATGTCCCCAACGTTTCAAGATAAATATTTTTCAAAATTTTCTTTGTCAGAATCCGTTGTAAGGCATTCTGAAACGATTCCTGGATTATAACATTTTTCACGTATATATATTTATTTATTTATTTATATGTATACCGATAATTTGATATTTTTTTAATGAATAATGGTAGATACTCGTAAACAAAGAAAGGAAAATAATATATTTTTGATATTTCGAGTACAAATCTTATGCACTGGTTGAAAATTGAAAATATGCCATTTCAGACGATAACTCTCCATAGAAATGAGATACGAATTCCGTTCTTAGACCAAAAAATCAAGCTTTCCAATCGAGAGGACGAGTTCGTTGTCGAGCACTTTCTGAGCACATCAAATTGTTCAAATTTCCAAAAATGTGCTTAAAAAAATCATCGAAAGTCGCTAAAAACAGTTAAAAATCATTAAATTTATAATTTTTAACAGAATTGAAATTCATCAACGATGAGCTAAAACAATAAAAAATTTATTTGCAAAATTTGAGCTGAAAAATGTACATAAATTCCAAAAATATTTGCCGGAAAAATTCGAAAAAATCGAAGGGGAAAGAATAAAATAAAAAATAAAACCTGCAACAGAGGCTAAAAACCCAAATTGTTTTTCGAACCGCAGAATATTATTTAGAACGAGTTTTTCATTCATAGAATTGGCAGTGAACAATTTCCTTACTTTCAAAATGCTAAAATTTCAGAACAATGTAACATAATATAATACTACAATAATCTATGAAAATTCGCTCACACGATCATGCTGCAAGGCTAGAACTTTTTATTCTTTGGGTAGGAGTTTTCAGTGCTTGTCCACCGTACCGTATTGTCCGTCCTATTAAGCATTTCGAACTTTTCTCCATTTATAATTTTTGAAATATCTGTCACATATGCTCCAAATTGATAAGAAAATTCTGTCAGTAACGGTGCGAACCAGATGTAGTCAAGTTCCTGCACGTTTTTCAAATTTTGTCGTAGTTTTCAGACTCCTTGAGCACTTCGACTTTGTTCTCGACTTCTTGTGCAAATAAATCTTGATCTAAAAAGGAGAAAAGAAAAACGACCGGTATGTCAACCCGACGACGGTAAAACGATTTAGATCAGTATGTCAACCCGAGTTGAACACTTAGTATTATTTCCTAAACTTGTTCATTCAATCGTGCACAGTGCCCGTTAAGTAAAGTTTCCGTTAAATTCTTCGGTGATTAAATATTTGGAAAATTAAACTGTAGTATGCTATGCCCTCTTTGAGTAAGAGACTAACCTCAGTTTGTGGTTGGATTCGTGGTAGCCGTGTTTTTCAGCTCAATGAGCTAATAGGTCATAGGTTAGGTCATAGGTCAATAGGTTAGGGGACTGTTTGCTATCAAACTTGGGGCTGTGTAAAGAGGTTGCAGAACCTAGAGAATAGGGATCATATATAGCATTCTGAATACATGTAGATACACGTCCTCACTTGTTGGTCCGTACAGGAACTTGGATATATCCAAGGACTATGAAAGTGGATAGAGTATCTTCTCAACAGGATCAGCTTCGATTGTTTGCAACTGAAGGGTAAAACATAAGGCTGAATCTGCCTCAAGACCTCTGATGACGAATTCCATCCTCTGGCAAGAAGAAGATTGGATTCTTCAGCTCTCCGTGGATGTCTCGAAATTATCGATGCAATCTGCACAGAACTGTAGGTCTCCGTCGTATTATCCCCCCAACACCTTTCCAGTAATATGGGACGCCCTATTTTCGCCAGCTCACCATCAGTGAACATTAACTGAATGACCGGAGGTTTCATCTTGACGTCCTGTGAGGTTAACACTCCGTAAAAATTAGGGCACGTCCAGGTTCGTCGTAAGATGTTTAAGGCTTTTCTGGGCTGTGATTTCCCTGCTACCTGGAGCTTCTCTGTTGGAGGACAAACCTCAGTATTGTTACTTCAAACTGGCTTTTCTCATTAATTTTATTAGTCTTTTTCCAGTGTTCCCTGGAAGAAATTTCACCTTAATGGAGACTAGAAATGACCTGTAACCTTAGAGACCTGTACTCTTCGATAGCATAAAAATTCATCATCATTCAATGTCGCGAAGATAGAAAGTCGGAATAAATTTCTTCAGGTCTGGAAATTCGTTTAGCGCTTAAAGCTGCACACTCTCATACCATTTATTGTTGTTAGGGTTTGTTGAAATTCAGCTGCTCTTCTGAAGCGGTCAGAATCGCTTATTGGCAGTTGCATTTGGTTATAATTTCACAAGCGTATTGTAATTTGCCTGTAGCCGCTACAATCCCCGGGCCATGTATATTCAAATCCCATCTGCCAAGTGTTTTCGGTCGTATCAGAATTCTCTCATTGCTAGACTGTTGTAGGTACCGTTCTAATCCTTGGGGCCGCCTCCGCCGCAACTCCTGAATTTTACACCGCCGGCAACAGCCAAAGGGGGAAAGTCGCCTCTTGGGGATGTAGTTTGGTTCTCCACTTGCGGCAGTGAAGGAAATGAGAGAATGATATATAGACGGCCAACGGCAAATGCTCTCTCTGGAATACGCAAAAGTAAAATTTATCAACTTGAAAGGAGCCAGGTGCAGCGGTTTGTCGGGAACTCCACACCCCGGTACGTGTTCCGCATACACTCCCAAGTTACGTTCTTTTGATTCCGGTCCCTCAAAATAACTCACATTGACCCAAGTTGTCTCAAAGTCTTTTGGATCTGTCCTGACTTTAGATTTGTGAGCTACTCGCCGCTACCCCTTGTTTCTATTTCGTCTGGATAATAATTGCATCCAGAGTTTTCGTACCCAAGAAAAATGTAAAAACTATTCGCTTATTCGTTTTTAATATAATTTTATCTTCCTGAATACGAATCCGTCAACAATAAGCCAACATTCCAAGTACTTGAGGTACTTTCTTGTGTGCATGTGTGTGTTAATGGGACTTTCCTCCTCTCGCTACTATTCTTAAGAGTAACTCCACGAAAAAAAACTTTATCGGGACCCCAGATTTCAAACGGTGCAGTCACTTTTAGTTTTGCTTTTCTAATTTGAGGAGAAAATGATGTTTTAAAACTGAAAGAAAAAAAAATCCAAAGAAATTGGGGTTATTATTATTACAGTTTTTATTTTATTATTTTTTTATATTTTTTATTCATTTTATTTTAATTTTTTTTATTTATTTTTAAGAACGTCACTGAAAATACGAGCTTGGTGTCAGTTTCTGCAAATGGGTATACGCGGAACCGAATGGTAACACTTTTATATCTCTCCAACTCCGTTATAACCTAGTTTTGCGCTCACAAATTTTTAATTTGTTTGTTAGGCTTAAATTGTATTATGTTTTAGTGAGTATTCGTAGAAAATAGAGCTATTTCCGCTTATACATGAACAGTTGCAACGTACTTGAAAATCTGATAAAACTGAGCCGAATTAGCAGAAGTTCAGCTTACTCTTGCAAGCTGAGGTTGTTTTGCGGTTCACTATCGTGTTGAAGATGTTTTTCCCTTGCATCACAACACTTCGCCCCTGGAGCGCGAACGTTCGTTTTACAATATTCCTAGTGGTCTCTATTGATTCATTGAACTGAGTTCAGTCTGAATCAATAGGAAAATTTATCCTGTTACTTCGAAAGTTTTCAAATCTCGATTTTTCAGTATTTCAACCCTTGAATGTTTTTCTTGATCGATTACATTATTGAAGACAGTGAACCAAACATTCTATTTCAACAACTTTTTTCCTCCCGCTATTGTCATTTTTGAACGAAATTTCGTATCATGCGAATAAATAACCGGTTTCAGTTGAACTCGAAACAGGAAAATATCGAATGGAAATACTTTTTATCGAACCCGAAATACTTTTTGTGCCTTATGATCGATGGCTTACTGTGAACCACGTGTGTTTTCAATGTGAAATTGGCAAAAGGAATTGTCACGTTGGGAGGTGCTTCCAAACGGTTCCAAAAGAAGGCGAAAAAAAGGCATCGTCAGAAAACGTGAGGTAGGAAATAAAAGGGTGTTATTCCCTGACCATCCGGGCGAAAGAGAGCCGACGGTAAAGTTCTGTTTTTACCCTCTTTCGCCTGCCCTCACTCTGGCAGCCGCTCCAGTCCTGTTTCCTCCCAAATATAAACAAGGGAGGAAAACCCTGAGGCGTGAACTTCCTGCGAAAAACTGAACGCCGGTGTAGCCGTTGCTTACTCGTGAAAAGGTATCGCTTACGGGCGAGCGATCAATAAAATTGTTTGGTCGAGCAAGTTGAGCTGTGAGCTCGTGTGGATCGGAGGATCGCCGCGACTAATGCCTTTCATATTCGGTATTCTTCGGTTGAATATTTCTTTTAGTTATGACGAGAAACTGAATACTGAAAATACTGCAAACATGATCTTATTGCGCATCTTGTACAAAATTTTGCTAGGAGCTTTCATCCGAAGGGACGTTCTGTTACTAGTTCGTTAAAATTCGGTTGATTCCTCATGTATAATTTTACCTTCCAAAGGACGCTACGCGTACGAAACATGCCAAGCCACAAAATGCATGATATCATCCCATTTGGGCCAAGCCAAGGGTCGGATTCTCTCTTTTTTTAATGCCTTTGGGGGTGTGCCGCTTCCAAGACTGAAAATATATTCCTGATGCTGAATAATATATTTCATTCATAAATTGTATGGGGATATGAACCCTTTAATGTTACTGTGGAATAGCACATCACTCTTTACACCCCACTTCAGCTCTCCATTTGTAAAAAGAAGAAGTATACGTAACACAATAAATGTCATTGTATAATTTCAAGAGAACGACATTCACAATAGAATGGAAGTAGTTTCACGAAATGGGATTTCGTTTCGAAAGGTGTTACATATAGTACTGGTCTCGTATTAAAAGTTGTAGAGCTCTGCAATAGAAGGTAATGAGGAAGTCGTGGGTTTTGGCTCGTATATAGAAATAAAATTAAAATCAAGGAAGTCCGTTTGAAGGGGAAGTTCCCCCACCACATTTGGAGAATCGCAATGGTGTTCATTGTGCAATTGGTGAAAAACGGCCGTTGAAGAAGCTTCTCACTCCCTAACGCAGTCAAAAATAGTGACTATTGACTTGGCCCAGATTGGATGATATGATGCATTTTGTTTCTTGGCATCTTTTGTACGCTGAGCGTCTTTTTGGGAGGATATCAAACTTTTTCGGTGGTCTAGGAGAAAAAGGTTGAAATTAACGGCTGCACAGGATGGAGTCAGTCATTTCATTCGACTTTTGTTGTCCGGGAGAAGCTCACTGCCAAATTTAAATTTCCTAGGGTGAACAGGAGAATTTAGCTCATATAGCTGATCAGGGTAGAACTCGTAATGTTTGTCATCCCTTAATGACCTTCAGAAGCTCACTATCATATTTCACATTCCCACGGTGATTTGGAGGAAATCTAGCTAACTCGGCTGATCAGTATAGTACGCATGAATTCATTTGTCTCATAATGTCCCAGCGAGTCTCCATACCAAATTGCAACTTCCTTGAGTGAACAGGAGGGAATTTAGCTCACTCATCTGAACAGGAAAGAACCCCTGAGTTCATTCGTATCTTGGTGTCCCAGGTGATCAGGACTTGGTCGTCGCCGCTCCATAACCCCAAAAGGTACTTCGTCAGGTCAAATGTAGCCTATATTTCAAATTTGATCAAAATCGGCTGAGGAGAACTGGTAGAAATGGGTGGAAAAAAACGAGGTGGGACGAGAAAAAAATGAAGAAGGTCTAAAAACATCCATTTTTACGCCGCGTTTTAGCTTACATAGAATCGATTTTCCGATATATATTTGACATCAGGTGACTCAGGGTGCATGCTCCTTCTAGGATATGCAACGAAAATTGTTTGAGACGACAGGATGAGGTCGGGAGGAGGCCAATAATGGGCCGAAGTTCTACTTTGTTAGTTACCTCGGCTCCTCTCGTTGCAATGGTTTATCTAAGCAAACTAAATAACTCGCTACGAAATCTGGAAACCCATTTCAAAACGGAAGTTAGTGGGAGGAAAAATAAATAAATAAAACGTCTGTTTCCACGAACAATACAAGAGTTACAGTGTTAAATCGATTTCGACTGTTCGGTCACCATCAGTAACAAACAATAACTGCCATTTTATCTTCTGGACGTTTGGAAACATATATGAAATTATTATATTTTTCGTGTTTATGGGTTGAGGGTCGTTGCTGGATGTAAAAAAAAAAAATGAAAATAAAATATAATGCTCGTAGTTAGCCGCAGTGGAAATATTTTTGGTTTACAGTCGAGCAGGGCCTGTTTCGCTGTAAGTATTCACATATCATGGAAGGGAGAACTCCAGTTCCCAACCTCCCTTATTTCTCCTATTTGTCGAGGTGCGGTCATTCCCAAAATTTATTTATCCTCATCCCGCCCTTACTCCTTTATTAGGAACCGCACTTCTTTTTTTTTCGAGAACGAAGGATAAAAGTCGTAAGGAACCTCCCGAAATAGAAGTATTGTCGGCGGAGAAAATATAGAGGAAAAGAGGGGAACGAGAGAGGGAACTTTTGTTGATTGAATGGGCGAGATAAGCCGCCAGCGAGTGTTCACGTTATACATATATAGCGGATATTGCGGGTGCCGGAGGGGGTGGGAGTTATTGAGCGAAGACATGAGACAAGACAGCCACTGTGGCTAGACTTCAGTCGCCAAGACAGCAATATGAATCCCCACGTCGTTAAGGTTCATTTGAATCATATCCTCTTCCCTTCATGTCCCATCGGGGAAAAAGACGTAAGGACTCTTACCCATTTTCGAAAGCTCCCCCTGATACATGTTACTCCTATAGCAGTTAGTCCTTTCTCCTCCCACTTTTCCTCGTTCTCCCATCCCTCTCCTATGTAAATGTGTCTTTGTGCCCGGACGGCCATCCTTATTTATAGCAGTTGTTTGGAAGTGTATTGGTTTGTTATTGTTGACTAAGGATGGACGGGCCCTCGCACTTTCGGTGAAAGTCGTCTCCTCGTCCTTTTGAATGGAAGAGCCCGACTGACAAACAAGTGTTGCTTTTCTCATGTTGATACTTGCGAAGAAATCTTATTATATGTAAGCTTATTTCTTTTTTACATGTTTCTTTCATATGTTTTTCTGGTAGGTTTATTTATTACCAATATTCATTCGACGAGTTTCTTGGGAAACAGTTTCTTTTTTCTTTGTTATTATTCTCATTGGTCCCGAGTGCAAGCGAATCAATTTTATTGTAATAATCACTTAGACACACACCCGCACGTGTGCACACACACACATGTATATATATATATATATATATATATCATATACGCAATTGTCATTTACTCAGGAGACAGCAAACAGTCGTCTATTGCAACAGTTTGAAATTACTCACCGTAAGACCCCTTGGCCTCAATTTATAAAGACCATCAATTCATAAAAAGTCGTATCACAAATCATTTGTTCCAGTCATGGATACCAAAATTGAAACGACGCGACCAGAATTCATGGAATAATTTCTATTCTCGTTTCACGTCATCAAGATTTCAAGATGTGATCAAAATTGTGTTACAAAGGCCAGTCAGTAGATTGGGGTGTTTCTCAAGTGGTAATATTTCACTAAATTTAAGAGCCCATGAACATTTTTGGGAAGTGATTTTACCACCAAAATTTCCTACGCTAAAATACTCTGCTGGTTAGGTTAATAAAGAATCCCTGAGTCTGCCAGTTCCGGCCGTTGACATAGATGGTTGAATTTTGCCATAAATGTGTTTAAAAAAGTGATCAGGGAAGTCATTCCACCGTGAATAATTCTTGCGTTGTCTGAAGCCTATAGTTATGTAGTACCCATTAAAAAAAAGGCCAGACGAATTTGTTATCACGTGGGTAATGGTAGGAGGTCATAACCAACCCCACAGCCAATGAATTATGGTCCAAGTTTGCAAATTTATGTTTCCAAAATTCAAAAAATATTATTTTCGGGGATGTTTTTGTTTGTTTGTTTTGTTTTTGGAGTGCTAATTTGAATGCAATTACCTATATCCCTGTACAATACCAGCCATGCATTTTACAACAGTTGTAAAATTGAACGCAAAAAATTAAAAAATTATCCAAATGAAAATTCTGAGTTTTTGGAGTTTGCAATTTTAAGATTCCAGAATAATCGATAATAACACGTGATTATACGCTTAATTAAATGACAAAATTCATTACGAAACTCAGAATGAACTTTATTCACTGTTACTCAGGTAACACTTCAAACAATAATCGCTGGAGTACTGTGTATTTATATCTACCTACAAAAAAATACTACATCTCTTCCCCCCTAGGAGACAGTGCAACTCCAGAGGGCCCTATTATCTGGCCATCGTCCACAGCTCCATCTCTTGCTCATAGCTGATCCGCATGTTTACACCTCGTCTCACCTCCCACCAGAATCCGTTACGAGTGTTCCCCTGTTCGTTTTTCCACTGTTCCTGGCTTCCATCCTTTCCCCTGTTCATTCTTTACCCACTCAGCCTGGTGTTTTCGAAACTCTCTTGACTAAGCCATTCGGTCGTGATATTCCTGTTGCCTCCCTACCCGATTCTCCATTTGCTCACTCAGATCAGGCCGCAGTCTATCCAGTGCTGTGGTTAAATGTCTTCCCATGAACAGTGCAGCTGGGGCATAACCTGTTGCCCTGTGGGATGTTTCTATAGGCCAAAAGAACGTGTTTAAGGGCTAGATCTTCAGGAAGTCCTTCCTGTTTACAGGCTTGACAACGTGTCTTGAAGGTCTTGATCAGTCGCTCAGCTAGACCGTTGGTTTTTGGGTGATAAGGTGCTCCAGTGGTGTGGCGAATATAATTTCCTTTGCAAAATTCTTGGAACTCGTCTGAGGTGAATCGGGGTCCGTTGCCCGAGAAGATTTGTTTAGGCAGACCGTAGCTTGCAAACCACCGTCTCAATCTTCCAATCAAAGCTCTGGTGGGAATACGGTCCATCACCTCTACCTCGGTCCACTTGGAATAGGCATCTACGCCTACTAGCCAGTATTTTCCTCCTCCCTTTTCTGTTCCCTTGGAACGAAATTAGCCTCAGAACTCACACAGCTGATCGTTTTGCTTTGTATATTAATTGCAAAGGCTAGTGATTGAAAATGATTAACCGAAAATCTAGACTGCGTAATCGATGACTCGACATTGGTCTTGTCGAGAACTTAAGTATTGCTGTCGCCCTTACTCAGCCTAGGTAAGCACCTTGACCTAACCTGAACTCATACGTTTGATATACAGCTTGTAAATGGTTAGGTAATGATCTCCATTCTGGAATGTACGTCTAATTATTGTACATATTATACAGCGCTAATGAGGAGCGATGTGAATTGAATAATAGGCCGTACAGCCTTTAGGTGGATATGTGGTGTATATATTTAGCTCATGTTGTATACAGCTTATACAGCTCACATCAAACATCAACCTTACGGCATACACGGTTTTAATCTTCTTTTAAGAGCTGCGCAAAGAAATCGGTCTCCTATGATATTACGTCGTTCGAATTATTTGCCCTGGATCCATATATTTTCTCGTTCTCCCCGAGGTTTCCCGATATTACGTTTTTTGTTTGCCCCTCCCGTGGGCGGACTCAGAAAGGATCGTTACTCCTCATTCATAACTGTTAAATTCATCAAGGGCCTTTTGTAAGGTTTATGATTAGAGATAACAGTGCTTTTCGGGAAAGTAAACGAGCGGGAAGGGGGCTTCATTGAACACAACCTAATTTCCGGGCCCAAGGGAAGATGCGATCTGCAGAGGAAAGAGAACACATGCCCATCAAACTTTGATGGATCAATACGCCGCTCACCTTTATCCCTCCTTGTACCTCCTATAGTATTTCACGCCCTGAAATCGTTACCCGCGGATTTATTTTTACCCCACCATTTCTTTCTCTTTTATCGGAAATACGATGGGATATCTCTGTATATGATTATGTAAGTTTATGGTCTGTATTCATTTATTTATAAACCATGTCTTGAATACTCATAAAGTCACACTATCATCACAATAGTAATATTTGGTATACCTATATATACAAAAAGTTGAAAATAAATTTGTATTAAAAAAAATAAAAAAATTAAAAATTAGTAAAGCTCTCACTGTATCAAGGACGTAATATATTAAAATACTTTCTCGCAGGAAAGTGCGAAGAATTAAAATTATCATTGAAAGTAATTTACACAATCTATTTCAGCCCATCCAGAGTTGGGCTTAATCGTAACCATAATTTATTACGTTAACGATTACAATCATAAGGTTTTAGAGTTGTGATTACAATTACGATTATGATCACAGACCCTGGAGATTGGAACTAACCAATCTGGCTAGGGAAGATGTAACTTTAGAAGAAAAACAATGGATAATTATACCTTATTATTGGAAAATTTCTCATAAAATCGGCAAAATTCTATCATCGTGAGGTTAGAAAGTAGGTTTTAAAACTAAAAATAGTCTTAAAGCATTACTAGGATCCGATAAGGACAAAATCAATGTACAGGATAAAAGTGAGGTTTATAAACTAAAATGTTCTTGTAGCTACGAATATTGCGGTCAGACTGGTAGGAAATTCAGGGAAAGAATAGACGTGCATCAGGAGGATTTCAGGAAAAATAAGGGTAAGTCTACATTTGCGAAGCATCTCAAGGAATCCAATCATAGTTACAATTTTGATTCGACAGATAGACAGTTTGTAGAATTTCTTCATTTTCGTCCAAAGGGAGGCATGTTGAATGTACTTGAAAAATTCGAAATTATCAAAAGTGACAGATCTGATAAATGTTTAAATGAGTTTATACCTACCTCAATATATTTCACCATTGGAATTAGCCCTTCACACTGTTGAAACCATGTTTAGTTATTTTCCCCCCTTTCACTTCATCTGATTAGCTGTAATCCCCCTTCACTTTGTATGCACTTAATTGGTTGTACCTCCTGCCCTTTTATTTCTCTCGACCAATGGGATTCAATCTCCCTTCACGTGTTACTATATAAGCAGTGTCCTTTCTAATGTGTCTTCAGTTATTGTTTGTTACTGATGATGGCCGAACCGTCGAAATCGATTTAACATTGTAACTCTTCATTTTTCGTGGAAATAGACGTTTTATCACTAACTTCCGCCCTGGAGACATGATTACGATTACACTGTCTTATGATAACGATTATGATTACATTCGTAATCACAAATTTTCTGTAATTATGTTAGTAATCACAACTTTTTTGACGATTATGACTGTAATCACAAGTGTTTTTGTGATTTTGGCCGTACTAACCGATGTTCTCTATAAATAAGCTCGTTACCCCAGAATTTTCCCTGTAGTTACAGTTATAATCATAATTTCTTCTGTCATTACAGCTATAATTCTAGTTTTTTCTGTTATTACTGCCTTACTTGATGATTACTGATTTTCCTGTGATGACAATCGTAATTTTAATTTTGAGTGTGATCACAGTCATAATTACAACCTCAAGTGTGATTTAGTTTCGTATTAACACCTGACAACTCACTTCTAAGTGCTTTAGGCAATTTCAACATACACCTGGACCCTTGGACAGTTCATTTTTAGTGGAGTACATGGAGCGGACTCGAGACCGAGTCGGTGCTAAATTCGGAAAACCCAGCGGCTCAGCCGATTGAGGACTTATTTCAGGATAAACCAAAATTATGGCAGTAATCACAAGTTTTCTTTTTTGTCATGGATGTGGGGTATTTGATAAAATTGTTTAACTTTTTTTAGCCAGAAAAAGTGTGCAGGAAGCTTTATTTTCTATTGATTTTCACGTACAACCAATGCGTTACTAGCGAAGTGTAACTCCCTTAGTTTTTATAGCAGGAAACGTCTTTCGCCACTTTTTGGAATGCTCTCATTTTATCACAAAATCTCGTGATCCCTAAGCCATTGTAGTGTCAAGGAAAGCTGATTTATTACGCCAAGTTATAAACTAACATTGCTAAGTAACCATAATGAACTAATAATGTGAAAAGAAGGCACTACATGGTGGATGTACTATTGAGTAGAAAAATCGAGCGAAAAATTTATAAGTCTCTCCATGACTTTTTTTGAGATTTGACCAAAAAAAAAAAAAATTTTGTTTTCTCTATTTTTGCAAAACGTTTTGTTTGTTTAATTACGTTACTGTATTTTCTTTTGAACAATTTGTTCCATACCAAGTGTTTCGTTAATTATAAAATACTGGTGTGTTTGTCGGATATTTATCTACTATTATCCTCCCCGTCCACTTCAGGGCATCCATGAAAAACGTCGATTTTTCCTTTGTCAAATGGACCGAAGGATAATTCATTGCTCCCTCGTTAATCTCTCTTCAGGGCGTTCGAACGAAATGCCTTAGTTTTTCTCCCGGTATGTGTAATTTGTTGAATGATCAAGGAAATCCCTCCGTTACCCCGTTCTGCCTTCAAATTAAAGGGCGTGTCAAAATTAATTCCCCACCAATTCAAAATTAGCTCAATCGCCCATGTGCCGCTTTCGCGGGACGCGCCTCCCTCCTTCCAACTCGGTGATCGTCTCTAATTAATATCTTTCTTTATTCTTACTTTCTCTTTCTGTTAATTGCTATCATTCGTTTTATTGGCTCTAATTCACCCCTCCCCCCTTTCACTCCTTTCACCCAACCCTTTCTCCGTCATCCACCAGAGCACTTCCCCATCCCTTTTCGAATCCCTCAATACAAATTAGTTCCCCAGTTCGGGAAGCATTGAGGGCTAATTGTTGTAATTCCACCGTTTCAGACTTTTTCTGGATGGGATCGACTGTTGTGAGGGGAGTGTGGGGGGGGGGGGGGGGGGGTCTGCCAGAAGAGGGGTTTCTGCTCTGAGAGATGGCCCGTTCTTCTCCCCCATTTCGCGGTGACCTGCCGGCGTGAATAATTCACTCTTTTCATGACCAGTGAAGCGTTTTCTTGAACTTTCGAAGATCGTTACTTGCACTCCAAGAAGTCTTGTCTAGACAGAAGTTCCATCTTCATTTGCCTCTCACTTTGAAATGGCCTCCCCCTTTCTTGTATTATGAACTGCCCCTTTTTCAGTAAACTTTTATAGATTTACTAGCTGGATTACCCGGCATTGGCCGGAATTTAGACAAAAAATAGCGGAGGGTGCTATAGAAAAAATCCTTCAAATGAGGAAATGTATGTATTTTGTAATTATAACGTTTGTTTATAAACTACATTTTTCGTTTCTCCGTCTGGAGCGAAAATTCAAAGTAGATTTGGCGTTCCGAACCTTGATCACGCCGTATATCCCTCAAATATTACTAACCGTTAGAAAAACAGATGTCTCTAAGCTCATACCTGCCACATTAAGTGACTTATTGATTGTCATAGCGAATGTAAGTGGAATTTGTTATAGCTTAAAAGCAAAAGGTAAATCAGTCTTGCTGGGTATGCGAGGTATAAAAACATAGTGGGCTTTAGCATATCCTACCAATGTTTTTGCCTCAATGACTCGATTTTGCGCAGAAGAATGATTGAAGAGCTAATCGAAGTTGCTCCGCTCATTTTATTTATCTTCTACATGTCCCAGAGAGCCTCCATTCATATTTCAGCACTGTCGACGAATTAGGGAAGAATTAGCCTCTGGGCTCACTAATCTGATCAGGGTTGTTCCTCTCGTTGTTACTGCTTTTAACGTTTTGTTATTGTGTCTTTATGATTAGCTGATCAGGGTAGTTCCCATCGTTGCAATTACGTATATTCCGCATGTCCCAAAGAGGCTCCGTTTCGAATTTCAGCTTCGTAGGTCAATTAGGAGAGAAATTAGTTTCAGGGCTCACTCAGTTGATCAGTGTAATCTGCTGAAATATACTTTACGATCTATTCTCATACCTACCAAATATACATACAAAATTTCATGAAAATGAGCCGAGCCGTATCGGAGGAGTGTGACTACAAACACCGTGACATGAGATTTATTTTATTCTATACGCACAGGCTTCATATTCTATTCAGAGTCATGTGATCGTATTTTGATATAATTCAGCTGTAATCACTGGAGAAATTGTTATTATGAATGTAATTACATGGTAAAATCTGTGGTAACCGGCTTCTTCATACAGAACATTAGTTATTAAGGCCAAAATCACATAAACACACTTGTGATTACAGTTGTAATCGCACAATCTTTGAAAATCTCATCATAGGCTCGGAGTTTTGCCTGTAACAATCGATATTAGTTTCGCGCATGCGCAAGGCTATTACTCTACCAATCGCGATGTAAGTTATAGGGTATTTTCCTGGAACCCAATTACCTACCGAGTTTGAACGAAATCAGAACCAGCAGTTGATGGGAAATAGACGTTATGAGAATACGCACAAACTACTGTTGATTCGACGGTTTTGAAAATTATAGGGACCGTCTAGGAGCTAACCCGCACAATCTCTGAAAATTTCATAGGAATCTGACTGAAACTTGGTATAGTTTTGGGCGTGACAAGGATTTACCAGACGAACAGACAGACACGGAACCAGCAAGCTCTGAAACGCAAAACGCAAGTGGAAATTTTGATTTTGGAGGACAACAATTTTTTCGACTTCAGTCACGAACACAAAGCTTCCCTACCTTCGGTTGTGAGGAAGCAATAGTTTTAACTATTATTGATATAACTACAGAAAAACTGTGATTGCGAATGTTATCTTAATTATGATTACAATTACGCCCAACTGATTTAAATCCGCTTCCGTTTGACGTTTCCCACTACTTCAACTCAGCAGATCCGCCCCTCCCGAAACCACGAAGACTCAGTTTTCATAATGTTCAAGAACCTTCCGATCAAACAAAAGAGCATAACAACAACGAAAAAATGATGAAATAATAACGATGGGTTTGCGGCAACATCAAGAGAGTTTTCTGATTCCCGAGGAAAATGAAAGGAGTGAGTTTTTCATTCATCATGTTTTTCCCCAACGCCTCCTTCCCCCTCCTTCGCAGTTTTCTCTTTTGTGCGATCTCATTGTGAGTTCGCTAAAAATAAAGCACCTTCATCTCAAGGGCTCTTCTCAGTCTATATCCATTTCCCTAAGTGGAGGCCTTTTTCGTAACACTAATTAATCTCAAAGAAACTAAAGTATCAGCCGTTGTTTCTCAGACAATAGAGTCATACATAAACAATGTTCGGGAACTGGACGGCTGCTGTTGAATTCACAAGGAACGTAAAAAGCCGTGAAGATTTTAGAATTGTGATTTTTTTTTGTGATGGTTGTGATAAATTATCACAGTCTCTTTGGAACATCTTCTCTTTGACGGAGCGAATAGAATTATTTCTTCGACATTTCCCGATTAGAATTCTCTTGCATCGAGCTTACTTGTCCTCTTTTACCCTCTAGATTATTTAAAGAAATATTGAGATAAAAAAACAAAAAAGTATTGGATTGGTTCCACTAGGTACACTAGTAAATGAACCTACCACGGTTCAGCACGTGAACTATAATTTAATTAGAATTTGCTTCGTGCCTCCTGAGCATAAATGAATTGTTTAAAATTATTAAAGATTCCAGTTCTGCAGTATGTATGGGCGAGTTTCCGTTATTCTATGGGTTATATTTATTAAATTAGCAAAAATAGATTACTACAAAGGCCCCAAATATTTTAAAAGGAAATTTTTACAAAATTGTCTTCATGACAACCCGTTTTGATGCTTGGAATCATTTGGACGTGGAGCGTCTTTTTGGGGGATTATTGCTTTCACATAAAGGCTTACACATTCAATTCTTATTTAATTTTAAAAATGTCAGTCGTAATCCCATCGTAAGGAGTGCTAGTCCTCCCTTTCAAACGATCTACACACGTCAAAAAAAGTTTTACATCACCCTTATATTCATTCGAAAATATGCACGAGAAAAATTTGGGTTTTGGATTTTTATTACGAGTGTCTTTTATTACGAAATAGGAACAACAGAAAAAACTTTATCTCGTTAAATATCTCCATTAGAAAAATTTTTGTCTTGGAAAACGGCAAAAAACTGAAAAATTCGCTTATGTAAAAATTGTCACACTAAAAAAAAAAAAATAAAAAAAAAAAAAAAAAAAAAAAAAAAAAAAAAAACTTTGGCGGTCTGCGCTACCAGCTCTAGTTGTAATTGAAGCTCGCGCGCGAACAGGCGTGCGCAATATGAGGTGACTAATTTCGTCTTGATCCAAATGTAGGGTTTTGGTATTTGTACCTTAAGGATACCCTCCAGCCTATAGTGACACCAATGGCCGGAAATTATGGAGGAAATTCCGTTTTAAGGCCGTATCACACTTGCCTATCACCTTTTTTCCCGCATTTTCAATGCTACAACGTGAAGAAGGCAAAGCGCCTGTCGGAGCATTTTTAAACTCACTTGGGAAAATTAGAACATGTTCTAATTTTTACCTTGATGCAAGAAAAATGCTAAAACGTAACCCTTGGGAAGGTAAAACTTCAATCGAAAACCTCTAGGAGCCCTAACCTGACAGACTTAATAAAACTGCATTTCGCCAGAATGCGCTGTTTTAGCATTTATTCCTCTTCATCATTCACAGTTGACCTTGGAAAAAAGCATCTCGCCTTCTTCACGTTCGAGCTTTAAAAATCCGAGAAAGGAGCTGAAAAAATGTAAGTGTGATACGCGCCTTTAGTTAGCGACAACACTCGATCTCACAATCGTCCAAAACTACCTACAAACCGTAATTATATCAACAGAATCCCACGACCGTCCAGGAACTCAGGGAAGCTGCTGTTCATGAATGGCTCATCTTGGATGCAATTCATGCAACCAAGATGCAATAATTCATCACCTCATATTGCGCATGCATGTCCGGGTGCGAGCTTTAGGGCTTTAATTACAGCTAGAGCTGGTAATACAGACTACCAAAGTGGTTTTTCATTTTTTTTTTTTTTTTTTTTTACAATTTTTAGATAAGCGATTATTTTAGTTTTTTGCCGTTTTCTAAGAAAAACATTTTTCAAAGAGAAATTTATCAAAATAAAGTTTTTCTGTTGTCTCTATTTCGTAATAAGCGACACTTTTCAAAAATCCAAAACCCAAATTTTTCCCATGCATAGTTTTGACGGTGATGCAAAACTTTTTTTTTTTTTTTATGTTTGTATTTTGTTTTGCTATATTTCCTTCTGTTACCATTCTGAATCTTTCTAATTTCATTTTTACTTTCGGCATATTCATCTCATAAATGTTCAAATCTTCATCTAAATCTTCAATGTACCCCAACGTACCTTCCGGCTTAAATGTTGTTATACTTAGAACAGGAAAGTAGAACTTTCCTGAAGAGGGAGGAACAGGAAGGAACTACCTCTGCAGTGGTCTACACCCACGAAGGCATATTGGTGACAACCTACGGATCTGCAATATGAAATGGAGCTCCTTTCTGATAATATCTAAAATTCAATATTAGTGCTCGTAGGGTGCTCTGATCCTAATTTTTTTCTCAATCGACTTATGATGCTGAGACCTGATTGTGGGGCCCGTAGAGCTGTAGGTTTGATTAAACTCTTTCGGGAGGCGTGAAGCCCCCAAACTTCGTTAATATATTATTAAAAGGGTTTAATAATTTATTATAGACAAATGATTTGCGTCATCTGTAATACAGAAATAATAGACCCCCCCCCCCCCCACCCAACCCCCATTCATGTCGATGGATGGACTCGGGTGTTTGCTTTCGTTAACTTCCATGTTTATTGAGGAAAACACGTATCTTAATTAATATATGTATTCTGCTATAATACACACCAGTTTTGGGATTTTAAATATTTTTGAAGTTTCTATTGATTTTTCTACATATTTAGTAGATATTTACGTACATTCCGCAACCCGATTTCTTGAACTTATTTCAAAATGTTCTATTGTTTAGTGTTGATGAAATCACTTGGTTGAGGGAAATTTTTTATAATTACCTTGAAACGGCGTGGTGAATAACTACTGTATTTGCAAATGTGAAGTTGTTGGCAACAAAAAGTGGTATTTTTACCGTTTAAGCATTGGCTAGTCAAGAACTTAGCGATAAGAAAGTCTAAAAACAAAACATAAATCCATTGAATTAGAAATGAATTAGACCAACCATGCTTCAGGTGTTGTTTTCAAAAATAGATATTTCGATAGATGTAGGCTTATTCATGAAAATCACTGTAGTATATTTTGGTTTCAAAAATGCTTATTTGTGTTTGAGTGGGGGGGGGGGGGGGGGTGTTAATCAGCAGTTTTATAAAAATAATGTGAGACCATCTATCAACTTTTTGTATTTCTAGTGAATTTTGGATTGTAAGAAATAGGCGTTTCATGATATTCACGTTATCAAGTTACTTATATGGGTATATGCTAATAAAGAGGAAACCCTTGAAAATTCCATAGGAGTGGGCTCTGTGCTGTTAGCATATTCTCTCTGAATACGAATTGTGTTTATGTTCGCTCATCCTGATCACGTTCACTTACATTACCTTGAGTCCAATTTCATGGAATTCACAGTTTTATGTACATGCGCACAGTCCTATAGGTCTGACAGCAATGGAACTCTAGGGAGAATCCCGTACAACACCTATAAATTTCATCAAAATCAGGCTTTATTACTGTTGCCTTGAGCAAGGGATCGTTCGCAGACAGACAGGGAATGAGAATTTTACAGATAGATTTGACTCTAAAAAAATTAAAAGGTTTAAAGGCAGGATGAAACTCAAGGGTTGTTTAATCCACGTTCAATTTGTCGAAGCGAAGATAAATTATATAGAATTCGAAGGGTTGATTATCAAGAGAAACAATCTTCGGTTATCCAATTTACCGTCGTGGGGGCTCGATTGGATATTGAGTGAGCTTCCGAAACCGAAGTCAATGAGTACGAAAATTGTTTGGACAGTTTCAAACTTCAATTTTCCAGTGCTGAATACTAAATTCAAAACTACCTAAGTTGTGTTCCATTGTTTCATTATCCAAAGATGAAATTATTTATTATTAACACAGGAAACATGCTGAGCCCTACTCTGGAGAAGGCGACTTTCCTAATGATTTTGATTTGTTTTGTTTGGTTTATATATTATTATGTAGTTGATAAGTTGTTGTAGTTGTTGTACCTAGTTGATAACAATTCGAATTCTGAGTCTTCATTTTAAAGCAAAAGTTTCAGTCATGGAGAATGTTTGTATGAGCGAATTTTCGTGAATTATCGTGTTACATTATGTTACATTGTTTTGAAATTTGAGTGCTTTGAGTTCAAAGAAATTGTTTACCATCAACTTTATGGCCGAAAAACTTGTTATAAATAATATTGTATGATTCAAAAAATATTTTGGATTTTTTGGTGTATCGATTTTATGGCAAAATGTGAATGAAATTCAAGTACATATTTCAGCAGTTATGGACTCAAATATATCCCCTCATTATGGGATACGGTCAGATGAACGTACATCATCCCAGATGATCTCATACCATTTATTGAATCTATTTTTCCATAAATCAAACGAAAATGTCCTTTTATTTCGAAAATTTTAAGATATCGAATTTTCCATATTTCAACCCTTCAATGTTGATAGTGAGTGATGCTGATGTTAGTGTCACTTCATTGACCGATGTATAATTTTTCGAGCCCGATTTCATAATGTTTGGTCCAGTAGTTTCGGAGAATAGCTTCGGACGGCGGAAGGACGGATTTAATTTCCTTCTTCTTTCTTTTCGAGTTTTAGAATCTTCGTTTCTTGAAATTTTGACGGGAGAGGAGTTAATTTTTTTTCTTGCTTCAAAAGTTCATTATTGAAAATAGCTGATTTAGCCATTTTTAGAGATTTTTTAGCACATTTTTTGAAATTTCACTTATTTAATGTGCTCGAAAAATGCTAACCAACGAACTCATCCTTTCGTTTGGAAAGCTTGATTTCCAAATGGCAGCTTCATTTCCTATAAAATTCGCTAATAATATACCAAAAGATGAATACTTTGAAAATAGAGTTCAAGAGATGATTTGAAAGTGTAGAATGATCCTCATCCGACGATGCACTTTAAGTGTCAAAATTCCTCCTCTTCAAGGAAGAACATACAAATCATGAATACCTGTCAAGGAGCACTCAAATTTCGACTTCCTAGGGGAGAGAAATCAGCTCTTTCAGCTGACCAGGAAAGAGCCAGTCATATCAATCATCTCTTAATGTCCCAAAGAAGCCTACATTTCAATCGTCTCCTAGTTCCAAAAATTCTCCCCAAAATTCCAATCTCCTAGTGTGAACAGCAGAGAATTCAGCTCACTCAGCTGATCAAAAAGAAGTGCTACATTTCAATCGTCTCTCATTAACTCAGAGACTCTCCCTAGCAAATTCCAACTTCCTAGGATGGACAGGAGAGAATTTAGCTCACTCAGCTGATCAGGAAAAATCCCTTCAATCGTTCCCCTATAAAATTTCATGTTACATTACACTAAAGTTTAACATATTCATGTCAGATGTGCCTTCATTTTCGGAACGGTTTAGGCAATGTAAGATTTAAGCATAAATTGAAATCTTTCCAACGACTGTTGAACCACTTCGGTTGGTTGAAAACTGTCGAAGTTACATTTCCCTAGGAACGCCTCCGTTTTAAGCGGAAATCGTTGGATTAGTAACGTCGTAATAATGTGACGCGAAAAAAGTGTCGCCTCGAAATCATAAAGGTCCAGCCACAAAACATGTTTATGTTAAAACACGGTGTCATTCCAGGGTTAATGGTGTCGAATGCGGTTGCTCTGGGAGATTATCGAGTTATGGGGGTTATCAGGTGAGACACGGGCGGGCAGACTCCGAGGATGAATGCCCTGCCCCTCCACTTCCTCAGACTTCGCGAGCAGACTTCTCTCGTCTGGAGTGGAACTGCGGACGGGAAGGTGGGGGCTACTCCATTAGCTACCTGTCTCCTCCAGCGGGCTCAAGAAGGAAGGGATTCTCGGATCTCCATCCCCTTCAATCCTTCAAGCATCCATCTGCATGTTTGACTGACGGGCGAACCTCCCGAACATCGACGAGAAATGCCAATCTTGAGGGAACCGGAGCGGGGCGGGGCGACTGTCGGAAGAATTTGACTGCTGAGAAGGCAGATGAGCGAATTGGAGGTATCAGTTTCCCCAGTGAAGACTGGAATTTTCTGACACCATCTCTTCTGTTTCTGTTGTATACTTGCAGAACCCTATAACAAGTAATCACAATCCAAATAAACAGCGTGAAAGACCGAACCATCGGCCAAATCCACCATCTTTTCCTAATCGACGTGGCATATGAAGTGGTTTACGTTTTGGCATGAAATTCGCTGATTTGTCTAATTGTAAAACGCTGCAAAATAGTGCAGTGGTTTGTTATTTCTGTATCGTATTGCTCTTCTATAAAAGGAATGGCAGAGTGAGCTGTGCTTCTTATGACCAAACTAACAAAGTCTCTACGTCATTTAGATTGTGGAATCATGCCACGGCAGAGGAATCTTCACGGCCTTGGGCATCGAATCTTCACGGCAGAGGCATATAGGATCCTGGCGTCACTGTGATATGCCTCCAATGTCCAATATGGTAATGAACAGACTATCTAAGTGTCCTAATTGAACTACAGCATACCCGCGTACTCGCGTAATGCCGTTCGCTTGCTGCATGCTTAGCACTATTTAGCGGTCATTGATGAAACTAGTTAGGTCCCCCGAAAAATCATGGAGTCGCTGCTCCATTATAACTTGTGGTGAGAGAACGGAAAATCGTACGGCTTTTCGGATGATTTCATTCGATTTGTTCGGAAAATATTTGTAAACGACAACCAAAAAAATATTAGTGTTACCTTGAAAGGTTTAGAGATCTCGATTTTTCAATATTTCAGCCCTTAATTACTACTCTTTAGGTTTGATAAAAATTGATACCGTTTCTACTGGCACCTCCCCGCCCGATGTATGATTTTTCAGCCAAATTTCATAAACTTTGGTCCAGTAGTTTTGGAGAAAAGCTCTAGACGGCGTATGACATTTTATTTTTTTATATTTTTGACATTTTATTTTTTTAATTCGATTTTTAGATTCTATGCATCTTAAACGTGAACCAACAAATTTTTAGGGTGGGGGAGGCGGTTAATTTGGTTTTCTTTTTCTTGATCGATTACAATGGTTAATTATTAAAAATAATAAACCAAAATTCTGTTACCAAAATATTACCACGTTTTCTGATGATTTTCACTTACGGGAAATGTAACTTGTGTAGTTTTCATCGCCCAAAAATTGTTATCTACTCGTTGGAAAGCTCTCGGTTTACCTAACCATTTTATGTTAACCCCTGCGCAGTGCGTGGCCAACAATCTGAAGTACGAGCGTGGTTGTGTGAAAAATTGATAACATATTATATAGGTGATCCTTCTCAATTAATTTTGTAAACATGATTCCAACCACTAATGAGAAATCGCATGAATTTGAATTGCGAAAAAAGTTCATATTCATGTCACAACATATCGACATAAAGCGTTGATATTTAGCGTTTACCAACTCGTTTTAAAAACACATGCATTTGAGATAACAAATAATCAAAAAATTCGTGAGTTGATGTGTTTTTATATGGTTTTTCGATTCTAAGCTTCTTGAAACTTAAACCAAAAATATTCGTTTTATCATGATTTTTAATGCATCCATTAGCTATATTCCGTTTAGATAGTTCATCAATATCTACTAATCTGTCGATTATAGTTCATCAGATCACATCAAGTTTATGAGATTTGTGTGTTTGTTGCTTAATCCAAAAATCATTTCCTCAATGTGTTGCTCCATCTGAATTTCCTTAAACTTCTGTGGACTATAGTATTCTTATTTTGAGTTATTCAGCCAGGCTTATATACAATAGGCTTTTTTTTTTTTTTTGTAATATCTTGGTCTAATTATTGAAAGCAATGAACCAATGGTGCCTAAAAATGCTGTTTCTCGAAAATGTTCCTATAAGAACCGGGGAGTTACATTCCCAGCTGGTTAGTGTGACTTCATTTTGTTGTTACCAACAAAACAAATGTTTGTGTCAACCTCCTTGAGCACAGTTTCCAGAAGTAAATTCCAGTATTTTATAGTAAATTTCAATCTTGGAAGTAACTCGATTTTTAGTGAAATTTCCAACGGTATAATCAAGTTTACTTTTATTTCGTTATTTAGTGGAGAAAATTATGTTTTAATGTAAAACGACGAAGTACCATTTCCCTAGCAACGACTCGGTTTTAAGCGGAAATCATCAGAAAAACCGGACCCCTCGGTAAGAAGCCAAATTTTAAGTACTGCTCGGGACTATGTTAAACTTTGAAACGTATGTACTCTGAACTTGGTATTAGAACCTCTTGAAACTCATACGGTGGATACAGCTTTCGTACAAGTACGCAACCACGAGAGACATTTAATGTCTTTGCACCCCCTTTCCCCTTCCTATAAAACCCCGTATTGTATTCTAGAGCCACTCAGCTGATCTGGGATCGGTCAGTTGTGTTCAGAAGTCCCTCAAGGGCCCACATACCAAATCTCAGAATCGTGGGATCATTAGGGAAAAAACTGGATTCTAAAGCCACTCAGCTGATCTGGGATCGGTTAGTTGTGTTCAAAAGTCCCTCAAGGGCCCACATACCAAATCTCAGAATCGTGGGATCATTAGGGAAAAAACTGGATTCTAGAGCCACTCAGCTGATCTAGGATCGGTCAGTTGTGTTCAGAAGTCCCTCAAGGGCCCACATACCAAATCTCAGAATCGTGGGATCATTAGGGAAAAAACTGGGTTCTAGAGCCACTCAGCTGATCTGGGATCGGTCAGTTGTATTCAAAAGTCCCTCAAGGGCCCACATACCAAATCTCAGAATCGTGGGATCATTAAAGAAAAAACTGGATTCTACAGCCACTCAGCTGATCTGGGATCGGTCAGTTGTGTTCAGAAGTCCCTCAAGGCCCACATACCAAATCTCAGAATCGTGGGATCATTAGGGAAAAAACTGGATTCTAGAGCCACTCAGCTGATCTGGGATCGGTCAGTTGTGTTCAGAAGTCCCTCAAGGGCCCACATACCAAATCTCAGAATCGTGGAATCATTAGGGAAAAAACTGGATTCTAGAGCCACTCAGCTGATCTGGGATCGGTCAGTTGTGTTCAGAAGTCCCTCAAGGGCCCACATACCAAATCTCAGAATCGTGGGATCATTAGGGAAAAAACTGGATTCTAAAGCCACTCAGCTGATCTGGGATCGGTCAGTTGTGTTCAAAAGTCCCTCAAGGGCCCACATACCAAATCTCAGAATCGTGGGATCATTAGGGAAAAAACTGGATTCTAGAGCCACTCAGCTGATCTGGGATCGGTCAGTTGTGTTCAGAAGTCCCCCAAGGGCCCACATACCAAATCTCAGAATCGTGGGATCATTAGGGAAAAAACTGGATTCTAAAGCCACTCAGCTGATCTGGGATCGGTTAGTTGTGTTCAAAAGTCCCACAAGGGCCCACATACCAAATCTCAGAATCGTGGGATCATTAGGGAAAAAACTGGATTCTAGAGCCACTCAGCTGATCTAGGATCGGTCAGTTGTGTTCAGAAGTCCCTCAAGGGCCCACATACCAAATCTCAGAATCGTGGGATCATTAGGGAAAAAACTGGGTTCTAGAGCCACTCAGCTGATCTGGGATCGGTCAGTTGTATTCAAAAGTCCCTCAAGGGCCCACATACCAAATCTCAGAATCGTGGGATCATTAAAGAAAAAACTGGATTCTACAGCCACTCAGCTGATCTGGGATCGGTCAGTTGTGTTCAGAAGTCCCTCAAGGGCCCACATACCAAATCTCAGAATCGTGGGATCATTAGGGAAAAAACTGGATTCTAGTGCCACTCAGCTGATCTGGGATTGGTCAGTTGTGTTCAGAAGTCCCTCAAGGCCCACATACCAAATCTCAGAATCGTGGGATCATTAGGGAAAAAACTGGATTCTAGAGCCACTCAGCTGATCTGGGATCGGTCAGTTGTGTTCAGAAGTCCCTCAAGGGCCCACATACCAAATCTCAGAATCGTGGAATCATTAGGGAAAAAACTGGATTCTAGAGCCACTCAGCTGATCTGGGATCGGTCAGTTGTGTTCAGAAGTCCCTCAAGGGCCCACATACCAAATCTCAGAATCGTGGGATCATTAGGGAAAAAACTGGATTCTAAAGCCACTCAGCTGATCTGGGATCGGTCAGTTGTGTTCAAAAGTCCCTCAAGGGCCCACATACCAAATCTCAGAATCGTGGGATCATTAGGGAAAAAACTGGATTCTAGAGCCACTCAGCTGATCTGGGATCGGTCAGTTGTGTTCAGAAGTCCCTCAAGGGCCCACATACCAAATCTCAGAATCGTGGGATCATTAGGGAAAAAACTGGATTCTAAAGCCACTCAGCTGATCTGGGATCGGTTAGTTGTGTTCAGAAGTCCCTCAAGGGCCCACATACCAAATCTCAGAATCGTGGGATCATTAGGGAAAAAACTGGATTCTAGAGCCACTCAGCTGATCTAGGATCGGTCAGTTGTGTTCAGAAGTCCCTCAAGGGCCCACATACCAAATCTCAGAATCGTGGGATCGTTAGGGAAAAAACTGGATTCTAGAGCCACTCAGCTGATCTGGGATCGGTCAGTTGTGTTCAAAAGTCCCTCAAGGGCCCACATACCAAATCTCAGAATCGTGGAATCATTAAAGAAAAAACTGGATTCTAGAGCCACTCAGCTGATGTGGGATCGGTCAGTTGTGTTCAGAAGTCCCTCAAGGGCCCACATACCAAATCTCAGAATCGTGGGATCATTAGGGAAAAAACTGGATTCTAGAGCCACTCAGCTGATCTGGGATCGGTCAGTTGTGTTCAAAAGTCCCTCAAGGCCCACATACCAAATCTCAGAATCGTGGGATCATTAGGGAAAAAACTGGATTCTAGAGCCACTCAGCTGATCTGGGACCGGTCAGTTGTGTTCAGAAGTCCCTCAAGGGCCCACATACCAAATCTCAGAATCGTGGGATCATTAGGGAATCTCCGCGTAACGCTCTCCGCGTGACGCTCCCCGCGTGACGCTCCCCCGCGTGACGCTTTTTCATTTATGTGCCATAGTAAAGACATAATAATCATATAGCCAAATTTCAGCTATAATCATATAGGTACCTACCTACCTCACTTCTACGAATCATAATAATCATTGAGCATATTTCGTTACGTAACGTAACATAACGAAAATTTGGTTGTGTGCCATAGCAAAGACATGAAATGTCAAAAATGTCCATAACTTCGTAACTAACAGTTCTACTGAACTGCGATATCATCTCAACCTTGCAATAAATGACACCCACGCATTCATTTTATACTTTGAAATGAAAGTTGGTAAAATTATACCAAATGTATGGAACAGAGTATAATCAGCTAAACGTGTGATATACGTGTGTATAGGAATGATATACAGGGTGTCGCAAAAGTACCCCACCCAACCAACCAACATTTTCCCACCAATTTTGAGATATTGACGCGAAACAGTTTCGGGGTGCCTGATACTAAGTTTAAGCAAATAAAAATCAGGGAAAAAATCCAAACATTTGTGGACTGTCCAAAGGGTATTGGGTACCCAAAGAAGTAATGGGTCCTTCGGAAAATGAATTCCAATTTTTTTGTGCAGACACTTCATTTTATATAATTTTTCAATGCTAACACGATGGTGAAACCAGAATTGCGATATCTGATTCCGTTTTCGTATTAGAGTTGATGTACCACGAAAAAGCGCGATTTTCCTTAGAGTGGGTACCTATGTTTGGAAAAAAATCACGCTTCTTCATGGTTCATCAGCTCTAATCAGAGAATGGAATGAGATATCTCAATACTAGTCTCACCATCGTGTTCACCACTAAACAATCTATTAAGTGAGGTGTCACTCGACTACAAATTGAAAATGTATTTCCATAGTACTCAATGTCCATAGTAGTAGATACCTTTGGGTAGTCCAAAAATTTTCGGATTTTTTCCTGATTTTAAATTATTTAAAACTTAGTAGTATCACGTACCCCTAAATGCTCTCCATGTTTCGCTCCGATATCTCAAAATTAAGAAAAAGTTATGGGTGGGGGGGGGGGGTGTCCGTTTTGGGACAACCCGTATGTAGTCTGTTTCATAAGTGGAAATGGGCCACTCCGACTTGAATTTGGGAAGTTTGATAGTCCAAAAATCGCTGATCAAAAATGGGCTGATGTCTCACGTGAATATATGATCTTTAGCTAGGTTGTATCTTTGGCCTTCGTGAATGTTTTCGTGCCGTCGTATCTATATGGAATTGCGTGTGGAAACCCAAGACTTAAAGCCTACCGAAAGATCCAGTGATACATTGTCCTTCATGACTTATGGTGATATGGGGAGGTATTGCTCCCATACCAGTCATGCCGTACGGTGGTGCGACCAAAGTCATCTCGCCACCACTATATCAAAGACCAATGACTCCTCTCCTGGCCCTTCTCCTCTGATTGGAGCCCCATTACTCTTCATGTTCCGTTTCCACGGTTCTCCTGGGGGTCCTCCCACCCCGTTGTCGGGCCGACGAGTGACCGCACCATTCATCTCCCGGCTCGAGCTTCCTAGCGGTGATGGTGGGAGGGCACACCCGGGTACGCCTTTCCGTCACTTGGAAATTTACACCTTGGCTCCCCGATATACGAGGACGAGATGGCTCTTGGGTGTGTCCACCGCCCTCAGAGCGAATATAATTCCGCTCCATCGCAGCGGACTTCTTTTTTTCGTATGTCAGAAAAACACCTATCCGCTTCGCCACCGCGAGGTCCCACTTATTGACCCAACCTTATTTTACAGATCCCAACCGTTACGTAATTAGTTGGCCCTATTTGAATATTCAGGGAACATCCTCAGAAATCGTCATTAGAATCATTTGACTCTCCAAAAACCTCTCATCGATGAGAAGACAACTGAATATTACATGGTCTTACTGGGTTTGTAATAAAATTTCCCTGCACCATACCAATGAACCCCCATGAGAGTGTTCCAGGTGTTAAGAAAACATTGACAAAAGTACGAGTACTAACCAAATATAGATTCACAATGTAATACCATCGCATTTTTGACAGCAAAAATGGGTTATGCAGTTTTGAACTTTCAAAGTACCCAAATTCATATCAAAATAAAATTATCATTTACGTACCTTTCGGAGGAATCCGTCGTCACTAGCTAGTAGAGTACCGTTGGGGGGGGGGGGGGGGGGGTACGTAAATAATAATGCGGTATGATAAAACTGGATTATGCGGTTTTGCACTATCGAACTGCTCAAATTCAGATCGTAGTGGACAATTTCCATTCATGAAACAAGCCCATGCATCAGTGAGCGTGCTTTGCGCCGGGATATTGTTCTTACTGACAGTGAGGTATCCATTGGAGTAGTAGCTGAGGATCGAATCCAAACACCGATGACATTGAAGGTTAAAGGTCTCGTTTGTGACCTGCGAATTGGCGAGTTTGGGTAGAGACACTCACATGGATAAAGGGGCACACAGTGGTAATGTGGAAAACGAGGAGGCTGACTCACAAGCTGAGTTTGCTGCAAGTGATGCCAGCCTAAATGAGTCATTTTTCTGAGTACCGATTTCGTACATAACAGCTGAATCAAAGGACTAAAGCTGGCACGTTGGGAGGAAGTTCGGACTTCTGATTTAACTGGCTCTCATACGAAGAAGTTTTTCCCGTTTATCTGCTCCAGGCTGAGAAGCCCATTAAGGCTCACTGTCAATTTAACGCTATCGTTTACTGGTAAAGGCAGTAACCGTTCCTATCTCTACAGATTCACCATTGTCTCGTGGGGGTTCCATAGACATGGGATCACTTGGTTTTCGAATGTAATAGGTGGGAGGCTGAGTGAGTACGACTGGTATAAGTACGACTGAAGGAAGTGTGTGTTGGAGTTTTAAAGAAAACAAGCATTTGGACTATTTCCCAATTTTTATGAAATCTGTTATTTCAAATTTATTGTAAGTTGGAAGGTATGTTATTTTATATTGATTCGAATAACTTAAAAGTTTTAATTTTTATGTTTTTATTATTTCATGAAAATTTTGTAATCTTTGGGAGCAGGATGAATAAACTTCCCCAATGCAGGTTTACCGTACTGGGGGGGGGGGGGGGGGTCCCATACATTATAGTATCCCTATCTCATATGTGTATAGATGTATACTATACTAATACATAATCAAGTTGTGCTTGGGTAAAGCTACTAACCATTCATCAATATTCATGAATCCAAGCCATTATCACGGAAGAAATTGCTAATGGATAATGGAAGAAGTCTAAAGGAGTTGCGTAACAAGTTTAAGATTTCAAGATGGTTCTGTTGGCACTTCGGCTATCGAACTGACGAATGGAAAACTATTTAAACTCATGTCATTGATCCTTATCGATTCATTCCATCTAGTGGGGGCTACATGATTTTGCATGCGAAACCGTGCGGTATTACATGGTCTCTGTACCACAGCTTTATTATTTTGGTATTGTATAGCTCTCTTAAACAGAACACCTGTCTATAATTATTAAACGAATAATTAAGTAGGGATCTAACGCTCATCTGCTGCAAGGCTAACACTATCTAGCGGTCATTGATGAAACTAAGCATTTCACGCGTAAAATCATAGGGTGGCAAACGGGAAAGCGGAAAACGTTTTCCGGATGAATTCAATCGATTATTTGGGAAAAAATATATAAATAACAACCAAAATAACGTTACTGTTACCTTGAAAGTTTTCATAATCTCGATTTTTCAGTATTTCAGCCCTCAGTTACTACCCTTTAGGGTTGATCAAAATTGATGCCGATATTACTGGCACATCCCCGGCCGATGTGTTTTCAGCTAACTTTCACAAACTATATGGTCCTGTAGTTTTGGAGAAAAGCTCCGGACGGCGGGTGGACGGATTTATTTATTTTATCGATTCTTAGATTTTACACATCTTGAAAAAAATCAAAGTTTGAGGGGGGTTAAAATGGTTTTTTATTGGTCGATTACAATAAAGGTTCAACATTGTTCGGGGAACCAGAAAAAACCGATTTCCTCTTGGAAGCCTGGCTTTTCACGTCTGCAAGTGCGAAAAGGAAAGTATTTATTAGTTACAGGCATCGCAAACAACGAAATGTGAAATGAAAGTTGCCAAAAAGGTGGGTACATTCTAGAAATAAATAATTTCGGAGCATCACTCACAGCGACAAAATTCGGCAATCGTTGGCCCGATATTCGCCCTGTGAAATCCTCTATCAAATCTCAAGGGGCAGAAACAGCTGTAGGTACATCTTTCTGAATGTAAAGAAAGATTTTTTCTTCCCCTAAAAATCTGGATGATTAATGACTCCAACCGGAGCACGACACGAGCACAAAGGCTCGTCAAGGAGGCTGCAAAGATGAGGCAGACAAGGCACGGATCGGTCCGACAAAGCACGTTCGAAGCCTAAGGTTGATGTAGAGCTATTATAATTGATTGGCAGCGTTGTGGCGCTTTGAATATTCAGGGCCGGGAGCCTCCCCTTTCTTCCCTTGATGACCCGGAGACAGATCATAGTGCTCTATGCTAACGAGGGGAAGCTGCTCTGGCTCCCACCCGTTCGACAACTATTCCCAGCTCAACTTCCTCTCCCCCTGGAACGCTGGGCAACTCCAGCAATCCACGGGCAAACTTCAATTCATTAACGAGCGATAGGTGGGCACTTTTGAACAACGCATATTCACGGCTTATCCCAGCAGTTTCGGTATCGTTCAACAGAAAATTTCGATACACAAAGAAAAAGAGTAGGGGTGGATGTTAACGAACGAACCTTTCCAAGATCTTCCTTTTGTTGGAAATACTTGGGATCAAATACTTGGTAGACGAAGTGTCTACATACATTTGTCTGTTATCTAGTCTTTTATGTGTCACTGTACTTGAAAGATTATCTGTAGAGGTGCGATGAAAGAAATAGTTGTTACCTTTATTCTAGAGTAAAACAGAAATAATATAAATATTATTCATAATTCGGACCTGAAAACCACGTTTTTATCCATTTTCTGCTATTTTAACGTTAAAGGACGAGTTTGCAACCCTAGTTTTTTGGGAGAGATGGGCATATTCGTAATCGTGAATACGAGTACGTATACCCATATTTGTATGAATACGAATACATGTTTTTTCATATTCACGTGTGTGAATACAAGAAGAAAGTGTATTCGTATTGTTTTGTGAAGGCGAATATATTCGCATTCACAGAATAGGTTCTCTGTGAATATATTCGTATTCACGATGCCTATCTATATGACTGATATGTGGGTATAATCAGAATCAGCTTGAAATGTCGTGTAGGAATCATTCATAGATTTTTGTCCAATCCTTCCCGAATATCGAAGCACTGTGCGCCGTTCCTACCACCTTCAACTCATATCGAAGACTGCTATCGACTACTATCTACTCCAGAATAAAGGTAGGAACCGTTCCTTTCATCGTACCTCTACAGATCCTATATTATGTACAGACAAATGCAGGCCGAATCAAAGTAGAGACACTTCGTTCGTCAAACGTAAAAAAAAAAAAAAAAAAAAAAAAAAAAAAAAACATGGAATGGTTCTTTGGTTAATGGTCATCGATCATCTCCTTTTTTCCTTTGCATATCGCAGTTTTCCATTCAGCGATCGATACTGAAATAGCCGAAATAAGGCGCTGTGATTTTGCATTGTCCAAAGTGCCCGCCTATCGCTCGTTAATGAATTGAAGTTTGAATACAACATTATCTTCCTAAGGCCATTTTAGAGCGCGAAATTAGGAGTTCATATTAAAACGAGTATGCTTTTTTTGGAGAAAGCAATAATTTTATTTGCAGCTATTCCAAGGGACGAACTCCCCTAGCAGACTGTTTCACCTCGCATAGAGTTTTTTGATAGTGGAAACTCTGGCTAGAACACACACTCATCCACACACACGCGCGCTCTCAAGTAATTATTTTTTATTTATCTTTTTGAATCAATTAATTTTTTTTTTTTTAATGTACTTTATTTTTTATTTATGTATTTATTTATTTATTTTTTGTAAATGTCTTTTCGAAGGCAGACACCATTAAATTGAAAAATGAAAAAATAAAATCAAAAAAAGTGGGGAGGACGCCCAGGGTTACCCGACGCCGGCTCTAGGGATGAGGAGGAAAAGTAAGATGAAAGGAAGTGCCCCTATAAAACGACCACAAGTTCAAGAACGCCTCAGGGCGCGGGTGGTGACTCCACGGAGCACTCCTGCTGAGATGCCCAACTCGAGTAACTTCGTAGTACTTTTCCTGCACGACACCCCGCGCCATGACACAGTTGCGGCCATTACCCTGATGTTGTTGGTCGCCACTCCTTTTAGCCGGGAAATTGCTTTTCGTTGGTCATTTATGTGTTACTTAATTATCTTGGCCCACTAGGTCTGCTCCATGTCCACGCTTCCACTGACAACTTGGACACCCAGGATTATTGCTGACCCATCGGGCTTAACATCCCCCTTACGGGCCCCGTTCACTCGGCATGTGATATAGTCTCTCCCTTTCGACATCCCTACCGCTGGATGAAAAAGCACCTGCAATCTGTATACAAACACACACGCGCGCGCTCGTGTTTTTTTTCTTTTTTTTTCTTCTTGTTCTAATTAATATTAAAAAAAAAAAAAAAAAAAACTTTTATCTCCAATTCATCTCATCACTGAGTTTTATTTCGCCCAATGTATAATTAAGGATGTTCCTTTTTTCTGGTGAGAATTCGACAAACATAAGAAGAAAGCTCATATGAATAAATGTGATAAACATTTACCTATGTAAGAGGTTGCGATGCTATTCATTAATTTTCTTGTCATAATGTAATCTCTAATAGTTCAATGGCTCCCCTGTACAGGTTTAACCTGATGTATATCCTCTTTTATCCATACTCTCCATATTCTAGTTGAAAATCTTGTTTCCCCACGTAGCCACTTCCCCTTACAACTGCAGGAACCATAATTCGATAAATGCAGAGCAGAAAATTGCTCCTCGAGGAATATTACGGCTACGAATCGAATGAGATTAGCCAAGGAAAAGTCACGTTCAGGGCTCGGGGAACGTAAAAACGGACCCCCATCCCAGACAACCTCCTGAGAAATGGTTAGGGCCGGGAAGCTGAGTCGGGCGTTAAGGTAATTTTATGAGGCGAAACCCCTCGCTTTTGAATTTCTAACCGGAGTCTTTATTATAAGGAGCTCCGTCGGACTACCGACTGTTTTGCCAGTTTGATTACACCTATTAGCAATTAGCGTTTGAGCCGCCCCTCAGGGAAAGATCTCTCCCCATCTCCTGCGGTAAAACATTACGTTACGTTTAAAAAGTTCCCGCGGTTTACCGAAGTTTGTCGAGTTGAATGTCGGAGGCAAACGTATGGTTCCAGCAAATAATGTTTGTAACGGCTCAGAACATGACTCGCTGGGAATACTCCCAATTACTCAAATAAAAAAGGTCTGCCAAGTTGGATGGCCAGTATAGCTACCTCACTTCTCAACATTTTTTTTTTTTTTTTTTTTTTTTTTTTTTTTTGACAAGTTTTATTGCGCCAAGTAATAACAACTTATAAGCAATATTCATGTGGTTACTTCATATATACATTTTCTTAAGATCTAATATACTTCACTTTAGACTTATTGTTCTGATTATTGATTCACTAGTCTTGACGTTCATTTTATTTCACTTAGTTCATGCGGTTTAGTTCTTTTAAGTATTCTAAGTAGATCTTCGGTGTCAAGGAGCTGAACGACATCCTCGTTAACATGATCTCTAAGCCTCAAAAGATGATTGACGGCTTGTTTGCGGATAACCTCATTGACAGATTCAACTTTCAACTCATAGTGTAATCTGTCGTTTCTGAAGTATCTGTATGCATCAACGCAGGTACGCAAAACATTATTCTGAAAGCGCTGAATAATGTTGCGGTTACTTTGTGCAGTGCACCCCCACAGTTGCGCACCATATGTCCAGACAGGTTTGAGGACTTGGTTGTACAATATGAGCTTATTGTGGATAGACAGTTTTGAGTGTCTTCCCATAAGCCAGTACATTTTCCTGAATTTGATAACTAGTTCAGACTTTTTCTTTTTAACATGTGATTTCCACCTCAGTTTGGCATCGAGTGTCATCCCAAGATATTTAGCTTCATTGGCATAAGGAATCGTCTTGTTGTCAAGGAAGGCTGGCACGTAGTTGATCCTTTTATTTGTGAAATCAACATGTACAGACTTCGCTTCATTCAATCTAATTCTCCATCTTTTTGTCCATTCATGGATGCGGAGGATGGAGTGGTTTAATTTTGTAACTGATTCGATGTTGGTTTCTCCTGTCGCCAAAATTGCGGTGTCATCTGCAAACGTCGCAGTTATATTTTCCTCAGTTTCTGGTAGATCTCGAGTGTAAAGCAGGTACAGTAGTGGGCCTAGTACACTGCCTTGTGGCACTCCAGCATGAATCTTCAAAGGTTTCGAGAAAGCGTCGTCTTGTTTGATTCGGAAGTATCGGTCGGTCAGATAAGACTCCAGAATTGCTGCATAGCATGCTGGTAGAATTTTGCGAAGTTTGTGAATAAGCCCTTCATGCCACACTTTATCAAATGCCTGTGACACATCCAGAAAGGCTGCAGAGCACACTTTTTTCTCTTCGAATGCTTTTTCAATGAGACTTGTAATTCTGTGGACTTGGTCTATGGTGGAATGCTGTTTTCTGAAGCCAAATTGGTGCTTTGGAATAAGTTTTCGTTCCTCTACAACTACTAGTAGTCTCTTATGAAGGAGTTTTTCAAATAGTTTTGAAAGCACAGGTAGGAGTGAAATAGGCCTGTAGGACTTTAACTCATTTGCCGGTTTGCCTGGCTTGGGAATCATGATTACTTCTGCTATTTTCCATAACTGAGGGACGTAACGAAATTTAATGGCACTATTTATGATTTTTGTTAACTTGACTATGGTCTTTCGGGGAAGATATTTCAGGATTAAACCAGTGATCAAGTCATATCCCGGTGCTTTTTTTGGGTTAATCTCCTTCTGAATTGTTCTTTGTACTTCTTTGACAGTGACAAATGGAATGGAAATATCTGGTTCCGACGGCTGGACCACTTCAAGAGGTTCTTCATCAGGCACTCCAGGGTTTGTTGTGAAAATATCAGCCAGATGATTTGCAAAGACATCTGCTTTTTCTTGATTGCTCCTTATCCACCTACCTGTTAGTTCGTTATTAAGGGGCGGAGCTTGCACAATTGGTCTTTTTAAGTGTTTGGTAGCTTTCCAAAGGGAGTAGTCTGTATCCCTACAGTTGGTTAGAGATGAAACAAGGTTCTCCATGGTTGCATCATTTATCTCCTTGACCATCTGTCTCAGCTCATTTGCAGCTTTATACCAAGCAGCTTTGTGCACTCGGCTTCGCGTTTCTTGCCATTTTTTTCTTGCTTTGCGTTTTCTCATAATAGCTTTCATTATTTCCCTTGGATAGTTCAAGCCTTTTTGTCGCTTTTTTATAATTGGTGTGTTGCGGCTGCTGTTTGTATGCTACAAACGAGTTTTGCTAGTTCACTGTCTATTTCTTCTGGGGTGTCTAGAGAATCGTTGAGATCAATTTCTTGGTTTATTTCAATTCTGAAGTTGATCCAGTCTGTTTTGTTGTTAGTAAGTGTCGGATTTTGTTGAGCTTGGATGATCCAGTCACTTAACGTAAGAATAATGGGCGAGTGATCTGAACTTAAGTCAAAGCATTCTTGTACTAACAGATAGTTTGTTGATATGTTTTTGGTAATGAAGAAATCAATGAGGTCAGGAAGTTTCTTTCTGTCTGTTGGCCAGTATGTTGGTTTGCCTGTTGAATGTGGTTCACAGTTATGATTAGATGTGTACTGGTACAGTTCTCTTCCTCGTGTAGAGGTAATTCGGGAGCCCCAGTATGTGTTTTTGGCGTTGAAGTCCCCTCCGATGATAAACCGATTTCCCAGGTGCTCAAACGCATCAGCAAAATCTTCTTCTTTGACAGTGTGTTTTGGTGGTATATAGATGCTCGCTACTATGGTTGAGAATGACTCCATTTTTACCTCTATTGCACTAATCTGGAACATTTCTGTTTCAATCTTAGTGAATTCGTGATGGGAGAGATTTTCTTTTATGAAAACAGCACTTCCTCCTTGAGCAGCATTGCTTGGGTGAAGTGCATGGTAGCATTTGTAGCCCCTTATTTTGCAATAAGATTCTTTAGTAAAATGTGTTTCTGACACAAGACAAATGTCAATTTTATTTATCTCAAGCACTAATTGGAGCTCACTTTTTCTAGATATGAGCCCATTTGCATTCCATGACATAATGTTGAGATATTTCATGGTTATTTCTTCGATTTGGATTGGAGTTTACTTTCCAGTGCTCCGATTCTTCTATTGAATTCAGTGAATCGTTGATCAATTTGGTTTAGACGATCAAGAATAACAGTTAATGGGTCAGCATGTTTCTCATTCAACGTAGGTTTTTGCTGAAGCGTTTGGACGTTTTTGAGGACTTGCGCGTATGTTTTTAAGTTTTCTCCCCCTTCTCCTTGTAAGTAGGGAGTTGAATTTTTTTCCCGAAGAACTTGTGACGGTGTCTTGACAGTGAATTTTGCACTTTGCTGTTTTCGAGTGTTCTCCTTATACTTCTTTTGGGCCTCGATCGCAACTATGCATCCTCTGTAGCTTGCGGGATGTTCGTTTGAGTTACAATTGACACATTTTGGATGTATTGAAACGGGCTTGGGGCAATCTTTTGTCGCATGGTTCTTACCACATTTGACACATTTTGTCTCAAGGACACAATAATTCTTTGTATGTGCAAAACCTTGACAGTTTTTGCATTGTGCAACAAGGTTAGGAGACTCAAGACTGTCCACAGCAATTTTCGCTCCATGTAAGGATGTAATTGCATGTATATCTTTTATGTTAGTCCCATTTTCAAAGGCAACTATGCACATGTCCAGGGCGTTTTTCGTTTTCCACCCTAGTTTGCGTGTGACCTTTACTTTTCCGAGATCAGGGTATTCTACTTGGAATCGGCGCTCTATCTCTGTTTCAGACAGAGATTTATGTATACCCTTGATCATGACTGAATAGGGTCTAGTCTGTTTATCTTGGTACGTGTGAAATTCACATTTTTCGTTTCGAAGGAATTCACTTAGGTTCCGAAATCCATCCGAGGTAGATGGGTTAATCTTAACCTGATTATCCCTCATAACAGTGACTTTGGAATTTGGAGCATGTTCATGCACCGCTTCCTCAATCGTTTTATAATTATCGGTGATTTTATGCAAGTAGATTGGTGGGGGTTTCGGGTCCTTGGTTTTTAAAATTTGTTTTGTTTTATTCTGCGTTGGAATATTACCCTTGGATTTCTTCCTTTTACGCTTTTGGGGATCAGAGAATTCCTTTTCTGATTCGTCGACATCTTCGCTCTCGTCTGAATAATAGCGCACAGTCGACTGTAGTGGCTTCAGCGATTTTTGTGAGCCTAGTTGTTCGATTTTCTCCTTGAGACATTCGATTTGCTCATCGCGCTGCTTTAATAACCCTGACTGCAGAGTCACCTTTCTTTTCTCCTCCAAGACCACTTCGTTTGTCTCACTCAGAAATGAAATTAGAGTAGAAACGGTTTTAAATAACTCACCAATTGGATGAACGAGCGGTGAATCTTGTAGTTGTTCGGTAAACACGTTCAACTCAGCCTTTATTTTCGCAACTGTCGCCTCAGTTTCTTCAATAACTTCACGAAGGGTCACCGACCGGGCGGCGTCCGGTGGGTTCATTTTTCACTGATAATTCACATTAGCGAAACAAACTTCCGAATATCTCGAGCGCGATGTTTCCTCTCCGAGGTCTCGGACACGACTTGTTACTTCTCAACATGACCGTATACAGTTAAAACAACCAAAATGTATCCATCATTGTTTACAATAACCACTTGCAATTTCAATCATTTTCCGGAACCGCATCCCAACTAGTACTAACATGATGCTTACGGCCGACAAAACTACCGACAATTGCAACCGAGTACATCCCAAATTCGAAAATGAAGTCGGACTGAACAAAAATAAATGAATTGGTCTTGGGGGATCATCGTTCGGGCGTGCGCGTGCGCCAAAATTGAGAAGAGATTGTCTGAGGATTAAACACGAAATTTCAGTGCGTTTTTTTGCGCTGTATAAAAAAAACGCTGCAAATTATTTCACAAAGGTTTATTTATTTTTTTTTTTTTTCAATTGAGTATGATCGTAGTTTTAGTTGGCTTGCGTACGTCATAAAGCCCGTCCAGACTCCTCGGCGCGTCCTATTTTGAGTTGCCACAACCTATACTTCTATAATTACTAGCCGCTCCGGCTCGCTACGCTCGCCTCCACGTCCAGCCGGGGGGCAAGCCCCCCGGACCCCCCATTAAATTGCTCGCTTCGCTCGCAAAATGTGCCATGTAGGGAATTTTGCTCGCTTCGCTCGCAAAGTGTGGCATGTGGGGCATGTTGCTAGCTTTGCTCGCTAACGGTAGATCCCTAAGGGTAGGTTTAATGTGTGTAGGGGATGTTGCTCGCTTCGCTCGAAAACGGTAGATCTCTAAGGAAAGGTTTAACTTCTGTAGGGGATGCTGCTAGCTTCGCTCGCTTGAGGAAGTTATACTGTTCACCCAACTTGGCAGACGTTTTTTTCAGTTGGGAATTCTTACAAACAAATTAAATCTTATAAAACTACGTGGAACCACGAAAAGTTTAGTGTGGTATGTAGGGAATGTTGCTCGCTTCGCTCGCAAAGTGTGGCTGTATACATGCGATGTATTACAATTGAAACATGTAGGGGATGTTGCTCGCTTCGCTCGCAAATGGTAGATCCCTAAGGGTAGGTTTTACTTCTGTAGGGGATGCTGCTCGCTTCGCTCGCTTGAAGAAGTTATACTGCCCACCCAACTTGGCAGACGTTTTTTTCTGTTGGAAATTCTTACAAACAAATTAATTCTTATAAAACTACGTGGAACCACGAAAAGTTTATTAGGGAATGTTGTACTGCCCACCCAACTTGGCAGACTTTTTTTTCAGTTGGGAATTCTTACAAACAAATTAAATCTTATGAAACTACGTGGAACCACGAAAGGTTTATTCGGGGATGTTGCTTGCTTCGCTCGCAAGGTATACCTGTATATGTGTAGGACAAAGTCCGTATTTATTATTTGAAATGGCTCTCGCTTCGCTCGCAAGGTAGGTACCTACGTATACCTGCTCGCCTCGCAACATTGTGACATCGAACCCTTCACGTCAATTCTTGAGCCTTCTCTCGTCCACGGCACAATTATTTTAATCGCTTTGCTCGCTTCCGCTCGCAATTTGACCGAGTTCTCGTCACTTTTTTCGATATCCGATTTCGGATTCAGATTCGGCGGGATCAAACCTTTATTTCGCCCGCGAAAACCGTTCCGAAAAACGTACCTTTATGGGGTATATTTTAATTTAAAAAAACCAAGTTTTTCGTCGGAATTTTCGAGAAAACGGGTCCGTACTCTCGCATTTTTTTGACGCATTTCCCGATACTTTTTTCGCGATCCGATCGCGCCGTCGTCTTCCTCGTAGGAAAACCTACGAAACCCGTATTTTTCCGGAATTGTCAACGGCCGTTTAGAGGGGTAGGGAAAGCGGGGAAGTGGAAAAACCGCACATTAACCGTTACCTCGACCCCCCTCCCGCCCTACGGCCCATGGTTCGGGTGGGATTAAACAATTTTAAATTCGCTCGCTCCCACTTTTGGAAAATCCCAAGAAGATCCCCCCACTCGTAGATCCCCCCCACTCAGCCGTTTGGCCATGCATAGCATGGACAGACAGACAGACAGACAGACGGAGTTTCATTCTTATAAATAGTATAGATATACGCATGTTTATATTTCTCGATTTGAGCTCCCATCTATTCAAATAGTTATTGCCTTAATAATATCATTATCTAAGTACGTACGAAAAGTCGAGAGGATATGTTATCAAATATGCGTAGGAAAAGCATTGGTATTAACACACAAATATGACCTAGAAAAAAACATATATTCATACCTCGAAGGAACGCCGTACCCACCTCATGGTGCCGCGGTGTATTATATGGGTATAACTCGTAAAAGTAATAAATATCCATTCTCCTACACCCCTCTGCTACGCCCCTCGTCACAACAGACACCACAAGGTGCCGCGGCGCCTCCTCTCACTCCACCCCCCGCTCTCCCCCCCCCCCCCACCTCCAACCGTGACCCCCTGCCAGGCGTGCGTGCGTGCGTAAGTCTAACACTCAAAGCCTCGAAAAGACACTTTTTCGCCCGTTTTTGGCGCATAGCATCTATGCGAGTAAAGCGATCGGGATGGTTAAACGTTAGGACCAACTAGACCCCAAATGGAGTCTATGTGCGAAAGAACGGGTTTTTAAAGTCAATTCTTAGGCCTTTTATGGCCCGGATGGCGGACGGCGAACGGCGAATGGCGGACGGCGGATTCCTCGCACCTTGAAACGTAAAGTGACAAAGTTTGATGGGGGGGGGGGGGGGGGGGGGGGGGGGGGTTATAAAAGTTTTTTTGCTGCACGATCACATAGGCTTATTATTGGAAATAATAAACCAAAAGTGGGAAAATGTGGAATTCTGGCCTTTTTTTTCGGTGTTTTCCTTTGTTGTTATCTCGAATATCAACAATTCAACATAACTACGTGGTACAGCTTGAAAAAATGCCCCAAAATCATGTATCAAATGTATTGAATATCTTCAAAACTCGATATTCCACAATGTGCACATGTTTCGTAATTAGGCTCTTTTTTTCGCACTAAGAAATTTGGGTGATGGGTGTAATATCCATTAAATTTTATTAGGATTTCGAATCTGCAATAAAAATGGGGGTTCCTAGTTGAACAATGTGAGATAAGAATCGTAACGCCTTTGCAACGCGTGATAATCAAAATCCAATTTTGACATTGAATGGTATTAAATACAAAGGGAGTTAAGTTTTTTTTTTATCTTCAAAAATAAAACAAATGGAACATCTTGTATAAATACATCATTCCAGAAGATATTTCTCCTTAGAATTGAGATGAATTATCCCAGACGATATTTCTCCTTAGAATTGAGGTGGAACACTTCTGTTCTTTGGTCCAATTATCAAGCATTCCCAAAGAAATAATAAGTTAGTGTAATCGCACTTTTCGACCTCAATTTTAGTGCTGAAATTTCAAGGAATAAAGGTATTCAAAAATCACTAGTAATGCCAAAAATAGTTAAATTTATGTATGTTTTGCAACACATTACTACGAAATAGTTTAGCAACAAAAACTACAAACCTACACTATTCAAACATTTTCGCACAATACTGAGCGTGTCTAAGTGTAATTACAGCGTGTCCAAAAAACTAATAAAAATGTGAGAAAAAGCGTTCTAGCCATATAATGGATGGTTTTGTGTACACACAAAGGGCTCAAATTTTTAAACAATTTAACATAACGATGAATCGAAAAGTTCCGACAATTTTTCACATTTTCTGACTTGCATGACTGACTTGGTTTTTCTAAAAAACATTTTAGAAAAATACAGATACAGTTTTGGACATTTTCGCGTGATTTAATATTGTCGGGAATCTACAGACCAACGCTTCAACTCTTTGTTTTCTTTGACGTAATATCGTATCATTACATTACTGATAAAGTAATATTTAGAGGGCCCTGTATAAATGTTACGTAAATGAGGCCATTGGGTGCAGACGCAGCTGTATCAGCAATGGAGTCGGTCGGAACGGATGTTACTGTGTCACGGAATAAATCCGAGTCATAACTCCACAATAGCTTCGGCAGCATTAGCATTAGAACAGATGGCCGTTTTGTGTTGAGGATTTGGTCTCTCAAGCGTTAAGACATTAGTAGGAACCGGGGAATAGTGATGCGGCACGAAAGCTCTGCAGCTATTAGCTAGCTTCGGCCCAACTTCGGATTAGAGCACTTGAACCGAGTGCCGAGGTGGTATGGGGTAGTTTCGGTCCACTAAGAGATTATTGATATCCTCCCTCCCCCGGCGACTGTGTGGGGGTTTCTACGAGTTGAGTAGAAGTTGCCTAGCAAATTGGGGCTATAACTTGTTGAAGGAAAGGAAAGGAGGGTCCTTCCAAGATTAACCTTCCGGAGGTCGAGGTATGTTCGAGTACTACCTCCCCTCCACACTTACCCTTTGCCGTACCATAGCCTAGGCTAAGGCATCGTCCTTCCCGGTTGAGCCCACCTAATGCCCCCTCTCGGGTCACTACCGGAGCTTCGGGCTTAAGTGTTTTACCATAAATAAGACGGCTAGGGAGAGAGACGAAGCATTGTCCCCTCCCCTCCTCTCCCCCACTCCTCCCCACTTTATCACCCCTCCTTCTCCATTCTGGTTTTCCTCCGAAACTTGAAAGGGACACTACCCTTTTATGGAGTAATTTGGAGCTTGATTAAATAACTTACGGAGGTCTCCCTTATCTTCCTCAAACCGCCGCACAAATCCCCTCCCGCTTGCTCTTCAAGTTTTAAACTACTCGACTCCGCTAATCCCTGCTTTGAACTGATGAGACGTTCCAGTTTATTGCATCGAATTAAGGGCTTTCTTTGTTTAATAATTTTCACTGTAAAAGTCGACAAACCCTCATTGAATTGTGGTAAAATCCTGCTACTAAGAATCTGAATTATTATCCTCCTATATATAAGAGAGGAGCATGTCTGTCTGTCTGTGTAAGGCGATTCATGTCCAAACGGCTTGACTGATTTTGATGCTGGTTTTTGCAGAATGATCGCAAAGTTCCTTATCAACATAGTAAACAAACATATTCGACAAAGCCTCATTGAAAATCCTGCAACTAAGACTCTGAATTATTAACCTCCTATACTCGTATATACATTAGAGAGAAGCATATCTTTCTGTCTATCTAAAGCCGATTCACACCCGAACGGCTTGACCGATTTTGCTGACGGTTTTTGCGAAATAATCGCAAAGTTACATTTTAGGCTATAGTAAACCTCTTGTCAGCTTGGACTTCCGTAGCGACGTAATAGAACTTATATTATTTATACAAACATTACAATTATTTCAACTCCGAACATACCAAAACGATTTTTGTGTGTTGAGCCATTCGGTTGTACATACAAAGTCAGATACTTTGTACATACACAGTCAGATCTTCAAAAATTATAATATGATATCAACGCTTCACAAAGTCACACGAAAACATGGTCGTATGAGCGAATTTTCTTAAATTACGTATGTTATTATAATAGGTCTGTTAAAATGTTTTGAAATTTGAGCAATTACAGTTGAAATGAATTGTTAAAAACTAATTTTATGGAAAAAAATATACTCTTCAAAATTCGGTGATTCAAAAGATTTTAGGTTTTGGAGTTTTTATAGATTTTTCAGCAAATATTAATGAAATTTAAGTACCCATGTTTTTCAGCATTACTTTGTGGGAAATTTTTTCAATTTCCTAGTTAATAGTTGAAACTTTTGTTTTGACTGAAGCTATGCTAAAAATATAAATTTCGAGATTTTTTGGCCTTTTTAGCTATTTTTAGTGATTTTTTTAGTACATTTTTCAAAGTTTGACCAATTTAATGTGTTCAAGAAATTTCGGCCAACGAACTCATTTGTTGGAATGCTTGATTTTTCGGCGCAAGAACGGATTTTTCATCTCAATCCCAAGGATATTTATCGTATGTCCATCCAGACGATAACTCTCTTCAGGATTGAGGTAAAAATTCCGTTCTTTCGCCAAAAAATCGAGCTTTCTAAACAAAAGGACGAGTTCGTTGGCCAACATTTTTTGAGCACATTGTTGGTCAAATTTCAAAGCAAAAGTCCAGTCATGCAGCATGACCCCATGAGCGAATTTTTGAAGAAATCTTCGTCATTTCAGTCGCTATTGATCGTGTAGAGAAATTTACAACTAGCGAACGGCATTATTTCGATTTTTGACTGATTTTTCAACTTTGAAATTTTTGAAAACTTGATACATATTCTTATAGGAAATTTTACGCTGATTCCGAATGTACCACATGTTAGTATGCTGAAAAAATTATTTCGCACAACAAATCGCAAAAAACAGGCTATTTTGAAATGTTTGACTAAACTTTTGAAAATTTCAACCCGAAGATGTAATCCGAATATGCTAGCCAACGAACTTGAACTTTCGTTTTGTGTCCTTAACATTTTGAAATTTGTTTGAAGTTCCTAGCACAATTCTACGGACAGTTATCGTCTGGAATGACACATACATACATACATACATTTTTTTTTTAAATTTATTTATTTATTTTATTTTATTTTTTTTCACAAACCTACCCTCAAAAGCGGAGGGGGCTCACCATTAAATTGAAAAATAAACAAATAAAATAAAAAAGTGGGGAGGACGCCCAGGTTTACCCGACGCCGGCTCTAGGGATAAGGGAAGTTGCAGGACGAGGAGGAAGAATGGGATGAAAGGAAGTGCCCCTATAGAATGACCACCAGTTCAAGTAAGAACCCCTCAGGACGCGTGTGGTGATACCACGGAGTACTCCTGCAGAGATGCCCAACTCGAGTAACTCCGTGGCGCTTTTCCCGCACCACACCCCACGCCATGACAAGGTCGAAGCCATGACCTTGATGTTATTAGGTGCCACTCATATATACATACATACATACATAGGTACATAAAAAAAAATGCGTTAAATTTCAGAATAGCCTGAAACGGATTTCTGCATAACATTTTTTCAAAAATTCACATTCTACAAATTTTGAGGCGAGAGAAATAGCTTAATTTTCTTCAAAAATTCGCTAAAAGTAATGAAAAAATCACTAAAAATTGCAACAAAACGGCTAAAAGTCGTTAAATTTATATTTTTTAGCAGAATGTTGCTCAAATAAAGTTTACTAACTATAAAATAGTGCAAAAAATATATATGTTCCATGTTATGTTATTTAACGTATATGTAGACATATATTTTATGCCAAAAATTGTACTAACATTTCATTAAGAAGTGCTAAAAAATCGATAAAAACTGCAAAAAAGTAAAAAATCTAAAAAAATTTTTTGAATAGCAGATTATAATTTAGAACGAGTTTTTTGCCATAAAATTGGTAGTTAACAACTTATTTTTACTCAAAGTCCACAATTTTCAAAGCAATGTAACATGAAATAGTACCTGCGATAATTTACGAAAATTCGCTCATGCGATCATGCTGCATGACTTTTTGTATTTCCAGTAAATTTTGGATTGTAAGAAATAAGCGTTTCGTGATATTCATATTCGCACATGGGAATATGCTAATAAAGAGCAAACCCTTGAAAATTCCATAGGGGTTCGCTCTGTGCTGCTAGCATATTTCCTCTGAGTACGAATTGTGTTTATGATCGCTCATCCTGATCACGTTCACTTACATTACATTGAGTCCAATGTCAAGGAATTCCCGGTTTTATGTACATGCATACCGGCTCCTATAGGTCTGACGGCAATGGAACTCTTGGGGAAATCCCGCACAGTCCTTATAAATTTCATCAAAATCGGACTGTTGTTTAGTGTTGTTGCCTTGAGCAATGAATCGATCGCAGACAGATAGGTAATGAGAATTTTTCAGATAGATTTGATACCCTAAAGAAATCAGGTTTTAAAGGCAGGATGAAACTCAAAGGTTGTTCAATGCATGTTCAATTTATCGAAGCGAAGATAAATTGCATAGAATTCGAAGGGCCTCGCAAAGAGCTCCACACATTGACCCCGCCGGGGGGGGCTTTGCCCCCGTGAACCCCTCGGTTGCTTTCCGCTTTGGGCCTTCGGCTAAAATGCTAAAACATGGAACATGCTTTCTTCCCGCTAATTCTGGAGTATTTTATTTTGTTTTCTTATAGGTAGTAATGATATTGCCAATCTAATTAGCCTGCCACCAAGCGGTACAACTATAGTAAAGATTACCAACTCAACCATGTGTCAAATAAACAAGGCTTACAAGCGCCTCAATAATATTGTTCACTAACCATTTATAACATCGCATTATTGGATTAATATCTAGGAAATAAATTTGAAACTACGACGTAAATATTTTACTAATAAAATTTAGAAGGAAGTACCTAGGTAGGTAATTTTCTGTTATGGTGCGCGTCTAAAATTATAACCAAGATTAACTTCTCAACCAAGTGACAATAAAACAAGTGGTATTGTCTACTATATCAATTTATAACATAAATAAATATGAAACTACGATATAAATACAAGAACAAGTACGAAAAAAAATGGGTGATAAATCAAGAGCTTTCCAACAAATGGAGAACGATGTTGGTCCGATGAAAACTTGAGAACTTTCATTTCCCCAGCAACGGCTTGGTTGTACGTGAAAGTCATAAGAAAACTCTTAGAGCTTGCATACGAGTCTGCAACACATTGGGACATTTTATGTCTTTAGTTGAAGACAAGTATGTGTTGCAGACTCGTATGCAAGCTCTAAGAGCCACTCAGCTGATCCGGACCCTGGGCATCGTCACGTAAATGTGCTAAAGAGACTACATACGAAATTACAGCTTCCTAGAGTGTAAAACATAGAAATTAGCTTTTAGAGCCACTCATCTGATCCGGACCCTGGGCATCGTCAAGTAATTGTCCTAAAGAGGCTACATACGAAATTACAGCTTCCTAGAGTGTAAAGTATAGAAATTACCTATTAAAATGATTTAGCCACCGCTTCTCAAATCAAACCGTTCTCGCAATATTTGGATCATCTGCTATGAATCAAATCATCGAAACAACAGTTCAATGAAATCATCAGAAATTAACAAGCGGTGGCAATCATGTTCACAATATCAATTATTGAGAATGATCACCCGAGTGTAAACAATTATTCAAATAACCTTGCTCATAACTCAGCTTATCGAGAGCTTTCGGATTGATTTTATGTAATAAGTACCTATAATATGTGCCGTTGACTATTTATTATTTACTATTTATTATTATTATTTATTATTATTGACTAATTTTATTGAGATCCTTGACTATAATTGAGAGAATTTTTATATGTATAATCTACTAAACTTCATTGTTTGGTAAATGTTGTTAATTCATTAGGTAATTGTTTCTATTCGTCCTAGTTATTGTATACCATTTAAGTGTCAAATTGTTATGCCGTCGTTTTCTTGTCATTATTGTTATTATTTATTTTTTCTGTGACTGTGATAGTTGTTATGTAAAATTTATTTCCATCTAGTCATTCAGCCGAGGAAACTTTATAAATTTGTACTCGTGCTCTTATTTCATATTTTTTTCTCTCTAAATGTTGTTGATATTCCTTTGTTTCGTAAATTTCTGTTGTCCCCGTTGGCGTGACACTGTATGTCGTTCACGTGGAGCTCTGGCGTCGGTCGGGTGGGTCTGGCTGGGCCCTGGGGCGGCTCCCTTGTCGGTTTTTCCCCCTTAAGGTAGCTTTTTTGAGTTGCTCGTGGGATGCCGCCGTGGTGGGTTGGGCCTGGGCCCGGTTTGGGCATGGCTCGGCCGGTGCCATACAGGGCGAGCTATATTTATTTTTTATTTTCTTCTCCCTTTCATTTATTTATCACAGAATTTTTCTTTCTTTTTTTTTTTCGTTTTTAACTCAATGATTTGGACGATATTTTGGCAGTAGGTATTGATTGTTACAGATTTAGTGACAAATGTTTATGTTGAATGTACCTGACGTTTGTTATATTACCTGTGGTATGGAAAACAATAAAACTCTCTCTCTCGCTTTCGAACGAATGGTCAACGAATTATGTGGGATGAAAAACGACGAAGTACCATTTCCCTAGCAACGACTCGGTTGTAAGCGGAAATCATCAAAATATTTTCGTGAGCAATTTTCCGTGACGTTTTTTTAGTTTATGTGCCATAGCAAAGACATAAAATGTCAAAATATCGTGACATATGTCCGTCTCCCAACCGCGTCTCCCGAAAAACGTGACACTTTTCGCCAGTTAGCTCAAGGCTAAAGCATGTTCCATGCTAAAAGTGTCAAAATCTAGGAATCGTTTCAGAATGTCACAAAACGGATTTCAATGAAGAAAACTTTCGAACATTTTCATTTTAAAATATCACTGGAGCCATTGTAATAGCTTCATTTTTTACGAAACTTCGCTAAAAGAAGAATCCTCACAATCATTTTAGTTTCTTGCCTATTTTTTGACCGTATTTAACTTAATATTATAGAGGAGGATATTACGCTAGATTAAAGCGTTTTTGAGGTTTGGAAAGGCTTCGAATAATGTTTTGGTTACTGTTATGAAACTATAGGAATAAAAATATGAAAAATAGGCGGTGATTTTTGGGTGCGGAACATTCCTGTGAATTGATAGGATATTGACATAATTCATTTTGGTTGGCAGCGCGCTAATACTTTCTTGATAGGATGTAAGTACATATTCGAAACTTTGTACTTGGGTGAATAGTGCAAGAGGAGCATAATGCCGAGGAAAAGGAATCTAACTTATCGCAGGATTCGAGAGCCAAAAACTATTTAAATGTTCTTGATGCATTTAGGCAGGTTTATATAGACAAGGTGCTGAGCGACCATCACCAATTGAGTAAACTCTGAAGCTAATTTCTAGCTGAATAATACCCTGCAATTTGAAATGGAGCCTCATTGGGACTGCGCTGGGTTACAGTGACAAGGTACATACATATAGCCACCATGATCAGCTGATTAGGCTGAATTTAAACGGTATTTTCTATAAAGGTGTCCTCATTCTAGGAGATAGTAGAAACTGTTGTACCCAGGGATAATAACTGCAAATTGATGCACAAAGGTTTATTATCTCTGTATTATATAGCTCTTCTACGCTGATCATTAATTAGTAGACGTAGACCAACAGTGATTTTATGAGATACAATAATACATCTACCTACCCTTCACTAGCCCATCTATTAGTCACAAAATTTATAATTAAATCGATTTCATGAAGTGAGAATTCCACTGTAATAATATCAACGGACACGATCTTCAGGGATTATAAGGCAATTTTTACTATTTTCAAACCTGTTCTGACCAACATCACATGATAACGAATTTTTTTAATGCTTCTCGCCAGTTTTAGTGATGTTTTAATCAGATTTTCTAAAATTTGGAAAACAACGTTTGGAAACAAAGAATAGAATCTATTTGAGAATCCCTGGAATTTTTTTTCTTCAATGTTTAATTTCAGAGTCAACCTTTTCTTATAAAAAATTTGCTAAAGCTTTCTAATACCTCCAAGTTTTCATGAATTACTCCCTTACACCTAATGGACCTTGTCGTTTTCAAACTTTCGGCCGATGTGAGAAATAGGTTTACGAGTTAATTTTCCCTCCGCGGAAGAACTCGAGAAGGCCGAGGGTGTTCTAATAATGGATTATAAAATAAAAAGGGAAGATAAAACGCTCTCAGAGGTGGGAAGAGCGGATTATTCCATTACAGGAGCTTGAAAGGTGAAAAGGAGGCGGGAGCTGGGGGTCGGCTCGATAACAGAACTTCTTCTTCTATTCCAAGCTAACCAAGATGCGGTTTTTACAGATTCTTCAATATTAAAGCTCCTAGTTTTTAAACGATCTTGGTTTTTTTCGCTCTAAATCCAATTATAACTATCACTGATTATTATTATAATCTTCATGATTGAAGTAAATCTTCAGGCTCTCCTCTAAACTTTCTGAATGTTTTAGAACAGTTCATATGTTACTTTCCATGACTGTCCATGACTAAGAAGACAGATGCTCGCAGATAGGGCTTTACTGAGCGTTATTGAGTCCGATGATGAGCTATATTCAAGAGTGTACATTTTACGTTAGAATGCCTGACGAAACGCTACTGGCAAAAGAAAAACGTGTCGTTTATCCGCAACAACTTCATGTTTATTGCCCTCACTCTTCATCATCTCAGTTTTGCCATAGACACCTGGCATTCAACATGGATTATAGGTGATATTCTCGAGACTTGGACACTAGCGAATTCTTACATCGAGGCAAAGCGAAGTCGAAGTTATTTCATCTTGTTGTCATGGTGACGAGTAAACTATGCGAAAATGCGCTATTTGTAGCCCCAGGTGGACATTTGCATAACATAGTACCTAGTTCCTAGTCAATATTTTCATTATTTTTTGTAATATGCAAGGTGATAAATTGTATGCAAATTATATTAAGTTATTATCAGGTGATGACCTCAAACGCTACGAACGCAGATTTAATCAGAAGGGTGGAGATCCATATGAAATGTGTGTTGGGGAGTTGACATGCAAGTGTTCTAGATGTTCCATACATCAGCCGCGAAGATGTTGTTGATTACCTATCTAGTTTTCAGAACTGTTCTTTGAATCAATTGAAACTATATAAAAATCTTTAGAGTACTGTGAAAGCGGTCTTGTGAAAGGGTGTGCTATGAGAGCTCTGTTAGGTGGGAATAGTAAGTATCACATTCATGTGGAAAGGTAAGTACCTAAAGGGAAGGTATACCTACATACTTTCCGTACATTACTTGTTCACGTACTTCATTGATAAAAACAAAAGTAGGTACCTAATTACTTTTTTGTCCCTAAAATTTGCGTAACTGCTAAACTCGCGTAATAACTGCACTGCCAATGCCGTCTTTATGAAATCTTACCTTCAGAAGAATGCATTTCAAGGTTTTTTCCTTGCAGCTGGTTTTTAATTCATGTTGCATATTCCCTGATTCGATATTTGAAAAACTTGCTAATCGAGTTTTCTGACACTGATTAACTACAATAGTTAGTAGGCTACTAGTCCAAATAAAACCTCGTTCGCGTTAGATTGGTATCGTTGACATCAATCTAATCAATTATTGCGCTGGCAGGAACGATTATTATAGCCTTTAGTCGAATTGAAACTTTGTATTGCCACAATATTATACTTTTCCAAAACAAAACTGTTGAAAAATGGCCTTATAGCTACGAATTATGTTGCCGTGAGACGGCAAACTTCTTGTGAGAAATAGGTTGGTTGAGTAGCGATTCATTGACGTTGGGCAGTCATGGCCGACTTTGGCTGAAACGCGAACCTACTCCAGGCGTGACGTCTCGAGAATATGGGCCATACAACCCCTTAGTCACCAAACTGCATTGGTTTCATGCCCAAGAGGAAACGCCTGTCGGGCGACCCTCCAAATGCTGTATTTTCTGAGTATGTGGAGGAATACGTATATTATAAACATGTACCTACCTTCCTGTACCCATTGCCTACATATATACAATATTTTACACTTTTTTCCCTAGGCCAATTACGTTTCATTATTGAAGATGTGGATACCTGCTAATACACGAAAAATGGCCAAGACAACCGTTTCTGTCTGTGTATATTTTCTCTGTAATGTGGCACAATCCCTACACATTTCATTAAAATCGATCTATCAGTATCGGAGCTTTGTCTATAATAACTATTTTCAGGTTTGGCAGGTGCGATGGTTAATATTATAACAAAATTAGTAGGATGACATCCTGAGATTTGCACCCGAATACCCTCGAACGAATTCGGACTGATGGTGGATCCGTGAAGTTTTAGAATCCATTATAACTTATAATTTATAAGGTATCAGCATAATTTAAGTTAGGATGAATCCTACAAACCAACCACCTTTTTTGAAAATCGCGAATATTACAATGTCCATGCCAACTTGAATTGGAAAAAAAAAAAATTTTGATTATAGCATTACAGGTTATCTCATGGAAGGTTACATGCGTATTTGGAGCTGTATTCGGTTTCCCTTGAGCTCCGATAGGATTTTTCTATTTGTACAACGAATTGACCGCTGGCCGTTTGCATTTTTCGCGCATGCGCAATGCTCCATTTCTATTCGTAGTTCCTCCCACTCGACTACGACTCAGCGTTGCAAAAATTCCTTATTATTAAAATAATAAACCAAAAGCGCAAACTTCAAGAATCGTATAAGAATGCCTCAAAAACTAATTTCAATTAAGACATTTTTCAATATTGTTGATTTTAACATTTTCCGAGCCATTGCAATACTTGACTTTGGGTACACATGTCCTGCTGTGCGCGCCCCTACCGAGCTGAATTATAACTACGTTCCCCCATAGTATTTCGCACGAATAGCTTCCTTTGAATGAATTGGCGCCTCAATTTTTATTAATCTATGTCGCTGCTAAAATATAGATTAGTTTTATATATAGATCGGAATGATTTGTATAGTTTGGTGGCCTGGATGCTCGCAAGCTCGCATCTCAAAAATACATAACATCAAGTAATCAATCCTTTAGTAAAAATTCAGATTCGTTGGACAAATAGATCAGAATGATTTGTATTGTTTCAAGGTCTGGATGCTCGCGAGCTCGCATCTAAAAAATACATAGCATCAAGTAGTCAATCCCTTAGTAAAATACAGATTAGGTAGAATAATAGATCAAAATAACGTTTTAAAGTATGATTTAAAACATATATAATGACTTTTAACCCTGGAATGCCCCATGGGGTTTGTCAAACCCCAATCGCGATTTGATGTCGGGTTTTAATGTTGAATCCTATGCACCTCTGGCTCTTCTCGCCTCCTTCTATATCACCACCCACTTCTTTCCTAAAGGCTTCAGCCTTTTTCCAATTTAGTACGTTCAAGACTTCCGTGTAGTGCAGTATTTTCTTGTGTCTGGGGTTTGACAAACCCCACCGGGGAGTGAACCGCCAGTGTTTTTCTCAATAGCAAGTGTTATTTTTGTGGGCGTTCCCACAATTTTGTTTTTGGCTCAGCGTTAGAAATGGCTGAAAAACGCAAGTTTTCGTATCCTGAAGACATTAGATCCGTGTTGGAACAGCTAGAGGAAGAAGCTAGAGGTATGTTAGCGGATAAAATTCAAACACGGAAGATAATGTCGAGTTACAAAAAGAAGTTGCCTCCGATGAAGAAGCGTCAAAAGAGTCAGTTTTGGAGAAACTAGTTTGATGTTCCTTCTGTGAACGAGGTCGCGACAAGAAAACCAGTTCGTTTGCTCCGTATGCTTCAGAGCCATATGCCTTGATCATAAATCTTCAAAGTGTTGTGAATGATGATCCTATTGCTTGGTGCCAATGTTATGTAGCCTTTTAATTCTAGTTCTTCGGTTTTGTAAGTGATATCAAACTAATCTCAGAAAATTGTTATATATATATATATATATATATATACATATATATATATATATATATGCCTTTTTTTTATGAAAATTTGCAAATTTTATATTGAAATTATGTTACAATGTTATTGAAATTATGTTACCTTTCTGCTATTAGTTTTTTCTTCAGAGCGTAAAGCTCTTCTGTCTATTTTTTTTTTTTTTTTTTTTTTTTTCATTCAGAGTTTATTTCGTGTTTGTATACACTCATTTTAACAGTTTAAAAATAAAATTTGATTCGAGTGTAAGTTATTTTTGAATTTTTCAACATTTTTTTGACACACCCCACCGGGGAGTCAAGTTTTGAGAATTTGGCCGGGGCATTCCAGGGTTAAAAATATGTTTCGGAGGTTGAATTCGAATGCAATAAAATGTCCCGAGTTTGGGATCGAACTCGGGTCCATCTTCTTAGAAGCCTGATACCCTATCCACTGCAGCACGGAGAACTTTAGCAACTTATGAATAATCAGAACTTAGCTACCCATAAGGGAGCTTATTCCCATTGCCAGTTGACGCTAGTTTGAATTCAGGTCGGCAGGGGCGCGCACAGCGGGACATGTTGTGTACCTATAGTGTCTGGTCATAGCAATCGCTCAATTTTGACATTTTATGTCTTTACTATGGCACATAACTCAAAAAGTGTGACGAAGAAAGCGTTATGAAAAATTTCTAATGATTTTCACGTACAACCGATTCGTTGCTACGGAACTTTAACTTCGCCAGTTATCATCGTACAAAAATCTTTCACCACTCGTTGGATAGCTCTCGATTCACCTAACCATATTACGTTAACCACTGCGAAATGTGTGGCCAACCAGCTGAGTTATGAGCATGGTTATACGAATAATTGTTTACACACAGGTGATCATTCTCACTAATTTTTTTTTTTTTTTTTTTTTTTTTTTCAACTATATAAAGCATTTTATTGATACATAGAATGAGGGGGATATTCGCTTGAAAGTTTGAGGTTTCTTTTCTACTTTTGTGGATAATCGTATTTAATTAGTTGTTATATATCTCACTAATTGATATTGTGAACATAATTGCAACGGCTTGATAATTTCTGATGATTTCATTGAGCTGGTGTTTCGATGATTTGATTCCTAGCAGGTGATCCGAATATTGCGAGAACGGTTTGATTTGTGAAGCGGTGGTTAAATCATTTTAATAGGTAATAGGTAATTTCTATACTTTACACTCTAGGAAGCTGTAATTTCGAATGAAGCCTCTTTAGGACATTTACTTGACGATGCCCAAGGCTCAGATCAGCTGAGTGGCTCTTAGAGCTTGCATACGAGTCAGCAACTCACACGAGTCTGCAACTAAAGACATAAAATGTCCCAATGTGTTGCAGACTCGTATGCAAGCGTTTCTGATGATTATCGAATACATTTAATTGTGAAGCATAAACAATTTCCAGTCATGATCGTATTTTGCTAAGGGATTGACTACTTGATGTTATGTTTTTTGAGATGCGAGCATCCAAGCATCCAGACCACCAAATTATACACATCATTCTGACCTATATTTCCAACTTTTCTGAATTTTCACTAAGGGATTGACTATTTGATGTTATATTTTTTTGAAAATTTGCTAAAAATGATAATCCGTTCTGTAATATTTAGCATCGTTCTGGTATCGGTGAGACAATTGAAAGAATAAAAGAGAGTGGCATCGATGGGGGCCGACGTCGTGTGAAAAAAGTTTTTTGTTCATCGCCGCTTCTCATCTCCGCCTTGTCAGAAGCTTCTGGAGTCGTAAAACTTTAATGTCCTTTAATGCGATACATTGAATGGAGGGGAAGGCGCCGGAGGGGAAAAGGGCGCTAACCGTAAAGTCGGTCTTTACGACCCCCTCCCCCCTCCCCTCCTCATCACAGCCACCCCACCGCGAGTTACATAATATACATTTATATTGTTAGGTATAAAGGGCGGTGGTGGGGCGGAGAGGGGAGTTAGATTAACACCAGATGCCTGGGTTTTACGATCCTTCGCCGTAGGGGTTGAGGGATGAGGATCGCCCGAATCGTAATCATCTGCTGACGCTCGGCCTCAGGAGTCCGTTATGAAGCTGACGCGGTCGGCGTTATGGCGGTAAGCTGACGTCATTGGGGGGACATCGCCGCGTTATCGGCGGCTTGATGACGTGTCCGCCCCCCCTTTCCGCCCTCTCACTGCGCCTCCCACCTCCCTTCCCCTTCACCGTCGACGTCCGATCTTTTCGATATCAATTTTGAGTCCCTCCTCACCAAAACGCCCGCAGGCCCGATTTTATGTGGTCGGTCGTAAATAACAGCCGAACCTACCATAAACCATTTTAGCGAATAATCTAGAAAATCTCGATTTTACGGTAATGCCGATAACTTCTAAGTTCTTTACTGGCGCATTAGTGAGAACATACAAAATTTTAAATGAAGCATATCATATTTAAAAAAAAAGTCCAGTCATGCAGCATGACCCCATGAGCGAATTTTTGAAGAAATCTTCGACATTTCAGTCGCTATTGATCGTGTAGAGAAACTTTAGTTTATGATTTTGATAGACAAACATTTTCATGGCTGATATTTTCTAAGCCACAGTCAGTATTGAAGCTACATCAAGTCCCAAAACAGTTGAGCGTAAAACATTAAAGAGAGCGACCGAGAGAATCGGAGGACGGAATATTTCACAGAGTAAACTCATCAGTTGTGATTACTTACTTTTTTTTTTTTTTTTTTTGTAATTTTAACAAGCACCTACTACCTACCTACGTTTTAAACAGCATGGTTCTAGGATTGGTTATACAGGGATACTTCCATAAGAGTAGTTCAATCTGAATTTGGACAATGTTTCATGCAAATATCACCGATTTTAACAACTAGCGAACGGCATTATTTCGATTTTTGACTGATTTTTCAACTTTGAAATTTTTGAAAACTTGATACATATTCTTATAGGAAATTTTACGCTGATTCCGAATATACCGCATGTTAGTATGCTGAAAAAATTGTTTCGCACAACAAATCGCAAAAAACAGGCTATTTTGAAATTTTTGACTACATTTTTGAAAATTTCAACCCGAAGATGTAATCCGATCATGCTGGCCAACGAACTTGAACTTTAGTTTTGTGTCCTTAACATTTTAAAATTTGTTTGAAGTTTCTAGCACAATTCTACGAACAGTTATCGTCTGGAATGACACATAAATACATATATACATACATACATAAAAAAATGCGTTAAACTTCAGGATATGATTCAGAATAGCCAGAAACGGATTCCTGCATAAAATTTTTTCAAAAATTCACATTCTACAAAATTCTAAAAGTTCGCTAGAAAGCATATTATTTATTTAATATCTATGCTATGCAGGAGTGCCCGGATATACTCGTACCAAGATATTTTTCTCCAGTCAGTGTCAGTATGTTAAAACTGAAATTGCTCACAGCTTATATTGGAACAGATGTTGCTATTTTATCTTATATTGGAGACCTGTTTATTTATCTTATTCGTATTTTTTCTTCTAATTATTGTGTGCTCCCTTTGTATTCGACTTGCCCTTATAATAAATATTAATGCAAAAAGCAGTTGAATAATATGAAAGGGATCCTGCTTGCGCAAAAGTAAATAAAATTTCCAAAACAACTCGGCGCTCCGTGCCTCGGCGGGCGTGGACCCTAGGACCCTTCCTTTCTGTTATCCTGAGCCACGGCCAAACAGTGGTGGAACGTGGAACACGCTTTTACCTCTCACGACTGGTTGCTGATTCTCCGGATGCTGAGTATCAAGACATTCCATCCGACTCTAAACTTCATGAACCGTTTTTAGATGTCCACATTCCACATTTCAGCCTTAAGGGCCCCATACACTATGGGATCGCCTGCAGGCCGTCGCCTCAACAGACGAACTTACGACCAATATCGCCGGGCTCCCTACACTACCAGTCAACGGCCTGCAGGCGGCCGCACTAAACTGCCGATCATCGCCTAAACATCGCACACACTATCTGTCCGGGGCCTGCAGGCGGACTGTTGGACAGGAATCAGGACTGCAGGCGAACCTCAGTTCGCCAGTTTGCAATCGCTGAATTTTTGTGAAAATTTGCTTAAAAAAATAAAAAAAATAAAAAATGCAGAACTAAAATTAGCGATTTTTTAAATTTTTCTACTAACAATAGACGTCCCAAAACGGTTTTTGAACAAAAATTTTAAATTTTGGACCATTATTCAAAAATCGGAACGAACGCAATAGCTTAATAACAATAAGCTTTTTAGCCATATAACTTAATAGCAATAAGCTTTTTAACCATATCCACGGTAGCTGACGGCACGGTTTTCTGATAGAATTTCAATAAAACGTCGTACGCCTCGTCCCGTAATCTTTTATTGGCGTACGCATCGTCCTTAATTTTCCACAAACACGGATAGGCCCGATAAATCTCAATAAATGCCGAAATAAAAGTAGGTTTCCCGTCCATCCTCGCCGTCAGTCCGCTGTCAGTCCAATTTCGGCTTGTGAAAACACGCTCAAAATTGATCGCACGGAAAACTGACGAAAACGGGGAAAAAAAGAGCTGACGGATCACGCGCCTGCAGGCCAACTGATAGTGTGTGGCGTGGAGCATTTGCGATCATGATCTGACAGGCCCTTGCCTGTCGCGGATCTCTCATCGGATCCTCACCGGCCCTTTGCCCACACACCTTCAGTCCGCCCGAACTGCAGTCCACGATCTTCAGATTAACTGATGAATGTGTGGGCGATCTCGGGTCGCCGCCTTACGATTATCTTCAGTTAAACTGACAGTGTATGGGGGGCTTTATGGATTGAATAGCAAAGAAATTATCTCCGGATCCTATACACAGCTGATATGAGAGGCTCAGGACTTCATAATTCGTTTCAGGACTCCCCAAGAGTCCTTCGTTCCAAATTTCAGCTTCATAGGTTGAATAGCAAAGAAATTCCAGATCTCACTCAGCTGATCTGGGGGGCTCTAGACTTCATGATTCGTTTCTAGACGTCCCGAAGGGCCTCAATTCCAAATTTTAGCAATCTAAATGGAGAATACCTTCAATCAGCAATCTCCAATAATCCCACGGAGCTACAACAGAAGAGACTGGACCCCGAGCTGCCTAAGCCCCGCCATCAGCGCTGCTAGCGACCTGTGGCCCACCCGTTCCTCTGTTATCTCGCTATGGCGCTATTATTGGTTACCTATCTATCGTCATGGACGTAGACTCTTCTTCCGTGCTGTCGTTGTGCTCACGAACTTTCTGTACTTATTTGTAGTTTTTGAGTATAAATAATATTATTATGAATATTAAGTAGGTATATACTTACACTTAATGGTTGTAGTTATGTCACGTTTACCTTTTGTTTATTTCTTTGAGGTAGTTTTAGATTATCTCATCACGGAGGAAAACACAACTTCTTGTAAACTATGTTCAAAAACATTTGCAAATCGACTCAATAATTTACAACATTTACGTCTAATCCATGGACCCACCAACACATTTCAGTGTGAAAGCTGTAATTTCAAGACGAAATAGGTATAAAAAAGAACTGCACTACCAAAACCGAATAAGCACGATTTCGTTATCAACTGTGTGATGGCTCAATAGTAACAGTCACTTTTCACTTTTGGAATATTGTCGGATAATCAGAGGATAAATCATATCCTCCAAGTATAATAATCTGAATACTCCTCCGATAGGAAATTCATTCCTTTCAGCAGATTTTTGTAGAAAAAGAAGCTATTCCGTTGGCTCAAAAAAAAAAAAAAAATTAATTATTGAAATTAATTTGAAATTTTCGATCGTTTTCTTAATTAAAATTCATTTTGAGGGATTCTGAAACGAATCCTATTGGGTAAGCAATGCTTTTTCATATATGTGTATATGTAGGTAAACAGGATGTCCCAAAAGTAACCCCCTCAACTTTTTTCCACAATAATTTTGGTTTATTAGTTTCAATAATGAGCCATTGTATTTGAGATATTGCAGTGTAACTTGGAAAGTTTTTGCAGTGCCTGATACCAAGTTTTAAGCAAATAGGAATCAGATTAAAAATCCAGAAGTTTTTGGAATATCCAAAAAAAAAAAAAAAAAAAAAAAATTTCATTTCATTCCAATTTCATTTCATTTCGTCATTAAACTTATTTCTGTTCTAGAACCAAAAATTTCAACCATGTATCATGTTTTCTCCTCGATTCCAAGCGGTTGCAATCATGTTCACAATATCAATTATTGAGAATGATCACCTGTGTAAACAATTATTTATATAACCATGCTCATAACTCAGTTTGTTGGACACGCACTTCGCAGTAGTTAACATAATATTGTTGGATAAATCGAGAGCTTTCGAACGAATGGTCAACGAATTTTGTGGGATGAAAAACGACGAAGTACCATTTCCCTAGCAACGACTCGGTTGTAGGCGGAAATCACTGTAACACTATATGTTTCGTGCGCGGAAAAAAATTGACTCGCAAAATTTGCTAGGACCCCAGGGCTAAAACATGATACATGTTAAAAAAGGGGGGGGGGGGAGTATTGGTTATTGCATACTTCAAAAAAGTTGTTTCAATTATTTGCTGAGTGACACCGCATTTTGAAAATGTTTTAGAACTGAATACGGTGGTTAAACTATAATTGCATTGCCTTATTCCGTTCGCGCGATTTTTTCCAAAAGTACCTATATTTAGAAAAAATACCGCTCAATCATGCTTCATCAGCTCTAATCCAAGAATGGAATATGATACTGAAATTCTAGTATCACCATCGCGCTCAATTCTAAAGAATTTTAAGAATGAGGTGTCACTCGACAAACAATGGAAACAAATTTTTCGAGGTATCTACCCGATACATCCCTCCCTTTGAAAATATATAAATTTTGAAATTTTAAATAATTCTAAAAGATTCTGTAGCGGGTTTCAGTAGTTGGGGATTTCTAATAGAAATCACGCTGTTTAAAACGATTCGAGGTTTGAGGAGCTACCTACCTACTAATGAGACGATCATTATGAAACTTATATTGGGTAATCAAATCGTCACTTCCCAAATATGTAGGTACCTTCCGAATTTAAGCGATATCGGTAGAATATATCATGAAAAAATAACGCTTGATAGATTTGAGATTTGCACATACGCAGTAAAAACTGTTGATATTTGGTGGTGAAATTGATAGGGCCCGATCTTCAAGCCTAACCCACGAATTCCCAGAAAATTTCATTAAATACGAACAAAAACAGTAAGAATAAGGTTTTTTTTACAAGGATTTGGAAACAGACAGCCACAAAACAAAGTTGTTCAGAATGTCTAAAAGGACGAGTTTAAATTTTGATTTTCTACGAAAAAAGTTTTTCTTCTGAATCAGAAAATAAAGCTTCCTATTACCTACGTTAGTGGACTCAGAAGTAAACATTTAGTTTTCAAGCTAAATCTGTGAACCAATACGAAGGTAGGTACCTACCTTTCTAAATAAATTACCTACCGAAAGAAAATTAATGAAATAACACTCTAAACGCTTCAGTAGGTTTAAATATGTAGATTGCAAGAGGCGTAACTCATGATAATTTATCAGGTAGACGTGAAATGGTCATTCTACATATTGCAATAACTTCATATTATAAATAAATGGACGTAGTCACCTATCTGCCGAAAGAAAATATTAATATCAAAGACCTAGCTGCCCTACCATTTAATATTTAACGAAAATGTTAAAATCGACTCCATGGAAAGAATAAACTCTTTATCTTGATTCCACATGTATCTCAGAGGTAGCGCTAGTGACGGGGCTTAGGCAGCTTGGGATCCAGCCTCCTCAAGCTGCAACAGCTATAATAAGGTCAAGGGTGACTTGATCTCAATCATCTGAACAATAATTTTTACCACATAACAATGTAATTTTTCTTCGAACGTCTTACTGATAATAATTTACTTGCTTCTTTTGTTTCAGGTAAGTATTAACACTTCAACCTCTCCTTGAGATTTTCCGAAGTGCGTGAGTAAAATTACTATTCTTCATTCGTCATTCCCTAGATTTCATTCCTCCTCTATCATAAAGTTGATCTTCAACTAGGGACTTTATTATTTAATCAGTGATATCATTATTATTTATTATTGAATTGTCGAAGAATATTGAATAGCGATTTCGCGTATGCCCATTCAGTTTCTAACTCTGAAAGTTCCGTATTTCCTATGACATTTATGGGAATTTTATGAGGCTCTCTCCTGTTCATCTTAGGTTGAAATATGATAGGTTGACTTTCCGGGACATTAGGAGACAAAATTACGAGCTCTCTTTGATCAGCTAATTGAGCCTAATTATCTCATTTTCACTCTAGGAATGTGGAATTTAGGAGACGAAAGAAATCATGCGGTTTGAAAGGAGCAGAACATCCTTGGAAGACCTCATAAGAGAACCAATGGTGATTCAGGAGCCTTAAGGAGCTATAGCTAGTCTTGGCGGGGAATTGGAAGAGTGTCAATATACCAGCTCATTCACTTCGTAAAAACAAAATATGAAGAACGCGGAAGTTGTTGCGGTTGGTATCCTCAATGTGGATTCTAGAGTGGAAACAAAATTCTACTAATTTTTCCGATTTATTGGAAAACCATTGAAATGTGTACATGCAAATATAGTGCCAAAACTATCCGCGATTCAATATTTTTCCATGAAATGGAGAAATCCTTAGGTGCTGCATTGCTTAAAACGTCGTATCATTTTTGTAACGGCATTTTTTTAAGGGTGAACTCAGTTTATTAGAAAACATGGTTTTGAATTGTATTATCTCAAGTTCTTCAAATTAGTGATTTACGCAGAAGGGCTGTCTAATACGGAAATTGCCAACTTTTGCGTAACACTTTGCAGTGTTCGTCATCAACGAATGTAAACTTTTCAGTGCAATGCAAATATTCTCTACATCCTCGCGTCTATCTTGATTCTTCCGAACTTAATATCATGCTATGCTACTCTATTGCTGCTCAGTTGATGAGTGTTCTACTACATCAGGCTTCCGAGTACCTTGGATGACCTTTGAATAGCAATCATGCCCCCTCGAGCTGGGCACGAGAACCCAATTAGGATGCCCGCCTCGTCAGTAGGAAATTATCATTAACCGCGGCGGCTAAATTAACGGGTGACCAGGAGCAGAGGCGCGCATTGATGTTGGAGCAGCCTGCTGACAGCTGGGCCACGTCCTAATCTCGCTTGTATAATTAGGGAAGGTACTTGTTTGAAGGGCCTTCGGTCGAGTTCACCAGTCTCCTCTAGGGAAGAATCCAGCTGGTGTCAGGCTTGACGTGGATCTACTGCAAGATCTGCTGGGTGACAGCTTGTCAACCTCATTTGCCGCTCAATTGTGATTAGCTCATTGGTAAACGTAACTCCATCAAATATCTTTGACGCGACTGAAATCACGTACGAATTTTTCGAATTGACAATTATTATTTTGCAGAACATTGAATTAAAAGTTCCAGTCTTGCAGCATGATCGTATGAGCGAATTTTCGTGAGTTATCGTATTGTATAATGTTAAATTGTTTTGAATTTTGAGCTTCTTGAGTGCAAGGAAATTGTTAGCTATTAGTCTTATGGCAAAAACATATACTAAATAATAATCTGCTAGTCAAATATTGATTTTGCAGTTTTTATCAATTTTTTGAAGCGAATTTTGATGAAATTCAAGTTCATTTTTCAGCATAATTTTGTACTTGTTCACATTTTTTAATGTTCTATTTTATTTTCAATAAACTTTATTCGAAAAATATTTTATTAAAAATTATTGTCAATAAACTTTATTCGAAAAATATTTTATTTTATTGTCAATAAACTTTATTCGAGTAATATTTTATTAATAAATATAGATTTAACAATTTTCAGCCGTTTTTAGCCATTTTTAGTGATTTTTTTCAGCACATTTTTTTGAAATTTGACCAATTTAATGTGCTCAAGAAGTTTTTGACAATGCAAAAAATGTTTTAGCATTTCTTCGTTAACACGTCCTCAATACAGCGCCCGTAAATTTATGAACTCGAAGACGGTTTTAGTGACAAGTGTGGTCAGTTCATATTTATATTCTCTTGTATCAATTCATGTATGTTGATCTTATTTTCACTCGACGCAGTCCATTCATTGAGTGCCCTTGAATAACATAGACAACGAAACGGAGGATTCGGGGTTGCCGGGGAACGGATAAATTCTCTCCATTTCAAGCATCAACCATCTTCAAGACTTAACCAGATAAAATCTTTCATTATTTTACCGAATCTTGAAATGTAAACTAACGAATTTAGAGAGGAGGGTTGAACATTTTTTTCTCCTAGTCGATCACCAAGGTTCAACATTGAAAATAATAAACTAGAAATTGAAAAGAAAACAACACGATGATATAAATATGATGGAAGGTAAGAAATCAGGATGAAGAAAAACGATGTCGGAGATATATAATATGTCGGAAGTAAGGTTACAAATATTTGATAAGAGACGACGTTTGAAGACGCGAGACATGCTGGGCTAACACCGTGATAACAGACAGCTATCGTGTTAGCAAAATTTTGATTTTCCCCAGATTCACGCACACCGTATTAAGGCACCGTAGTAACCAGGAACTCTCTGTTATCCTCATCGGCAAACGTAGAAATTTGGTACGTTTCATACTACTTACCCTTCACCCTCAATTGGGATTAACTTATTGGTAAAGGTTACTCAGTTAGGTACCATTGCCATGATTTCTCGAATTAACGATGATTTAATTACAAAACGTTGAATATTGCTTGTTAGAAATTTGGTAGGTACGCTTCATGCTTTTTACTCTGCATCCTCGATTTGGATTAGCTCATTGTTAAGCTTCTATCTGATTTTACTATCTTGATAAAATTGGCTACAAAATCACAAAAAACCTGCAAAATATCTAAAAATCCAAAATCTCTTCTTGAACAGTTGACTATTATTTAGAATAAAGTTTCGCCATAAAATTGTACTTTGCATTTATTTCATTGCACTCGAAGTGCTCGAATTTCGAAAGAAACCGGCATGCTGTATGATTGGAACTTCTTAATATTCGAACCCTTAATGTTACCTCTCGTGCTTAATCGGAAGTGATTTTTCACTCAAGTCTCTAACTCCCGGTGATATGCTGTTCTTTATTAAGATAGGGATTGGTTATTGCGATATGAAAATGCAATATTTCATCTTTAACTTAGCTAGAAACTTTAATGTTTCTGCATAGTTTGCGCAATGCAGTTCTCTTCGACATAAATTTTGGTATTTTATTATACCCTAAAGGCTCTGGACAAACAGAACGCGGACTGTTAGTATTAATAATGTCCGTCGTAGACTAGAGTGGTCAAATAGATCACGAAATCTGTGGCGAACCAGTATTTCTTTCAACAGTACATATGGTCGATCATCCATATGCTGAAGTCCAGTTCTTGTTTATATCGAAAAATTAACTTACAACTTATAATTAACTTTTGGCTTTATAGCTCAAAAGTTGCGTAAATTTTTCCAAGCCTATCGACGGTGATTTTGGTATTTCTTACGCGTTGCGGAATCTGCTTATTTTCTTCACAATTATGTGATAGCAGACCAGATTTCAAAAGAAAATGAGAGAAACTTGGAGGATTCGGATGACAGCGCCCCGAATCAACTCAACATGCTTTCTTGACCACTGCTCCATCGGAGGAAATATGAATTGAAACAGGCCAGCAGTACGAAATGATATCGTTCGTTACTTCTGTCATAAAGTTCATGAATGTGGCTTAAGCTCTCTTTGCCGCATCCTTGTAACCAGTAGTTATGAAGCAAATCATTTCAAAAACTGTACTCTCACACAAAATCCTCATTCATTGATTTTGCCTTCTGTTTGATCAGGGTATAGCAACAACCGTCGGTACAAAGTTCGTGGGAGTACGCGAGGACGACAGTTTCCTATAACGTTTGCCCGATCTTAACGGGGTAGTTATGATTTTAGTTTGCCGTTCCTATCGGAGCCATTTCTATAGTTGCCATTATCCTGTGACCTTATCAGAGGTATAAGGAGCGTAGAAATGCATATGATTCACCTTATTGCCACATTCCACTGGATAAGTCACATGAAAGACAACATGGCATCAGTTGTAAAAATACCTTGAAGAGGTCCTAATCTGTGCTTGGACCTAATGTTTCCTGTTTCAATTACTATTGGAAGTTGGCGCGTTTTTCCAAACCGAATCGCATGTTTGTGCAGTTTGCGTAATAATCCCACTTCAACCTTTAGGAATTGATTGGTGATGAATGATTTAAACTCCAGTTTTTATTTTAGTGTCCCTTATTTTCTAGGAAGATTGTCCGAGCCTGTCTAGGAGTCAGCATGATGACGGATGGCCATTAGCATTTCAGGGGACAGGGACAACAGAAGACGGGGCATTGGCCGCATCAATTTTTCAAAATAAATTTGGCACGGGAAGAAAGAGGCCGGGAGACAATGTCAGTTGATCATCTGTCCTTCAGGTCCCCTCATTCTTCCATTCCCCGACTACAAATCCTCATCTCCCGTTCATTATATCCGACTCCGATGAGGTCGTATTCTTCGGGTCTATTATTACGAGGGTTAAAACTGTCGGGCGATACGACGTTTTCGACGGCAGGAGACGAAAAGCGGGAGGCCGACCAGGCGACGTTTTGGCTACGAGCCATCCAGAGGGCTGTTAACCATTTGAGCGCAAATCTCTAATTCAATGTACCAATTGAGCGCATAGACATATTTGGGAAAATGCCAATTTAGCGCAGCCTCTTCCATAGTAGTGTACCAGTTGAGCGCAAACAGTTGATGGTTTGAAGTTGTAAGTTCACCATATCACCTGTAAATTGATCATATCACCTAAGAGTGATATGATCAACAGCCAATTGGCACTTTTAAAACGAGGTGAAATAAATTTTCTTCACTAGAATTTTGGTGTTGAAAAGGATTGGCGATTTTGCACGTCAGCCACGGAACGTTGTGTGAAGTGGACCACAGTAATGGGATCTATCTGACAGTATATGACAGAAATCGTATTACGATCATACAGGGCACCCTCGAGTGTTGATCTGATATCTGATAGTGGTTCTTCAATCAACGAGCGTTGCGTTCAAACTACCATAAAAACCTACCGACTTGTCTTTCTCCGTAACGCTTTACCTTCAGGATGGCGTCTCAACCTAATTCCAGCACCCAAAGTCACTCCAGCTGAAGCCGCTGGCGTGTGTAGATTAAGTTTTGGAAGGAACACTGGAAGATTTGGTCTATTATTGTGCCGGTTACCAGATTGTCCTCTGTATATACCTGATGAATCATGATTGCATTGATTATTGTACCTGTCACCTTCGTTAATTGAGCGTGTTCGCTGTTGTTTCGGTTATAGTTCGAAAGCCAGTGATATTCCACTTTAATCGGAAGAATATAGTTTTCCAATATATGATTTCTCAGGTTCTCATTGAGATACATTCTTCGTTTTAGTCTAAAAACACTCAGTGAATCATGCCCTTTTATTTGAGATATCAAATGACTTAATTGGTTGAGATTGAAAGGATTTATGCGCGAAAAACCGATTTGTTTGGCCCCCGAAATATTATGGTTGATTATAGTTCGAGGCGCATCTTTGGTTTTGACGATTTCGATCAGCTGAGTGAGCTAAATTTTCTCCTGTGTACCCTAGGAAGTTGAAAATTTATTGAGAGGGTGACTCTTCGGGATATTAAGAGACAATTGAAATTATGGGTTCTTTAATCAGCAGAGTGAGCTAAATGCCTTCCTCTTAACCCTAGGAAGTGGAAATTTGATAGAGAGCCTCTCTTGAACACCAAGAAACGAATAAAAATTATGGTCTTTCCATGAACCATCACTTACAGTGTCTGACGTATCTTTCATCGTCACTGAAAGGTTGGGCAATACATCAACAGAAACCAAATCAAATACCCGTAATGACCCTTTATTATACGTACTACTTTATTATTTACTAGTGAACCCGAGCTGCTCAGCTGATCTGGTTGGGATTCGTCATTGCATTCGTCTCATTATGTACTGGAGAGGCTCCCTATCAAATTTCAAATTCTTAGGATTAATAGGAGAGAATTTAGCTCACTCAGCTGATCTGTTTGGAATCCGTCATTGCATTCGTCTCTGAATGTCCTAGAGAGGCTCTCTATCAAGTTTCTAATTCTCAGGATTAATAGGTGAGTATTTTGCTAAGTCAGCTGATCTGGTTGAGACCGGTCATTGCATTCGTCTCATAATGACCTAGAAAAGGCTCCCTGTCAAATTCCACATTCCTAGGGTGAAAAGAAGAGAGCTTAGCTCACTCAGCTGATCAGGAAAGAGCCCATAATTTTATTCGTCTCTTGATGTCACAGAGGATCACCCTATTAAATTTCAACTCCGTTGAGTGAACAGGAGACTATATTCAATCCTTTTTTATTTATTTTAGGAATTGGTATTTTTTCAAGCAATTGGTACTGGTAAAAAAAGCGTCCCAGTTTCTTCAACCTCAATATAACCTTAGCCACTTTAACACTCTTCCCGACCAAGATTTTTACAGTTAATAAAGCGTTTTTAATATCAATTTTTGGTGATCTATCTTAAAGAATAGAAAGTGCTCGGCTAAACCCACCAAAACCGTTTTGGTAGGCATCGTTGAATTTGTTATCGAAAGTCCTTTACGTCTAAAACCCACCATGATGATATCTAATGAAATTGTCGAAGTGAATCAGTTTTGTTGAAGTGAAGCATTAGAAATGAGGCAAGAAGCAAACCCGGTTTTTTAATAAAATGGAGATTTTAAGGCTGAAAGGGATGAAATGAGAAATTTATGTATAGCCTATCTTTCACTCTGGTGTTCAAAGAGCATGCTGTAAGAAACAGCATCAAAATCGGTTCATAATTGTGGTCGCCGGACAAAGAAACATAATTTGATTTTTTATAGATATAGATTATCGTATATTAGCGTGTGTACACATAAATTACTGTCTTACTGTGTATTCGATTATTTTGACTCTTACGTAATTCGGCCCTTCACCCGAATCAGAAGATGTTTTATACGATCTAATACGAACCTGATTCACACATACGGTAAAGCCGCATATGAACCGAATGGAACCGAATATGCGCGAAGGGAGCCGCAGTAATGGGGTCTGGCGGTAATCGTATCGCGGTCATAGAAGGAACCCTCGAGTGTTGAACCCCGGCATCTGATAGTGGTTATTCAGTTCGTGAATCGAGCGTAGCGCTTAATCCGCCATAAAAACCTCCAGACCCGTCCTTCTCCGGAGCACTTTCCCTAGGATGGCGTCTCAACCTAATTCCAACACCCAAAGTCACCCCAGCTGAACACCGCCCCGCTGATTAGCGCCCGGGACGGGAAAAGCCGAGATGGAGGCGGGTCGGGCGAGGCAAAGCCGCTGGCGGGTGTAGATTTAGTTTCGAATAAGACCCTGGAAGGTTTAGGGGCGCAAAGCGAGGAGGACCAACTCTTCCGGAAAATTGAGATATATCTGAAAACCCCTCGAGCTTCCCTCTCGCCGTCGCTACCTTCGACCTCATTTAGTCTAATTTGAAGGAAATCTGCTTCCCTTGCTGATCCCTTCCACTTCTCTTGTGGAAGATCCTAGAGCCCTGATGGATCACCCCCTACCTTCTCCTCCTATCGCCTCGTCGCTTTTCACCACTTTCAAGATGTTTTTTTTTTCTTCTTTTTTCTATCTTCTCTCCCACTCTCCCCCTTTTTTACAATATGCGATAAAAGGGAACTGGTTAAGCCGATGGGGTGGGGGTGATGGGGGTGATAGACTATACTGAAGGGATTGGTTGGATGATTTGATGGGAAAAAGGTCTGCCAAGCAATTTATTGGTGGATCTGGTGCTGGCGATAAAATTCATGCTGGGATGCATCAAAGAAAGTGCTTTTGAACAGTTGATGAGCATAATCTTACATAATATTGTATACCGTTAACACTTTTGGTCCTTTTATCCGACCCAGCGCAGCCTCCAGATAGTATACAACCGCCAACGTTATCTAAAGCATCGTTTTCATTGCTATATATTTTCTTTGTTGTTTGAACTATAACCAATCAAACTGAAATCATTTGACTTATTGGCCTTCAGTAACTCCCCGGTCGTTTTCACTAGTGCTTGTGCAGGGTTTCTACTTTTAAAATGAATTTCGTGCTCTTAACGATATTGTTGAAACAAAGGAAGACGCTGTGTAGAAAGGACGTATGGCAAAGCCAAAATGAGAAACAAAGCCCAGTGGGGTACCACTCGAGCTCTACTTGACAGTTTTTTGAGTGAGTTTATGTGGAGGCAGAACTTATATAGGACACAGGTGCGGCTTGGCCACCTGGCGAGTTTTAGCTAATTTTTAATATTTATGTTTAGAGATAAAATGATACTTACTTTTAATTTTGGCTCTCCTTCTTCGTTTTGGGTTTCGTTTTAATGTTTTATGACATCGTGCTGGTTTTGAGGTGCTGGTGGTCGGATAACAGGATAGGTCCATACTTTTCTTCAAAGCACCTACCTGCAGTTTACGTTGAGGGATAGTAGAGTTAAGTAAAGTTTAATTTCACTAATAATATTTTATCTTGAATTTTGGGTGAAATATTCCCCCTCGCTCCATTCATTATACAATACCAAACAATTCACCTACGAAGAACATGGTTCGCAGTTCAACGCTTTTTCATATATAAATATACTCAATAATAATACATACATAATACATAATAATTATACTTAGTAATTCTAGACTATAACTCTCCTTAGGGTTTAGATAAAAATTCCGTTCTTGCGCCAAAAAATCAAGCATTTCCAACGGAAGGATGAGTCCGTTGGCCAGCATTCATTGAGCACATTAAATTGGTCAAATTTTAACAACTGTGCTAAAAAAAATCTCTAAAAATTGTTAAAAAGGCTGAAAATCGTTATTTTTATTTCATTTTTCTATTTTATTTACTTTTTTTTTTTTAAGCAGATTTTTAGTCAAAAGAAGTTCATTAACGATGAACTAGAACATTAAACAATTTATGCTGAAAATTTTACATTTAAATGTCATTAATATTAGCGGAAAAGTGAATGAAAACTCCAATAAAGAACTAAAAACTCAAAAATAATTTTTTAATTGCTGAATATCAGTTAAAACGAGGTTTTTGCCGTAAAATTGATAGATATCAATTTCTTGTTACTTAGCCATTAATTTTCAATACGATTCAACATAATATGGTATGATAATTTTCGAAAATTTCCTCATACGGTCATGCTGCATGGCTGGAACTTTTCTTTGGAATTTTATGAGTTCAATAGAAGTTCTGAATAAATCAGTAGATTTCTATCTGAGATCTTAATATTTTTATAACCGCATTCCCCTACGATAAGTAGGATTTATGCTTTTTATGCACTCTTTCGTTTCACTCTTGAAAAGATGATCTAAATCCAGGACTTCAGGAAATACAATGCCTTTGTGCACAAAACATTGAAAAATCAACGGACGAAAGGAAGTTGTATCGTAGGAGGCGTTACTGTAAATATTTTTAGATGGGATGTTAATAACATTTAATATTATAGTAGTACGTTATCCCGGCCCGTGGATAACAGCATCCATTACTGCAATCCGTGATGCATTTGACTCAAGTTATGCCTGCGGATTCTCAAAAACCTTCGGCAACCGCGAGGCGGCCGGGGTAACCTCCAAAAGTGGGTCGGAAACTGCGGCAGATGAATAAAACAGAACGCTGCTGTTTGCCAGGTTACTATATCTCGGTAAAGGGCTAAGGAAACATCCTCTCTCTCCATGGCCTAGAACGGGATACGTTTTGGCAAACATCGGCGCCTCCCCTACCTGATCCCCGAATGCATGTCCTTTGAATTATGAATGCGGAGCTTTCCTTACTTGCCTTCTCCTTAACCGTATTATGCATTATGAATGGTACATACATGAATAGGGAATCATCAACAAACACAATGCATGAAATCCGTCCCTCGACGGCACCTGCATGGTTGTATAAGGATTTCGGGGTTCGTTTTCATTACTCATCGATTCTTGTAAGTAAAATGTTTCATGACTCAATGTTCTGTACTATTCAGTAAAATACGTACTTGAGAACGAATGAACGCCCACTGAGATTTATTGCTCTAAATATTCTTTCCTATTCTACCTACGCTGCTAATATATGGTCAGCTAAGTGGCTCTCTACGAGAAAAATGGAATGGGATCTACTTCATTCCCTACTTCATCAAGAATGGTATTCACATTACATCTCACTAAGCTGATCTGGGTGGTTTTTACGTGGTAATTATCTTTCACTTATTCTCTGAGGGATCCGTTTCCAATGTCTCTGATAGTTGATAAGCTAATCTTGGTTGCACATGAGAGTTCTCTATTTCGAATATCAGTTATAGGTTGCGTTGGAAAGAAGTTACCTACATAGCTCATCCAGCTGATTTGGATATTTTTACACGTCGCAATAATACGAGTACGACTTTGTGGAATGTCAGGTTCAAACAGGAGCAATGTAGATTGAATAAGAAAGGTAATAACGTTAGGGCAAACTTAGCTAATCTGGGTGGTTCTATTCACTGTAATTATAATCACTGAGTTTTATTGTTCTGTGCTTTAAATTTAATGCAGCGTTTATTTTTTGGCTTAGAGGGTGATGTGATTTAAAATTTAGGTAGCGGTCAGTTTTCTATGGTTTCCTCACCAGTTTAATCCCATGGTGCCATCCAGTTCTGTTTAGTGAGTTTTGTATGGCAGGTACGGGTATCTTCTCAATTACAACAACAACTCCATGCGCTATAAATAACAACTCAACGAAAAGGGGCATTACTCCATAAATCAAACAACACCCTCTACACACCCACATACACAAAATAAGCAAACCACCCAACACCTAGTCACAACCACAGAAATATAGTGAACTGTTTGAATAATTTCCCACTATACTATAATAACAGCAGCCAATAATTTAAAACAAGCGGTTAGCTTAAACAAGAGTTACCTATATTTCAAAGTAGTTAACAGTGGCAATGATCAAGTGTTAGTCTCAGCTTGAATGAAGATGTGTGACTTGAACAAACAAACCCCATCTAAGGTATACAAATCCAGTAAAATACCTATCCCATGAGTGTAATGTATCCTACTAGTTAAAATTTTATGACTGACACAATCATTCTTTATTGTTATTTCCCTGATGAATATCCATAAATAAATCGAATATATGGCATAATGAAACCTGATATTACTGACTGAACCTCAAGATCAAACCCCAACATCAAATCAATATATATATATATATATATATATATATATATATATATATATATATTTATATATAATATATATATATATATATAAATATACATATAAAATATAAATTAATAAATCTGATATTTAGAAAGAATTTCACAAATATATAGTACAGAAAGAAAATTGAATCTGATATTTCGAACAATCGTATTCGATGATAATTATTTTGTACATTTTAAATTAATCATTTAAGTTGAGGCCAGGTTTCAGAAATGATAGAAGAGAAATTTCACAAATAAAAGAACGAGAATCTGATATTTCGAGTATCACAATCTTGATGATCTTGGGAATTAATCATTTAAGTTGTGCCAGGTTTCCACATTATATAATTATTTATATATATATATATATATATATATGAAAAATCGCAAACTCCAGGAATAGTTTCAGAAGGCCTCAAAACGGATTTCAATGAAATTTTGATTTTAAAATTTTCCGAACCATTGCAATGGCTTCATTTTTACGAAAATTTGCTAAAAGGGCAAACTCAAGGAATTGTTACAGTATAATTCTTCAATAATCCTGATTTTAATATTTTCCGAGCCATTGCAATAGCTTCATTTTCCACGCAAATCTTCTAAAACGGTAAAAATATCAGGGAAAATGTTTACAACTCCTAACCAACTAGACTTCTGTGGAAAGAAGGGGGATGAATAAAAGTAGCAGAGCGAAATGTTGCTGTGGTGTGGAAAAGTGGGAGAAGCGAAACTGGATGGCAATTTACCAAAAGAGACAGAACGCAGACGAACGAGGGGACCGGGGACGAGGGGTTGGGATAACGAGTTTTTAGTTAGGAAGGGAGATGGCCGGCCTGAAGATTTGGAGTTCCTCGTACTTTTTGGGAGACACCATCAACTTTCCACGAGGTTATTACGGAAAAGAGTGGGCGAAGGAATCGGATGTTTTCCCCTTTACTTCGCAAAGATTGAAGGGGCGTTTCCTTGATGTTCCAACCATTAGCGACTCTACAACATTCGCAATTCAAGACAAATTATCTGTTGGTTTCCAAAAATTTTTTAGGAATCTTAAGGTTCATTGAGCTTGTAACATTTGGCTTGTCTTCAGATTACGTCAACGGTACTAGACCTAAATATGTTTGTGCTCTCGACATGCTTTACGGGATTTCTATTAAATAGAAATTCAAATTTTCGGTTCCTATGCCCATGCTGGTTTTTATAAATCTACATTTAGGATCCGAGTCTTTCTTTTTAACACAGAAAGTGTTTTTGCAATCAACCGGTTAAAAACCGGCACGAAATTATGTAACGAAAAAACGAGATGCGATACCGATAAACTTTGTAGCAAACCTTCGCCTATAATTAACAAAAGTTACAGTTGCTATGTGTAGGATTTCTTCGTTTGTCGAGAAGTTTTTGGCATTCAATTCACAGATTTTTACGGGTGGGATACAACTATCCATTTTTCAGCAGTTGCGGATTTGTAAAAATTTTAGTTGATTAGCTGTATATCTTAATTACTAATATCATATGATCCGATTTTTGGTAGATGTTGTAACTCACAGCAGTTCCCAAAGGGTGCTTTAATTCCTAATGGAGTTTACCTACTTGCCAATGCTTAGGGCCCGGATCACCTGATTAGCTCTTACTGCTAATTTGAAGGATCTGGTATTCTTATCTTGGAATTCTTATCGTAAAATGAGGTAAAATTAACATTATAAACGCAAGAACACATTCTGTGTTTTTGTAATTTCATACGGAGTATGGAAAAAGAATCAACCAGGGGTGTAGGGGGGCGGAGCCAAGTTTAGTTTTAGAATCTTGGTTCCTATAAATTAAATTTGTACAAAAAAAAAGCTTTATACCACCCCAAAACGGTCCTTTAACGGATTTTTCGAGAATTAGTATTTCAAAAATTTTGGACTTATTACAATAGCTTCATTTTTTACGGCAATTTGCTAATAAGAGGGGTTTACCTTTAAAATTTAAAATAATGTCTCAATTTCTGGAAACAGTGAATATAAAGAGTGTGACAGCTGAACACCCAGGATTCATTTGTGAGTTGCAGAGATAATCGTCTTATCCTGGGAATCCTGTATCTCTCCATGAATTTCACAGTCACTAACAATCGACGGTCAGCGGAATCGAGTATCTCATCAATGATTTCGACTATTGGTGTGGATGACACCAACAAATTTAATTTGCAGCACATTTATTACTGTTCGTCAACCCGCTATAATGATCACGGTGGCTTGACTATGTTACTGGACGTATTCTAGGATCAAAGATTCCTCGAGTTCAGGGATTCCGGTAGAAAAAGATCAACATCTCCCGTGAGTGAGAACGTTAAAAAACAGGATGCGAATATGCGATCCTCTTTCACGGTGGAAACTCATTGGAAGGGAAATGACTCGATGTCCGAGTCAATCGCAAACGGATTAGATCAGCGATCCTGGGACGGGCTGCAAATTAGGTTTGGACTCATCACCAGAGAACTTGGACGGGACGAATCCCCAGCTAACAGTCGATATCGACAACTACAGCGCCACCCAGACTTTTGCTTCTACTAATCCGACGCGAAGGCGCTGAAAATTGCGAATTGACGGTGGAAAAATCATTTCCGAATCAATTTTCAGCAGAACGGTTGGGTTATATAAAGGGGAGAAAAGGGTTAAAGTCCCGCAGTGTGTGAGTGTGTGTGTGTGTTTGAGTGAATTCAAGGAAAATTATCCTATTATATTCATGTTGGATTGTTTTGAAATTTGAGTACTGTGGGTGCAAAAAAATCGCTTTTAAGACAGAAAATGCCAAGGGGGGTTTGGCACATAGCTTCCTCGTTTACATATCATTGAAAAGTTTTAAAAATGATCTTGAAAAATGCCATAGCGGAAAAGTATAAATCAAGAAGTAGCGTGAAACGTCATAGCTGGTCAATTAAGAAACGAAAAAAAATATATTAATTATGATTTACTTTAGCACAAGCGCAGAATGAACTGATGAGTTCAGAACTATGAAATACTTACGGGACCATCGACAACCTAACCCGCGCATTTACTAGCAATTTCATCAAAATTGAATGAGAACTGTGGAAATTAAAGTTGTTACAAGAATTTCACAATTGATCATCCTATACAATCATGTTGAAATTGATATTGATGACTATCATCAAAATTGAATGAGAACTGTGGAAATTAAAGTTGTTACAAGAATTTCACATTGGCGCACGCGCAGTAGCTATTAATAATGATCATCCCGTACAATCATGTTGAAATTGATATTGAGTGATCAAATCGAGATCCCCAACTATCACCCAAATTGAGTGAGATCGAACGAGTAGGGCGTGAGGGAATTATACTTGATATAATGTAATGTGTGGATACTGTGTGATGTGCATTAGCGCTGAGTGAAGTATTGAATCAGGAACGATGAAACTGATAGGGGACCGTTTACACCCTAGCTCGCACATTCCCTGAAATTTGCATCCAAATCGAATGAAAACTGTGGAATATAAGCTTGTTACAAGGATATGCGGACACACGCACACAGGCAGACAGACAGACACGGAACCAAAGTTGTTCAAAATGGTCTAAAACACAAAATGCGAGTGAAAATTTTGATTTTGGAGTCCAACATTTTTTTTCTTCCGAAACTTTAAACAATGCTTCTGCTACCTATAGGTACACTCGGAAGCAAAAATGTTTCTTGCCTACACGATTCCAGGAATTCCAGGAGGTTTCATTGCAGATAAGACGAGGTCACTCGTCTCAGCGGCGAATAAGAACAATGTGCCCTAATTTGTAGCATTCCATCTGTATATATCATCAAGTTCTTTATTATCATTGAACAAACGATAATGGAGCTATCCATTAACGTACTTCTTCATAAATCAAGTAAAAGTAAATAAGTATGCCTATTCAAGTAAATAAGTTTGTCATATGCTAAGTAGTCATATTTGTGCCTCCATGTTAGCATGTGGCTTCTTTCCATGAGATCTTTATAAAGTATCGCAGCCTCTTCTTGTAAATATTATCGGAACTTGCAGTCAGGTTATAAATCGTCTGGGTACCAGAAGTTATTTCGAAGCGTTACGAGACATAGTAACGGCCTGCCGAGGAAGGGAATGATGGAGAAAAATTTATCCCAACGCTAAGTAAATGAGAAAGACGGTAATTCAAGGTTTCAACGGGGAAACATTTTCCAGAAGTTATGTGCATTCAAGGAGCAGCACAAAAGCAGGCCCATTAGGTAGTTGGAGCAACCGGTTTACAGAGTTGAAGGGAAGGCGAGGAGCCCGGATGGGACAACATATCACGGAGAAAATAAGACCCCCATTGGAGGAAAACCTCTTGTAATGAAAGCGAGCTAACAAGTGACATAAAGTTACGACAGCCTACCAACCGACGAGGTAAAGAGTGTGCTGATATTTAACTGCGGGCTCTCTCATCCTCTTGTTCCCCCTAATAGGCACCTAAACACGGGTCGACTTTCAACTGCAGGACATTTCTGAATAATTGAGAGGTCATCCGGCATAAGCGAGGAAACGCTGGCACGGGCAGGAAAGATCATAATTGTTTTTTCGGTTATGCGAGCTAGTTAGCTTGGACCTCGAACGTTTGCTTTGAAAGGAATGGAGATTTCTCACAGTCTAAGAACTACTATCTTCCAATGTTTACGCCTTCAATTATTGGCTAATTCGGTTGAGTGAAGTTATTACTGCAACCAAAATAGCGAAAGTATTGTATCTGTTATATACAATGTGTGAAGTTAGGCATTATATAAAATGACTAGGCATTGTATATAATGCCTAAAACGGCCAATAAATGTGTCTAATTGGAGGTGTTTCACTCTTTGACTAGTCATTCTATAATATTGACTAAAGCGTTTTGGTCAATATGTGAAAAGTCATTTCACTTTCCTCATGAATTCGTCAAAACAAGGTTTAACTTGTCATAACAAGAGACTAATCTATGTGTCCAACTAATCTGAATTTTTACTACTTGTGTGCTTTTGAGATGCGAGCGTAGAGAGCATCCAGTCCATCCAGACCACTGATCTTTGACGAGCTTAAACTAAGCTATATGGGAATAAAATTGGGAAAACAAGAAAGAAACCATTTCTATAATTTCATTTCATACTTTGCCCCAATTAAGTTGGCCATTACGAAAAATGCCTAGGCGTTATGTGCGATACCTAGTAGTGTGTTTAAAATGTTGAAAATGAAAATTATACACATTCACTGAAACATCCAGTCATTACGCCGCTATTAGTAGTACAGAATGACTAATAGGCGTTATATATTACGTCTCACTTATACAAATTGGCTCTAACAGATTCATTCACTGCCTGATTTCACACATTGACTATTATATTTGCACTTTAGTGAGGTGACGTCATTCTTTGAAAGGAATGGAGGTTTCTCACAGTCCAAGGACTATCTTCCAATGTTCATGTCCTCAATTATTGTATAATTTGGTTGAGTGAAGTTTTTAATGCTGGTCCCGAGTCAACCAAAATAGCGGAAGTATCGTATGCACATTTGTGAGGTGACGTCTTCTTTGAGCAACGTTTGACGCATGCGCCAATGGTTGGTTGGTTGGCTGCTTGTAGTAGTAAGGTGGAGCCAAAATGAGGATCACGTTTTATTGTTGATCCCGCAATATCACAGTTATTTCACAACAGCTACATATATATAATTCAGAAATAACAATTCTTTTTTAAGAATTTGCAGCGTTTCTCTGAGTTCCTCATTCTATTGAGTGATATCCAGATTGATCCAATTCCCATCCCTCTACTAATCCCTTTTCCTTGAATTGAAATTGAACCGGCGTATATATCCCAACCGCGTCTGAACGCATTTTATTTTATTGGTGGAACATTCTTGTTTGAGCAGTGTAAAATGCTCCTAGAGAGAATCCCAAGGTCGTTGGAATTTTACTCCCCCGCCGTTGGCTATTGGCCTTTTAGTGTGATGAACCTTTGAATTCACTTGGCCCGGGGATTTGAGTTGTAAAACCCCTCTGTTCTTCCTTCAGACGGAAAGCTGTGAGGTACCAGTAAAAACCTTGAGCCGTAACTTTGTACGTGCTCCTGAAAGTATCGCCTACAGGCACTGGGAATGAAGTTTAGCGAATAACAAAATAAAAAGTGAAGGATGAGGATTACTCTTCTCTCTTGGAAAAGGGTGCAATAGGCCTGGAATGAGTTCATCAATCAAACTTCCGTTTTTTTACGATGATGGCAGCCGGCTGGGATGCTTTAGGATTTTTTCTTCCCCCTTCCAGGAAATAAGGGGCAAATACCTTTTTTTGAGATTATACGACTTAGGTATACGCTGAATACGAATCTTTCGTAGATGCCGGGGCGAGACCCCGAAAGTTATATGAATAAAGCTATAAACATGGTTGATCCCCTTCTTACGGAGTCACTTTACGGCGATATATTTTAGGGTCACACAGGGTGGAGGTTCGAGAGTAAAAATTCTTTCCCGGGGCCATAGCTGAGCTTTTGTACTCGTATATCCTGGTATACAAAATCTACGCCTTCGGAGGGACCAGCGGTTTTATCACATACCAATAACGGGTTTCCTGGAATGTACCTTATCAAATGCCAGGTTCGGGACGTGATATTGTTGGTCGGGTGAAGGCGTTTTTCGGTCTGATGGACAAGGATCGGCATTCACCACAAAACCTCATCCGTGAACTTTCTGTCGGTTTTTAATAAATAGATGTCTGAGCTTGAAATGTCTAAAATGACAACCGTATTGGGTAAAGTGCCCTGTACAAGACCAATTAACCTCTTAAACCATCATAGTGAAACTTAAACAAAATCTATTTATTGCCTTAAGATTTCCTTGAACAATACATTAGTATGAGTTGCCTCTTAGATTACAAATTAACAAAATACTTCAAAATTAATTTTCAGTTCCTTGCTCTATACAGTTTCTTTGTTTACAGTTGAATCAATATAAAGCTTGTAGTTACTTAAAATGTATAAAAACTTAATCCCAACTATATAGGGGAATAAAATGCAAATGCACATTATGAATTTCGGTTATAAAATTAAACAATTCTAACACTCATACTAGTACCAAAAAACTTGATTTCAACATAAACTCCATCTTTCCATTTTCTATAATCTCCGCGCAATATAAATATATGCAAACACAAATATAGTTCGTTACTTCATGAAAGGAAGGCATCGTTTATTATTTTCTCACAGACCAGCTTCTTCAATGAGGTCACCTATCCGCACCTACGTCACCCTGTATTTCTCAGTATAGCGTGGAATAGGAGGACGAATTATCCTGTCAATATCAATATATTTGTACCTCATTTGAAAGCAATGGATAATGGCATTTATTTTTTGCTTTATTACGTCAGGGTCTTGTCTCCTCCAGACATACTCAAACCCAATAGCAGCGAGAATTCGCCTGAGTTAAACCACCCAATTATATTTTGCTATGCTATTGGCCATGTTATATGTAGTAACTAACTGTTTATAACAGACAGCATTCTGAGGTCGTAGCGAAACTTTTAAGTCGCTCTGTGGGTTATTTCACCAATTAAGGGGAAGGAAAATTATAGTGTCTGAGTGAACAGTAATGTTGAGCTGAAATCGTTCGGTTCACGTTTATGAGTGTACAGAATTGATAAATGACACTTTCAAGCTTCTCCCGTTTGCGCAAACAGTAAAAAAAAAAAAAAAAAAATTAGGAAAAACAGTCATGTATTTAAATTGGGGTTTCTGATAAAATAAATCTCATAAAAGTAGGTGTCGGTTCTTCACAGATTTGCATTGTGCAATGAACTTTGTTTGTATGCACATAACTCATTTAAAACATCTGTAATTTTATGTGCTTATCGGGTACACCAGTGTCCCTTGCAATGAACGTTATTTAAGCAAAACTGCCAACGTTGGACAAAAAATTCCAAGGGAAGGCTGCATCTCGACGCGTTGTGTTGTCTGGACGCTCTTCTTATTGCTTCAGAAGTTTGATCTTCCCAACTTGAAAAGATGGCTTGTTGGGTGCCATTCCAGTGCTGACAACTCGTAGACGGATGTACTGTTTATTGAACTTCAAGCCTTCCTTCTATATTGAACACCCTTAATACACCGGTTTTTTTTTTTTTTTAATAAATAAAAAAATGAACCCATAAAAACAAGTTTTTAATGTAACTCTTTCTTTTTCTCATGTTCTCAGTTAATTTTATTTTTGTTTCAATATTTGGTAGTTTCTTGGCAACAGTAAATTGAAACAAAATCACATTGTTTCAAAATCACATTGATAATAACTTAAATTAAATTGACAAGGAAAATCATTTAATATTTTATTGACTCTGGATTCGTTGTCATTTTATGCAGACGTTCAACAGTATCCTTCTCCTCCCTCCTCCTCCTCCTCATCCTCCTCCTCCGTCACTCCTCCTCCCTCCTTCTCCTCCTCCTTCTCCTCATCCTCCTCCTCACTCACTCCTCCTCCCTCCTCCTCCTCCCTCACTCCTCATCCCCCCTCCTCCTCCTCCCTCCTCCTCCTCCCTCCTCCTCCTCCCTCATCCTTCTCCCTCCTCCTCCTCCTCCTCCTCCTCCTCCTCCTCCTCCTCCTCCTCCTCCTCCTCCTCCTCCTCCTCCCTACAATACACAACACTTGTAAGGTGTCCCATATTAAATTTCAAATTTTCGAAAATTTATAGTATAACTAACTTGTTCTTCGCGAAAATTTGATAGATTAAAATGTACGCCAGCATGAACTCGTGTGCAAAATTTCATATCGATTGGATATCGGGAAGTGGGTTAAAAATCGATCTGAAATTTTGTCTCAAGCAAGCAAGCAAGCAAGAAGAGAATCGAAGCTAATAGAAAGAGTTAAAAAAGACCTGCTCCCAATGCTAATTACAGGCAAATAGTACACAAACAAATATGGATAATATCGTACCTACTTTGAACAAAACAACTCATCTGGCTCCGCTACATCATTTGTAGAAAATTAATATATAGAATACACACAGGGAATAAAATATGACTTCTGTAATAATTAAAAACCCAATTAATTGTCTGGACCACTGTGGTTCAAAACGCGCATACCGCATATCAGATGATCCCACGTGTGAGAACGTGTTCGTTCCATGGGCAAGTATCGCTTTGAACTATACCAAATCTTTTGTGGTGAGCCCTAATCTTGCCGTACGCCGTTTGTGCTTATGTGAGCTTATATGATGCACTGAAATTTTCTATCAATCTGCATAAAACTGTAGGAAAGAATTGTTTAGTTTACTGGGTTTTTTCCATATTATCCACCTACTTCTCATTCCATGTAGGTATCGTGCCACCATACCGACACGCCGCTCTTAGATGCAGCCGCCTTCTTAGCAAGCATATCAGCCGTCTCATTACCTAAAACTTCTACATGGTCTTTCACCCACACCGAATCTATTAACAAATTGGTTGGAGAGTGAATAAGAGACGCCTAATCCGTTGTACAGTCCTCATTATAACCAATAAAACCCCACTTTCTGAATAAACACATGTAGATCTTGGAGCGGCTGCAGTAGACTGATGCTGCAACGACTCAAGAGCCTCCGCTACAGCGAACCCAACCGGAACTTTTGGTGTGTAACAAGAGCTGTCATTCATTAATTTCTTCAGTTTGGTGATCTTGGTATTAGCTAATAGAAGCGTTATCAATCGAAATCCATCAAGAGCGGCCGTAGTTGTACGGTTCCCTGAACGATACTCTATGGGAATGGAAATCGTTTACAAAGAGGTACCTTGCTAATTTTGTGGAATAATGAAGCGGCCTATATTGCTGGAATAATGACAAGAGTAAAGCGGATACTCTGTTTACTGAACGTCTAGCCTTCCTGTTGCTTCAATGAATACCGCTCAACACACCGGAGGTGTAATAGATGCTAAGTTGCAGCAGTCAGAGTCCGTCCGAGTTAACGAGTATCCGAGTATCAGAGCAGAAGCAAGACCATCGCACTTTGAAGTCTTTGAAGTAGCTTGCATTACTAACTGTAAACACCGCACTGAGTTAATCATCGTGGAAGTCAGCGAGGAGAGGGCATGGTTCGTTGGATAGTAATTTCCTATGATCAGAAGCCTGAAAGCTGAGGCCCGGATCGGATTTCTGTTTTGAGTTCTCTAGGGGTGATGATCAAAGTTAGGCTTAGGAACACGACCCATTCACGGGAATATCTACTTGGGAAACGTCATGGATTCAACTGTGTGACATCGAGGACAGTCGTACAAAACAAAGTTACCGAGCACCATATCGTTGGAGTATATATTGCCGTTGATTAGACATTCAAATCAATAGACAGTGTGGAAAATTATGAATACAATTAACCAATCAAATCTTCTAATAATCCAGTTTCACATGATTATCGGATGCTCATTCTCCATCAACGCGGCGTGAAGCGCTGATTTCCCTATAAATAAATGAATAATTTTAATTACAGAGAGAGAAGAGAGAGGAAAAAATTGCCGCCAAACAGCAAGAACTAAATAAACGATTTTTATTTATTTTGTTTTTAGTACCTACTTTAACATCAACTAAAACCTAGAACCAAGGGTAGAAATGTCTAACAGTACTAAAATGTATTTTATTTGTCTCCGAGTGTTAAAATCTAGGATTTGTTTTAGAATGCCTCAAAATAAATTTCAATTTAGAAAATTTTTGGAGCCATTACAATAGCTTAGTTGTCTACTAAATTTTGCTAAATGCATATCGTGCATGCTTGAGTTAGTGTTCATGCACATTCCTTATCATCAGTTATGTACGGTAGTTGAGACTCTGACAAACTTCAGTTTCTGATCAACTACGAGTACATTCATTGACCAGTTAGAAAAGCAAATGACGCTAAGGTTAATCATAGCTAAGTATTTATTAAGGTTTACCGTAATACTTAGTAATATTCTTGTGAAATTAACTTGGTGTGAACTTAATTTAGGTTGAGTGTTCAATTGACGAAGCTTTGCCTATATGTCCTTGCTTCAGAGAGACGTCCTGAATGTACATCGAAAGTTCGATTTTATACGCCACAAAGTTTGTTTTACACCCGTCGGCACGCCGACACTTGGGGGTGGGGCTACATTTTCTTTGCTTTTCAGAGGGAGTAGAACACGTTTACAATAGTCAATCATTTTCAAATTTATATATATATATATATATATATATATATATATATGTACTTGATTGTGGACACTGTGCTACTGCACTATATAATAATTAAAGTTAAAGAAATTCTTACAGAAATAAAGAGGAACATGTTTTTGATATTTCGAATTAGTCTTTGTCAAAATTAGAAGAAGAAAGAGTGTTTTTGGAATATTCCCTGGAACCAATCTTGTATCCAACGTTTCATGGTTGTTATGTTGGAGTTACTCAATCATTGATGTTGAGTCCAGGAGGCCGATTTGAGCCCAGTACCCACCTATGGGCCCGTTCGGACTGACGAAGGTGCATAGGTGGGTACTGGGCTCAAATCGGCCTCCTGGACTCAACATCAATGATTGAGTAACTCCAACATAACAACCATGAAATGTTGGATACAAGATTGGTTCCAGGGAATATTCCAAAAACACTCTTTCTTCTTCTAATTTTGACAAAGACTAATTCGAAATATCAAAAACATTTTCTTCTTTATTTCTGTAAAAATTTCTTTAACTTTAATTATTATATATATATATATATATATATATATATATATATATATATATATATATATATATATATATATATATATATTAGAGATGAGTCGATACCAAACTTTATCGATTCCCGATTCTCGATTCCGATACCATCGGCGCATAATACCTAACTTACCTGTAGGTGAAAAACAAAAATTCCTCTTGAACTAGTAATATATTCAAATTTTTTTGTACAACATACAACTTATACTTACAAAAAATTGATCCCAATATATTTGCAAATGAGGTAATTTTTAAATAAAAACAAAACATGGATAATAAAACCTTTACTCTCCATCTGTTCTACTTAAGGTTTTTGTTTAATAGTAACGTAGTAGTTGTTAATAGTAATAAGGTTTTTGCAATAGTACCGTAGTGTAATAAAACGCCCATCACCGGGCGGTATCGGTATCGGCTTTAGGCGATCGATTCTCGATACCGATACCAATGCCTAAGAATCGGTGGTATCGAGAATCGGTATCGGGAATTGACTCATCCCTAATATATATATATATATATAAATATATATATATATATATATATATATATATATATATATATATATATATATATATATATTTATTTATTTATTTATTTATTTATTTATTTATGGACAACATTTTGTGCTCACTAATCCTCCGAAACCGCTGGTCCGATTTGGACCAAATTTTGATATGATGTATTACCATGTCGGAAGGATCGCTGACTTTAGTAAGTATCAGCCGACTATGAGCCGTAATATCAATCATAATGATGACAAAGTCTTGCTCAAATCTCTTCTATTCACCGTAGGACGACGAAATTTGATAGGGAGCCTCTTCGGGACAATAAGAGACGAGCAAAGTGAGGAGAGCCATTCTGATCAGCTGGGACAGCAAGAGACGAACGATTTTACAGAATTTATCCTGATTAGCTGAGTGTGCCTGAAGTTATGTCGTCTGTCTGATTACAACTGTTTGAAAAGTTGGTTCTGCCAACGCAAACTGTGTAAGTGTTTTTTTTTTGTTTTCTCTCTTCTGTCTGTATTTTTGTTATTATGGTGTTTGTACGAGGGGAAAAATTTTACGCTGTCAAAAATGGGAAGATACGGTTATAAGTCCATTCCACTTGACATTGAGGGGCTCAAGATCTCTCCGATACACCAAGAAACGATCGACTGCCTTCCCATCGAGTTTCTCATGTCCGCGAGAGCCGTATTTATGAGATGAACGGTTGCAGTCCTTCAATGTTGTAAGTTGAAGAAGCCACGTCCACGTCCAATTTATCTTGTGCCTCGGAAAGGTTTACACGGGAAGACGTCTTTTGTTTGCACAATAGGGCATCTGTCAAGTGGCCGGTTGCCCCTGTAGGCCCAACCTTAGGTCTGCTGAAGCTATTTGTTGAGCAAGACTTTGCATAAGTGATGAGATAGGCGTGTTCTCTCCCTCAGGCACAGTCCTCAGCTTCCCCGATCCTTGGAGGTCACTTCGGATCCCTTGTCACCCATGAGACGGTCATTAGCGACTCTGTCCATCAACAGCCTCCGAGATGTTTCTCATCATCTTGTTTTTAACGGATTTTTCGTTACAACCCTTTTTTCTAACTGGTTGAGATTTATATGGTGACAGGCGGATCATCAATTAGGCACGCCTCCTTTCGCCTGGGACCCCCTGACAGCCCGTCTCGCCCTAATATCCCTTAACTGTGAATTCATTATAGTTTTTTCTCGGTTCATTTCACTATACACACATTGCATCTGTTCGATCGATCATTTAAAAACGGCAAGATCTCTTCATGTCGACGTATTTCGTTACCAAGATGTTGCACAACTGAACATTGAATTGCAACCGAATGCATCAAGAATATGAACTTACAGCCTTCGTCTCTATGTATTTGTTGGTCCATTATTTTCAATTATGAATCTTTGTTGGTGACCAAGTAAAACCATGTTTTCCTTGGTTTACGTTTACGTTGGGACTTTAAAACTCTGCCAATTATTACACAAAGGTTTATTGTTTTTGTGTTAGATAGCTATTCTACGCAGAAAAATGATCTCTGAGATAATCAGAATTCAATTACAACGTGCAGAACCACCCTGATCAGCTGTCAGCTGAATGAGCTTACTTTCTTCCATAATCGCTCCTCAAAGCTCAAATTTGGTGCGGTGCCTCTAGGGGACAGGTCGAAGACAGCTGCTGTGTATCCACCCCTATCAGCTGAATGTTATGTTCTTCACTAATCGCTCATCATAGCTGGAATTTGGAGCGGCGCCTCTATGGCACAAATCGACCAGGCCCTCCTGAAATCGAACAAGGTCGAGCCCAACATACCTGATTAATTGCTTAAAGAGACGAATGCATAACTCCCATGATGATTATTTATTACAATATTATTTCCTCTGAACTCCTCAACGATCGATCGAAGTGTGTATCTGTTTCTTCAGTTATACATGTATTACAGTTTCTCGATGTTACTGCCGATTAGTTAGTGCTTTCCTCCAACTTTTTAAAATCCCAATTAATTAATGTAAATAATTTTTGGGATGTTTTAAATGTCAACGCGTGTTTGGGACTGCCCTGAGAAGCTGACTGAACTCTGACCTGGAATTTAGAAGCTTATCGCGTTTTTATCAAGCTTATCAGGTGCATTGTAGTGTCTGACATGCTGTTTCAGTGCCAGTAGCAACGCGCCGTCCAGTTATTGGGAATGATTGCTATGGGATTAAATAATGATCTTTCCAGTATGTGCGTGTTCTTGCGTTTCTTCTTTTATTATAGTTTTTTCTATTGAAAATTTACATTCCTTGATTTTTCAGGGATTTTAAAACTAATTCGTACTAATATATCTCAGACGTGAAAGAATGTTTTACACACATTAACCTAATGCGCACATTACTGAAATCAGCGCTTTAAGTTAGTTTTATATTAAATCAGTAAGTTGACCAGGTGTATCCATTACACCATTCATAAAAATTCGGACTCCTTTCGTACCACGTAGAACGTTTAGACGGAGTTAGAGCCGCCCAAAGATTTTATCGTGTGGCCCTGCAAGTTGCTCGAGTTGAAATTAATCTCACACGACGTTATAAGAACGGAAGGGGAGAACTATTTAGTAAAGTCCCCGACGTTAAATGCGGTCTTCTACCCCGATAACGCACAAGTCCCTGATAAAAAGAGACCGGAGGCCCTGATAAAAGACCCCCAGCGCCCCTGAAGGGGCAGAAACCTACTTTACGACCCGCAAGACCTCCTGGGGAGTTGAAACTATTCGCTCTTTTCCCTTTAATTCGTAAAAAAGCCTTCCTTTCAAGTCCTTATCTCTCTGCGAAGACCCCCCTTCGCTTTGGAGTCGACACCTCGAGCGGTTGCGGTTGGCTTCACGCGAAGTTCCGCTTTTCCACGGGGAAGACATTATTTTAAACGCGATCCCTTCTCGATGGCAGGCCGTTTTCAAGACTAGAACCTCACCTGATGGTTATCTGGCCGGGTTTTGGATAAACAGTGGGAGGTGTGAAGGAATTATTGCCGAACAAGTAGAGCGGTTCGCTTGGAATGTTGCGTAGAAACGGTAACGCTAGAAATGTCTACAGTACCGGTTTGGTGCAGGGATATATTAGAGAGTTTCTGGTTACTACGGTGTTCTAATACGGTGAACGTGAATCTAGGGAAAATCAAAATTTCGCTAACACGCTGGCTGTTATTACGGTGCAAGCTCGGTGTTTCTCGCGACTTTACACGTCGTCTATTAGCAAAAAAATGTTTTGTAACCTGACGCTGATTCCGACATCTTGTATTTCTCCGACTCTGTTTTCCTTCAACCTGATTCCAGTTTTCATCATCCATCATCGTGTTGTTTTATTTTGTTTTCAATTCGTAGTGATATTGGTAAAGTGAACCTTTGTAATCGGCCAAAAAATTTTTTTATCTCCTGCCTCAAAATTTGTTGGTTACGTTTCAAGATATGTAGATTTCAAAAATCAAATCAATCCGTCGACCGTTCGTCCAGCGTTTTATTTGTGCTATGAAATTCAGCGAGAAGTATTAGTCTTCGTTCGCTTATAATTATATCATCACGCTAGTTTATTCAGCAGAGACGAGCCCGACGATGCGTTCCAGGTTTATCTTGAACTCACATCCGTCAGGAACAATTGCGATCGTTCTCGCTCAACTTTGTTAGTAGTAATATTAGTGTATGTAGATTATAGAGGTTGGTATACGAGATTTTATGAATTTTGTGGGGAAACTCATTAAAATACCTAATACATGTTGGTATCTTAGTAGTTTAATGTTTGCATCTTGAAAAAGATAGATATTAATTGGAGTGAAAAGATTTTTTCCGTTTTTCGGCAACCCTTTATCCTCCATTTCGTAAAGTTGTTTTTGGGCACTCGATGATTGGACTACTTCGAGTGAAAATTAGATGAATATAAATGAAATTGGTATATGTTAATATAATTATATATTTAATTCAGATTTTAAATATGTTTAGTATAAAAATATGACACACTTATCACAGAAACCTTCATCGGGTTTATACATTTACGGGCGTAGTGTTGAAGACGTACTAAGACAAGACTCGATCTTGCGTTGTCAATCAAGCGGTTCCCTACTCACCTCGCGCGATTGTAGTAATTTTTCAGCTGTCGATTGTTACAAATCAGCTGATCATGGTTCACGCGCACCTTGTGAACTGTAACCGCAGTAACCAGGATCTCTCTATTATTAGAGTCAGTCTGTATTAATAGAGAGTTTTTGTTCTTCCCCTAATTTTCTACCCGTACACGCAAAAAGACTGAAATACCAACTGCACATGCGCGAATTTACGCGAACTACGCGTGTACGGGAAAGAGGCCTATCCACACGTAAGCGGGAAAAATTCTTTCGTTTAAATCCTGTCCTACGCGTAGTCACCATAAGCTGACGCAAAGGTGAACACAGTTTTAAGGGCCATGTCATACGAGCGCTATTGCCGTCGCGCTGATGCCGTCGAGAAAGCGCCGGAAAAAGTGTAGGTATGTCATACGTGACGGCAAATGCGTCGCGTTGATGCCGTCCCGCCATCGCCAGGTGCCTGTCATACGTAGCGTCTTCCGGGCGCATTTGCATTGACAGGGTCCCGGCGTCACGTGCGCCGCGTCGCTAGCGCGACCGTCCTCGTTGGCAGCGCTCAGCGTCCGGCTAACGCGGACTCGCCGACGGCATTAGCGTCCGTATGACATGCTCCATAAGAACCCCATTGCCGGGTTGGAGCGTTTTTAACGCGACGCTATCAGCGCGACGGCAATAGCGCTCGTATGACATGGCCCTAAGAGTATAGATTAGGTACATATTCATTCTCCCTCTGACTGTCGTCTAATAATATTTCCCTTCCACAATTACCTACCTAGTCGAAAAAAGTAAAAAACTATGATAAATATAATAATTGTATCCTTAAATTAAATTCCGTTGATTATGTGAAAAAAAGTACCTACTTCGTCCGACATCCAGATATCCTGTTCACCTACTTATTGAGGGGGTATTGGCGACCGCTGAAGTACGTTTGTTGCTTGTGTTTGTCCCATTATATTTGAATAAAGGGATAACAATCATTTCTCAATATTTATTTCTTCATTTTCGGCTTCTTATAGGCTATTTCTTGAGATAAATATCAGTGGCTGTATTTCTCTGAAAAATCTCCTCAGCGTTCTCCAGCAAAAAACAACTCCAAAAGCGTTGAAATATACAATCAGGTTTTTACCATGCCATAAATCGGATTCAAATGTGAAATTGTTTTTCAAGTTTTCATTCTAAAATTCTTGACACCATTACTAGTTTCATTTTATTTGAAAATTCGCTATAACGATAAGAATGAATTTTCGCATTAGCCCTTATTGAACGTTATTCAATTGCTGTTTTCCAATGCAAGAATTTGATCCAGAATTTGAATTGCTGACTACTCGCGCCATCCACGTCTAAGCCCGAGCAGCGACAGGCGCCAGAGATAATTGAAGTCTGTTCTGTCCTCAGAGGGGTGCGACGACCCCGTCGCGAGTGACGTTGATCGATCAGACGATTAATTCGGAAACCGTTCGAAAACGCCGGAGACCGTCCCCAACCCTCCTTCTGCTCGCTGCAGTTGTAAATGGGGTTCGGAGTCGCTGCACCCTTTATGCCGCGCAGGCCCTTTATGATGCACAGGCCTGTGCTCCGAGGGGTTTACGTCTGATAATACGAGTTGGTAACACCAGTGAGTGGAAGCGAGTGCAGCGAGAACAATAAGTCAGCTTCCCCTCTCCTATTGGCCAGGCTGCAGTTGTAGTTTTCCCCCCTCGTCTGAAGAGTTTCTCGCTCCTGTTGGCGCCCTCCCATTGTTTCAGCCTAACATTTCCCATTAGAGGTTCCACAATGCGCCCTCCGGTGCTCTGAGTAATACCGGGAGCTTAACATGGCCGAGAGCTTAATGTAGAAATCCTACTTAACGCCGACATTAGGCTTCCGTTCGTTGTTACGTTCCCCGTTAGCTTTCCACAATACATCAAAACTGAATAAGGCTATTCCTACTTATAACACCGAATTCATTATAAAATTCATAAGACTGTATTTGAGTTGACAGTGAGAACCGGGAATCGTCTATGTCTGAACCGAATTAAAGCAACTAAAAGGCGACTGAATATATGAGGAACCGTATAGATAGTTGGCGGCAATTTCACCTGAACAACCCCGTACAACTTGTTTTTAGCATGAATATGCTTTAGCCGTGACCTAACTATCGAAAAATGTCCCACGAGAGTGCAACGAAAGTAGCGCCAATAATTGTGATGATTTCCGCTTACAACCGAGTCGTTGCTAGGGATATGATACTTCGTCGTTTTTCATCCCACAAAATTCGTTGACCATTCGTTCGAAAGCTCTCGATTTATCCAACCATACTATATTAACTACTGCGAAGTGCGTGGCCAACAAGCTGAGTTATGAGCATGGTTATATGAATAATTGTTTACACACAGGTGATCTTTCTGAATTATTGTTATTGTGAACATGATTGCAACCGCTTGTTAATTTCTGATGATTTCATTGAGCTGGTGTTTCGATTATGTGATTCATAGCAGGTGATCCGAATATTGCGAGAACGGTTAGATTTGTGAAGCGGTGGTTAAATTATTTTAATAGGTAATTTCTATACTTTACACTATAGGAAGCTGTAATTTCGTATGTAGCCTCTTTAGCCTCTTTCTATAATAAAGTGAATGTTTACTCGCGAGTTTCTATTAGGAGATTATCATCTCACAAGAGCTCAATCGTCGTGATCATTTCTATAATAAAGTGAATGTTTACTCGCGAGTTTCTATTAGGAGATCATCATCTCACTAGAGCTCAATGGTCGTGATCATTTCTATAATAAAGTGAGAGCGAGGAGCTAAAACATGATTCCATGTTTTAGGATTGATGGCAGAATGATAAACAGAGTTCAGAGGCCGATGGGGGGTCGGGTTCAGAGAATCGACGAGGAGTGAGTCGTGTACGGCTAAAGCATATTCATGTTTTTTAATTTTAGCCGTCAGGCTCAAATGAACTGTGGCTTTTTTTTTTTTTTTTTTTTTTTTCAAAAGAATTTAAGCCGCGTCTCAACCGGAAGGGTCATTAGCGGCAATCAAAAAGGGTATCAAAGGGACACTGCAACTGGCACGATTCTAAGGAGAGCCGGAAATTGATGCCGATGTCAATGATGAAAATGACGTCATCTGCAACCAGGAGAGTCAAGAACAATTTAGTCAAGGACAGTAAATGAAAAATAAAGTACGGATATGTAGTCATAACAGGTTCCGATCCATGGATGCACGAGGCTTTAATGATGATGAATCAATGGTGGATATTTGTCATCGACCACCTAATTCTGAAAAGTTGGGTGGTAGCACATAGCAGCTTTCTTGTATCCGTAGCATGAATGTATTAATTATTGAAATGTTTCAAATAACGTTGAAAGGTTACATGGAGGATTCCTTTAGAGCTTGAGCGAAATCGGTCAACGAGGTAATAATGCTTGATAGATTTTACGTTTGCGCAAGAGATGGAATTCATTTGGGACCATCTGCAGTCAAATCCAATCCACCGTCCGTCCAATCTCTGAAAATTTCGTCCGAATCGGATGAACACTATAGATTTCATGGTTGTTGAAAGGGTTTGAGGTTTGCGCATGCGCAGCAGTTACTAATAATACGGTCGTGATGAAATATGTGTGAGGTAATTAAATCGTAATTTCCCAACGACCCACAGTGTTTCGACTCAGGTTCGAAAAACGGGTGGAGAAAAGTGAAAATTAAAGTTTTTGAAGAAAAAAAAAAATCAAACTTCAAGTACCTAACTAAACAACTTGTAAACGAGTTCCCTATCTGCTTTGCAAGCAGATACCATGTTACATGGATATGTCTTTGATTGGGGATTTCATAACGGTTGTCCTCGAGAGTTGTAAACAAATCCTTTAACTTTAAACAAATCCCTGGGCCGCATGGCCGCATCCCGACTAATTCCAACAAAACAACGTTTTACTTATGGAAATGTTGAAAATAACTGTGGAGAGAAGCCACTACAATGAGTTGTTGTTAACAGTCGACTATTGTCAAGAGGATGAAAATGTTTTCTATGGAGTGGAGTAAATGATGCTATTGCTTTACGTTGAGAATATTGTAACCGGCTTATTAAAATTGTTTGTAGTCCAATCAACTTAGTTTAGGAATGTAGCCAGGTACGTAAGGAGGGGGAAACTGGTAGCTTGAGATGTGAACAATTATCACATAAATCAAGCGCTTTCCAACGAGTGGCGAACGATTTCTGTGCGATGAAAACTGCAGAAGTTCCATTCCCCTAGCAACGGCTGGGTTGTACGTGAAAAACACTGAAATTGTGACACAAATTTTGCGTCACGGAAATTTTTGGTTGAACCCCAGAGCAAAGACATATCCATGTCAAAACGTCATCATCCAAGGTAGTAGGTAAAGGTTTAAAATTGAAGGTCTAAAATTTTCTTGAAATAACCTTCTCAGGGTAACTCTGTGCCCACACTTGAACGCACCAAATAGAAAATAGAAGGAACCCTTAAGGACATAATTCTTCTGAAATCTAATATTCTATCTGATATAATTTTTCCCTTCTTCTGATCATTTTGGTTTGGACTGGAATGATTCTCTCGGAGGTTTTAAGGAATAATATTCTCAACTTTTGAATATTAATTTTTAATTCCTATCTCTTTTTATTAACCCTATTAACCCTTTTATTCCGCAAACCTGTGCAAATATCGGTTTTCTTTTTTAACTTTTGGTAGCAATTTGCATAATTTTAAACAATGAGTTTTTATTTGAAAATGGCCGTGAAATAATAGCCGAGTAAAATACGGTAATTTATACCTTCCTCGTTTCTGAATATAACATGAAATTGAATATTCCGTGGGTTTTAATTAAATCAATGCAAAATAACCATCCAATATACTAAAATCACATTATTATTATTTTTAACTAAGTTCATCAGTGAAACGATTAGGCCTTACGATTAGGCATTGATTCTCGTGGTTTCGGAATTTTTTCCACCAAAACCCCCTGGAACGAAACACTGTGCGACCCTCTGAATTTGAGCGGGATCGGACGAATAAGCCATCTCTGTGATGATACAATATTATAATCTACAAATATTCTCTCATACACATGCGAAACTTTTTTTAAACAGTTTTTATCGATTTTTTCTAGAGAATATTTTGGTGAAATTGGAGTGCAAGTACCCACCTACATAAATATGTCCTTCTTCTCCTGAGTCAACCAAAGTTGGAGAACCATTGAAATAACTAAAATTCAGAAAGGAATAAATTGTTTCCTTGAAAGTCAAAATACTTCAGAGAATCTTCCAGTAAATTGGTAGTCGAAAGTAAGTCAAAGCGAAACTTATCGCCCGAACGTCCAATACCAGAGTACCTACAACCAAACTCTACAGATCAGGTACAAGGGACTGGTAGATATTTACATGGCAGCAATAGCATAACTAATTCAATTGCGTCATTGAATACGACAATGTGATGCGCCACTCCCAGATTGACTGTATTTTCTTACTGCCAGCTGGTTCTTAAATGCCAGAATTGAGAGTTAAGAAATAGCGCTCAAGTATGCCATAGTTTATCTCCACCAACTACCTCAGAATGCGCCCTCTTCATCGTATCCCTCGTTCAACCAATCTTTTTCTAAATGTGAATCCGTTTTGACTTTTTCTCCGATTCCCTTACTAAGCTTTTAAGTCATTTATCGCCTCGAGTCCTTTTTGTTTAATTAGTTTCTTTAAAATTACCTTTTATTTTATTTTCATTTATTTATTCATTTATCTTATTTTATTTTATTTTATTTTTTAAATCAACATTATCATGTTTCAGTTAATTTATTGAAATGCCGTAATTTTCTCGTGTTTTTTATCATTCAAATCATCGTTTACTGCCAAATATTTTGTAAGTTTGCGTAATTGGGCTTGCCCTTTATTTGAAATAAATGAATGAATAAATGTGGACAAGCGAGATCCGAGTACATAGCAGGTTCGCTTATATAATTTGAAATTACTGTACCTCCCTACTATTTTGCACATAATTGATTTGGTATCAGCTCATGTATTTCTTCTATTTTTTTACAGGTAAGTACTGACATCGTAGATTGCTAAAAAGCGTATGTTCCTACAATCGTGAGTAATAAATGGCGTTATATCCTAGGGACCTTATTATTACAATCTTTGGTGCTATTCACCCCTCTAGAAAATGCTGTTCCCATTACGTTCTTTATTTTTATTAACCATTCCGGCCGCAGGTAATGTTATTACAAGCTTCGTGTTCGAGTTTCATCCATGTCCTTAGTAGATTTGGAAGCTGAGCTCTATTAGCTCTTACTTGAGGTCAAGGCTATTCCTAGGCAGGCTTATTGCTGGAGGTTGGTTGAGTTTGATCGTGAACGCTCTTCTGTGTGCCCTTGTCTTGGGTTTCTATCTGGTGTTCCAAATGCCTAAACCATGCATTCTCAAAGGCTGATGAGCTCGTTAGTAATTAACTGAAATATCCTAGAGACTTTACTACTCACATCTACTTAACTTACCTCTAAGGTATTAGTAGAAGCTCCTCATTCTCATAACAGTGTTTCTTGGAGTTATAGATAAACATCACTCCCATATCCTCAACAGCAGAAGAATCTTCTCTTCACAATTACGCACTTACTGCTTGAGTTAGAGGGTGAAGTTCGCCATGCTATGTGCTCGTGTGTTGGGTTTCCACCTGGTATTCGAAGTGCCTATGGTTGGTCTTCTATCAGCAGAATAATTTATATACCTGCACTAGGAATATCTAACTGCTTTTTCCAGAGACCTTACTACTACCTTTGCTACAGCTCATCTCTATTAAAAAAAAAAAAAAAAGTGCTTCCCATTACTTGCTCTATATTTACTCCATCCATTCCGGTAGCAGCTGATGTTAGTATAGATCTTCGTTCTCATAAGAGTGTTTCTTCGAGTTATAGATGAATATCACTCCCATATCCGTAACAGCAGCAGAAGCTCTCCTTCACTAGTAATTACTGCCGAAGTAGTATTGCAGATTTAACGCAGACTACGGTGTTCGACATGAAGTTCTACTGTGCAGTTGACTTGGGTTTCTCTCTCTCTCTCTCTCTCTCTCTCTCTCTCTCTCTCTCTCTCTCTCTCTCTCTCTCTCTCTCTCTCTCTCTCTCTCACACACACACACACACACAGCAGCAGCAGCATTGCTTAACTAATGTAGAAGTGATTATAGAGGTCAAATAAAACTAAGAGAGATTTTACGGCTATCCTTACTTCAATTCACCTTCTCATCAGCATCAACCTCCTTCCAATTTTTTTTTCTGTATTCAAACTATCCATTCCGGTATTTGTAAGTGGCGTTTCTAGAACCTTCTCTGCCTCGTTTTCAATGACGGGTGGGCAGTATACCTCCCTCACATGCTAACTTAGTTGGAAAATAAATTAGAAATTGACAATCCTAACTTAATTGGTAAATAAGGCCTAACTTAAAGTAAGTAAAAAATCTAATTTAGTTGGTAAACACATTAGAAATTAGAAATCATCATTTTTTTCCCCATAGTTCTTACTCATGAGAAAGGCCTACCGTGATTTACCTCGCTGAATCTTCGATAATCTAACGCTTACAATCAATTAAGTGCCATTATTTTTCCTCCTGCATCAGATTCTGCATTTGCGTCTGCCATCGCCGACATAATTGAAATGAATGTCGTAAGTGGATGATCGCTTGAAACTCACTATTACCCTTAGATATTGAGCGACTTTGCTCTATTGGATTGTGAGAAACAGGTATTCCAAGAAATCCGTGTTTACGCATATCCACTCGCGTACGCTGCTCCGACGGTTATGAAACTAGGATACCGTATTGAAAATAATCGTAAATATCCTGTAAATTGTCATCAGGCTTTGCTGGTTCCTCAACTTATGATAGTTCTAGTTTTTTTTTTCTGTGCTTGCTTACATGCGGTGATAAGATCCGGAGACCATCTTCTTGGGATTAATGCTCACAATCCTAGATTACTCCTCTAATCGGACTATAAATACGTTTTTCTCGGACAACGATTGACCTCAGTCAAAGACGAAATCAAAATTGTTCTGGAAGATGTAAAACGCAAAATGGAAGTGGACATTTTAATGTATATCGATACATAAAGAATTTTCTACGTCCTGATTTTCTCTATGACACACATATCTTCCCTAATACATTCTGTAATTAGGGAAGGTAAAAATCATGAAATGCAGTTAATATTGAAAAGTTTCAATCATGCAGCATTCCGTGCAAACATTAAGTGCTCAAGTTCCAAACACTTACGAAAATTACGAAAATTTGATCATATGATCATGGTTGACGACAGGTAGGTTTTTTTCCAATTCGATTGTTGGAATTGACTAAGGGTAGTGAAATAATTGAAATTCATTTTTAATGCATAATATGACATCTCAAAATTGCATGATAACTTCGCTGAATCAAAACAGATTTTTCAAACGGGGTCCCATTAATAATTTTGATATCGTCTTTCAGTATCGGTGGTGGAACTAATATGGAGAAGAGTTTCAGGTCGTTGAATATTTCCGAAAGAGGCAGAAAATATTGAAACATTGTGTGGAGTGGAGAGGATTCGGAAGGAGACTCCTATTGGGTCGCATATCGATTATGGGATATCAGTGGGCGGTTGAGGACCCGAGCACACAGTTTTCAGTCCATCACAAAAGGAGAAGAGGCGGGCAAACAGTGAGCTACCGTGGGGAAAAGTGCGGCGAGTGAATAGGGATGCGGGAAAAGCGGTAAGAGGGACTCGGGTTTCTCAAAAGATCGGGAACACAGCTCTTAAGACGCGGTTTGTAAACGCGTTCCTGCCTATACCGGGATTGTGGATATACTAAGCTTCATACTCGAGGGTTACGTGGCAGTTGTTACACAGAAGCCTGGTATACAAAAGCCTTATATTGTACCTCTTAACAAATAGGTATACATCCTATCATTTATACGGTTGCGTTCCGATCGAATAAACTATAAATATATAGCGAGATGCTAATTCGTATTTCCAAGCCTTCAAAAAACTAGCTGCGACTGGATAATGTCGAAACGCACCGAGATTAGTAACGGAGTAGAACTTTGGCCCAATATTAGGTTAATTTTATCCAATAGTGGACCTTCATTACCTGGACCCCCCTCCCTTCAAAATTTGTTTAGACCCCGTTTTTCTATCATTTTTGTTTTGATAATATACGTCGCAGTGGTTGGGTAGGGGGTGGGGGTTCCAAATCTCTTTTCCTACACATGTGCATACCCTATTTGGCCGCCAACGGCGGACCAAACAGTCCAATAATCACCTTGCAAGACCTTGAAAGTTTCTGATCCATCCTTCACCTATTGTTACAACACAAAACCATGATATCTTATGTCATGCTATTTGTTTCGCTTTATTCACGAGGATATTCGTGTATGCAAATACACTCCGATTTATAGCACACTCTTTTTCCCCTAATAATCATCCTCCGATCGATTCCACTCGAAATGTATTACTTCCTGAACGACAAAGCGAATGGTTCTGCTTTGAATGCGATGAATGCAATCAAAACTAATATTTCATTCCGTATAAACGGGCCCTCGGTGGTTAAGGTCTCATGAATATCCCAGGTAGATTCGTCTATTTATTGACTAGTGTTATTGCCCTACGGGTCTCGTGATGAATCGCTCCTCGAAATGAATTGCCTGTTGTGAGGGTTTGATGGTGCATTTGATTTTATGGCCGTCCCCGGCATTTGATGGCTTAATTATCCGGGACTCCGGGCGGGATATATTTTCGTTGGGCGTCCCGGCCCGCTATGGCTGGACTCATCGCTCGTGTCGTCCACCGAAAGGTCACAGCGAGTCAAATTCACGCTTCGTTTTCGATGGGACGAAATCGAAAACCGCTGGCTATAAACATTCAATAAGGACTGGCGTACACGACGAATTATCTCCTTTTGAATCCCGTTAAGTGCTCAGTTATGACATTTCATCGCAAAATTCAGCAAATTCCTTTCGACTATGTGCTTGATGAAGCCCCCTTACGACGATCTGTTAGGATTGTCGACTTGGGTGTCTATACCTCGATGAACGGCTGAGCTTATTCCCTGAATATTCGAACAGAGCAATGCGCGCCCTAGATTTCCTCAAAAGAAACACCGAAGAGCTCACGAGTATAGATGATACCGTGGCACTTTATAAAGCACTACCAATCCTAGGAAGATGAATCATCAACTTCCCTCCCAAACTATCGAACCTAATTACTAAATTTTGTTCAAAAACTACACCGTCACATATCAGCGTGCGTTGTACGTTGTAACTCAGCTCGTTGAGTGATTGCTATAACCCGAATTACCCCTTCCCGTTTCTCAGTGATATTAGAACATTTCCCTGTTTCTCGCCCTTACCTCAAATATTTACATGCTGGCATAAACGTGGTAATTGAAGCTCATAGCAATGACAGTGGTTGAGTCGGGGCCGGCAGTCCCAACTTTTCGGTTCACGTCTCGGAGCTCAACTTGGTAATTAATTTTATATAAAGGGCCTCCACCGACAGTTGCCAAATTCAATTTACCGTTTCCCTTTTGTTTATGCTTTCCACAACCCCCCCCCCCCCTCTCTCGCTCCCTCTGCCACCGTATCAAACTCAGGAATGCTTCTATATTATAATTCATTTACTGTGACAACGTCCAAACCCATTTAATTATTTGGATACTGGGAGTGAAGTTTTTGGGGTACCTTCGCACACATATAGCGCACGTGGTGGTTTCAATGTTTCCCCGTAATCTAATTGTTTTTATTATTATTATTGTTATTATTATATATTATATTAATTAATTTTATTTCTTTTCATTTATTTTGGCAGTCGATTTCTGCATACAGCCCCCCTATCTACGAAATACATATTGAGTGTGTAAAATTTTATGGGCCATCCATTTATTATTTTTATGTTTGAAGATATCAAAAAACATTAAATGGCAACTCCCCTTTTCAACTGACCATTCAGTTGTGAAATTTGATTTTGATTACCACGCGCCTCAGTGCCGCTACAACTCCTCTCGCCTTTCTCAAATGGGAACCCATTTTTTATTGCAGGTTCAAAATCTACATGATTCTCTAGAAATTTTGAGAATTTTTATTGATTTGTTTGCCGGTTTGGCAATATTTAAGCCAGTTTCCCTATATCTAGGATAATCCTGAGATATCGGGTTTCGGGATTGATGGCGTTCGATTCATTGTTCTAAAATACGTAGGAATTCATATCAAGTTCGACTAATTTGATCAACTAAGAAGTTTTGCACAGAAATGATCTTACCAGAGCGCAGTGCAGCGTCAAATCTTATTACAAACAAACAGATACACAAGTGCAGGGCAAATCAAATTATAGTTGTTTTGAATTGGTACTTACCCGCAAAATATTGGAATGATTCGCATCCAGTTGATAATAACATTTAAACTTCGCATCACTTGACGACTTTCCGCCCGAGGTTTCCATGAACGAATTACTCACTGCCGCTCCCCTTTCATTAGTAGAACTAATTTCCAAGCATCCATGTGCTTTACCAATTATCTGAAATAATTTATTGATATTATTCAGACCGCTCAACCTAACATAACAGCTGGCTAATCAGTCCGAGCCGCCCCTGCCACTCCAGTAGAGCCATTAAACCTCCCGTTCCAGACGGTCAGTTTGGGAATTTCAATTTCTTGTCCCTTTTTTGTTGTTTAAATGCATCGTGTATTTGTTATTCGTGTGCATGCCGTGGTATTGTACATGTTATTCCTCGTTTGGTGGATACTGTATTGGAAGAGCTGTTTGTGTGAAATTTGTGAAGGTGCATGTTCAACTATCACATCGCTACCTCTGTAGACCTCTACACTTTCCCAGCTCAGCTGATCCGCATCCATTATTGAGCAAGTTCGATTCGTATAGCAACAGGTCGGCATCGCTTTTAAACTATTTTTTCACCGCTTACTTCTCGCGTATTTACGTGAAGTAATCCTAGTTTTTCCGCCGAAACTTTGTGTAGCGATTTCAACAGCACAAGTCGCATGGATCCCAAAAGGCGTTGAAATACTTGATTTACCGCAACGCAACCCTCGCAGGCTTCTGCTTGGTTTGGATTGCATTCAGCTCCCACACCCAACCGACAGTCTTGAAAACTCCGCCAGTACATGGACCTGTACTCAACATACCTCCGCAGCTTTGGGTTGCACCGTAAGGATAAACAACTCAACTTCTATAATAACTTCTAGCTTACTCTCAAAAACTCGGACTTGGGGGAATTTACAACGATAAATCTACCTGCCACCTCCACTTTATTTACAACAAGGACATTTAATCAGAGGTTCAATTTCATATCCGTTAAAGGCAAATTGTGAACAGTTCTAGTATCTCAAGCTTTACGTACCAACTGCATTTTCCAAGTAGCCAGTTTGGTTTGGTAGTAACACCGCACTGGTTGCTCTTCATTATAATTAAATTACCACCCACGAATCTTTGTATTATCATATTCCACCTGATCATCAGGTTCCGATCAGCAATTAATAAAGTTCACTTGTTACGTGATTTAATGCACCTTAATGCAGGAGCATACCTGCATTCAACGCAGCGTGCCCTGATCATGCCAACAATATAATAGCCTTAAAGCGTTCGTAAATATATTATTTACTGTCACCATTATAAGTTCGACAAATCTTTGAATACGTTAAATACTATGTACTGGTTCTTTTTGTGAAGTTAATTTTGATATCGAAGGGCGGATAAAGAACAAGGAATCGTAATAAATATGGAATTTGGAATTCCACGAGTGAAGTTTGTTCAGCTCCGAGATTATCACAGAAGGGGTTTTCTTGCCATCCAACCCCGCTGTTTGGCAAGTTGAGGGAGCAGAAAGACTTCTTCAAGTCATATAGATACTGCTGTTGAGCAAAACTTTCCCTCAACAAAGAAAAGATAAATAAAATTTATTACCACGAGAGATTGGACGTTTCCTGGAGAGGTTCTGAGAACAAAAAGTGATGTGACTGAGAAGTAAATAAAAAAGTTAAGGGGCGAGAGGGGAAGAAAAGGCGAAAAACTCGGCAGTAGATCACACGGAGCAAACATCAAAACGAGTCAAAGAGAAAAACGGCGGGTGGGGGGAACTCAAAGGCAGAAAGGAGGCATCAAACCGAACGTAAGGGGTGTTACTGGGGAGCCAACCGCAGTGATGAACTGGTCTTTCCAACTTACTCGACAAGCAGACATCAAGTTTTGGCTCAGGAAGGGAGAAAAAAATGATAGCAGACGCCTAAACGCGAGTGGACAGAGAGGCCCGAAGTTATTTCGGAACAAAAGAAAAAATGTGCGGGGAAGGAGGAGAAAGCTGCGTATGGGGATATCAAGGCAGGTTATGAAGTTCGAAGTGAAAAGGGGATCAAGGAAATTGAGTTGGGAAATGATAAGAACTGGCAAGCACTTGAAAACGTCTGCAAAGTTTTTGGATTGTTGGGGAAGAAGGTAACTTATCATGCTGAAGATTGTGAATAGGTTCCTAGATGCAATTATCGTACAGTACTCCTCGTTAAAACAAACACCACGGGACCGCGAAATTGCCCGTTCGTGTTACGAAAATTCGTTTAAGCCGATTTGGTAAGTGTTGTATGAGTTACCGAAAGGTAGCGAAAGCATTGTTTTCACTTCTGGGAGGAAAAAATTTCTGGTGTCCAAAATCAAAATTTCCACTCGCATTTGACGTTTTAGACCATTCTGAACAACTTTGGTTCCGTGTCTGACTGTCTGTCTGTTTGTGTGTTTCTGTCGTGTGTCCGCAAATCCTTGTAACAAGCTTATTTTCCGCAGTTTCCATCCGATCCGGATGAAATTTTGAGAAAATGCGCGGATTAGGTTGTAGATGGTTTCCTATCAGTTTCATTGTTGTCAAATCAATACTTCATTCTCCGCATGCGCAAACGTAAATTCTATTATGCTCCATTTTTTCACACTCTAGTCGTTCGATATCACTTAAATTTGGATGATAGTTGGAAGAAGATGACTCGATTACCTCATATCAATTTCAACACGATTGTATCATTAATAGCTACTGCGCATGCGCCAATGTGAAGTACTCGTAATGATCTTAATTTCCACTGTTTTCATCCGATTTCGATTATAAGAGAAGGTGTTTTTGTTCCATAAAATTGATAGTTAATACAATATCTGTGTGCACACTGTTTGCTCAAATTTTGTCGAATAATCTAACAGATGTATAATACCATCATACTTTCGTGACTAGGACTTTTTGACATGGATATTTCTTAAGGCTTGGGGTCAATCAAATTTTTCCATAATAAAATAATGTAATGTCACAAAAAATGTGATGCAACAACCGACAAACAAATTGGGGCTACCAGCTAAAAACGGGGTAGTGATGTTGTAACCAGGTTGTAAGAAGAAAGGTTTGCCCGGAGAAGCAGTCCCGAGCAGTTCGGGACTGACAACGCCCAGTTTTGGCTGTTCGGAGAGGCTTTAACCAGTACTGAGGAGTCCTGGAACCTCAAGTTCGTTGCTCGGAGAAGGAGTCCAGAACCGTTAAGAACTAGTTCAAGTGGTTCGAGATGTTTGCCATTACTTTAAGTTTAAGACATGTACAGTAGAATTTTCACGTTTCACATTTTCACGTACCCCACGTTCTCACGCTCTCACGTCCTCTCGCGAAGTACCTAGTTCGAAATCCGTTCGGACAGCTGGAGTTGGGCCTAAGAGTCCTGAACATCTCTATCTCCTCTCCTTTTCAGTTCATTTGGTTCGGGTTCCAGTTTGATCTGATTCGGGACTGTTTCTCCGGACAAACCTGATGGTGTAAATAAGGTTCAGTGTCAGTGACAGGTACAGACACGCGAACTATTCACGACGAGAATCTACATAACTATGTCATCTGAATTCGGTAGCCATAAGACATATCCATGTTACACGATGTCTCTGCATTCAGTGTAGATACTTGTTTGCACATGCGCACGGTCAAAGTTTATCAACGATTTTTGTCAAATTATTCTTTTTTTTTTTTTTTTTTTTTTTTTTTTTTTTTTTTTTTTTTTTTTAAGTTTAATCATAGTTACTCAATTGTGAACATGGATTAATAAAGTGTAAATAGGTTTATGACATGACGGACATAACTTTCGAATGCTCCGAACCTAATAAGGTTCGCCGCTAGGAGCGCTAGGGGGCGAAATACCTTAAGAAGATGGTGGTTGACATGACATTTCCCATGTCGATTCCTTGCGTCGTGCCTTTTCGCTCAACAATTCGTTAGAAAAACACACAAACAAATTAAAAAACCGGCAAAAAAAACTTGTTTCTGTCACGACTATCGTAGGCCATAAAAGGAGCCTTTCGGTAAGGTCCATGTTTACGTGCTACGCTATAACTAGAGCTTTACATGCTCGGAGCCACATTATGAGATTATATTATAAGTGGACCAAAATTTCTTGAAAACCTCTCGATAGATTTGCATTTACCTATCTCTGTTGGACATTTCTTTGTCATAATGTTTCCTACTTCTATCAACTCTGTCGTCAAATCGCATGCAGTTCCCTGCCCTTGCATTTTGACCTCGACGCCGATCAATGACTCACTTCGATCACCCAGCGGCCAGACGTATTTCAACTGGGGTTCATGCAATAGTCAACACCCCTTTCCACCTTTCATTCGCGCACGTCATAGATAACGTACAACGCCCGATGCACTTCTCTCTCAGTTAACAATTTAGATACCAGCGACGGCTGGTCGATATACGTCTTTTAACTCGCCCTTCTTTATTCGCCTCCTGTCTCCCTCAATTTCGTAACAACTACGTATCGACAATATGTCTGAATCGTTCACTTGCAGCAACCATAGAATAAATTTTTCCTTCTTCAGGACACTATTTATGTAATTGAAAAGTAGGACTACGTTAGGCATTCATTTCTGGCTTGTAGAATCACAAATCAAGCTACTTTAATGATTCGCTTCATATTAACGCGTTCTGAATTGCTGTCGTAATGTATCATAATTTTGCAGCATTGGAAAAATGATTGTTTTCGGTGACACTAAATTTTAAAACTAAAAATTTAAACTTCAAATTTAAATCACACGTTGACTGCCAGCTAGACCGAAAACGGGCCTACCGGAACTTTCTTATCAAGCCATAAGGAAAAAAGTGTTTCCAACTAAGATACCTTTCATGCTTATTTCCTTTTATGCAACTTTCACACTCCTAGCAGCCATTTCAAGAATCAACGAAAATGTAAATTGGTTTTTAGGGGTATTTTGCTTCCCTTGCTGCCCTTAGCGATGTGAGTGGTGTGTTGCGGGTTAATCTATCAACTTCTACTTTCCTTTGGGGTCTGATGCCAATCGCCGTGTTGATCGTTTGTTTTCACTTTTGTTAGATTTTTTCTGAGTTGTTTCATCCTAAATGAATGACCAGCAGATCGAAAATTATTTGCTAGAGTTGTGGGTTTTGAAGAAAATCTATGTTTGAATAAATGTTGCTATTTCTCTCCTATTTTTCTTCATTAACCCCATTCTGAGTCTTATGGGCTTGAGCGAGAAATTCCTTCCCTCACACCAGCGACACTAAAAATGGGACTAACCGTATTGATTTATTCAAAATGATCGACAGTTATTTGCTAGAGTTGGAACGTTCTGAAGAACTCTCAAGTTTGAAGAAAAACCATTATTTTTTAATACGTTTTGTTATTTCTCTCCTCTTTTCCTTATTAGGCCCATTCTGGGTCTTAGGCCTTGAGCGAGAAGTACCTTCCCTCAGGCCAGCTAGACGCAAAATGGACCCAACGTAAAAACTCCCTTTTTGGCCAAAATATGAACAAATAAAAATGTAGACGCCATTCTGTCTTGTAGTGGCTTATTTTAAACATTGAGTGAGAAAAAAATAAAAGTATCCTGTTGGAAGGATTTGCTATTTTTCTTCTGGCAGTCAACGTGTTAACTCGCCCTTCTTTATACGCCTCCTGCCTCTTTCAATTTCGTAATAACACCGTATCGACGATATACCCGAATGGTTCACTTGCAACAACCATAGAGTAAAACTTTCCTTCGCCAGGATAGTGTATTAGAACAGGAGCCAAGACCGAAAATATGTAGCAATTTAAGGAGAAGCTTTCAGATTAGGTTTTGAAAATCTAGTCCATTCCTAGTGAAAAAATCTTTGTCTGCCACCACGAAAGTGGTGGAGTACAAAATGGCGGCCTCACAAAAATGGCTTAATTTGCTCATCACAGTTTTTCTCCAACAATTCCTAAAACATTCATCCTATAGAAATTTGTATACGTAGCAAAGTTGTAGAGCATAAAAATACAAAGCGATCTGACCCAAAAACTATGAATTATCTCCCTTTTTAGCTTAGACCCTTTCCCATTAAAATACAAAGTAAAAAGCCGTTTCTGCTAACTTTATGTGTAAAATGACATATAATTCATGAGTTCTTTTTCAAATCAATGGGGGAAAGGTCTCAGCTAAAACTTGCTCGATATGAACTTTAGAAAGAATGCAACCCTGAATCGAATGAAGTTTGGCAGACCTCAATCAAACGTATATTAAGGCCACTAGGTGATTTTAAAGGATAACAGTATAGACGGGGCAGAGGGGGGGGGGGGGGGGAGGGGGAGTGGGACTGACTCGAGAGGATTAGTCCGATTTTCAATTGTTTGTAATTCGCTTATTTTGGGAATTGATTGATAATTTTCGGGTCGGATCGCTTTGTATTTGTATGCTCTCTACAACTTTGCTCATTGCAAAGTCGTTGTTGGCATCATTCTGGAACCAAAATCCCTCGAGTTTCAACGAAATCGGACCAATAGTCGGCAAGAAATCGATGTTATAAGAAATTAACGTTTGCGCATGCGTCAGACTATCATTTATTCGACGGCAATAAAGTTATGGGGGACCGTCTAGATGCTGCTTAATTAAATTTTCCGCTGTACCCATAGTTGTGATGTCTGAAGAGAAGTTTCACTGTACTATTATTCTCTCAATAATGCTTCCTTTTAAATGGATAAATAAGGTTCCGTATAGGGCCTCGACAGTTTTGTCAACTGTGAAATTCTTATGCTTATAAGACTTTGTTTGTATTGATCGCTGAATCATTTTCTCAGCGTAATTTCTGAGAACGCTGATGTCAACAACATAGTATCAGTTTCCTCCCAAGGAACCATGAGATCTCCAATATACAGTTAGTTACTTATAAACTTGAAGCTTTGCAGACGCCCTCGTAAACGTTGAAGCTCCGAATATTCTAATAAACCCTTTCAAGGAAGAACTTGATATTCGGCTCCAAAGCACTCGAAGAGCTGTCGGGAGGGGTAAGATAGAATTTTCCAAAGTGTCGTTAACTTTTAACGCACCTAATGGCAATATAGCTGTCGGCAGGAGGGCGATGCTTTTGCAAGATATCGTAACTCGAAACTTTCCGAGTTTTCATTGAGTTCCTTCCCTCCCTTCCAGCCTTTATGTACCTATTGCTGGAACCAGCACGAGGGGCTGCGTTGAATTTCTCATTCTCCCTATTCATTCTATGCTTATCTTACAAGCCAAATAGACATCACAGAGTTTTCATTTGTTTTGCATTTTTTTTCTCTCCCTTTTTATTGATAGAACTTCTCATGTGATATTATAGTTCACGAATAGTCCAGACATTTTAGACATTCACCGGGGAAGTTCAGACATACTTTTAGTGGTTCTTATGTTTTTTGGGTTGCTGAACACGAATCTGGGTTTGCACACAAAAATTCTGCCTGAAACATGGTTAATATTCCAGTCATGTAGCATGATCTATGGGCAAATTTTCGTAAATTATCGTTTTACATTATGTTACATTGTTTTGGAATTTGACTCTTTGAGTGCAAAGGAATTGTCAGCTACCAGTTTTATGACATGAATATTCAGCGAGAAAAAAGTAATAATGAATTAGCTTTTTTTTACCGATTTTTCAGCAAAAATTAATGAAATGTAGCTACATTTTTCAGCATAATTTTGTGCGAATCGCTAGCTTCGTATGAGGTGATTGATAGCTAGAGTAGTGCAGGTAAACATGCTCATTCGTTGTCGTTTTGTGTACAATACTACATCCACGTCGAAGAAAGTCACCCTACTTGGGGAGGCACTATAGGAAAATGTCACAGAGTAAGAAGAGTTGAGCTGTCGCATGAACTCCTGCAAAAGAATGCCTCTCCATGTTGCCAGATCATGAAGATGTCGTCGATGTACCTCTTCCAAAGAAGTGGTCCTCGACTTCTATTCCACCCCTGCAGCAAAAAGTCGTACCCCAGAAATGCTATGTACATGTCCATGGCTGTTCCCCTGATCTGCAAATGGAACACATCCTCGTATGTGAAATAGTTTTTTGTCACTTATACTTGGCTGCCCTTACAAGGAAATCCGTGGTCAAGCCCTCACCTTTCCGTCGTTCATTTTGAAAACGCCTTATAGCTGCGAGACCTTCACTATGGGGTATGCTAGTGTAGAGGGAGTTAACATCCTCAGTGACCAGAAGTAATGAATGGTCATCCTATATATTAAACTCTAGGATCAGGGTGTCTCAAAACTGATTTCAAATTAAAAAATTTCCGAAAATTTTGATTTTGAATTTTTTGGAGCCATTGCAATAGCTTCATTTTTTCAATAATTAGCTAAGTGTATATATATATTTGCGTAATATTTCGCATTCTTTTAGCGAATTTTCTTAGAAAATAAAGCTATTGCAATGGCTCCAAAAATTTTAAAATAAAAATTTTCAAAAATTTCTTCATCGAAATCTGTTTCGAGGCATTCTGAAATGATTCCTGGATTTTAACGCTTTTTTAAATGTGTATATATATATATGTATGTGTCATTCCAGACGATAACTCTCGATAGAATTGAGATAAAAACTTCGTTCTTTCGCCAAAAAATCAAGCATTTCAGAAGAAAGGATGAGTTCGTTGGATAACAATTTTTGAGCACATTAAATTGGTCAAATTTCGAAAAATGTACCCAAAAAATCACTAAAAATGGCTAAAAACTGCCAAAAATCGTTAAATTTCTATTTTTTGCAGAATTTTAGTCAAAACTAAATTTTCGACGATTAACTAGGACATTAAAAATTTTTGCTCAAAATTATGACGAAAAACGTACTTAAGTAAATGTCATTAAAATTTGCTAAAATATCTATAAAAACTGCAAAAAAATTTAAAAATCAAAAATCCCTTTTGAATCAGACGAATTTTATTTAGAATAAGTTTTTTGCCATAAAATTGGTTTCAACCGTTTCTGTCAATTAAAATTGCTCCAATTTCAATGCAATTTAACATACTATAGTACGGTAGATAGTTTATGAAAATTCGCTCATACGATCATGCTGCATGATTGGAACTTTTTTTTTTTTTATCCTGTTCTGACAATTATGAATATAATATACAATATCGTATTACCACTCACATTTTCCTCTCCGCTTGAGGTAGGCCCCCAGTTCTGGGTTATGCCCGCACTAGCTATCCTAAAGTTTCGATGGGTAATATCCGAAGATCACCCCTAACTTCGCTGACGGGTTCGTAAGAGATGGGTATAAGAGGCACTTATACGGCGAGGCATCTCCTGAGCCAAGCCTCCCTCCAACTTCAGACTATCATAGTTCATTAAAAGCCACCTAATTGGATTAGCGGTATCATACCTACCGTCTTACATGACGATCATGTTCCCCAAGGGACGGACATTGACGGGAACGGCTTCCTACTGTGGGAGTTGAAGTGTTCGAACTGCTCCCTACCTCGAAAAGTGTCACCTTGGTTAATGTGTCCCAATGTGATGATATTTTCGTATTACCGAATCATCAGCTCAGTTAGAGGTTTCTACAATGCTACTGTTGCCATTTTAACCACATGGTACCTACAACTTTTTGATGACCAGTACATCGTAAAACTATAGTGGCCATTCCAGCAGGTGAACATGCTTTTGTGATTATCGTTACAACCGACTTACAACCTTCAAGTCCAAAAGCCTAAGCCGGAAACAGGTGCCTAGTAATTTCAGGGTATGATTTTAAAAATTCATTACATTTTGAGTGAACAAATCAATGTCTGCCGAAATAGCGTTCGTGCGTGCGTGCGCGTGTGTGGGCGTGCGTGTGTGTGTGTGTGTGCGTGCGTGCGTGAGGGCGTGCATGCGCTCGTTTGTGCGTGTGCGCGTATGTGTTAGTTTTTCTAGACGAAAGAGATAAAAATACTTCTTACGATTGAGATAAAAATTCCATTCTTGTGCCAAAAAATCAATCTTTCCAAGCAAAAGGTTGGGTTCGTTGGCCAGCACTTTTTGAGCACACTATACTGGACAAATTTCAAAAAATATGCTCAAAAATCACGAAAAAGGCAAAAACGGCTTGAAAATCGGCTTAAAAATTTTATATTTTTTAGCAGAACATAAGTCAAAAAAAGTTTATTAACAATGATCTATAACATAAGAAAATGTATGCTACAATATTTCGCTGAAAAATTTACTTTAACCTCATTAGAATTTGCTTAAAAAATGGATAAAAACTGCAAAAAACAAAATTTCAAAATTGCAAAATATTATGCAGAACAAGTATTTTTTACAACCATAAAATTGATAGTTAGCGATTCCTTTGCCTTCACTGTGGTCAAACTTCGACACAATTCACCATAAATATAATACGATAACTTATGAAAATTCACTCATACGATCATGCTGCATGACTGGAATTTTTTAATGTTTTTCTACAATACTTCCTAAACCGTACATCCTACAGGAATGTTTATAGGTATCTAAGTTGTAGAGCATAAAATATCGAAGCGATTTGACAAAAAAACTATTAACAGATAGTTACTATCTCCTTGAAATACGAAAATTTAACAACCAAACAATCGAAAATGGAATAATTTTAGGGTTGTCCTCTTCTCTTCCCCGTCTAGACTTTTGTACTTCAAAATCAACCTAGCTACCTTAAATATTGGTCTGATTTAGGTCAGTCTAACCTCATTCAATTCAGGCCTAAATACTTTCCAAACTTCATATAAAGCAAGTTCTTCACTATTTCCCATTAATATAAATAAAAGTATAAATAAATTATTAGTACACTTATCAGCATACTAGTAATAATAATTTTTAATTTTATTTTTAATTAGTATACTAATAATAATTTATAAGTACACTTATAAATTATTAGTATACAAAATTTCCATGAGGTATAAATTAAAACCCCATTTCTGCGCATTTCATGGAGAAAATAGGTAAATTTAAAATGACATGAAATTCATGAGTTCACCCATAACAAAACGCTCCCCGTACACAAGATGCCAAGCCACTAAATGCTTGGTATAATCCAATTTGGGCCAAGCCAATAGTCGGATCGCCGTCTCCTAGTACAGCACATCCATTTTCTCACTTTTTTTACTGCGATCGGGAGTGAGGCCGATTTTCACTTTGACGAGTTGGCCGATTTTCGCCTATCGCACAACCGTGCTGGTGGGTGTGGTGGTATTTTTTTCATTGAAAATATAACTATTCCGATTTATTTATTAGATGAAAAATTCTCTAATTTTACAGAGATATGCAAAACACGAGAAAAACCGTACAAGAGTATATTTTTCATCTTTCAATCAAGATAGAGTCAACTTTGGGTTGGATCCCAAAAATAATGGAAATGCCAAAATAATAATGGATGATGATAAAGGATTATTGAAAAATAATGGTTGGAAACGCTTCAATTTGTTATCCAAAAGAAAGATATTTGTTTTTTGTTGTTGTCAATTTCGGGAGTTGCAGCCTCGATTGAAAAATCTACAGAAAACTTACAAGAAGCCACACATGCTTTTGAAAAATGAGCTAGAAAATGGAGCCTCAAACTAAACGAAATTAAGTCCTTTCATGTTAACTTCACCAACAACAATATCACAAACGTACCGCTGATATTAAATCAATGTACGGTCCCATATTCCAATTCAGCTGTCTGGGAATGACTTCAGATGCGAAGCTGAAATGGAAAGAACACGTAAAGAAGAAAAAATAAGAGCTATCAATCAAATTCAGGAAGCTATATTGGCGGCTCATGGGCCGATACTCTCATCTAAAAAGTACATAATAAATTGCTGTTATACAAAACAATACAAATGCCCATTTGGACCTAAGGTATACACTATGGGTATGCACTGCAAAAATCAATATGAAAATTGTACAAACGTTCCATAATAAAGTGGTGAAGAGTATTGTGAACGCTCCGTGGTACATTCGTAATGATCACCTCCACAAGGACCTTAAAATCGAGAGAGTCAGTGATGATACGCCAGGAGCTATGAAGAGAGGTCCTTGTGCATACCAATCCAGAAGCCATCCAGCATCTCGATAACTCACAAGTAATTCGACGTCTGAAAAAAACCAAGCCATTCTACCTTGGGTTGGATGTGCGCAGTAGTGTGGTGTATGTTAATGAACTTACCCTTAATTAAAAATGCGTAATTTATGTGAAAAAATCTATCTGTATAGTATATCAGATATAACTAGTTAATATAGTTTTTTTAAATTGAATTCGTCCTTTTATAAAATGAATTCGTCCTTTTACAATATGAATTCGACCTTCAAAAAGAGGGACCAAATCTTGAAGGCAACCAGAAAATGATATGCAGATACATTTTTCTTTATTGAAGAATAGTAATTTATTGCATTGGTTTGTATAGTTAAAAAAGAAGTAATTGAAGAAATTTACAAGTTTACAAGGAATTGATGCAAGAAATTTGCAAAACGTTTGCAATACATTCATACAAAGCCACGAATTTTAGAGTTTTGGTTTATTATTTTCGATAATTAACCTTTATAATCGACCCAGGAAAAAAAAATTCGTCTGTCCATCGTACGCTGTCCAGAGCTTTTCTCCAAAACTACAGGACCAAATTTATGAAATTTGGCTGAAAAATCATACATTAGCAGGAGAAGAGCCAGTAACCTCGGCATCAATTTTGATCAACCGTAAAGGGTAGTAATCCAGAGCTGAAATATTGAAAAATCGAGATCACGAAAACTTTAAAGGTTACGCGCTTACGTTCACGGCACTGCATCATCACAGCTCGTGCAAAGAAAGTTTGGGTGTGGTATTTAATTTCATTCATATCTCTTCAGTAACTGTCTACACCTTTGCATTCACATTAGATACCTACCTAATGATTAGTTTAATAATATAGCCAGGTGTTCTGCGTAGAAGAGCTATACAATACAGAAATAATAACTTCTGTGTAAGAATGTTCAGCGTTTTTTTTTTTTTTTTTTTTTTTTTTTTTTTTTTTACCCTTTTTTTTCTTTTTTAAGGCACGAGGGAAAGCATATGCATTACGTAGTTGGTACCAACAGTAATTTGTATTGATGTGCGTATAAGGTAGGGGAGAAGATTTTCGCGCTCTTGCATAAAGACTGCGTTCCGACCACCACCCTTTTCCCGAGCCCCAGACACAGCAGTTACTAATATACCTTCAAGATTCGGTCCATCTTTATTAAGGACGAATTCATTTTGTAAAAGGACGAATTCAATTTGGAAACAAATAAACGCTTGAAAAAAATTTTTGTTTTTTTGAGATATTTGTTATTTGCTTCCGTTTGGATCCAATTCGCCTGAGGAATCTTCTTCATTTCATGTGGTTGACCACCTAAAAAATTTGTCGTCACCGTTGATTGGAAATAGAATTATTCTGACTCTCGAGTACAAAGAAATTATTTCAGGGATCAGTTGATTAACTGGATGAGTTGAAGAACTGATGAATACCACACATATTCATTGTTTATCACAGGAAATCAATCGATGAACTCTTGGCGAAAAGTTCGGACTAAGATTCATTCGTCGATTGTTTTGTATAATTCATTCATCTATCTGTTCTGCCTACTGAATCAAAATAGAGAGAGTGGGTATTTAGTTTGGGTGCTTATGCATTCAGGTTCCCCTAATCACTGTTCCAATGATAATCATCTCTGGAGAACAACCGTTAGTGCAAGAACGGCTGTCCATCTCGCACACGTGCGAATATAGATAGACGACAGGTTTTTTTGCAATCAGGCTAATATAGCTGAAAAGCCGGTTGCGCTCCGCGGGAAACCCGGCTGATGCCTGTCGAACGGAATAGGCAAAAATAATATTTGCGAAGGTCGGAATGCTTTCACGTCTAGTTCACCTTCCGTCCGCTTCGCGCCCTCGTCGGCTTATTCATTATCCACAAATATAATCGGCACCCAAGCTTTGTACCGAGCGACAGACGTCACCGGACTGAGTGCATTATAAATGAGTTGGCGTTCAACCCCCAATAAAAGTTGTACCTTGACCTCGTCAACTTCACGACGTTACGACTGTCTCATCTCTCTCAATGGGATGCATTCATTTCAAGCTTAGCCTTCCTTCAACTTGTTGTGGATCTTTATGAGATAACGTTTCTTTTTGCTTCCGGAATACTTTTGAATAGCATCTATGAGGTAGCGATAGCATTGCTTTCACGTTGGGTGGGAGAGACGCTGCCTAGGTAGCCTAATTCGAGAATCAGGATCTATGTGTAGATTGAAACCTCCTTCCAAGATCATGGGAATTTGATAGTCAATCGACCATTACCCTACATTGATAAACACCACATCACTTACTAATCGGCCATTATCGATAATGGGCAATTAAACTACCTGAAAAATGTGATAGTTAAACCTGTCTTAAGTGCTGGGGAGGGAAAACGACGGAAACAAAACAAAGATCTCTGATGCGTCGAGCTCACCTGCTCGGACTCAGCGGGGCGCCGCTTGACCGTTAAAACGACTTTGTAGGTTGGCAACATAAAAACGACATCCAGTAGCAGGCGAAGCCTCCTGCAGTCACTCGCTCCCCTCAAATTTGGACAGGTCGTGTTTCCGCACGACTAAACGTCACCAAACATTGTCGCCGTGTGTTCCCTTCTGCTTTTTGGTCCCCGCTACTAGAACAGGTTGGGCTTTTACACACATTCGGACTTAAAGAGCATAGTTGCAATGAAATACTACGATTCATGGATGAAAGATTATTTGAACTATCCCTCAGGGCGTCAATCAGAGGCGGATTCACAGGGGGAGGGGGAGGCCCTCCTCTGATCTTCGTAAAAGTCTGCCAAGTTGGGTGGGCATTGTATTTTCCTCTCATTATTGTAGCATTAACGTATAGAATTAGTCGAAGAACAAAGTACGAGTCGAAATGGTTGTTAAGTCGACGTAATAAGGAATTACGTTATAATGTTTTTGCACAAACTACTATTAATCCAAGGGTAATGAAATTTATAGGGTATCGTCTAGGAGCTGAACCGCACAATCCTTGAAAAATTCATAAAAATCGGTCTATTATAGTCTCGGGGTTTTGTCTGGGTCGATAAATTTTAGTATTGCGCATGCGTTATTCTATTCCTCTACCAATCTGGATATAATTCATAGGAAATTTCCGTGGAACATATACCCGTCCACTCTCCGAGATTGAACGAAATCGGACAAATAGAGATGATAAGATACCAACGTTACAATACATTACCGTTTGCGCATGCGCACAAACTACTATTTGTGTGACGGCAATGAAAATTATCGGGGACCGTCTGGATGGAAGCCTTCTCGCACTATCCCTGAAAAGCTTGGGAAAGTATGGAAAGCTTGATTTTTTGGCGCAAGAACGAATTTTTCATCTCAATCCTAAGAGAGGTTATCGTCTAGAATGACACAACTTTAGGGATCGTTTTAGAATGCCTCAAAACGGATTTCGATTATGAAAATTTCGAACAATTTGAATTTTAAGATTTTTTGACTCATTGCAATAGCTTCATTTTCTAGAAACATTCGCTAACAGACCTACTTTATCGGCAAATACTACTTATACATCGAAATTTTGGCCATATATTCGAAAATATCGTATATTTATAAGATACCGAATCAGAGCCGTAACTGTTTCTTTGTGTTACGTAATGTATCCTGGCATATGGTCAAAAATGGTCATGGTGCAAGTCTGGAACTTTTTTGTAGGTTGGGTAGTTACTTAGGTATTGTATAATTGTGCGGCGATTCTCGTGTTATCTCCTCCTCTCGTGCTTCTCATACATTTATGCATGCCACCCGAGGGCTACATTATGTGACCCAATATCCGAGAGGGCGTCCCGTTTCCTTATCAGCTCCGAGGATTTTCGTCCGAAACTGCCGGCTTCCCCTCTCCTATCACCCCGAGCCTCTCCCTTCTATTGCCCCCAGAATTCCGAAGCCCCATAGTCCCCTCTATCCGTCTGTTGTCGACAATATGGGAGCAAACAGGCCTGGGGGCCTTCCTACTTACCCCGAGACACCAGACCGCCCCTCCTACGATTTCTAAAAAAAAAAAAAAACCTTCAACATCGCTTCTCGTGCTCAGACTTATCACAGAAACAATACTCCCTCGGGAGTAAACAACACCCTAACGGCAGTACTCTCTGGGACAGTTTCGTGACTCGAGTTCTATCTTCATTCTATACGGGCAGTGCCTGTTCTCTTCTATCTACACATCGTGGACATGTTTTCCCCGAAAACCTCCTTGGTCACTTCTTTTTGGCGTTTTCGCTTTGTTATCACTCCCAGGATTACTCGAGGAATCAAAGTTCTGGTGACGATTAGGATGGAGCATCGAAGCAAAAACTTCTACGACGATCTACGACATCAATATCTATCTCTCATAAAACCACTCAAATGAAGTTGTAGACTCCACATTAAGTGAGGAAAAAGTTGAAAAAAATAGTGTTACTCTGTTGGATCAATTTCGAAATTTAGATCATCATCCATTACAAACTCCACCCCTTGGCCAGACCCTCTTTTGCCTTCACCTTGAGCCTCGGGTAAACATAGGTGGTAAGTGGAATAAGCTCCATTTCAGTTTTCAGCTCCATAGGCTGGATAGCAAAGAACTTAGCTTCAGATCTCACTCAGCTGATTTAGGGGGCTCTGGACTTCGTCTTCGTGATTCTTTTCTAGATGTCCCAAGGGTTCTCCATTTCAGTTTCATAGGTATAGCAATTAGATCCGCCGCTACTTTAGTCTCGTTTTTTCGTGACATTTTTTGCGACATTTTCCACTTTTTAGGTCCCGATAAAAGCGTTTTCCACGCCAATAATACCATATCACTTTTTGGTCTTATTGTTATTTACTTCTTTGCTATTGTTTGTTACTCATGATCAGATCTATAACACTTCGACTATTTTTAGATACAAGTAGAAAAAGTTTTCACTAACTTCCGTTTTCTTCGTTTATTGTCATCTACAGTCTACAACGCCATTCAACTAGGTACTTTATGTTATTCTCAGGTTGAATAGTTCCTATCTATATCTCTATATCTGTACTATTTTATAAGAATGAAATTCCGTTTGCTTGTCGTCTATGCTCGGCCAAATGGCTGAGTGGGGGGGATCTTCTTGGATTTCTCGGGAATAGTGTATAAGCGATTTTAACATTTTCTACACCCACCCAAACCGTGGGTTGGCGGGCAGGAGGGGGGTGGGAGCCTCTTTTAATGGGCATCTTTTTGCTAAGAGCTCGATCTTCTGTCCGCTGCCACATCAAAATTTGATCGAGAGCACTTCGTATGTCAGTGACAAAGTTACGTTTCAGGACCCGTAAAACACGATGGTGACGTCTAAATAGTCAAAGGATACTATCTTCCCAGAAAAATCAGCAAAAATATATGGGAAATGACGAAGAAAATGCGTCCGCCGATATGGCTTATCCACCCAGTAAATTTCGATAACAAATAAAAATAATTAAAGAAGAAAAAAAATAAACAAAAATAAATAAAATAGAAAAAGACCCAGGAAATTTCGACGGTTTTTGTTTGCTCTGGTTGGTCTTAAAATGTTCGTTGAAGTTCCAATTTGGTACCATGCGAGGAACGAGACATAAAAAGCTTATTTCCGATTGTAATGAACGAAAATGTAGACGAAACCGTTAGTTTTCGAGCTAGCGGTCCTCCTATTCCGTCGAAACTTTTGTAGGTCTGAACTTTCTATTCGAACCACTTGAAGGAAGGAGAACCTATCGCGTTTGAAGACACTTCAACAGAATAAAAGAAGGGGGGGGGGGGGGGATACGTTCAAACATTTAACATCCGACTGTTCCGTTAGTACTGAAATGTTCTTAAAACTAAACTTTTCGTGGTTCCATAATAAGGTGACGCCTTTGATAGTAATTTCCAACAGAAAAAACATTGATTGAGTGTATTGAACGGTGATGGGTTGAAGAGTGATGGATTTTGGTTTATTTTTAATTTTATGTGTATGTTTTTATTTATTTATTTTTTAATTTATTTATTTATTTTATATTATTATTTTTATTGTTATTTATTTATTTATTTTTTTATTATTTTTTTTTTTTTTACTTGCCTCGGGGCTGGCCTCACTTAATATAGCAGAAATGTTCGTTTACTAAACCGTGAACTCCGCTCTCATTTGTTAGAGTGGGTTATGATTTCCACCACACCCACAATGCTTCAAACTCTGAGTACTACGTCCTAGGGTTAGTTTAGCTTAAAAAAAAACGTAAAATTTCGTTTTGTCTTGTGATTGTTGCAATTCTGCACATCACTATGATATAAAAAACGACAAACAACGATAAAATTGCCTTCCTTTGTACGATTTCAAGTTCTACTTTTGTGTTGTAGAGTTGGTGTAGGTCAGAAAATACCGACAAACTTTCACAGTGTTAACGTAACATTTGGTTTGATAGTGTAAATGTATGGCATTTCTGCGTATTATGAGATAAAAACACCATCGTTGAAACGACCAACCCGTGCAGGGTTCACAAGTAGAGGGTAATCCCAGAAGCTGTATAACTCCTTCGCTGCGGGTCTAATGGAATATGTTAAGAGAAACCGGGAGAAAGGTGGTAAAGCGGCCTCAGTTAAGGTCCTCCCCACAGCGGGGGTATTACCGCAGAATTGAAAGGGCGGAATCGAAACCTTCCAAGTAGGAGCCGGGAAAGAGTATTCAGGAGAAGCAGACGGCTCCGGATGAAGGAACGTCATTTGTGTTGGGGGAGTCGCAGGGATTGAATCCTGGGATTGGTGGTGGCGGGGGGATCTCGCCATTAGAGAGGCGAGGCTCACCTTCGGCTACGTGAGGGAAATACAATGTCGTGTTGATCCCCCTTCTGGATCAGAGATCCCAACTTGTTCCCCCCTTTCGCTGTCCTTTTCGATACATATAGCCGCCAATTCCAAACATCCCGCAGAGTCCTCATTGAGATTCCGTCCGAAGGCGTCTCCGGGACGGTTGGGTGAAGCAACAGTCGGCCTCTGGAACTGCTGTGACTTCCGGGCCTCTCGCTGTCTTGGGAGGGATTCAGTTTAGGTTCAGTCTAATGCCGCCACGGCTTCACTGATTTCTAAAGGTAAAGTGCCCTCCTATTGTGGCATAATATTTTAACCCTAGAATGATCCCTGGGATTCTGTCTGAAGGCGTCTCCTGATGGACGCAAAGCAACATCAGTTGCCTCTGGAACTGCTGTGACTTTCGGGCCTCTCACTGTCTTGCGAGGGATTCTGTTTAGGTTCAGCAGAATGCCTCCTCGGCTTTCATTCAGGTAAAGTGCCCTGTTTTGGCACCACAACATTTCAACCCTAACATTGTCCTCTAAGGCCAAAGGTGCTTGTGTTGAATTAATCACCACCTTTCATCAGCCCTTTTCAGGGCTACCAAAAATAAGTTCTAACATTAGAACTTCATACAAAAGACGTCGAGCTACGTACAAACAAAATAATACATTTCGCCTGAGAGATTATGAGAAAATCATAATCACGGACGAAATAAAGACAAATACTCGTCAAGCCAAACACCTACTGCGAGAGAGAGGCTTGGCAAGACGACATGAGGAAGTTGCCTTGAGAACATCAACTCAAAAAAGCAACCAAATGACCTCTACGAGGATCAAGGACGAAGCTAGCAAATTAACTCGACAATCTGAAACACATATTGCGAGAGAAACTAAGCGAACCAATCAGGAAACACCTATTGCGCGAGAGAAGCTAAGCGAACCAATCAGGAGACAGCCCGGCCGAGCCGAGAATCAGCGAGCTCATTTGCATACTAACCATAAAGCGGCCAGTAGTCCGGGCCAATCAGAGACAGCCTCCCCCTATAAATATAACGAGCTGGACCGGACGCATTCATTCAACTCTTCACCTCCACGCTGACGACTCTTCTCATACGAAGCTTTCTACACGCATCGAGGTATTACTACCAACCCCGAGTCAAACGTATAGAAATCCACTACAGTGCTGACTAGTTTGAACCTCATTCAACGCTTAAGCTGCAGTTTAAACAAAGAATGTAGCTTATGCCTGGTGTACAAGTTCTAAAACCAAGCTCAGTTTTAGTGATAAAAGCTAAACCCAGCTTGAAGTTGAACGGTCGTGATGGTTGTTTTAGATGTAAATCTGAGGTTTAAACCTTGAAAAAACGTCAACTCAACTCGAAATTCCTTGTAGGTAGTAGGTACTTTTTTATTCGTAGGTTTTGCAATATTTTCTGTAAAATAGTTAACGAGTGACATATGATGGAATCATAAGATTGCGTACTCATTTAATTTCGAGAATTATAAATTTCGTCATCCAGATAATAAGAGGGAAAGACTTATTCTGGTTTTTAATCAGTTACTTCACACTCACACTGGGTAAATTCATAATTGACCATTCCTACCTTCAAATGTATGCAGCTATGATTTTTCAAGATTAATAAATTTGGAAACTACCTACGTCACGTAAGGGGTTTTCCAGGATAAGATACACCCGCTTCAGAAATAAAGTCTACAATTAGTTCCTGCGAATTTTTAATTTAATCGCCTATTTGTCCGACGCACAATGGGAAAAGAGATCGATCTAGGTGTTCAAAATCATTTTATGAGCATATCTATAGGAAACAACAATACACCACTACATTTGCCAAATGAATTTAAAAGTCGGCTCACCCCAGGATCATGTGATTCCGAGATGACGAATTCTCTCTGGTGTCCCCAACCTGGCACGTTTCTCTTGCAACCTTCAGTTCTTCATCCATGGGTCATGGACTATATAAATAGCACCCGAGCTGGCCCGAGTAACTTCCTCAATTCAAATTTTGCCTTCTTCTTCCAACACCTATACACCAAACCTAACCTCATCCTATCCTCCACGGGGCTTAGAGTTCCAGGGGATTCACTTTGATATTTCACGAGATTTAGCATTCCAGGGTGTTTCCTCCCTACACACCATGGGGCTTAGCGTTCTGCGTGTATTCACCTTCTCGGGGTTTCGCGTTCCTAGTGATTTATGTTGATGCTTCACAGCACATTTGGGATGTCTCTCTTCAGACTTCACGGGGCTTCACGTTCCACGGTGTGTCTACCTCCTCTTCCAAACCGTATCCTCATTAAAAATTATTGTAAATACTAGTAAAAAAGTCAATAAGTGGAATAATCAACTCTATCAACTCGAGTCTCAACATGTAGGAAATGTTCCCTGTGAAATTGCATTAATACATTTTCAGATATTACAGAAAATTTTATGTTGATCATGAATTTAGCAAGTAAATGATAATCCTCGCAGTCGGTTGCAAAATGCATCTTGGCATTGGGCATATAATCACCACCCAATTCAAACTGTCATCATCTGTCATACCTGTAATAGTAAATGCCAATCATCACGTAACTAATTATCGTCTGGATCAAGTGCAGAACCTAATTACTCGTCAATAACGACGATACATAGCTCTGATTTGTCAACTCAATTCGAAAACAACTAAATTTGTCAATGTTGTCACGCAATCATTGACCACAATATTATGGGGGTACTGTATAATCATCCTATACAAGTTATATGGAACATCACCACTTTATCAAGCCGATATAATTGGGATTCACGCTTGTTCAATGCTTCTAAACTCGTGAATGGCGGACCTCTTTGGCCGATCGATAGTAATTTAGCTGAGTTAATTGGAGGATTGATTGGGTCGGTGGTGATTGAACCTATATGTTTCCTAATTCGCAAGCAATGGTGCAATATTTAGCTTGAACACCTGGGAATTGTTTACATTGAGGAAGTATCGTCCTTCATTTTAATTTGCGCATTCTCTCCGAATTTATCGTAAACTGACCCATTCTGGAAGATGAAATAACTCTGAGTTGGTTTATTCCGAGTACCGTTGAATACTATCAAATTCCTCTATTTCGTCGAGCGTTTGACTGGGATCTTCGAATATATGTATTATATTATAATGTTAATGTGATTTGTGTACGCTCTAAAAACTCAAAAGTTCTTAATCGTTTATGAGCTCAAATTTTGACAAGATATACAGAAATATATTTGTTGCATCACACTCTCAGCAGAGTGAGATCTGTAGCTTATTTTGTCCTGTGTGACTTGAGATGCTGAAATTTGGAACGGTTCGATTCTGGGTGTGGTAGGTAGAGAATAATATTACAATAAAATACAATTTGAGAAACCACTCTATTTAGCTGAGAAAATTCTGGGGCTTATTTTGTCCCTACTCAGCGTAAGATGCTGAATTTTTGAACGGGCTCTCTCTGTGTATTGTAGAGTATAACTTGAACTAGAAACCATTGGTTCCAATCAGCAGTGTGAGCTCTGTACCTAATTTTGTTCCAATCCAACTTGCCGCGCCTTAATCTGGAGTGGGGCGGTGAATCCAAGGGATCGGGGCTTTCATCGTCCGTGGATTCTATGTTAGCATGTAGGGGGCTGGTTCTTGGCATTGGCAGAGCGAATGAAGTCCCGGGTTGAGGATAAGATCCAGGTGACAGTTCTGGAGGGTCCCAGCTGATTCGAGAAAGGGCGTGTTGCCTCCATGGCCGGACAAACAGGAAAAACGTCGTTGTTATCAATGTCTTTGACTGAAAGTGTCAAAGTCCAACTGGAAACGCGTGTACATTGTACTTTATAGCAATACTTTACAACGTGTGTACTTTATAACTCCGAATCTGTACTGCCCTAATCTTAAGAGGAATAGTGAACAAAATGACAAGATTCAAGTTATCACTCTCCGAGACTGAGAGCTCCGTTGGTTGAAGTGGACCAAAAGGAATTGTTACTGTACAAATTCGAGAGCTCCATAGGCTCAATAAAATGTGAAATATCATGATCCGAAACTCCCAGTACCATAGGTGTGATATGGGAGGAAGTATTACAATCTGGAACTGAGAGCTCCGTAGAAGTGGCCGGAAAGAAATTATAACTGTCCGAAATTGAGAGCTCGGTTTCCGATCAATAATATCATGGTCCGAACCTCCTAGTTCCATAAAAGAGTCCCGAAGGGAATTATTACTGCCCGAAAATGAGAGCTCCGTAGGCGTAAAATGATTTGAAATATCATGGTACGGAACTCCCAGTGCCATAGGTGTGAAATGGGAGGGTATTACTGTCCAAAACTGAGAGCTCCGTAGGCGTAATATGATTTGAAATATGGTACGGAACTCCCAGTCCTTTGGTGTGATATTGGAGGAAGTATCACAGTCCAGAACTGAGAGCTCCGTAGGAGTGGCACAAAAGTAATTATAACTGTCCAAAATTGAGAGCTCCGTAGATGTAATATGATCGAAAATCATGGTTCGGAACTCCCGGTTCCTTTGGTATGATATTGGAAGGAGTATTAGTCCAGAACTCTGAGCTCCACAGAAGTGGCTCGAAAGTAATTATTACTGTCCAAAACTGAGGGTTCCATAGGCGTAATATGGTCAAAAATATCATGACCTGGAATTCCCTGCTCCGTTGGTGTGATGTGGGAGGAAGTATTACAGTCCTGAAGTAAGAGCTCCAAAGAAGTGGCCCGAAAAGAACTATTACTGCCCAAAACTGCTGAGAGCTTCGTAGGCGCGTTATGATATGAAATATCATGGTACGGAATTACAATCCTGAACTCAAAGCTCCGTAGGTGAATCACTGTTGAAATGTTACTGTCCGTAGGGATAGCAGTGATGAAAGAGATCACGGTTCTTAGTACCTACTAGGTATTATTCTCAGAGGGAACAACTGCCCGGAACTCACTGCTGTGAAGGGATAGCACAGAAAAAGTTTTTTTATTCTTGGATGGTTCCAAAACAAATTTATATTTAGATGATTTTAGAAAATTAAATTTTTTCAAATTTTCCAGCCATTGCTATTTTCTCCCCCAAAACTCGCCAAAAGTTTGGGTACATATTGGTAACCGTATTGTTGACCCTAAAGACCGATGATATATTCTAACTGAGCATCTACTTTGCAAACTCTAGAAGATCGAATCTGACTCGGGAAGTCAGCGATGTGTAAGTCATCCATCAATCCCAAGTTAAGTCACTTTCCCCCCCTAAATTTGAGGCAGCCTTAATTTTTTTTCTTTTTTTTTCGTCCCTCTTCTATCTTTCATAATTCGAATTCCGGAGGACGTCAAGCCGCTGCGGGGCGTAATGCAGAACGTCATCCTCAAGCCCGAAAATAAACTGAGGCTGACGCGGTTAAGCAAGAAAACCCCCCTCGGTTAAGCGTGAAATCGAAAATGACCTACCGCCCCGATACTTCCTCCTCAACTTTTTACCGTAAAACATCCCCCTTAAGTAGGAAAAAAATACTTTTTTTTTCCCCAAGGCGAATTTACACTCTGTAATCCCTTGCTAACTTTAGTAGGTCTCCGGTCGCGCCAGGGGTTGTTCATAATTAAGAAAGCGGTCTCTCCCCATGACGCTGTTGGTTTAGAGAGGGGGGTCGGGGTAGATAAGTGAGAAAATAAAATAACTGCTGGAAAGTGAGAGAGAAAATGAATCGGGTGAGGGGGGGATGTTAAATTAACAAACGCAGCGTGGGAACAAAACAGAAGGTTGGAGTGAAAAAGTTGGTAAGATCTTTCGGTTTCGGTTCATTTTATTCAAAAAAAAAAAAAACGAGCAAATATTTTGGGGTTATAAGAATTCACAAACGCATGGTCAAAGGGGCCTTGGCACCGTATTGAATGCGAATAAATCACCACTCCATTGCACACCCATTCGCTCTCGCGAGGTGTAAAAGAGGGATTGCGCCATGGATATAGAATAAAGGAATGAGAATTACGCCTGCTGTCTACTGAGCAGTTGGGAAATGTTAACCTGCAAATCAATCAGCGCAAAGAACCCTCAGCCAGCATAAGTTCATGTCGGCCACCTCTGGCTATATTATGTTGAAGTGGCAAAGCAACAGGCAAGGGCTGGAAATGGCCTATATAATAAGTATCAAATAACCTGTACAAACAGGTTTGGGTAGAGTAGTGGAGAGAGAGAGATGAATAAGTTGACAAATTTATAGAACGGCAAAAGCCAATACACAGAAAATATTAAACAGGCAAGATATTACCTATACATAAATGAGAATGTATTACCTATGCATAAATAAGAATATAGCATGAACGAAATTAACAGAGAGACAAATCACATTGAATGAAACAAGGAATAGTGAACAAGAGGAAGAAACAACTAATAGAGGAAGTATAATAGAAGAAGTCACTAATAGAGAACTTCCGCGAGTCGACGCTTCAGAGATAGTGAGGGATGTTGGAAATATCACAATCAGTTTCCTCCAAGAACGCATTAACTTCACGAGGCAGACGACATAAAGGCCCTATGCATAAGGTTGTCGACAAGGTAGTGTGGCGAGTCCTGTATGGTGGGGCGTTCAAGATCCCTTTGGAGAGTTGCGAAGGTGACTGGAGAACTCCATTTACAAGTTTGTGGAAAAAGATCTCTACATTTCTCGAGTACTGGTTAACCATACTTAGCAGTGAGACACGGAAAATCGATCTGCTCTAAGGGAATTCTTAATTTGAATGCGAGGAACCGATTTAGACTTTGGTTGGGTTCTCTCCTAGGTATATTTGTATGTTTCGTAAAAAAGAGACCAAACTGAAGTCGCATACTCCAAAATAGAGGGAACTAAGGATTTCTACAGTAGCACTATATTTTCGACTGATGAGAGATCTCTCGAGAAAACCAAGGGTTCTCAGAGCTCTCAAAGCTACAGCATCTAGGTGGTCCAGAAGAGTTTCGTGTCCAGAAGAACTCCAAGGTCCCGGGTCAAAATAACTCAAAGAAGGGCTCCTTCAATTCGGTATTCGAACTCCATTTTGTTTTAAGATGTCGAGTACGTTGCTACGGTACAGGATTAAGAGGGCGCCGGATGTTATATATGTGGTTTTTTCAACTTTTCTCGGTCAACCGTGGACCGATTTTGATGATTCTTGCAGTGATCTACTGGTTTTGAAATTTCCTATAGGATCGTTCCTCTGAAATTTTCAAATTTAGATACCATTTAACAATTTTGCTTTCAAATTTCGAGGTTTGTGGGACCTGGAGAAAGAAAGAAATGAGAAAGAACGCTGCAAGAATCATTGAAATCGTCAATTATTGGCTGAGAAAAGTTGAATAAACCGTTGGGTCGTATTTTGAATTTGGAGGGAGCATTGAGCCGTTTTCTGGATCGGACAGAGTCCTTGCGTCTACCGCTAGGTACAGTGTTGCCAACGTGGGGGATTTTTAAGGGCTCTCTCAGAGCCCAAGGGGGATGAAGTATGGGAGTGGATTTCTGGGAGATTTTTGAGCTTCACTGACAATCCTTGATTTCTATTATTTTTTTACTGCCTTACATATGAATCAAAGGTGAATTTCATAAATACAAATGAAAAAAATGATCCCTCCACTAGATCGTTCTCAGAACAACGACAAATGACACGCACGGACAGTGTCAGGCACGAACGTCAGTTAGCCAAACCAAATCAGACGAGAGCTAGTGGAGATGTAGGAAAGGGAAGGAGTTTGAACCCCAAGAAAAATAAATGGATCTTTCTACATTACGTACTGTTGGTGTACTTGTATTTTTTCCTATTTTACTTACTAGTCATACTTGTTGGTTTGCATTTTTTTGGTGATCCATGTTATGTTGATGTAACCCTATTCAAATTTATTACTCGTGTGAAAGTTACCCATCAAGTTTTTCTTTTAATGACAACATGATTCAGCATAAGTACCTGCCTACTGTTGGTAAGGGGGTTTCTCCTTTTTTTGTAATAATCCGCTCTTTCACATTGTTATCATTGTAATATGGCCTTTTATTACCTATTTAATAATTCAATTTGTGATCAATATTGTGTCCAAAATCGCTTTTAACGGCACTTTAAATTTGGGGGATTTCTGGTTCTTCCTGGGGATTTTTTCGTGAATTTGGAGGGGATATTTTGCTGAAACGGGTTGGCAGCACTGGTATCACTACATTCAAGTCACTCACCTTTCTTGCTCTTTTGATTGGAAAGGCGCCAGTCGGTCTGCTTTTGGAGACATTACGGTGCCGTCTTAAGCGCTAGGTGATTCACTGGAAATTATATTTTTAGCAGAATGTTAGTCAAATGAAGTTTATCAACGATGAACTAGAACATTAAAAAATGTACCCATGTCCATTTACGTTGACAAATGTACTTAGATTTCAGTCATTTTTGCTGGAAAAAAATTGATAAGAACTACAAAAAAAGCTTAAAATCCAAAATCTTATTGAATTGCAGAATATTATTTAGAACGTGTTTTTCCCCATAAAATTGGTAGTTAAAAAATGTTTTTTCACTAAAAAAAAAATTTAACATTTAATATGGTACTTACGTACAATAATTTACGAAAATTCGCTCATACGATCATGCAGTATGACTGGAACTTTTTTAAATTAATCGTATACCGTTGCGTACTGAATCGCAATGCTTTTCCATGAAATGCGCGTAATTTTGTGGAAAGAATGATGAGCTCAGTGTGAGTGCATGTTTAGAATCTTTTAGTTATCGTGATGGAGAGGCGGGTGGGTGGTGGGTTATACGTAAAACCTGCTTGTCTCGAGAATTTATGTGTGAATTCCACCGTCTTATCCCCCTTAGCGTGAACCTAATCTTCCGACGGCATCTATCTGTGAAATCCCGCATTACCGTTACTGACGTTAGTCACACCCGAGTTATCCCCGGCGAAACCGCCTCATGTCTACCCGAAGATCAAAAGAGTCAAGTCGGAAATGCTGAGAACAAAAAATACAAATAAAAAGTCGAGAGAAAAAAAAACCTCGATCCTCAAGAATTTTTCCACCGGACCAACAAACATCAAAAGAGCTACCTTGACACTTTTTTTTTTCTTTTTTAAGTTGATACTAATTTTTCAACAGGTGACTGACGAGGTATAATTCATAGCTTTTCAGTGCAAGTTGGAGGGGAGGGTTGTCATTTTCGGCACTTCACCTGTGTGGTTTTCCCCTTGTTTTTTCTTTGATGTGGTTGGGTTGAATTGCTGTGGGATTATTCGAAGGAAAAAATGTATGTATAGGCCTACATATTTTTATGAAACGAGAAATAGGAAAGATTCGCAAAAAAATGCGTTGACAGTGGGAAGACGTGACATTGATAAGTTGAGTGGGAATTGCCGGCTTTTTTGACCCTGGTCAAGTTTTCGGGTAGTTGAAAGGGGACGGCGATGTGTGGGAAGAGATGGGAAGCGGGCGAGAAAAGCGTCGACCGAGCGTGTCTAATTCGTGCGAACGGTTGTCCTCGTTTAATCAACCCCTTGCCACGGCGCCCCCCCCTCCCTCCGCCGCGCCATCCCCTTTGCCACGGCATTCCCTCCGTCACGGCACCCCCCTTTGCCACGGCGCGCACCCCCTCCGCCGCGTCGGCCCTCGGGGGCAGAGGCGTCTGGGAGTTGTCAACTCCCCCTCTCTCACCTCACATCCGTCATCCGTTTGACGTGCGGCTTTGAGGGCCGGAACTCGTAGTCTCCGCTACTAAACTTACATCCCGCACCCGAACTTCCGAAAATGTGGTCCGCAGACCCCTTAGTGAACCAAAATCCAATTCCAAGTGGACAATTTTTTTTTTTTTTAAGCATGGAACATGCTTTATCCATCACCTAATTGGGCAAAAACGTGACGAAACCGTGGAATGAAAGTAGCGCGGGATTTTGTTATGATTTTCACTCACAACTAGGGTTGCCAGTAGGGATGGGCATCGATTAATCAATTAATCAAAATAATCGATTAACTGTCCAAATAATCGATTAGTGGTCGAATAATTAATCGGATAATCGATTAGTTTGTAACGATTATTCAATTGAGATTTCAGAATCAAGTCTATCGCGGAACAATACCCAGGGCAAGAAAGTGGACTACACCTCGCCTCACGTTATTGTTGTCACTTATCGATCTTATTACATATCTATGGCTATCATAATCAGAAACACCTTTATGCCGTTATCGTTCGTTTGTTGACAAGGAACTTGAGCTTCGATCAAGATGCCACCAAAAAGTGCGGTTTGGGAACATTTTGAGAAAGTGGAAAGTCATGCAATGTGCTGGCATTGTGGAGTGAGAATTGAAATATGTGGGAAGTTATTTTCTTCCTTTCAGGTGTATCATCTTCGTCTTTGTTTAAAAAAACACAACAAGAGTATCCACAAGATCTGGTCCAAAAGTCGTGTGGAACCCCGTGGCCGAGACGCTTTAGGCATGAATGAAGAGTTCAGCCTGTATTTGAGATCTCCACAAGGAAGAATCTAACAAAACCCTATCATACTAGTATATTGGAAGCAGATGGCCGAGACGTTCACAGCAATTTCCAAACTCGCCTTAAGATATGTGCCAGCGGTAGCAACTTCTGTTCCTTCAGAAAGGCTTTTTTCTGAAGCTGGCCAAATTCTGAGGGAACAGCGAAGCCGGCTGACACCAGACATGGCCAATAAACTTATTGTAATGAATTGTCCCGAAAACCTTTTGAAGATTAAGGTTTTATTCAACACAAAACTTGATGTAAGAATGAATTAACGATTACACATGGCATCATAAAATTAATGCCATGTCAACGGGAATTAAATATAATAACAACTGGAGAATCACCACACTTATATTCCTAAAAGATATATGTAGATTATTCATTCTGGAACTAACTTTTTTTTTACATTAAAGTTTTTTTTCTTTTACCTTGTTTTCAACTGTTCTAAATTGTGAATTAATTTTTTCTTGCACACAATGAGATTATTATATTAAAAATTCGATGTTTTTAACGTACCCTCTCTTTTCTCAGCCTTTTCCAAATTAATCGATTAATCGATTATTTAGGCCCCGATTAATTGGTTAATCGATTAATCTGGTTGAAATAATCGTCGATTTCAATAATCGATTAATTGTTAGCCGATGCCCATCCCTAGTTGCCAGATCTACTTTAATTTAAAGTATCCTACTTTATTTTTGATCAAAATACTGTATACTTTATAAAAAATTTTAAGTAGACCAAAATACTTTATATTTGAAACGAAGAAGATAAGTTCAGTCCCCGCACCTACTTACTAGTCAAGGACAAGGTTACCATACCTACCCAAACCAGAACTACCTACCTGCATGGACGAAAATTGGTCTAGGGTCCCTCACGTATACTCCAGAACTTGAGAAGGCTGACCATCTCCCGCCGGGCGCTCAACCCCATACACCACAACAACAGCAACGAACGGTTCAACGATTCTGTTTACTTTTTGGATGTCATCTGTCATGATAATTTGATACCCTGGGTCTGTTCTGTATGTGATACCTATGTGATGAGGATTCCTTCATCTATTTTGGTTATTTTTAATGAGTAGGTGCCTATATACGATATTGTTTGCTTAAACTAGTGGAAAATGACTCCCAAAAGAAAGACTCGGTTTTTTAGAACCTCTTCTTCTTTAGCTGTGTCATCGGTACCGCTGACACATCACTTCTGTGGAGACGGCTGTGAAATTTGTCCAACGACTTCTCAACTTTTTTAATTCCTCAAACCGAACTTTCTTATTTTCAGTAATCTGACACATTCAAGCCCTTGTGTGCAGATGCTGAATGAAAAATACCTTAGCGTGTAAGTCGAGAGCGTTAACTTTAATGCATACTTTAACTTTGATTGAAATACTTTACTTTTTCTTGGTAGCAGCCAGGATATACTTTATATGATCCGAAAAAATCTGGCAACCCTACTTACAACCGACCAGTTTCTAGGGAAATGTATCGCCGTTAGTTTTCATCCCAGGAAAATCGTTCGCCACTCGCTGAAAAGCCCTCAGTTTATGCGTACAATGTATACTGCCGAAACCGCTGTAAATATGGACGAAGCTGAGATATACCCCTGATTTAAAAGTTTTGTAAACAACATTCGCGGTAAAAACCAACATCGATTTTTGACATGGATATGTCTTTGGCCTGGGGGTCTAAAATTTGCGTAACGACACCAAAATTTGTGACGACCCGGGACTTTAGATTATTATTAACTCAAAAAGTGAAGGCTAGGTAGAATTTCTATTGATTTTTCACGTACAACCAATGAGTTAATAGCGAAAACCCTTAGTTTTCATAGTAGGAAAATCGTTCGCTACTTTTTGGAATGCTCTCATTTTATCACAACATCTCATGAACTCTAAGCCATTGTAGTGTCAAGGAATGCTGATTTATTACTCTAAGTTATAAACTAATATTGTAACCATAATGGAATAATCTTGTGAAAAGAAGGCACTACATGGTTGGTATACAATTGAGTAGTAGGTACCAACTGGTAAGCAGTAGATACTAGACATATCCATATCTTTTGTTTTTCCCATCAAGGGAGAAATTAAAATGCTTGAAATTTCAGCAGAATATTACCCAAAAGAATCAACTATGAACTAGGACATTAAAACGCTGCAAATTGTTACACAATGGTTAATTATTTCTGTGATAGATAGCCATTCTAGGCAGATCATTGGTCTATAATTATTATACCCCGTATGTAGTATATGATCACACTTTTCTTTTGATTTTCACGTACAACCAAGCCGTTGCTAGCGAAATGAAACTTCTTTATATTTCACCGGACAAAAATCGTTCTCCACTCGATGGAAAGCTCTCGATTTATCACGCATTTTTTTCGTACTTGTTCTTCCATTCATGCCGTAGGTAGTTTTATATTTATTTATGTTATATAGCATTTCCCAATTGAGTTAAACTTTTTCCATTTAGGTTTAGTCCTTTTCCATTTAGGTTTAGTCCTTTTCCATTTAGGTTTAGTCCTCTTTCATTTTGGTTTAAACCTTTTCCATTTAGGTTTAGACCTTTTCCATTTAGATTTAAACCTTTTCCATTTAGATTAAACCATTTCCACTTAGATTTAAACCTTTTCCATTTGGATTTAAACCTTTTCCATTTGGATTTAAACTCAGGAAATTATCGTGGAGTTAGAGGTAAAAGTACCCAAGTCACAAATTCAACACGTGGGAAAATCAAATGGAGAATATTATGATTATTTAACTGTTGTTATTATTGGTGATCAATATCATCAAACTATGTATCCAACCTAAGAAAATAATCATATTTACCAAACTAACTTTTGAAATTTTAATTTGATTTTTGCACAATATGAATTTACCTCTTCGGTACTTTTACCTCTAACCCGACGTTATTATGCCACAACTTGAAAATTAAATCATGCAAGTGTTTTTTTATGCACAGAAATGTAATATAATATAATAATGAACAAATGTTTTTTGAACACAAGAATTTCTCATGAACGGAAGTTATAAATTAAGTTAAAACTATCCGTTTCCTTTTTTTTTACTTCTAGCCTAATGAAATTTTAGTAGATAGGCACTTACTTACTATGATGGGGCTAACTACTGACGTTTTGATGGAGTTTAAATCCAAATGGAAAAGGTTTAAATCCAAATGGAAAAGGTTTAAATCTAAGTGGAAATGGTTTAATCTAAATGGAAAAGGTTTAAATCTAAATGGAAAAGGTCTAAACCTAAATGGAAAAGGTTTAAACCAAAATGAAAAAGGACTAAACCTAAATGGAAAAGGACTAAACCTAAATGGAAAAGGACTAAACCTAAATGGAAAAAGTTTAACTCAATTGGGAAATGCTATAAATGGATATAGTAAACAATGCCGCTTGTTTTGTTGTTACTTGGTTGAGAAGGTAATATTGGTGATAGTAATTGTAGACGTGCTCCATAACAAAGCCCCCCTGTCGGGGTCAAGGGTTTTTTTTTTTTTTTTTTTTTTTTTTTTTTTTTTTTTTTTTTTTTTTTTTTTTTTTTTCAAGTGTAAACTATAGGCGCACCGCGTCGAAAAATTTAGCGGGGTGTGAATACGATTTTACGTCACGCTGTTTTTTTCTTCTGGTTTTCACGTACAACAAAGCCGTTGCTGGGGAAATGAAACTTCTTTATTTTTCCCCGACAAAAATCGTTCTCCACTCGTTTGAAAGCTCTCGATTTATCACGCATTTTTTTCGTACTTGTTTTTCTATTTATGCCGTAGTTTTATATTTATTTATGTTATAAATGGATATAGTAAACAATGCCGCTTGTTTTGTTGTCACTTGGTTGAGAAGTTAATCTTGGTTATAGTAATTGTAGACACGCACCATAACAGAAAATTACGTACTTAGGTACTCTGTTCTAATTTCGATTAGTAAAACATTTATGTCGTGGTTTTGAATTTATTTACATTTACGAATTAGCGGGAAGGCAGCATTTTCCATGTCTTAGCATTTCAGCCGAAGGCTCAAGGCGGAGAGTTAATGTTAGCGAGGCCCGAAGGGCCGTTTCTTTAAATAATATGTGCTAATCCCCAATTTATCCCATGTCCCTGTACGTAAAATCAGAGTTGGGATACCGAAGTACATTGGCACATGAAGTACTTTCTTCAAGTACTTCTCTACTGATGTTTAACAGAAGTCGAGGAAAATCGGTAATAAGAATGCCGAGGTATAGCCGCACAAGACGTCAGTACTTCGAAACAGGGTTGCCAGTTGTCCGGTTTCGGCCGGACAGTCCGGTTTTTCTCTAAGCTGTCCGGGCCAAAACTGAAAGCTACTCTGGACACCAAATATCCAGTTTTCGCAGACAGAGTAGCAAATGTCCGGTTATTGGTTTTCAAACAACGCGTTTTCAATAGTGGGAAATTTCGACACCTGTTACCGTAAATAACTAGCTGCCCTCTTTCAATATCTTTCGTTCTTTCGATTGCAGCCATTGACATGACTTCGCTCTTCCATGCTCGACTTCACGAAATTTGAGGGACATTATTTTCTTTAATTTTGCCAATAAGCCGTCATTTGTACTGGTTGTCCAGTACAAATCAAGTACAAACACCCTCATTGGGTACAAACAATATTGCTTCCATACTTTAATTTTTGTATGACTTGTTCCAAATATTGTACTGAAATGAATGCGATTTGATGGTAGTCACCTACGATATTTTCGCACACAAAAGGTGCTGCCTTATGAACTCAGTCCACCGACTTGCTGCTGTGACTTCTAAACTAACTAGATCAAGAACTGTGTTAGGCAGTACTTTAGACGATCTTAATGTCCAAAATCATGAAAATTGGTAATTTTGTCACATTCTTTAATAGCAAGAAACTCTCGATCTCTTCTTTAAGCCGTTAGTGGAGCATTCTCTCAGTTTTTGGCGAAGTTGAATAATCGCTAAATCGGATCCGTAATTGATGTATGTATATAGGTGAAATGATGTTGAAGGAAAAAAGGAGCATACATTTTCACCTCATGTTCTTCTTGCCTTTCATTACATAAATAGTAATAATCATAGCTCTACGCCATGGGCGTTCCCAAACGATTGACTACAATAAACTATTATATACACACTTGCCAAAATCAAGGTTAAATATGAGCCGTTAAGCGGCGAGAAATTCCAACAATCGAATGAATTTTACGATTGACTCACCGTTTGAATGACGATCTTCGGAGAGAGAGTATTTCTTGAGTAAAACTACTACAACTCAATATGAAATACGTGTATTCTCACTGTAAGACTTTAAAACAGTATTGATTGAGAATAGTGCAAAAATATCTGTATGAAACGGTATGAGCAGAGCAAAAGCGAGACGTAAAAGTACACACAAGAGTTTTTGGTGAAAGCTATAAACTGTAACCATGGAAGAGACGGTGAATTGACACGTATCGATGGTAATCGAAAACAAAAGATTGATGAATTCAGGGTTCTCGAGAAGACCCCTATTTCATCACTCCCTCCTCTTCAAGAGAATCCTTTTTCTCACAGTCGCGCACAAAACCCATATCACTGTGTCTGGCCTTTGTCACCAAGAATTTTCGCTGCATCAAGGTTGGCTTGAAAGTCGTTGCAGAAGTCATAAAAATTCGTCAGAAGTCCAGTATTCCAGTGACCATGGTTAAAGAGACGACAAGAACATTTCAATTGCGCTGAACGTGGCGTTCAGCGCCAAGGCTCCTGTTCTCCTGAAAGTCATAGGGACAAGCATTAGGCGTGGTCAATAACGCATTACGAAAATGGAAAAACTTATCTCTAGGTAAGGCTTTGGTTAACCAATCGGCAAGCTGATCGGCATCCTGATAAGAGGTGGGTTCAACATAGTTTACATAGTCTTCCCTGTTCATGGCTATGACATCCTGACATATATCAGAAGCCGGGTCGACTCTATCACCTAAATCAAGTATTTCAGCTAACTGCTTGGGATAGTCCTTAATTCGATCCCCGTAAACAATAGATTCAATGCACTTGAGATCTGCGGTGTTAACTAGGGTTTTATTCTGTTCAGAAAACACTACATACCCAGTTTCACTGCACTCCAACAAGTAACCCTTTTTAGCATTGGGGGCAAATTTTGTCTTAGAATTGGTGTCCACATAATGAACAAGGCAACCAAATCTTTTTAAAAACTTAAGACTGGGGGAATAGCCCTTGACCTTTTCAAAAGGACTAAGGAACGAATTAGCAGCATGTGGTAATCTATTATGGACAAACACCACATAATTCAACGCATGACCCCAAAATGAAGAAGGCATTTTAGCCGATAGCAAGTTCACCCTGATTTTATGTTTCAACTCTTGGTTTACTCTTTCCGCGCATCCATTTTGTTGAGGAAGATGCGGTTGGCTCGGATCCCAAATCACACCCAATTCTGTCAACAGCTTTTTCATTTCTGCTGTTTGAAACTCAAGTCCCCGATCAGAACGTAACTTAAAAACACTTTTCTGTTGGGCTGTGATTGATTCTATCTCACGAATGCATCGCGTAAGAGCCAAGTGAACCTCTTTCTTATTTTTTAGAGGATAAGCAAAGACATATCGTGAGAAGTCGCAAACAAAAATCACAATGTAGACATCCCCAGTTCGGAAGTTAGAAGGACTGATTGGACCCATTAAGTCTGTATGTAACACAGCAAATGGTTTTTCCGCCCTATGTCTTACTTGGGTGTGAGACTTTCTAATCGTGTTTGCCTGATGACATTCTTCACACTGCAAAATCTGAGTTGTAAATTTTACGCTTCCTAATTCAGGAAGGAATTTCTTTGCTGCTTCAAGGTATTGTTTAGACGCATGGTTCAGGCGAAGATGCCAAAGAACGTCAGAGTCATAGAGAGAGGGACGACATTTCTCTAAAGATAGTTTATCATAGTCAGCTAGTTGGGTATCTAAGACGATACCCAAGTATCCTTATGACGATAATAGTGCGTACTATAAATAAAATTTATGGTACGCACTATTATCGTCATAAGGATGAATAATTAATACCTGGGGGAAAATGTATCTATATCTCAATGATCGAATCCTTGATTTTAGCGAATTTTTGAAGAAAATTAAGCTATTGCTCTCGCCTCAAAATTTTTAGAATGTGAATTTTTGAAAAAATTTTATGCAGAAATCCGTTTCAGGCTATTCTGAATCATATTCTGAAGTTTAACGCATTTTTTAATGTATGTATATATGTATGTATGTATGTATGTATATATGTATGTATGTGTCATTCTAGACGATAACTGTCCGTAGAATTGTGCTAGAAACTTCAAACAAATTTTAAAATGTTAAGGACACAAAACGAAAGTTCAAGTTCGTTGCCCAGCATGATCGGATTACATCTTCGGGTTGAAATTTTCAAAAATGTAGTCAAAAATTTCATAATAGCCTGTTTTTTGCGATTTGTTGCGCGAAATAATTTTTTCAGCATACTAACATGTGGTATATTCGGAATCAGCGTAAAATTTCCTATAAGAATATGTATCAAGTTTTCAAAAATTTCAAAGTTGAAAAATCAGTCAAAAATCGAAATAATGCCGTTCGCTAGTTGTAAAAATCGGTAATATTTGCATGAAACATTGTCCAAATTTAGATTGAAATACTCTTATGGAAGTATTTTTTCGTAGAATATGATTTGGGACGAGTTTATTTGCCATAAAATTGGTGGTTAACAATTTCTTTGTACTCGGAATGCACAAATTTCAAAACAGTAATATAATATAATGTTACGATAATCTACGAAAATTCGCTCATACGATCATGCTGCATGACTGGAACTTTTTCCATCTTCCTCAATCTTCTCTCGGAAATATTCTTTTATGTTTCGGTTCAATTTATATTATGCTGCATGTGGTTTCATGTACAATGTTACATAATTTATTTGTCTATAAATCATTTCTTTTCTTAATTATCATAATTAATTGGGCAGTTTGTTTGATTTTTTGTTCGCAGGCGGGTGATCGAGAAGATCGACCAGAGCGAGTTCGAGGGGTTCGAGTACGTGAACCCGCTGCTGATGTCGCTGGAGGACTGCGTGTGACAAGACGACCTCTGGGAGGACTGCATCCTGGAAGTGAGCCTGCTGGGCTCCCCCGAGAGACCTTCCTCCAGATCCGGCCTTCTCTCCTGTCTGCCCCTCCGATAACACACCATCACGACCACCAACCCCCCTCTCACGCCCACCAACCCCACACCCACCCCCACCACACCCCTCCCGCCCCTCGGATTAGCTCACCAACTGAACCTTTTGTGAAAACCCGGCGTCGAAGGCGGGGGTAGGCTCTGCCGATGTTACAATTCCAACTCGTTCTTTCATTTCTCTCAAGAAAAAAAAAGAAAAAACACTCGAAATTTCCGTATTTCTAAATTTTTGAACATTCAAGTCAACTGAAAATTCCGACATCTACCGCACACCCCTACGACACTCAGTATTACTGTTGTTGGTTTTTCAAGTTTCGACTCCCAATTAAATTACTCGTGACCCCCCTCCCCCATACCCCCAACCCAGTGTTGCGTCACTTGTTGTCAAAACTTGGAAAAATCACAATAGTAAACCTACTTGCCGTAGAAAAGTGTAGTTGTTATAGAAATTCCCGGGATAAAGTCAACTTTCATTTACAAATGGTGTAAAAAAAATTCGCTACTAGACTCTATAACCCATGAGACCCATTCAAATATAACCGTTGAAAATTCTACAATTCTCCATGATCCAACACAATTTGAGACCTGCAATTCTACAAGATTCCAGGATGAAATTCCATCAAGAAAAAACCAACAATTCTGCCCTTACGATAATCCACCATCTTAAACCGAAAATCTCAATGTTCATCATTATTGAATTATACATTTTCGAGTTCGGTTATTCTCAAATGGAACACCCTCAAAAAATATTTTTTGAACTTGATAACTTGGTTCAATAAATACAATGTAGAAACTTACAAAGTACAACCTTACTTAAAATCATGAAAATTAAGATGATTGCATTATTGCCGTAAAATCTATTGCTGGGAATATAAATGTTGATATGTATTAAAATCCATCATGCCCTTAAACTTAACATAAGGCGAAAACATACCGCCTTATTGATTACGTTTGAATCAATTAATAAATAAACTTGCATACATATTTTTTAAATTATGGTCGATTTTTTTCCTGAGAATTTCGACATCATCCCAGCAGTAAACCTACTTGCCGTAGGAAAGTGTGGTTTGTATAGAAATTCTCTGGATAAAGTCAACTTTCATTTACTAGTATAAATTAAACTCGCTAGTAGACTCTGTTTCCATACAAATATAGCCGTTGATAGAAGTTTCCATGTGATGTCAGAGTCTGGGGCCTGTTGTACGTCTCGAAGAGTCGAACCTCCTATAATCCACCTTATTAAAAAAAAAAGCCCTACTTTTGCCTATTTTTGTCATTATTGAAATAATCATTTTCCAGAGATATGCATGCACGGGCAGCTTATGTGTACCTAATACAAAATTACCAAAATTCAGATTTTTGGACTAAGGACGGCAGTATTATTGTAAAATCTATTGCGCAGAATATGAATAAATGTTTATATTAAATTCCATCATATCCTTGAACTTAACGGAAGAGAAAACATACCGTATTTTGACGTTTAAATCAAGTAATAAACTTTATTTCGATCAACACGGTAACGATTTAAAATACAGTATAATTGTTAATATCATAATTTTGATTCAAATTTGTATTCAAATGAATAGTTTTCAATAATTAGGCATGAAATTAACGATTAATGTAGTGTCAAATTGAGGAAAAAGGAATATATATGCTCATAACATAATGAATTGTCATTTTCAATTACTCCTGGCAGAAAATCGGATAACTATAATTATTCAGAACGTTACTACAAAAGTGAATATTAGCATTGAAAAATCAATGTCTAAAAATGTTATTTTTTGCCATCATTACAACTATGTACCAAACTAAGAAAATTTAGATTGAACGAAATATATTTAAACGATTTAAGTCGCGATTATTGTTCACATTTTACAAAGGAGATTTGAATTGGAGAATTTTCATTAAATTTTTAGATTTTCCCAAAAATTATAGAGTAGAAACCAAGTGCTGCCAATGTTTTCAGTTGGTTTCTGGTTGTTAAAGATGTCATTTTGAAAAGTTGAAATTCAAAAACAAGATGGGTCTCTTGAAAGAGTCTTAACACCTGAGATGAAAGATGAGATGTCAACTTAATAGTTTTAATGTTACAAATTGTACGAAAATTAGAACGAAATTCAAAATTATTCACTGTGAATAGCACCTAATAGAATCCTTGAGATCCCTTACGCTGAAAAACATACAATTGGTTTATGTGGTGAGATTAAATTTTCGTCCTCAAACTGTTTCATATTAAACTTCTATTACTGTTTAAATTTAGCAAAGAGAGGTATCTTCAGTTTGTACCTACCTAAATTTTTTGTTATTTTTATTTATTTATTTTTATTTTTTCAGATTTGTGTTAAACAAAATTAGTCAAATTTTACAATGATTTAATGACCTAAACATTCACCTCGTAACCTCCCATTTTATTAAATATTCACGAATTCAGACGGATTGCCTTCTAATTTCACGGTGGTCATTGGAAGTTATTATCATTGTCTTGATATCGGTCGATAGTCCTACCCTCCCTTTGAAAAGATTTTTTAAAAAGTCAAAAACTGTGAAAACAAAAAAATACGAACAAAATGGTTTTTTGCAGAAGAAAAATTAAAAAAAAAAAACGCTCATGCTCAATTCGGTCTTAGCTCGCCTATGCAAATGTCAAGCTGTTTAATGCTTCTCCTGATATATTCCTTGAATTTAATAATGATTGGTCGCTAAACGAAATATTATCCTCCCGGAAATGCGAATACTTGAATGAATAGCATTACTTTTTGGAAAAGAAACGCTCTTGGCTCCTCAATGAATTTAAGGGGATCGCTGTGTGTCAAACACATTGCTCATTATTTCTCAATATTCTTCTTTTTTTCGACTAAATACAAATTTAACCGCAATTTTGTTTATCCTCTCAATAAATTTACAATTTTAGTTCAACTTTAGTATGTGTAGTTGAGAGAGATAGTGACGTTGCAAGTATCGGACAATTTAACAAAATATAAAGTTATGCGTTAGTTAGTGGTAGATATGTGTGTATTTATTCTGTTATATTTTTATGTGAAATCGTGTATTTTTGTGAAAGTTCCAAATCCCTCATTGATCTTGCGCTTTTAAATAAAAAAAAATTGAAATGATTGGCGAACAAATGCGACAAGGAATGTAACTTATTCAAGTTGTAATGACGTTTGGTTTGTTTTTATATTGATGATCATGACCCAGTGGAATTATTTATGTTTACGTCATAGGGAGAAATCTCAGCTTAATCCAAAGAGACGTCACTATCGAATCGAATTTGATTTTTCCGTGCATTAGGTAGAACAGAACATCTACTTGATCCTGAATTCCAGTTACGTAGATGATATCCTAACCTTAGTTGGGGAAATATCCAAAATTGATATTTTTCTCTCAAGGAAAACTACGTGTTCTTTCATTTCGAATGTTTACGAAGATTTTGACTTGATAAAGCCAAAAAAGCTCATATCAAGAAAAAATTATTGGCATTCTTGCGACAACTATTATAGTAGGCACTTAGGATGTGAATAGACAAAAATGAATAAATCTGTGCTTTATACTCTAAATCTAAGGCAACGTAGGTAATAAATGGAAAACATAACCTCTAACTTTCTTTGTAATGAAGTTTCTTCTCATTATTGTACTTCCAGAGGGTTAAAATGAATTATGGCTGATTAAATTAACTGTGTATAATTGGTGTTTTCAGTTGAGATTAGATCGATGTTTTTGCTTTTCATTTAAATCGCATATTACAGATATGCAGCACTAAAGTATAACTGTGATTGTATAAAGAAGAGAAATTATGCCCGCAGCCCTAATGAGAGAAATCCGGGCAGCTTACATTGCAAACAGCAAGAAAAATTATTACTCAGAAAAAAAATATGATAACTATTTCAGACAGCCCTATAGGGGCTTGCCATAGAGTTGTGTAAAAAATTAAAAAAATTATAAACTATATTATATTATTGTAATATGACTGTAAATTCTTCTTCGACTTTCGCCTGTTTAGTAGTCACTATGAGATCTAGAATTTTCGAAAGTGAAAATCTGGTATTTGATGAAAAAATAAAACAATTATACCTATAGAACATTCGGGCCGATTTTCATTATTACATAAAAATATAACTGATACTTGTAAACTATGCTCATAGGGAATCTTATAACAAAACTATTAAAAAAAATAAAACAGTAACCACGTGAGAATTGAAAGAGGATAAAAAACTGCACTTTACTTATCATAAAAATTATCAAAGAGCACCTGTTGACGAATTTTATATTCTAGAGAATTTTGTCTGTTTTGATTTCGCCTTACCTTGTCTTGATCCTTTTCCCCACCACCAACCGTTTAATATCGCTAGTTCACACAGTTTCCCATATTTTTGTATTAGAACATCGTAATGGTTTAGACAATATGTATTGACAAATCAAAAAAAAAAAGAAAAAAAAATTAGCTATGGACTAAGGCATACTGTGCTTCCATGTGTTGGGATTTGTTGTGTGTCCTTTTCGTTTTTTTTTTTTTTTTTTTTTTTTCATTAATTATTTCGTTTGTTGCGTTTCATTTTTAATCACAATATGTTTTATATAAACGACAGAACAAAAATTGTTCAACGTGTTATCAAGTTTTACGTTCCATATAGTATTATTTTGGTTGTCTTCATCTTACTTATTATACAATTGATTTTTTTGCCTTCGTTTACCGTTGAACTGCAGGACAAATACGATGGTTTTGAGTAAACTTCAATTCGTTTGGATTGCCATTGTTTTCCACCGATTTCATTTACTGATACATAGTATTTTTTTATGTTATTGATATCAAATTCACGTCATATTAAATTAGGGTATATGCCTGAGGGAGATATGAATTATTCAGAAAAAATCGAGAAATTGCATTTCAAGAAGAAAAAATAAGCTTGAGGTCCGCTAAAATATCCACATAAATTTGCTCCACACAAATAATATTGTTTCATTTTTTCAATTGTTCTCATCAAATTTTTATTTTGTTTTATCATCTTTTATAACAACGTTTAATTGATCTGTTCGTCGTTGGAGTTGGTAATTGAATTGTTATCTGTTCATTAGAGTATTTCATCATTGGTTTTTTTTCCCTACAGTATTGTTCCATCGGTTTGATTGCAAAAATGTTATTTTATCTCCTATAAATTAATTTATTTATTTGTGAATTTTTATAAAACTCTTGATGTTACACCTGATTTACTAACAAACCTGAAGATGATAGGTTTGATTGTGAAGAGTGAAATCCTAGCTTATACAAATATAAATTTAAAGAACAGCGCTCTGAAAACCGTGACGTCATTATGACATTATATAGCAAATATGTCTGAATTCTGAGCTAAAGATTAAGATTAGTGTTGAAATGAGTTTGAATCTGAGTTAGATTTATTTTGAATTGTCTCCTTTCGGCATAAATCCTTATTCAATGTGACTTTTTTCTTCTTTTGTTCAGTTGGAATTTAGGTTTGTCTTGACCTGTTTTTGTACGCTATTGTTCCAAAATGTATTTTCCGTTTACATCGAGGCGCTTCCTTCAGAAGATGGCTGTTTCGCAAAACTTGACTTCGATGTGTTCTTTCTTCCAAATATTTCGTACCTATTTCCCTGTCACATGATAGTGCAAAACTTGGTGGGTCACTCAAAAAGTCACCCATTCAACTACTTAAATATTTAGCTTGAACGTAATATTGTTCAGAAATATATCAGCTAATAATAATAAAATTATATTATTATTGTTGAATTATTTAGCGGTATACCTCAAGTTGGAAATAATCTTATAAAAAAAATGTTAATGACTGCCGTAGCCTGTAATGACGTGAAAAAACGCTTTAATAATCATAGCTCCTGTACGGCTTTGGCCCTCATATTCCCTTATTATTTCTGATAGCCATAAAAATTGTAATTAAAAAATAATTATACTAAAATATCGTTAGATGCATTTAAATTTTTTTTTTTTTTTTTTTCGTGATTTTGTCGAACAATTTTATTACAGAAGGTGGCTGTCATTGCCTTTTAAGGTTGATCTCTTGAATAAGCAATTCTCATTCGTCCATTATTCTATCAAACGTCATTAATGAGTCGTAGTTACGATACCTAATTATAATTCCGTGCTTGCAGGCAAGCTCGTTATATTGACTCGGTACGACGTCTTTTTTTGAGTACTAATTTTCAAAAAGTATTGTTTCTCTTTCGTTCCATTTCAAAAAAATGGAATTTCATTGGGTTCATCGATTTGAAGCATGAGTTTGAAAAAAAAAAAAGAAAAAGTGTTAGTGTGTTATCGTTGGTTGACTTTTATTTCTTAATACCATCATCACTTTTATTTTAATTATTGTAGTATTTTATTATTAATTTACGATAGTTTTTGGAGCCAGTATTAAAATATTAGTATTTAAAATGTATAACAATTTATGATTTTTGAATTAGGCTTACCCTGTCATCACGTGTTATATTTGACGCAGAGTCAACTAGGGCATTATAATGTTGGTCTATTTAATTTATGTAATTTCATACTGTGCATGACGAATCAAAAATGTTGTTACACTGTCTAGCTTTTTTTTTTTTTTGTAATTGTTGAAAGTATTTGTTAGAATTTATGCATTCCAATTTATATTTCTTTCGGCCAAGGTAAGTCTACATTCCGATTAATGTATTGTTTAATTTTCCATTGTATTATGTTTATTAGTACTGTCACAAGGACATGAATAAAGTATGCATTATCAAACTATTAGTCTCTTTTTGTCAACATTACCTCGCTCCTATCAACCTGGTAACTTCTATTATTAGGGTAAACTGATATGCCCAAGATTAAAAATTAAATCTAGCTGATGGATAGGCTAAGTTGAAAATTATACTCTTGAATAGGCATTGTCGGATCAGCTGTGAGGAGACCGGCCTCAGCTCTTCCCTTAATTCCTAATAGATAGCTTCGTTAATACGTAGTGTAAATCTTGCATCATCACATTGTAAATTGAAATTTTCTGAGAATAAATCGTCTCTTGGATCTGCGGATTCGCTTTTTAATAGAATAATTTTCCGTACAAAGTTAGTATTGTGGAGCCGACATTACGTGCTGTAGGGAACGTGAGGACAATCCTATATTCCCAACATAGTTTTTTCCTACTCTTAGGATCTGCTTGGCCAAAATGAAAGCTCTTGGATTTGCTTTGACTGATAGTCAAATAGTACAGGTATTTGAACAGCTGAGTCGAAATAGTTTTCTCGGTTCATCTGAGTAGCACTTGAATAAACCTTGATCATCTTGCATCTCTAGAATGGCTTGGAAAAACGGAGCTCTTGGGTCAGCTGAGTCAAAATAAATTTCCCGGATCGGCTGAGTCGGCTGTAAAATTATCAGCAGATAATAATTGAGCACTTGGATTGGATGTGTAAAAACTTGTGCTCTTGGATGGATAGGTGAACCTGCTTAGTTAGATTAGTGTAGATCCTGCATCAGCTGATTGTTAATTGATTTCTAGGATTAGCTGGAAATAAATTGAGCTCTTGGATCAGCTGACTAGTTTTGCTTAATTGTTTCCTTCCAGTGTGTGTTTTATACATATACCAGGTATACATCCATATACAGTGTTATGTATATGTGATAAAGAATTAATGTGGTGCAAACGTTATAAAAGTTAATAGGTACTTTCTGTATAGTACTAACCTTATGGAGCTTGAGGACGATCCGAAATTTCTGACAATGTTTTTCCTATTCTTAGGATTTTCAAAGTAAAAAACGAGGCTCTTGGATTAGCTTGTATAGTCGAGCTATCAGATCAGCTGAGTGAAGATAATTTTATGGAATAGGCTCAGCTAAAATGTAGCTTAGGTATACGTAGTTACCTTGCATTCCTAGATCGAATAATAAAAACGGGACTCGGGAATAAGCAGAGTCAAAAACCACCTTAGTTAGTAGAGGTAGATCCTGCATCAGCTGATTCCAAATTTAGTTTTTATTCTTGGCTTTGCTGATAAACAATCGAGCTCTTTAGATAAGCTGACTTGTTTTCACCCTAAAAACTATTGGTGTTTGCTGCAAACAATGTTAGTTAAGATGTTAATAGTGTAGATTGTCTACTGGGCACTCCAATATTTCCGACATATAGTTTTTGGGCTCTCTGAAGCTGAACACATATTTTTGTGGGTAACAGTTAACCAACAGTTTACGCTGGATTTTTGACAGTCCATTGGTTAAATAGCTGCATATCAACAACTAAACTTAGCTGTTAGGCTGTTCCAGTGTAAAGCTAATATGCATGCGTGTACGGTCAGTCATCTGTTCTATTGCTTACATCTTAATGAATTAAATTATATTCTAGTTTCTGAAGCTTAACTCCCAAAGAAGCTACTGTGACTAAAATATCTCGACCAGTCGTTAGCCAGCTCTATGTTTCATAATGTTGATGATGAGTTTATTACCCAGCAGCTGCCCAATGAGGTCATATTTTTGTGGATGGTTAACAAGTAACCAACAGTTTATGTTGGATTTTTTGTAGTCCATTGGTTAAATAGCAGCATATCATCAACTACTCTTAGTTAGGCTATTTCGGTGTCAAGCTAATATGCATGCTGTGTAACGTCAGTCATCTGTACTATTCCCAACATCTAAATAAATTAAATTCTATCCTAGTTTCTAAAGTTGGACTCTAAAAATCTACTGTTACTCAAGTATCTCGACCATTCGTTAGCCAGTTCTGTATTTCGTTCATGTTAGTGATAAGTTTATTGCCAAGCAGTTGTAAAATGATAGCAGCTGAACAGTCATATTCTTGTGAATTGGGTAACAGTTTATGTTGCGTATCAACAACTAAACTTAACCGTTGGCTATTTCAGTGTCAAGGTAATATGCATGCTGGGTACTATGTTTTCTGTACTGTTCTTAGATGTAAATAATTTATATTTTACCCCCAAAAGAGCTACTGTTACGACAGTACATGGAGCTAAGTGACCAGAGGACAAAGGTAAAGGACTTGTCTCACACTCGCACAATGCCCGCAGACGTTGAGAGGGATGTCATTCTGTAACCCCGACGTGGGCGTGACGGAAAATGTCACCAAGGTCGCCTCATCCGCGACATGTAACTAATATTGCTACTAGTGGGGGCGTGAGGACGGGGGAAACAACAAAAGAACTGCAACACCCAGACAAGAACAGCTCGAGAGTGGCTAATGTCCTCAATGAAACCCAAAGGAGGGGGATGTGCGCTAGAACGAGCCCGGATAATTGTCACGGACGATGAGACCGGGCCTTTCCGAAACTGAACACCCCCTCCTTTCCTCCCACCACAAGTTCTACAGGTCACTCGACTTGAAACAAGCAAGGACAGGAAAAAAGACGAGAAACCTTGTCCTTCCACCCTAAGACAATTACAGCCCTAATGTGTCAACTGTCAACCTTCCCCAGAGTTTGACAAAAGGGGGAGTCTGGAGGTTCTTTGGAATAACCGGTTTTTCTTTCCCTTCGGCCGAAGGGTTGATCCGGCCACTGTGCGGCTTTCATCCCCCGCAACAGACTGTTGAGTTATTTTAAAGGATTAGCGTTTTTTCCTCCTGCTACTGTCCATCAAACTGTGAACGCTGGGTCACAAAAATTTATAGTGCTAGTCGGAACTGTGAAAATACGTTACGTAAACTTAGGGCCGGTTTGTCAAAGCTCTAATCAGAACTCTAGATAGCCCGTTGTATATTTTGACTAGAGAGCTTCCAAATAAGTAATCTGGGCCGGCTTATCATTGTCATTTCAAGGCCGATTAAAGGTCAAGTGAAATCTCTGATTCCCACCCAAAGACCTGATTAAAAATCCTGTATACCAACCTCCTGAATTCCGTTAACCAGTGTTTATGTTGAATGGGGATGTGGAACTCCATGTAATAAGAACACGGTTACTGAATACTGCTTATCTGCGTGGATGCAGCCTACGTTTGTATGTCATCTTCCCTTCTTCTTTAATGGGTTGTATTTCAATCAAAGTTATTTTCAGTTTCCTTGAAACATATTATTGTACTTGTAGTGTGGTATTCTAGAAAGTCAACAGCGTAGACCAAAACTTCAGAGTTGGGAACGAGGTTCACACAGACCAAGGTTTCACTGGTAAAATTATTTAGAGATCTGTACTGCACTTTCTACAGTCGGAATCGGAATGCCGCCAGGTCGTGCTACAATGTTTCCGACATCAGACATTCCCCTCCTCCATCCATATTTCTTTGACACACTTAAATTCTCCAAGATCGTCATAATCTATGGAATGCTGTGAAACTGTCAATGAACCACTATCAATGATATCACACCACCAAAGAGTGATACCTTATCTTGTCATAGTCTTCTTCAATTTCTACCTCCTTTCTTCCTCCATGCCTAGCAGCCTGTATGGAGATGTCTTCATGGTGATAACATACCTATTTACTATTGTTATACCAATGTTGGCTTGACCTTTTAAGATTATAATAATTTTTATTATTTGATTCGTACGACCCCCAATTCCATCCCCCGGGGAAAATTCCATGCTGATCAACTACCACAGTCGCTGACCTTGGATATTTAGATGTAATTAAGTAACGCTGCAAATTATTACACACATTTTATTATTTCAGTATTAGATAGCCCTTCTATACAGAGCATTAGTCCATCATTATTATTAAACGCTGTATAAATATAGCAAATGATCAAAACTTAGTGCATCGTACCTCTCAAAAGGGTTCACGCCGTTACAGCTCCAGGACCCCACAATTTTACGGTGTATAGTAAATATCGCGAAAAAAAAAAAAGAAAAAAAAAAGTCAGTTCGAAAAGGAAAGAAATTAACCTCGGAGGCCCCTCAGTCGATCAGTGCTCGTAATTGTTTCTGAAGTGTCCCAAAGTACAGGGTGAGGCATGAAGGACGGACGGTTTTCAAAAAATCAGTACATCGTTAATTTTGCTAAAAAAAAATTTTATTTGTTATTAATAGATTCCCATAGTGCTACCATTTCGTAAAATTAATGGTGGAAAACAACATCTGGCAGGTGATGGCCGTTTTCATTGATGCACTGCTGTAGTCGCTCTCGAAAGTTTTCCTCCACTCTCACCAACATCGCTCTGTCAATTTGAGCAACTTCCGCTCGAATTGCAACCTTCAAATCTTCCAGTGTAGGTACGGGGTTTGTGGTCGCGTACCCTTGCACAGTCCCAAAGTGACAGTATGGTGCGCGGTAGCCAGTTCAGTTGTTATCGGTCCTTACTTTTTTGAAGATGGCAACGGGATACTGTTACTGTGAATGCAGAGCGCTATACACATATGATAAATAACTTTCTAATCCCTGAACTACTCAGAATACGAGTCCCTATCCGACGGGTTATGGTTTCAACAGGACGGGGCAACAGCCCACACAGCAAGAGCGACGATGGATGTTGTTTGCTGACTTTTCCCACGTCGCCTCATTTCCCGTTTTGGCGACATTCATTGGCCTCCTCGTTCCCCCGACTTGTCTATGTGTGACTTTTTCTTGGGGGTCACCTCAAGGGACGTGTATACGACCACAAACCCCGTACACTGGAAGATTTGAAGGTTGCAATTAGAGCGGAAGTTGCTCAAATCGACAGAGCGATATTGGAGAGACTGGAGGAAAACTTTCGTGAGCGACTACAGCAATGCATCAATGAAGACGGCCATCACCTGCCAGATGTTGTTTTCCACCATTAATTTTACGGAATGGTAGCACTATGGGAACCTATTATTAACAAATACAATTTTTTAGCAAAATTAACGATGTACTGATTTTTTGATAACCGTCCGTCCTTCATGCCTCACCCTGTAGCTTCATCTAAATTTCAACACCGTGAGTCGATTAGGAAAGAAATTAGCTTCAAAGGTTCCGAAACTGATCAGAGCCCCTCCATACTTTGTAATTGTATTGTAAATGTCCAAAAGGAGCTACATTTCAGGTTTCAGCATCATAAGTCGATTAAGAAACAAATTATTAGGCTCAGAGGCCTCTTAGCTGATTAGTGTGCACTGATATTGAATTCTGGGTAACAACAAAGCAGCTCCATTTCAAATTGCTGATCCGTAGGTTGTCATCGATAGGCCTCCGTTGATATAGGCACCTGCAGAGAGAAAATTAATGTAATTAAAATATCTACACGTTACTAGTCCCCCTTATCTAAGTATAACGATGTATAAGTAGGTAGGTACCAACCAGCTGAAAATAACATAAATTCATAGATAATTGAAATGATTTTAATAATCATGAAGCACTCCATATAGTCCAGTCGGTATAGGGTGAAATACGGGGGGGTACTTGAAAATAATTCGGGACAAAACGAAACTTTTAGAGGATGTGTATGGGTGCCTAGTAGTAGTAAATTCAAGGTTTTCTATTAAAAATACCCTGTGGAAAATCTGAGGTGGCCGAAAAACCACGAATTTTTGCAGTTGTTTTAGTTTTTTGCTTATAACTTGGAAACGACGCATCCTACAGAAAATGTTACTCCCTCCAAAATGAAACAGCATAACATTTGGAGTCGAATGATTTCCTAAAACGTCAAAATCGGTCTGGCCGTTCAGCCGCAATCGATCGTTAAAGTTCGTTAATTTTTACCAACTTGGCTTAAAAATGGGTTATCTTCGAGTTTGAAGGCCTGTATCTCAAAAACGGCTAACCCTAACGAAACATGTCACATAATGAAAGTTGTAGAGCATCAAATTTCAAGTTGGAAAACCTAACATTAAATTTTACTCACCCTAGCGCTGAGATACAAGGTGTAAACCAAATGAAGTCGTGCCAGTGAATTTCTGGTAAATCATTATGCTCATTTAAAATTGTTTTCCAACATATCAATGTATACTATACGTACTATGAATACCCCCTGACCATTTGCGGATCCAGGATATTACAATGGGGGGGGGGGGGGGGCACAACCTTTCGGGGTTTAAAAATAAAATAAAACTGAAGTATAATAGCGGAATTTAGTCAGTCAAGATCTAGGTAATGTAAAACGTCGAAATCGAGCATTTAGAAAGGGGAATATATGATGCTTGAAGTAATTGACGTTAGCGCATTGAGAAGAATGAAATTGGTAGGGGACAATCTACAGCCTAACCTACACATTCCCAGAAAATGTCATCAAAATCTGATGAAAACTAGAAGTTAACCTTGTTCCTGTGATTAGACTTTTGCGCATGCGCAGGAGCTACTAATGATGCAATCATGTTGAAATTGATGTCGAATCATTAAATCGTCGTTACCATATTATCTACTAAATTTGAGCAGGATCGGACGACTAGGGCGTCACAAAATTATGCTTGAAGTAATTTACGTTTTCCCATAAGCAGAATGAAGTGATGATTTGATTTTGATGATGATGATTTTGAAACATGAATTTGATAGAAGAACATCTGCAGCCTGAACCGGACATTGCCTGAAGATTTCATCAAAATCTGATGAAAGCTGTTGAAACTAGGCTCATTGAAAGGAATTGACATACGCGCATGCGCAGTAGCTGCTATTGACACAATTATGTTTAAACGTATAATGATTTATCAAATCGTCTTCTCCTAACTACATTTCGAATTTGAGCGAGATCGGACAACGCGGACGTGAGAAAATGGATACTTCGTGAAATTGACATTTGAGCATGCGCTTAGTGAAGTAATCAGGACACTTCTGTTTATATTATATCATCCCATCAGCTAAAAGATCGTGCCGTGAGCTTTCAGAAAATGTACAATATGAAGATTATAGTTTTTATACCAAAAGAGTACCAATACGTTGCCATGTTTACCTAACTGACTAATTCCACTGATTCATCACCGGTGAATTTTAGTGGTTGAAGCAGGTGTGTATAGAGAAAGTTAAATGACGTCATCGGGGAAAGACCTTACCCTCGCGCCCCCCTGTGAGGGAGTCGTGAGGGGTTCTTTAAATAATTATAGACAGGTCTTTTGCGTAGAAGTACTATCCAACACAGTAATAATAAAACCTTTGTGTAATAATCTGTAGCGTTTCAAACTAATAAATGCGAAACTATCCAGTCCTTTACATTCCTCGCTTAAATCTTCCTTCGCCGTTTTCTCGGAAATTCGCTCAATTGGACAGGAACCTTATTCACATTCTTTACAAACCTTCCATACACAGCGTGATGCTAGAGAGGAAACTCAGATCCAACTTTCTGCGCGAGTTACGCACTCGGTTTTCAAAGAAAACGGACGCGTCTTGGTATTTCAAAGAACCTACGTAAATCTAATTTTCCTTTTGTTAAGGCCCAATCCACCCCCCTTCCCTCTCACTTCCCCCTTGTTCCCCATTAATATCACAAATCTAAATGGGCTTCGTTACGGCTCGATTAAACATTCGAAACTCGGGGACTCCCCTTCCCGGCGTTACAACTTGGAGGAACTCGCTAATACAGCTAATGCAGTTATTTTTGGAGTTAACTCCTCCCAAGTGAGGTCAACTTGGGCTTGGGGTTTCCTCAGATTAAAGGGAGTAAATATTTCATTCGACGCCCTTTAAGGTACGAGTACATCACGTCAGTACAGTTCATAATTTTCTATGAAATGAAGTTAGTATCTACCTAAGTAAAGTGGTCTTACATAAATAACGCGACTCGTAAATTGATCTATTGGTTAAGTTAAAGTTAAGATTTAACTTCACTTGTTTATTATATTTAAACTGAAGAAGTTGGGTGATGAACTAGTGAAATTAGTCAGTTAGGTAAACATGATAAAGTATAAGTACTCTTTGGGATTTCAATAAGACGTCAGAAGTAGGTACAAGACATCCCAATATTTTCAATTTGTGTTGGAAGATGACCACTCAATGGGCCATTTCACCTATATTATTTCATCCCATAACCTTATAGATCTTGCCGAGAGCTTTCTGAAAAGGTACAATATGAGGAGTATCTATATTTTTTATACCAAAAGAGTACTATACTTTGCCTTGTTTACCTAACTGACTAATTCCACTGGTTCATCTCCAGTGAATTTGTAGTGGTTGAAACAGCTGAGTATAAAGGAAACTAAATAGGGAAAAGACCTCACCGTCGCGCCCTTCTGTGAGTTAGGGACACGAGGAGGATTTCAATACCGCACAATATTCGGAGATAACCAAAGAACAAAAAAACCCCAGGCTTACTTTATACCTACTTTGAAAGTTTTACAAATGGCGGCAATACCTATAGGTTTTTGCTCGAGGAATCGATCTAAAGTATTCTCATGCAGCTAACATCTGTAATTTTTCCAGATTCTGATAGTTTTGACATGGATATGTCTTTTAGCTGGGGTATTCGAAAAAATTGTGTAACTTTTTTAGCCCGAAAAAGTGTACAGAAGCATTATTTTCTATTGATTTTCACGCACAATCAATGCGTTACTAGCGAAGTGTAACTCCCTTAGTTTTCATATCAGGAAAATGAGGAATGCTCTCATTTTATCGCAACATCTCATTTTATCGACCACAATGACGAGGACCAGGCTTGTTGAATTGTTTGTTTGTTTTGTTAAATACATCTCATTATCCCTAAGGCACTGTAGTGTCAAGGAAAGCTGATTTATTACGCTAAGTCATAAACTAATATTGCTAAGTAACCATAATGAACTAATAATGTGAAAAGAAGGTACTAGGTACATGGTAGGTATACTACTGAGTAGCAGGTATTTGTAAGCAGTAGGTACTAGACATATCCATGATCTATTGCTTTTCTCATCAAGGGAGAAATTAAGATTTATCTCAATCCTCAGGAGACAATAAGTTTCTTCTTATTGGTGCATTAACCAATCTTTTTTTTGTTCTATTTGGAGCGATGATAATTAAACAGTCGGTAAATCGTACAAACTAGAAGGGGTTCATTAGTACGTGTTGGAAGCATGGGAGTATTAATGTAATAAAGTTAATTTTATATGTAAAATATTAATTTTTATTGATAAAATTGAAGAATATCCTTCTATATGTGACGTGAAACTAAGATACAAAAATAGAAAATATTCAAATGCATACATGAAAGTACAAATTATATACAAATACGTAGTACAAATGTATACTTTACATCAGAAGTTCCCTGATTTCATTGCTGTTTGCAGCTCCATTCGCATCATTATTTTCCCTTTAATCCGTTCAGTTTCTTTTTCCGAGATGAAGACCCTTTTTTTGTTGCTGGTCTTCGGATTTTTAGTTAGCGAACATTCTGCAGTGAGTATCAAGACTGAATAGAAGAATAAAATCTACAACGTAAAGTGCGAGTGGAACTTTTGATTTTGGAGAAAAAAAAATTCATCACCCGAAAGTGAAAACAACACTTTCGTTACAATTGTAGACTCGGAAACAAAATCACCAGAATCGCCCATGGGTCTGGTCATTGTACTGCGAGTCAAAATCACGATATCACTAAAATGAAGGGTGGTGCTTGTGCAGAACATATTTGATAAGAACTCGCAGATTTCTAAAGATTGAAAAAAAAAAATCAAAATTGGATGAAAACTGTCGAAGTTATGCGAGTTGCGCGGAATCGCTCATGGATCTGGTCAATGTATACCACGTCAAAATTAAGACAGTTGCGCTTCAGAGCACATGCTACTTCCAGATCCAAACCCATTAGAGCCTCAGTACCCCAGGGAAGTGTATGGGGTCCACTACTTTATTTATTATATTCATCAGATATTTCAACAATCCCACACAACACCTCCGCGATGTTCGCTGATGATCATGCGGTTATCACTCGAGCGACGAGTGGCATTGAAGCCTCCACAAACCTCCAAGAACATCTTGATAATATATCTGACTGGAACAGTAGATGGCTAATGAAAACCAACACTAGCAAATCATCCCTCGTGAAATTCACTTATAGAAGAGCGTACCAACGGTGAAATAGTTCCGTACTCGACTGAGGCCCGCTACCTGGGTATTTATCTAGATAGCCGATTGACGTACAATTATCACATTGGTGAACTTGCAAAAAAAATTGGTCATAGAACTCACCTCTTAAAACCATTATTAGAGAATACGTCACCACTCACCTTGGAACTAAAACTGCTCTTGTACCTGGTGCTAATACGTCCAATCTGGCTCTATGGGTGTTCAATTTGGGGATCAGCATCAAATACACAAATAGCCCGAGTTCAGAGGCAGCAAAACCGAATTTTGAGGCTTATACTGAATCTCCCATGGTATGTGCGAAATTCGATCATACACCGTGACCTTGGAATAGCAGAGGTCAAGGATGTTATTCACTCCACATTCAGTCGAACTTACGCCACAGTCACACGACATCACAATGCATCCTTATCAAACTTTGAGGAACGGTTTTCTTACCAGCAGCAACGAAGAAGGCTGAAACGTAGACGTCCAATTGATCTCCTGGACTGACGATCTCATAATTATTATTACGTTTAAGTTTAAAAGCCTATTTATCAAATATTAGTATTGCCATTCTAGTCACAATGTTTTGTATCGTATTATATTATTAATTGTTATTTATTCAATGTTATATATTCATATTTAATTTATTAGGATGCCTGTCGCTGGACAGTATCCTCCGTACATGTTCCACTACTGTAATTGAGTAGAAAATGCCATTATATTAGCAAAACGCAAAGTGTATTTATAACACAAGGAGTTGACAATAAATTTAAAAAAAAAAATTAAGATTTCACTCAAACGGTTGATGGTGGCTGCGCAGTACACGTTTATAAAACCCCTTGGATGCTAAGGTTCCGTTAGAGGCATTAGCCACACTCGAGTTGGCTCTTGAGGTTCTTTGTTGCCCTCACGCCCCCTCACGTCCTCCTACTCGTCCTAATGCTCCTATGTATCAGATCTGTCACGGATGCTGGTGACATGACCTTGGTGACACCGCTTGTCCCGACCTACATCAAGGTCTCCAAAGGTGTCTGGACATCTTTTCTACCGGTCGTCCCATTGAATTATGTGTGATGATGAGAGTGGTGCGACACTAGTAAGAAAAAAATGCCGAGAGAGGCGACAGCCGTTAGGTCTCCCTTTCATTCAAGTCTTCCAATAATTTTTTTCCATTATTTTTTTATGCATGCATGCGATTTGGCAGAATACAGTAGTGTGACGATATAACATAGGCCGATATAACGATCACAACGATATAACATTGCCGCTAATAACCCATCTGGTTAAGGTGCGGCTTAAATCATTAAATAAAATAAATAAATAAAAAATAATATATAACATACGAAAGCGACGTTATAACTATTGAACCTTACCCACGTATTCCATTCAGAGTTGGACGAAATCGTAATCATAATTACGATTACGAATACAATCATTGGGTTTTAGAGTTATGATATGATTACAATTACAATTAAAATCACAGAGGAGATATATGATTACGATTACACTTATGGTTACGATTATGATTACATTCGTAATCACACTTTTTCTGTAATTGTATTCGTAATCACAACTCTCTTTGCGATTAAACAAGTTTTTCAAGTGATTTAGGCGTTACAACCGACGATCCTTATAAATAAGCCAGTAACCGCAGATTTTTTCCTTTCGTGACTCACCTTCCAAGGGGGGACCGAATGGCGGTCGGTCGGGTAGCCACTGGACATACCCGTCTTACTCACAGACACCTGCTAGATCCAGTAGCTCGTGATGTTGTGTGTGAGAGATATGGGGGTGATTTGCCTATCCACCACTTTTTCTAGAACTACCCAGCCCTCAAGGACCTCAGTGTCCAGCATGCACCCCCTCAGTGGGTGGATGTTCTGACCTGACCAGTCAAGGTCCAGTCGCTGTTGCTGTAGTTGAAAGCCAATGAGTTTTACAACAAACGTGATGTTTGTTATAAATAAATTAATGTGATGCATATATATTTATTTATGTGCATCTAGTCATACCTTTATTTAACTAAGATGTATAGCGCGTATCTATCACTATGCATTTAAATCAATAATATTTATGTATTTGTAATGATCATCTAGTCGTAGTTTAGTTTTTGTTACGGGGTATTTTTACCCACTGTTGGTCATCGCTGTACCCCTTGAGTCAGAGTAAGGCGGCGCCTCGCTTTGCAGGTTATTATTATCATTATTCCTCCCCCTCCGATCTGCCATTGGAGTCCGTGATGGCAATCCGTTTAGTGACGGAAGGTAAGCATTGTTCCCCTTAGAATCGTGCCCGCCGTTGCAGGGTCCCCATGACACCATGTTGATTGCCGCTAATGACCCTTCCGGTTGAGACGCGGCTTAAATTCTAAAAAAAGTTCCAGTCATGCAGCATAGTCGTGTGAGCAAATTTTCGTAAATTATTGTATTGTACAATGTTAAATAGTCTTAAAACTAGAGTTTTTTGAGTTCAATGGCTATTCATTTTATGGCCAAAAACGTATTTTAATCAATAACCTGCTATTCCAAATAGAGGTTTTAGATTTTTGGCTTGTTTCGCAGTTTTTGTCGATTTTTTAGCAAATGTTAATTAAATGTAAGTACATTTTTCAGCATAAATTTGTACATAAAATTTTTTAGCACATTTTTTTATATATGACCAATTCAATGTACTCAAAATGTGCTGGCCATCGAATTCATCCTTTTGTTTGGAAAGCTTGATTGTTTGGAGCAAGAACGGAATTTTTATCTCAATCCTGTGGAGAGTTATCGTTTGGAATGACATATATATATATATTAACGCTTTTTCATGTATATATATATATATATATATATATATATATATATATATATATATATATATATATATATATATATATATATATATATATATATATACATTTATATACATATAGCATTTCCCAATTGAGTTAAACTTTTTCCATTTAGGTTTAGTCCTTTTCCATTTAGGTTTAGTCCTTTTTCATTTTGGTTTAAACCTTTTCCATTTAGGTTTAGACCTTTTCCATTTAGATTTAAACCTTTTCCATTTAGATTAAACCATTTCCACTTAGATTTAAACCTTTTCCATTTGGATTTAAACCTTTTCCATTTGGATTTAAACTCCATCAAAACGTCAGTAGTTAGCCCCATCATAGTAAGTAAGTGCCTATCTACTAAAATTTCATTAGGCTAGAAGTAAAAAAAAAAGAAGGAAACGGATAGTTTTAACTTAATTTATAACTTCCGTTCATGAGAAATTCTTGTGTTCAAAAAACATTTGTTCATTATTATATTATATTACATTTCTGTGCATAAAAAAACACTTGCATTATTTAATTTTCAAGTTGTGGCATAATAACGTCGGGTTAGAGGTAAAAGTTAGTTTGGTAAATATGATTATTTTCTTAGGTTGGATACATAGTTTGATGATATTGATCACCAATAATAACAACAGTTAAATAATCATAATATTCTCCATTTGATTTTCCCACGTGTTGAATTTGTGACTTGGGTACTTTTACCTCTAACTCCACGATAATTTCCTGAGTTTAAATCCAAATGGAAAAGGTTTAAATCCAAATGGAAAAGGTTTAAATCTAAGTGGAAATGGTTTAATCTAAATGGAAAAGGTTTAAATCTAAATGGAAAAGGTCTAAACCTAAATGGAAAAGGTTTAAACCAAAATGAAAAAGGACTAAACCTAAATGGAAATGGACTAAACCTAAATGGAAAAGGACTAAACCTAAATGGAAAAAGTTTAACTCAATTGGGAAATGCTATATATATGAAAAAGCGTTAAACTCAAGGATTCATTTTAGAATGTTTCAAAACGGATTTCAATGAAGACTTTTTTCGAAAAATTTGATTTTAAATCTTTAGGAGCCATTGTACTTAATAGCTTCATTTTCTGCGAAAATTTGCTAAAACTCAGTATTTCACAATTTTTGCACATTTAGAGCGGAATTGCTCACGTTTACGAGCACTAGAAAATCGAGTGATGGGTCATTTCTTCGTGAAATTTCACGTGGAATTCGAATATGAAATAAAAATGGGAGTTCCCAGTAAAAAAACTAAGTTTATGTAAATTGCGCTCATTCGCACAAGTTGTGCAATGCGCAATTTTGTCGCTTTTTAGATCCTTACAAAAAACATTGTTTGAAAGAAGCGTGTTCTGTTTTTGTTCCACAAATAACTATTTTAGGGGGGGGGGGGTATTTGCGGCAGTGAACACTTCGCCCTGTAAAAGGAATTTCCTCTTCTATCGATTGGAACTTGATAAAAAACATTGGGATTTCAAATTAAAAAATAAATAACAATGATAAGTAGACAACGGAGGGTTCGGCCGCGTAGCAATTCACTTGTTACAGAAGGGAAAAAACCTGCACTAACTAACCTTCAGAGACACCGTCCAATAAATCTCGCAAAGGGAGCAAATTAAAATGTTGGAATAGAGGGGTGACAGGGCGGGGGTGAGGGGGTAGTTGTCACCCCTGTTGCATAGGAGATAAATCACCGGGAGGCGCCCCAACAAAATCCTTCTGTCTCGCCGCTCGCTCCCTTTTCTCTTGTTCGATCCGAAATTCTCCTCCTTCATCTGGGTCCCAGCGAGGAGAATTCATGGGAACGTCCTGAGTGGTAAGGTGAAATAAATTACTGAAACTAGGTTTTAAGGCAGGTAATATGTGTTGAGGTAGGCGCGAGGCGTGAGACTCTACCCTCTTGTACTTATATTATGTATTTTCGATCAGTAATTTTACTTCATGTGGGTCCCATTGGGAAGAATTCATGGGATCTTCCTGCGTGGTAAAGTGAAACAAATTACCAAAACTAGGTTTTAAGGTAATGCGTGCTTAGGTAGGTGCGATGGGGTTTTTTGCCATAAAATCGGTTACAATTTCATTGTACTCAAAGTGCTCATATTTGAATGCATTTAACATAATATGATACGATGAGTAATTTAAGAAAATTCGCTCGTACGATTATGCTGCATACTGGAACTTCTATTTCACATCAAAGCTGATCCGTTCAAGCTGAAAATTTTGTTGATGATCTATGCAGAATGCGTTGTGCCCGAAACCCCCAGCTCCGGCCTATTTGCGTGTTCGGACAGCGTGGAGAGCCTTGTTTTCCTAGGCCTACAACATCCGTTCGGTGTTGGTTGAAGGGGTAGTGATTTATGCTAATCGACGAAAGCGCTGGTAGGAAAACATCGGTTCAAAACATAACTTGTTGTGTCGCTCCTTAACGTGTTGTTTTAGGAGATTCCGAGCGTTCTCGGAAGGTAAACCGATGCGAGAGGAAGATCATTCGCCCGATCATTTCATCAGTCATTAAGAGAGGCGATACTCGTCATTAAAAACGAAACGCTATCATTGATTTGATGACACAAATAATGAAAGTTCTAGTCATGCATGCATGACGACATTTGCGACATTTTTAATAATGTGAAAATTTTGTATTTTATTTAAAATATAATTAGGGTAGGCGTGTGAAAGCTCTAAAAAGTTTGAGTCATGCAGCATGATCGTATGAGCGAATTCTCATAATCTATAAATCGTATTATAACATGTTAAATTTTATCGAAATTTGAGCAACTTCAGTATAAAGAACTCGTTAAAACCAATTTTATGCCCCCTCAAAACTCATACTACATGAAATTCGGCGATTCAAAAGAAATTTTGGATTTTCAGAATTTATGCAGTTTTTATAGATTTTTTTTTATCAATATTAATGAAATTCAAGTACGTTTTTCAGCATAATTTTAAGCAATGCAATTTTAAGCATTTTAAATGTCCTAGATAATCATTGACGATTTAGTTTTGACCTGAATTCTGCTAAAATTTAAATTTAACGATTTTAGTTATTTTTTTAGTACTTTTTTCAAAATTTGACCAATTTAGTGTGCTCAAAAATTGTTGGCTGACAAAATTATCTTTTTGTTTGGAATGCTTGATTTTTTGGCGCAAGAACGTAATTTTTATCTCAATACTACGGAGAGTTATCGTGTGGAATGACATGTATAATGTATGTATATATATATATATATATATATATATATATATATATATATATATATATATATATACATGACAAAGCGCGAACTTCAGGAATCGCTTCACAATGCCTCAAAACGGATTTCAATGAAGACAATTTTCAAAAATTTTGATTTAAAAAATTTCCAAGCCATTGCAATAGCTTCATTTTCTACGAAAATTCGCTAAAAAGGTGGTCACACTACCTACTTATCCACCTTACACTTACCTGCTCCTCCGTCCATCTCCTAATTTCTTGGTGAACTCTAAATTCGTCCTCCTCCAACATTTCCATCACTCGTCTACTGTTAACTAAACATTTTTAAAACAAAATCACCTGTTTTAACCCCTTCACCTCAACGTTACCTATTCGGCCCAGCGCCTCCAAATTTTAGGCGAAACCTTTTCCGATCGACTTCTATCCAACCCGCGACTCGCCCAGTCCCTATCTATCCCCCTTCCCTACCACAACTTGCCGTTGTGTAATAACCACGCTTTTCAAAGCCCTCTCACGCCTACCCTGAGTGTCAGACCGGCCCAATTTTTTTCTGCAAAGGTAAAAAAGGGAGTTCTCAACTCAACTCCCGAATTTCAACCCTTTTAAAGGGATCGAAGGGCTGATTGGCGCAAAAATTCCATATTTCTCATATCACCATGCAAAGAAACCTAGTCTTCTTATCAAATTAATTCTTGAATGGGCTCTCATTAAATGTTGGTGAATAACATTCACTAGATCTATGTCACCAATAATTGTTGCAAATTCGTCCATGCGTTCGTTTTCTAACAGTTTTCTTTCAGCATCTTGATTATTTTTTTCCAACGTTATAGATATCTAAGCAAGCTGTTGCATGCTGCATTTCCCAATATCAGAGTAGGTATTATAGTCGTACAAATTATACTTAAATTTACTTTAAAATTGGACTTAAATTGATTGGGTTTAAATTTTTCACAATAATAAGCTCTTGGGTTAATGTAATAGATCTGTTATCGATATATCGATACATACGTCGATATATTGGTCATTTAGAACCGATATATCGGTATAATCGATAGTGGCCACCGATATACCATTTGATAGTAATATCGATATTTTGCTTTTGATGTTGTAGGTATCCCTAGTCTGATGACGGGAAAATTGGAGCGTGGCATGGTAGCATTCCGATTCGGACTGATGAAATCGAATATGTGGTGGACGTAACCCTACCAAAAACTGATATATCACCTTGTTTTCGTCTTCTTCAACTGCTATATCCTTCCTTCCTCCACACCTAGCGGCCTACATGGAGGTAACATGCTATGTTTTAAGAAATGGTATCGAAAATCATCCTCAGGGAAGTTCACGGAATCCTCCCCCAGGGGCCTTCCTGGTAATTCACCAAAGTGAGTCGGCACCTGTGGAAAGGGTTCTCAAAGCGAACTCTTGCGGAGAAAGAGCTAATTGAATTTCTGTGAGTAACGGTGCCGCACATTAGCGTTCCCGGGTTAAATTGAGCTGGGTTGCTTTTCCTATATAGAAGGCTACTTCGTGCATAACAGCTCGTACACACACGTACTACGGCTCTTGCAGCTGGCTGAGCCCTCGACTCTATCAATATGTGGAGTATTAGGGGAAGAATACTCTATTCCCTGGTCTACCTGAGCACAAAGAGTCTTTGACAGGGTTGTAGACTCTTGAAAGTTTCACGTGCCCGCCGGTTCACCTTGTCAGACAGCATGCCGTCCAAGTTACTGAGTCTCTCATAGGCTAGGCTTGGAACCTCAGGAAACGGATCTTTTGTCAGTGAGTTATTGAAAGAATGGGCTGAGTTCATTCAATATTTTGCTGATTTTCTGCACTCCGGTGAAAATGAAATGTGGAACGGGTCTTGAAGCTCTCTCATGTTCTCTGGTGGTTCATAGGTGATGCATGCTGGAACAATCCTTCGCTTTAGCGAATTTTCGTAAATAATGAAACTATTACATAAAATTATATGTATATATATATATATTATTATATCAACATTTTCAAGACTTTTCTTCGTTGAAATCCGTTATTTGGCCATTCTGAAACGATTCCTGGATTTTAACACTTACATATTTATGTAAATGATACCTATATGTATTTTTATAAATATATATTTATATATGTAGGTCACTCCAGACGATAACTCACCTTAGGATTGAGATAAAAAACACATTTGTGCGCCAAAAAATCAAAAATTCCAAATGAAAGTATGAGTTCGTAGGCCAGAACCTTTTGGGCACATTAAATTGCTCAAATTCCAAAGCATGTGCTAAAAAAATCACTAAAAATGGCTAAAAATAGTTAAATTTATAATGTTTAGAAGAGTTTTAGTAAAAAAAAAAAAAAGTTTATCAACAATAAACTAGACCATTGAACATTTTATGTACCTACGAAATTGTAGTACTTAAGTACTTAAATTTCATTATTATTTGCTGAAAATTCGATTAAAAAAACGCAAAAAATTTAAAATTCAAAAAGTCTAATTTTAATTGCAGAATATAATTTAGAATTAGTTTTTTTCTCAAAATTGGTAGTTAACAATTTCTTTGCATTCAAAATGCTCAAATTTCAAAAAATGCAACGTGTAAATTTCATATGTAACATATATGATTACATTTAACGAAAATTCGCTCATAAGATCGTGAGCATGAATGGAACTTTCTTCCAATAGAGCACAGTATATTGATAACATAACTATAACTTTTTATTGATAACATTTAGGTCAATTAGTTTGTTGGTTTGTTTTTCGTTACCAATCGCTGAAAATTTGCTGAAATCAAGCTTCCTTTTAGTTCCCAAATGAGAATTTGTATCAAAATAGTCACCATATACTTTGGACTCCATAAAATCGACGTACTTGGATTCCCCCAATGTTTTTCCTTTAGCATCCTGTAAAATGTAACCTGTGTCAGTGCATTCTATTAAAAATCCCATTTTTGATATCGGAGTGACTTTGTATTTTTGTCTTTTAGCAATAACATCAAGTATGTAAGCCTCGCAACCGAAACAATGTATTTCAATTTGAGAGGGGTATCCGTGAACCATTTCGTAAGGTGTTTTGAAAATGTAGATATTTAGTTGACTCTAGTTTTTTCTTCTACTTCTAAATTAAGTCGTTCGGAGACGCCATTGTGCTGTGGCACCGCAGGTTCACATACCTACTTATTGAAATCCCTTCACGGGTAATCACATTTTTCATCGCGAATGTTCTGCATTCGGTTCCCCATCAGTGCTGATTTCTAAAATTTTGATTTCTCGACCTTTAATTAGTTTCAATTCAGACAGACAGTTGGCCAAAGCGATATGAACTTGAGTTTTGTCCGACATTGGGTAAGCCATCGCGTATCTCGAATAGCCGTCACTAAACGTTACAATGTATTTCACTCCTGAACTATACGCGCACGGATTGATTGGTTCCATTAAATCGCTATAGAACCTTTGAAATGGAATATTAGTTCGCTTACGTTTTTCATTGCATGATTTCCTTTTGCTTTTAGCTACTTTCAGTGTATACAATCTGAGATGTGGTTATTAAATTTTACTTCCTTCAAATCTGGAATCGTTTTAGCAATAGCTTCCAAGTAACCATTGGACGCATGATTCAATCTGAAATGCAATAACATACCTATGCAGTTTCTCAAATTTTCGTAAGAAAATGCCATTTTCTTCGAATATTGTTTCAGCTTCCTAATTTATAATTTTCTGCATTATTTATATTATCACCTAACATCATAAATTCGCATTCTATTCTTGATTTCTTAGGTACTGTATTCCCTCCTAAATCGACTTTGGGAAATCGTTCTCCTATCTCAGTGTCACAATAATTGGTAAGATGTTCTCCTATCTCAGTGTCACAATAATTGGTAAGATGTCTCTCTGTCTTGGATTCCCTGACCGCATTTAAAATTTCAAGTCTTTCAAGACATCATTCAAGACAGCAAAACAATGTCATTGCATGAATCAATGTAATTCGCCATATGAATCTGCCAGTCCGATTCCAGTACCCTACTGTTATTTCGCAAATTCATTTCGATAATTCAAAGCATCTGGAATAAATCAATTTGCAGTCACAAGAATAAATGCCTACGTTTGCGAAGAGCCTTTTGAAGGTCCTAACTGTGGACCCATGTGGGAATATTTGAATAATCGTAAGATAAAATATTAACATCGAAACAAATATAATTCTTATCTTCTCATGAGATTATCGCAAGATCGCGACACAGCAAAAATTCTGAATACCACTTTTAGTTAAGCAAATTAATTATTATAAAAGTATCAAATAATCTGAAAACCTGGAGCAGCACACGAATTGGCGGTCGAAGTTCAAGTAAGAAGAAGATTTTTTGATTTTGTAGTGGGAAGTCATCACACGTGTTTTTTTCCGCAGGCAGGAATCATCACTGGAGATGATAGGTACTTCATTGTTCGTCCTCTTGACAGTTTTCTTCTTGAAATTAGTGGGGAAAAAAACTGTTTCAATGTGATAAATTTGTGTAAATAACCACGATAAATAACTTCATTATTTACTTGTATAACTACATAATTTTAGCCATTTTTCCAGCATGTAAAAAAAGTCATTTAAAATTTAGGTACTAACTAACGGTTCCAGTTTTTCATTTAAACCCCCAATTCTTTGGATACTAGTACTAAGAGACTCCTCTACACATGGAAACCTGGTGTTGTTCCGTCAGATTCATTTCATGACGGGCTAAACAGCCCAATTATCTATCAATAATATGCCTGGAAAACACTGCGCTTTACCGGCGTGCCCGAATCGGCAACGCCACTCGACGATCTGCGACAAAAAGAAAGGCGTTTTTCACCCTTTCCCAAAAGACATGATTCTACGGAGGCAATGGATCGCCGTGTGCCGGTCGGCCGGGAACTGCAAGCCGGACTCGTACTTCATCTGCTCGAACCACTTCAGGAGCACGGATTACGTCCGGAAAACTAGCGTCGAGGGCAGGCCTAAGAGACGAGTCCTGAGGAGGGATGCCCTCCCGTCTCTGAACCTGGGCGGCCCCAAAATAGCTGCCAGATGTTCAGTGAAGGAAAACAGGTCTTTGAAGAGATTCTGCACGCTTGACGCCCTGCGGAACAAACCATCACCGAGCAGATGCGGAACGGAAAACCGAAATATCCAGGTAACTGCGCTCAAGTCCAGGTTGTTCCAACAACCTTGTCAGCGGTGCTCGGAACTCGAAGAACAAGTGGAAGTTTTGAAAGTGAAAAACAACCGATTAGCTAAGCGAATAGGAGTTCTAGAAGCAGAAATACTTGAACTGATTAACTAATATATACTTATCAAATAAAAGTTTTGTCTTACAATATTAACTTTTGAGGCCAATAATGATTATAATTTCAAGCCAATTGGAGAGATTCTGATTCAGTGAGAGAGGAGTAGGGATGGAATTAGGATGCTGGGTAGGTTCGATATCAAACGATATTGCATACCCTGATACCCATTGTCGGATGATTTGATTATCTGTTATTTTACACCCGTATTTTACCCAATTCGTAAAACAGAGGAAGCCGAGCGGCTGTACCCTCCTCTATTGTTGGGTTGATGGTTTTTGAAGTGACTGGTTCCGTTTCTGCTGAGATGGTCTGACCTGTTTAACTTCCTGGCTGGAGGGTTTTGGTCACAGCGGACTACAGCAGTAGTAGTCTCAGAGTGGATAGCTACGTGAGTTTGAGGGGGCGAGCGCTCTGGTGATACTTGATAATAATGGTGATAATCTGATGGCTCTTGTACTGTCCCGTCAGATCTTCTCGGAAAAGGAACTTCGATGGTGGAACCCCCTTAGTCACAGTTTCGAGATTCCCCCTTACGAGTTTGCACACATCCCTACCTCTGGCCTTAGTTACGTCAAAATAGGGGGCTTAGAGCAGTCGACCAGAATCTAGCAGAGGCTTGATAGACTTGTTACACACTTCAGAGGCGATCGAACTTGCTTGAGTAAGCATAGCTGAGAGGCCTTTACCAAGCGCGGCAATACCTGCCGATGCGAGATTCTGTTATGCAACGAAATGGGAGTCACTGGACTTGACCCGATGTGACAGAACTGCAAGCTCTGGGATTAACTGAGGAGGGACCATTTTTGAACGTTAGTGAGATGAGTGTTTCCAGTCTTCATGGTCCGGAACACCTCTGGTTCAAGGCTATGAGGTGGTACCACCTAGTAGCCAAAGACTCGTACACATTAGAAGCAGGGGAGGCCTCAGAGGATTCTCGGGAAATCGAGTTCAGGGAATTCGGGAAAGTCTGGCGACTCGAGAGCGTTCTAATGACGGTCATCCCTGAGGCTGCACCTATATTCAAACGAGAGCCCGTCGACGTGGCCGTGGCACGTTCATCTGGGCGAGAGCCCATCAACTTTTCATCCGGGGGGCATGGGCGAGTTCCCGTCGACGCGCCGGTGGTGACGTTCGGGCAGATACCAGGAGACGCCAAACTTGGGTTTTGTAGTATCGCCGAGCAGGGAGTGACTGCAACACGACAAAATTCTAGAAGGGGATGAAATTTCGTCTTCATAGTCCGAATCACAACTTTGGTCAGAGCTAAAATGACCACTTACGTTATGCGAGTTATGAGTGCTGCTTGTACAGCTTGAACGTCGGTACCGCGAATGCGATCTCCTGCGTGATCCTCGTCATTTAAGAACTCGCAATCGATCGTAATAATTGCGATCGTATTAGGAAAAATCATTGGAATTTCGATGGCCGTGATATTTCCCCGAACGTTGAGATCGATGGCGGATCTTGGGATCGTATCTCCCGTCCCAAGCTTCGCATTCTACACTCATTTTTACAACTTCTACACAATATTGTTATTTGGTTTCAACGTCGAGGTTGACGGAAAATCACTTTTCAAATCTATGAGACCGAGATTAAACTGAACATTTAAATAAAAGCTGGAAACTACGAAGTTTCTACGAGCGTTAAAGACAGTACAAGTAAAAAAAGAGAAGTGAAGTTGCTAAATAGGAAGGTAATCTGCCAAAAAACGGGAGCGCGCAGAGAGAGCTCTGTAGAGGGAATATGGGACTGCGTGCGGGCGGTAATTTTGAATTTCTGCAAATGCTTTGGTATTCACAGCAGTACTATCTTGAAAAGACGGTAACTAAGTCGTCCATAGAGGAACTACATGGTTGTCGAACATCTCCAGGCAATGTGGGTTCAGAGGCCCCTCAGGTGATCAGTGTGCCTCCGTACCTTGTAATTGTTTCCGACTGTGTCTCAAAGGTGTTCCATCCAAATAACAGCACCATGAGTCGATTAGGAAAGAAATCGGCCTCTGAGATTCTGAAGCTAATCTGAGTCCCTCCGTACTTTTCAATTGCTTTCTAGATCACCAAAAAGGAGCTACATTTCAGCTTTCAGCATATTAAGTCGATTAAGAAAACAATTAGGCTCAGAGGCCCCACAGCTGATCAGTGTGCACTGATATTGAATTCTTAATGTAACAGAGGAGGTCAAATTGCAGAACGGTAGGTTGACAGCAATATGCCAGTCTAAATATAGTCAACTAAAGAGGGAAAATTAATGCAAAATTAATTTAAACATCTACATTTTACTAGTCATTTCAATATAAGGATATTTAAGTGGGCGGCCTCAAAATAGCAGCCAGAAGTTCAGTGAAGGAAAACAGGTCTTTGAAGAGATTCTGCACGCTCGACGCCCTGCGGAACAAACCATCACCGAGCAGATGCGGAACGGAAAACCGAAATATCCAGGTAACTGCGCTCAAGTCCAGGTTGTTCCAACAACCTTGTCAGCGGTGCCCGGAACTCGAGGAGCAAGTGGAAGTTTTGATAGTGAAAAACAACCGATTACTAAGCGAATAGGAGTTCTAGAAGCAGAAATACTTGAACTGATTAACTAATTGTATACTTTCCAAATAAAAATTTTGTCCTACAATAATAACTTACGAGGCCAATAACAATTATAATGTCAACCCAATTGCAAATACTCAGTCATGCAGCATGGCTTAAAGAGCGAATTTTCGAAGATATGTTGTAGATAAAATTAAATTGGGAGCTTGAAGATTTCATTGGTGTATTATTGAGAAACGAGATCGAACACAAATTAGCAACTGACCGACCGAAAAAGCGTGGCTCATTTGATCTGGGTTCATCTGGTTAACCCTCCCCACATAGATGCGGACCTTTAAGGGAAGAGCCAGATGCATCTTTATTTGTGTTGAATGAACTTGATGCTATGAAACAAAGTATATTTGGAAGCGTTGTTATTTAATAGTCGACGCTCTTGTGACCAAGTTTAATGAATCAGTAATTCAACTCACCTTTTATCCTGCTCTCGAGAGGATCGAACGTTTTTACCTAATAGCCGATTTCGTGCTTGGCACGACACCTGCAAATTAAATGAAGGCGACTTTTAAGCACCATCGTAAGAATACTTCCTTTGTAATTAGGTGCTGTCCAAGTATAATGTGTTTAAGCTACCTACTTCTAAAAGTAAAGTGGTATATCAGTGCACAACTGGGAAATTACAACATTGTAATTTAGGTAGTTGTAAAGATCTGGGAGTGGTCGCACTAGACTCGTTGCTGAAAAATACTTCGACCGTAACACCCCACATGCTCTGTTGTCAAAAAACGATTTTTTAACCGTTTTTTGTGGCCACTAAACTGTAAATTTCAACCCCAAATTCTAGAGCGATTGGGCTGGCCAATGAACTCGACTTGTCATTTGCCAAGAGAGATTTTTTTGCGATGGAACGAATTTTCTACGCCGTATTTTAAGGGAGTTATCGTCTGGAAATACACCCTATAAATTTATATATAATATACATATATATATTGCAGTCAGACCATTCACTAATGATTGATGTGTCCACACAGGAAGCTTCTCTAAGGAATCTATCTCTAAGGAAGCTTCGCAACAAGGATGTCGTGACCTCGGAAAATTTGGCAAAACGTCCCGTCAATCAGAATATTAGTGAATGATAAAAAAAGTTCCAGATAGACATGCACCATGATCTTATGAACGAATTGGCGTGAATTATCGTATTATTTTACATCGTTTTGAAATTTTAGCAATTTGAGTGCAAAGAAATCATTCACCAACAATTTTATGGCAAATAAACTCGCTCTAAATAATATTTTGCTATCCAAAGAGATGTTGAATTTTCACCTTTTTTTATCGATTTTTTAGCAAATATTATCGAAATCAAGTACCTAGGTACATTTTTCTGCATAATATGCATAAATTTTTAATTGTTCTAGTGCATTGCTTGTTGAAGTTAATACAGCGGGCCATGTGTTGGAGTTGAAATCCATCATTTGAGCTTGACATATTTTATTTTTTGTATTGAGGAAAATATATTAGGTATTGTGGTTTTAGAAGTCCCAAATAAATGCGAGTCCGATTTCTTTTTTCCAAAATCCAAAATCCAAAATAATTCTACTTATCTCTTGTTGAAAATCGATAGAATTATTTTAAATGAAAATTTTTTAATATCTTGTTTTTGAACGCTTTTCCATATATAATATGATATATATCTATGGAAAAGCGTTCAAAAAGAAGATATTTAAAATTGTTGGAGCCATCGCGATAGAGCTTCATTTTCTGTGAACATGCTAATCGGAAATGAATAGGTACATGAGTAACACTCATTTTGTGTATCTTGGAAAGTCCTTTAGTTATTTATCATACTCTCTACACCGCCAGTGCTACATAGAGAATATAAGCGCTTCCACGTTTAGTTTCTACGGTCGAATTCCTTCACATAAAATATTCAAGCTCTCTGTGGTGAGATGATGGAACGGCAGTATGAAGAAGAACCCGTGGTTTCTCTAGAATGGGTTTAAGGGATTCAGTTACTGGCTACCGAAGTTACATCGGTGATCTTTGCCGTTGTAAGACGCACGAACCACTAACGCTGTAGGCCTCCCCGTCGCTCCCAGTCCCAAATGTTTCGAAGCCGGAGTTGTTCCCAGGGCGAGAACTTGGTGGGCTCCTCATAAAAGTCTCCTAAAGGGCGGTTAATGTAATAAGTTTCTGAGAAACTGCTTACAACAGAAACGGAGTCGGGTGCCCTCTGAGCCCTGCGAACTTAACAAGCTTCGCACTGGGTGTACAACTCTAATGTCGGCTTCACCTTGTTGAGTCTTGATTAAATGTATGGTGATGAAGGGAGGGGAGAGCGGGCTAATGTTTCTTCACGGCTCCACGCTCGAGCGGGGAATTTGGCAAAGCAATTCCGAATGTTGCGTTTGGTGCGAACGTGGCGGAATATTGTGCATGAAGGAGAATATTGAACTACATGATGGTGGACTCTTATGAAACACACCTCTCTCTCTGTAGGCACGTGTGGAAATTATTACCTGAAATTAAAAAACCGTTTCAGCCTCACATACACTTGTTACACCGGTGGCACGAAAAATGCGTACAACGAAATATGCGTACATGAGGAAAGTTTCTATCGATTAGGGCCAGTGGTAAATTAGTGCCACTAATCTGAATTTTTATTAAGGGATTGACTACTGGATGTTATGTATTTTTGAGATTCGAGCTTGCGAGCATCTAGATCACCAAAAAAGACACATCATTCTGACCTATACGTCTAATTAATCTGAATTTCTACTGAGGGATGACTACTTGATATTATGTATTCTTGAGATGCGGGTTCGCGAGCATCCAGACCAACAACAAAAAAAAAAAAATTGAATGCTTTGCTCATCCTCACCATCTGTCAAAACTTGATCCCGTACGCATCTTTCGCAAGATTTCTGGTGTACGCTTATTTCGCTGTGCGCATCTTTCGCTGGTTCGTTACACGTTACACCTACCCGTTCTTGATAGGTTCTAGTGATTCTAATATAACAATGTACTGCCCTACTTAAAGCGTTCTAGTGGCCCCATGTTTCTGGACTCTATCCATGAAAAACGGTCGTTCCAAACCAAATAGCTGTACAATTATGACGATTTTCACGAAATCGAGTGATTGGTACATCCAGGAATTTCAAAGAATGAGATCCCTAATGTGTGTACCTCATGTTTTTATACCTTACCACTGGTATAAAAACCTCAAATTAACTTACTTCTCCCTTGGATACGGTTCACGTATGATACCTAATAAAAGAAACTTGTTGTAGATAAACTGTTAAAACTTCAGGGTAATTCAGAATAAACAGTGAACGAATTATCGTAAGATATCATATCATATTTCAGTTAAATTGTTTAAAAATTCGAAGAATTAGCGTACCTACACAGATATTTCTAACTATCAATTTTAGGGAACAAGAACACCTTCTTAACAGCATTATGATATAAAAAAACTAATTCATATGGATTTTGATAATAATTGTTTAAAGTTTTTATAGATTTGTAGCTCATTTTAATGAAAATTTTACAGTAAAATTTTGGACAACAATTTGTTAGTAAGTAGGTACTCCAGTTTATTATCGATTACATTTGTCCGACTAGAATTTTGGTAGAAAATATGAATTTAATGATTTCTCTACTTTGTTTTTGAATCGCGGAAGTTTATTAAGAACGAGTTTTTTTGTCATAAAATTGTAGGATAATAATATTTATTAAATAAAATGTATTCATTTTGAAATAAATAAACATGTAAATAAGTAAGTAAAAGTGAATAAATAATTATAAAATAAATGAATAAGCAAACAGAATGTCGACTGGTAATCAAAACTGGGAGTTTTTACGGAGCTATCAGTCGAGTCTATAAGCTCTGTAACGATCCAAGACCTCCTCACGCAATATAGATCCAGAAAAACCGTATAAATCCTCGACTTTTTACTGGCATTATTAAACAACGTTTCCAGGCGAACATGAAACCTCCCGAAAAACGACGGGAAAAGGAGGAGGGGAAATATGATCGGAGGACCCGGGGCCTTTTCTTTATTGCCGACCATAAAATGAGCAGATCTGCTCGCTCTTTTGATTGTTCAGACGCTCCCTTGTTTCGAACGATTTTTTTTTTTTTTTAGCCCTCGCCTGTTTTACTGCCAACTTGCTTGGAGCACGTAGGGGTGTAAAACTAGCGATAGGTTATGGGGCAACCCTTCTTTTTTTACACATCCCGTATTAAAATCGTATTCTGTCAGTGTCCAAGGGTCCTCCGTTTCAGTTCCGTTTTTGCATCACAAAAGGGACAAGGGATTTTCTTCCGCTCCTCCGTGATTCGCTTTCCCCCGTTCCCTGATTTGATTTTTTTTCTTTTTTGTCTGCGAATATTGTTACTTTTGTTCCTTTGTGAGTAATATAAGCCAAACAAGACGTGCTCGCTCGGTCCACTTTTTCGTTGACTACCTATATTACCCTTCCGTTGAAGTTCATACATCAAGAATATTTACAACAGTTTACGATTTTTCTTCATCCCAATGTTGCCGAAAGCAGATCGGATTTCCACGAACATTTGTCGAACCAAAGGAATGCGAGTTTTTGGAAAACACGAAAGAGCGCTTGTGTATCTAATACCTACGAATGTGATTCAGCTCAGCAGATTTTTCTACTTCCTAATTTGTGTTACGACGGTGAAATTTGGAGCAGAGCATAATCAAAAATGTTAGCCCATTAAAAAAAACCTTGGTCTATAATGCAAGCAAACCAAAGAAGTCCTTATATTTGGTTTGTATTTATGATTTTGGTGAGAATGGCGAATACATCATGATTTAACAGGGAGTATCCCCTCCGTTGTAGCCCAAGATAAATGTGCTACGAGCAACCCCTTCCTTCAATCATTATGAAGCATGAAGTGCTTTTACATTGTAAGCTTGAAAGATTGGCGGGTTCATCGGTACCACCCTTCCTTTCACTATGAAATGCGAAAACAAATCACTAAAATTGATTGAAAATAGCGTAAATTATGTTAGAGTACACCCCCCCCCCCCCCCCCCCCACCAGCTCTTCATTTCACAAACAATCCTCAAAGAAATTCCCGGTTTTGAACATAAAAATATCGTAATTTCCCAAAATTTCCCCCCTATTGTAAATTTTGAACTCTCAAGTTATTTTGCACAACTGGCTTGACATCTGGATTGGAAAAAAAAAAAATGACATGCACCTTGTGCAACAACTAATCTCTATAACACGAAGAGGCACAATTCCCCGCTAGCAAGGAAAAACATTGAAGCATGTATATGTTTTTGGGCTACGAATAAACCTGTAATTTCCCTTGTAACAAATCGTGTCTGTGTGTGACCAGAAAGAGTCAGTTGACGAGAACATGCGAGCAACCATAAAGGTATAATGATTCACTCATCAGCGTTGGTCATAGCCTTGTCAAGCCATTGTTGTTGGTTGATTAGATAAATTATTTTCATTAAAAACGGAATGGTTTCAGTGGGAATTAGAAGATAATACAAATACTCTGTTGTAACTGTGATAAGATAGAACCCCAACAGCGGTTACCTTTTTACCACATTCAATATTAGTTACCTAGTCACAAAGTTCAAAACTAGTAAACCAATTATTTGGATCTGCTGTATACCTATTGGAAAATCGTTATAATTTCAACGTAACTAAGGAAAGTGGTTGATTGGTTGTCCCGTTTCGAAAATGTGACGGAAATTCTCGCAAGAACCCCAGTCCAAAAACATATAACTAAACAAGAAAATCAGATGGGAATAGTCAAAAAAACGATTTATTTTATTATTATTTTTTATTTTTTTACAAGTTTTATTGCGCCAAGTAATAACAACTTATAAGCAATGATTTATCAGTACCACTCTTTTACTCTCTACCATTCGAAATTTGAAACTCCGGAAATGGAGAGTTGAGGGTGACCCTCCATTTAGGTGAGTGCGAGTGATCACACACACTCAGGCTTTGTCTATGAATTCCACCCTAGAACCCCCCAGATCAGCTGAGTGAGATCCAGAGCTAAGTTTCTTGCTATTCAACCTATGAAGCTCGAATTAAAAATGGATCTTGTTTCACTTGCCTTCAATGTTTAGTCGAGGCTCAAGGTAAAAGCAAAAGAGGTCAAGGGTTCCCCCGGTGGGGTCTTGACACCCCTTGCGTGTCGCGCAGCTCTAAGTTTTCATGATGAATCCATTTCATTGTAGAAAAAACCAAAAGTTATTTATAGTAGCCAACATTATTTTGGTATTATAATTATGCAGTTTTAAAAATCGAATTAAGAAGATGAGAAGTTTAGCAAGTGATTCCTTAGTGGAAGTATATTAAGTTCTTATGAGAATGAACGAAAAAAGAAGTGAGAACTTGAATATTCGGGCTTAATTTAAGTTGGTAGAAGGTGAAAAGTTTTTTACTCATTCACTCAAAAATTTCCACAAACAAATTAGTTCTCGTTAGGTTCTTTGCAGGAGCGTGTAAGGCCTTCATCCATGTTTACGATTCGAGTTTGGGTTTGAGAATGATTTTTCCCCCGCCGCGTGATAATCGCTGTTTACGGCGAGTTTAATGAATTAACGACAGAACCCAGCTCGGAGTTGGACTAACTCGTTAACCCCTCAGCTTTAGCTCCGACAGCAAATCATGTTTATGGTGGAGGAATTGGCCGAAGGCGTGTGCCAGTCGATGCAGACGTAAACGGACTTGAATGACTGAGGAACTTGTGCAACCAACGACGTGCACTAGAAACGACGTGTGTCTTGATGCCAGAAAGACTAGATGCGTATCTAGCAAAGACAGGTGCAACTGAGATATTGACGCTCTGTAAAAGAATATTTTGGATCTATTGATCAGTTATACATTTCCTGATTTGTATCTATCCATATCAGCGTCCTCTGTGGCCGAGTGGTCTAAGACGCGATCTGAAGCCACTCGGAAGCACGGGTTCCCGGGTTCAATTCACGGGCTGGTAACGAAATTTACCAGGTCTGGGGTCTATACGCTATTAAGTGCGAGATTAGTATTCCTGTATTTGGTTTATTACTTCAAAAAGAGATACCCTAAATAGGTTGACTCAAAGAAAAAATATATACCAAACAGTATTATTCAAGTAGAAGCTCAAGAAAATTTGAAAGATAGGTTCATCAAGCCAATTAATGTGATTTTGCAAGATACAGTGTAACATCGCAAAAAATACGGAAGTTTTAGAATAGTACTTGTACACGACTCGAAACTCAACAGTGGGGAATTGTAATTTCTAAGAAGTTTCAGATCAGCAGAATAAGGAGGACTGTTAAAGCCATGCTTTCATGTCAGGCTTACAATCGTCTATGATTCGACAGAGATTTCTCGAGCATGGCACGTTAACTCGGACAAAGGCTTTTGTGAAATCTAGAGCATTGATCATGGCACAACAGAAAGCACTCTCCTATTTTAATCGTTCAGCGCATTGGGTAGTCACAACCAAAGACGAACTACGTAGAATTCGACTCATTATTTTTACGGTATAAGGAATGCCAGAACTGCGGTAGTGAGGATACTTTCCAAATGTGTTTATCTGAGAAAAATAATTCGCATAAAACCACGTAAGCTATGGGAAATTTTGCTATTACGGCTCCACATTCAAGAAAATCACAGTGTAAGTACTTAATTGTCAATGATTACAACGAACATGCACTAATTGATGGAAGTTCCTTCAGCTTCATTACGTTTCCGTGTTTTAATCTCAATTTATTGAGCCAAAATGGAAAAATCCTAGAAGCTTTGTAAATTAAAGAAACGTTTTATCTCAACTTATTCACTCAAAATTTTCTACAACCATTATTAGTTCTCACCAGGTTCATTGCAGGAGCGTGTAATAAAGCCTTCATCCATGTTTACGATCTGAGTTTGGGTTTGAGAATGATTATTTTCCCCGCCGCGTGATAATCACTGTTTTTCGGCGAGTTTAATGAATTAACGACGGAACAGGGCTCGGAGTTGGACTAACTCGTTAACCCCTCAGCTTGAGCTCCGGCAGCGAATCACGTTTATGGTGGAGAAATCGGCTGAAGGCTTGTGCTAGCTGATGCAGACGTAAACAGACTTGAATGACTGAGGAACTGGTACAACATAACGCGACGTCCATTAGAATCAACTCGTGAGTTTGAATTGGATCTCCGATCAGTTTTGAGTTTCAATCGTAATTTGACGTCGTTTTCCAACTGGTAATGACCGAGAGAAGGCGGAACGCAGTTATGCAGACGAGCAAACAAATTCAATTTGCGGTCCCGTATCAGCACAGCGTCAGGTTTATCATATCGCTAACTGCGATTTGAAAGTCATTGACGAGTCTCCGACGGAATCTGAGTGCTAAACAATTAAAATTCATCGGCATTTACAGTAAATGTCACTAGCAGGAGTTCCAAACTTCGTTCAACAAACCCCTTAACGTTAGCATTTGATAACTTTCAGTCGTGCAACATCACGTCATGAGAGGATCTTCGATTTTTCGGACATGGATATGTCTTTTATGGATGAGAAGGGGGGGCACACATTTTTGATTTATTATTTTCAGTGATGAACCTTTGTAATCGACCAAGAGAAACAAATGTATGACCCCCCCTCAGCAGCATTTTTTGTTTTACATTTCAAGATGCTTAGAATTCAAAAAACTAATAAAATCAATAAAATAAAATAAAAAAATCGGTCCATCCGCAGTCTACAGTTCCAAAGGTCCAGAATCTCCCGTTATAGACACTCAATCCGCCCCAACCACTTACTATTTGGCGATAGCCTAAAAGTTATACTAACAACTCCGAAACACTCTCATAAATGACAGACCCGGGCCATTCTGGGGTTTCAGAGAGTAATAAATTACCCCTAAAAACAAAAAACAACTAAGAATAACCATCAAAAACAACAATTACTACAAATATATTTCGATTAACTAGGTAGGGACCCACTGGTTCAGGTGGTGATTATGATAAAATCATAATCCCCAGATTGCCCAAGCCCATATCATCCCCAGAATTATCTTACATTGAAATATCTAATTGAAGGGTGGAAGAGCATAAATAAACGTATTACTATAAGAGTTCTGAATCAAGTTGACTCTACACTCAACCCCTCAATACGCAACTGTTCAGAATCTCCTGATCTAGTCTCTCAATCCGCCCCAACCACTTCCCGTTAGGCTCAGCCTAAAAGTTGTACTAACAACTCCGAAACACTCTCATAATCGACAGACCCGGGTCACTCTGGGTCTTCAGGGGGTAATAAATTACCAACAGTTGAACTTTCCTCCCGTCCACATCCAGCCCCGAACCCTAACGAAAATTTCAACGGAAACACGGAGGGCTATTTCCATCGCCGATAAACCTGATAAACAACGGGATGAAAATGATTGATACTCTCCACGAAATTTGGGGAAGGGCGATGTTTTTTTTTTCCGCGGCTCGTAATGAAGTTTGGAAGTGGGGGAAGCATCACGTTATGTAGACGACGTACCCCTAGGGAACCGGGAAAAGCCCGTTCCTCGACCAAGGAGGGCAGAATTGGAAGCGATGGGGCGTACAACATCACCGAAATATTCCGTTTCTACCTCGAAAACTTTTACCTGGGTAGCTAGAAGGAAAACTTGGGACTTGTTTGAACTAAGTTTTTGAGCGGGTGACGGGTGGAGGGGGGGAAAGCATGAAAGAAAAGGTTGCGTTACGGCCCCCGCTTTTCCAGGGAAAGTTACACCCACGGTGGTATAAATTGCTTTGAGTTTTTGCATAACAGAAGTGATTCTTGGCCGGGATAGAGGCTTGGCTACATCAAAAATACGTTCAGAGCCTCGCAGCCTATCAAAAAGCGTTTCGACGAAATGCGTCAATTTCATCGAATCTTATCTGGGCATCCAGAGAACGATGAGTTCCAGGTGTGCAACAAGACCATAAACGACGGAATTTTCTGATTTTTTGCGTTACATTTATGCTAATCTTATGGCAGATGACTTTACGAAAATTTGTGCGTCACGCCCGTGGAGAAGAATCCGGGTCCAGGGGCAGAAATCCTACAAGCTTCTTAGAAAGGGAGAAAAGGGTTTTAGACTGTGTATGGATGTATAGCAACTTCCCTAACAAATAGTCATTCTACGGTAGTTGTCGTGTTCCAACGATATTGTAAATATTATCGTCTAGATTTTCTTAAATTCGAAACTCTGGTCGGCGTAGCCCCAAGTGATCCCAAACGGCTGTTACGGATACAAGATATCTCATTTTTAAGATGCACATACCTCTTGACCGACTGGATTTCTTCATTTAGCTCTTTCCTTTGACTTACCAAAGTTGGCTCTTCGTCGTGCTGTGGCAGACGTCATGTTCTATCGCAAGCTGGCAAATGGTTCACTTCAAGTGTTTTGACTATATTTACTTTAGGTGTAACTCGTCGCTATTGCCGTCGTCGTTGCCTCGTGGTTTCAGAGCGCTCGCCTTTTTCCTCGCTTACTGGCGCATCAAATTCGCTGCAACGTCTCGCGTTATTGCCGTGCCCTACAGCCTACAGTGTTTCGACCCTGGGGGTTTTGATGGAAAAAATTCCAAAACCACGAAAATCGATAGTAATGAATATTGCGGTTCCATTACCCTAACGAATAGCGTAAACTAATAGAAATAAGATGAATAGAGAGAAAAAAAAAATCATTTGTGGCCTAACCGTTTCATTGGTGAAGTTAGCTAAAAATAATAATAAGGTGATTTTAGTCTAATGGATGGTAATTTTTTATTAATTTTATGAAAGCCCACCGAATATTCAATTTTATGTTATATTTAGAAACTAGAAAGGTATAAATGACCGTATTTCACTCGGCTTTCAAGTTTCATGGCCGTTTTTAAATAAAAACTCCCCGTTTCAAATTATGCAAATTGCTACCGAAAATTAAAGAAAATCAGTATTTGCAGAGATTTGCGGAATAAACGGGTTGAGAATTCGAATTTTGCATTCAATTCTGTAGAGAATGCTCGTAGTTTCGAGACTTGACAAACCGTTCCTTATATTTTTTTATCAACAACTTTATACCACTGGTTTTCAATATCGATTTTCTGATAAGAAGAGGTATACATTAAAAATTAATATTCAAAAGTCGAGAATATTATTCGTTAAAACCTTTGGGAGAATCATTTCAGTCCAAACCAAGATGATCAGAAGAAGGGGAAAAATTAAATATTAGATTTCAGAGGAATAATGTCCTTAGGGGTTCCGCACAGTTGTGTTCTATTTGGTGCGTTCAAGTGTGGACACAGAGTTACACAGAGAAGGTTATTCCAAGTAAATAAAATCGATTTTTGACCTTTACATACCACCCTGGATGCTGAAGACGTTTTTTTCGAAGACTTTTATATTCAATTTTTTCTACCTGAAACACATGAGTCGAAACACTGTTCAGCCTCGCGAGGCAGATTCGCAACGCCTAAGCCTAAACGCACCTTTAGATCTTCACGAGGAAGAGATAGAACGACGGCAGTTTCGGAGCTTCTGTTCCCAGGACATGGTTGGCCTCATGATCAGAATTTAAGTGCCTAATTTAATTTTATCCACAATTTTTCTTTAAAAATTCGCTCTATTAGCCATGCTGCGTGACTGAGTTTTTCTTGTTCTGCTCTTCATTCCATTGTAGGAAATCTTTTTTCAATATTTGCTTCGAAAGTTCCACTAATGTTCACCAAGTTGAAATTTAAACTGATTGTTTGGTAGGTAGGCAATTATCCTATCAAACCGTATGAGATTTTGAGTTAATGATTAAACTTGATAATTAGTTCAATCTTCTCGAAGGACCACTTTTAAATTTGAAGGAAAGAGTATAAGACTGACGAGGTGTTGAATCAAAGAATGTAGACGAAACACAGTTATAGTTAAATAAAAAAATATATATTCATCAAACAAAATGAATGAATGGATGCGACAAAAGTAATCTTAATTTCAAGATCAACCCCTTTTCCCCAAAATATGAAAGGTACATGAACGCTACTCACTTGTGCACCAGATTTTTTACCCCAGTAGGCGGCGTTATCCTTCTCCGGTAAGCGTGAGGAAGAGGGGAAAATTCATTCGCCGAGAGTCCCCGATGATCGGGTCCTTCAAATGGGTTCTCGTTCTCCTTGAGACGATCCGTAGCTGTCCGTAATCAGAGGACGAGCCGCTTGGAATTCGAAATGGGTAGTCCGTTCAACAGGTGGAACCTAGGTGAGTGAGCAGGGGGACGGAATTTTCGAAAATAGGCCAGCTCTCCACTTGGCGAGTACAGGAAGCTTTTACTCGATTGACAACTATGCCAATAAACAAGTAATTGGAACGTTCACAGCACAACTAGATAATTTGAACTGCGCCAATTTAATTTATAAATTCAAGGGGTGATAATGGCGATGGGAACGTGAATAATCGAAAAACGAGAAAAAGTGATCAGCAGTGAGTAATTGCGGAAGTGACCAGTAGACTCCAGCATTGTATAGTCTCTCCATGATGATTTGCACAACGTTTGGCACTTCACTCACTTTAAACTCACCCCTTCATTCAAACAATTCTAGATTAATTTAATATAAATTTTAGGAGCCATAACTATATAAATGAAACAATTTCATAAACAAAGATAACAATGGAACAATAACTTATTCAAACCTAAGTAGGCTTTTGATCAAAACGGAACATCATGTTTCATGATTGTGGCCACCCCAACAGGTGGTTGGTTGGTTATCATTTACCTATATATAAATACGATGTATTTAATATATAAGTATTTAGTATTTAATAGTATTTAATTTTAGTATAATTTAGTATATAATAAATTACGAAAATTTTGCTGGGAGATGTAATCAATGTGATTAGCGCTTGTGTTAATTACCTTACCGGAAAGAATGATTATGAAAAGGTAAGCTGCCTTTTGTAAAATAGAATATGGCGCAAACACTGATCAATCAGTAAATTTCAATACATCGAAAACTAATATCGATAAATCAGAAAACATTGGAAGATGAATATTGATTTCAAAATATCGATATATTGAAACAAAAATATCGATAGTTTGAAATCTGTCTAGTGTAGTTCACTTAAGTTCATGCCTCTCAGTGGGTTATTTCAGTAATTTAGAGGAAGGAAAATGAAAGACTTGATACACCGTTGGAGCCTTGAGAGGTGTTTACAAAAATACCTACAGATGGTGGAAATTGAACTCCGGAATGCCCGCATTGTTCTGGAAGGTCGCAGCAACATGTCTTCAAACGACGTTTTCAAGCAATCTGAAAAAGGTAATTTTATGGCAGCGCTCAATATGTCTTTGAAAGCAGTGCGAAACGTTTAATATCCACTCCGGAATATTTTCAACCACATACCTCACATATCTAGAGATTATGAAGTAAGTTAGAATATTTTTTTCCGCCTTTATAACACTCCACTACCTTGAATGTTCGTAGTATTTTAAAAAACGTGCTTGTGACTTGAAATATGGTTTTGGTTTATTATTTTCAATAATTATCATGGATTTAGGCCGCCCCCCCAGAGGTGCAATGGTGCCCTAAATCCTGTCACACTCCCCCACTTAAAGACATACTTGATTGATGAGCAAGTATGTAAACCAGGTGGAATAGTTTACGGGCTGAGAACTGATGCTCATTAATGAATAGCTGCATTGGCGATTGAGGATGGGAAAAGAGAAATTAAAACAGGATGGATTGTCAATGAATCTTCATATGAAGTATTCATGAGCTAATTAACCCCCAATCAAAGATTGGAACAATCGGGAATAAACGGTGGCTCAACTATGGAGACGTATATCTATAGGAAAATAAAAGAGATATAAATTAATATGCCCACATTGGGGACTTAAATTGGGAACTAAGCCCTGGAAATTGGGAACAATGCCCTTGAATAATTGGGAACAATGCCCTTGAATAATTGGGAACCATGCCCGGGTATAAAGAATAATAAAAATGGCAAAGGCCAGGTATACCATAGGTATGAAATTGAAAATATAAAAAGGGGAATAAAAGAGAAATTATAAGTCAAAGACCAATGAAATTATTTATATACCAAAGGGTGATAATGGGAATTCCTTCTGGAACCCCGGGCCATGTTTCTCCTGAAACATTAACGCCCTAAAAATTGTGGATTGGATTACTAGGCGTTAGCCGACAATAATCCTAATCACGCTCTGCTACCATATCATGGATTTAGGCCGCCCCCAGAGGTGCAATGGGGCCCTAAATCCTCGAGAAAGAGGTAGAGGAGAGTGACAGTATCCCTTCGGAGTAGATTGGATTTCCAGGACCTGGATCACCCATCCAACGCGAAACTCAGCCTCTCAAGAACACGAGCAGAGGCGTGCGACGCCCGTTGTTTTCCAACGGAGAGACGGTAGCGCTTTCTCTGGGATTCAGACGGGAACTCTGTCACATAATGCACCTTTGTAATCGACCAAGAAAATTTTAACCCCCCCCCCCCCCCTCCGTCAAAATTTGTTGTTTTCAGTGTCAAGAAGCGTAGAATCCACGAAACGAATAACAACAAATCCCTGTCTACCGTACGCCGTCCAAAGCTTCGCTCTGAAACTACTGGACCAAAGTTTATGAAATTTGGCTCAAAAATCATACATGGGACGGGGTTGTGCAAGTAACATCGGCATCAATTTTGATCAACCTTAAAGTGTACTAATTAAGGGCTGACATATTTTAAAAAAACGAGATCTCGAAAACATCCAAGGTAAAGTTATGATGTTTTGCTTGTCAATTAAATATAACCTAAAGAATCGATTAAAACCACCCACAACTCTGTACGTTGAACCGTTTGCTTTCCCAAAGGGCTAGAACTTCGAAAAAACACCTTACGATTTCCAGACGCGAGATCATAGAAAAATGATGCACTATTAACATACAGGAGATCGGAGCTCAGTGGTTAGAGTACTCTATTTTGGGGGAGGCTCGCCGGCCGTGAATCCAACCGGCGGCATTTCGTATCCCAGTAGAGACATTAATTTTGTAATTCTTTCTGCACAATCTCTCTCAAGATTTATTTATTTTATTTATTTTTTTTCATTTATTCATTCCTTTTAGTTAATTAATTTGTTTTCTTCTGGTAGGTGACATCTCCAGTTATATTCCGATAATGCACCATAGACTCACTTTGATAGGTAACGTTTTACGGGCCAGTGTTTTGAGTAGAAGGGCTATCTAATTCAGAAATAATAAACCTTTGAGTAAAAATTTGCAGCGTTCTGTAATGCATTCAGCGGTATTCGATAAAAATTCCATAACTGGCTATTTACCTTGGGTATCCTAGACTCAATATTTATTCGAAAAATGTGCGACCGTCTGTAACTGACGATTTCATATTTAATTATAGCCAAGATTTCGTGTCTCAAATTTACTCGTAGATGCAAAAAAATTTAATGTAAAACCACATCAAAAATGGAGTAAAATGTCGCCAACTGCATGTTTGTTTAGGAAAACCGTGTGTTTTGGTTTATTATTTTTACTAATGAACCGTTTTAATCGACAAGAAAATAAAAAATTTTAACCCCCCCCCCCCCCCCCCCCTCAAAATTTGTTGGTAAACGTTTCAAGATACGTAAAATCCAAGAATAGAAAAAAACGCAGTCTGCCGTACGCCGTTCAAAGCTTTTCTCAAAAAGTATTAGACCAAACTTTAAGAAATTAGGCTTAAAAATCATTTATCGGCCGGGAATGGGCCAGTAACATCGGCATCGCGTTCGATCAACACTAAAGGGTGGAACCTAAGGGCTGAAATATTCATTATTCATAAATCGAGATCTTGAAATCTTTTTATGTAACAGTAATGATTTTTTGAGTTTAATTTTTAGGTATCCGCCCAAAGAATCGAAAGAAACCACCCGGTCGTTATGCATTTATTCGTTCGCTTTCCCTAAGGGCTACAACATGGATAAGAAAAAAGACATCAACACGGGAGTGAATCCTTTTTTTTTTTTTTTTTTTCGACTCAATCAACCATTTGTGGTCATGGACGTCAAACTAAAATAATTTACAGTAGATTACAAATTAAATATGGCATTTTAATGGATTAATGGACAGATTTTTAGATTTAGTGATATAGTGAAAGAGATTTTAGAATTTGGAACAAATTATTTAAATGAGTAGACTCATTTCCTAGCAGTTCGGAAATGTTCCTTGGGATGTTAACGGCTGGATCATAGAATTCTGGGCACTCGGTGAGAGTTCTGAGCACTCGGGAGTGAATCTTAATCAGTAAAACATATATATAAAGATTGCCTTGTAAACTAGGATAATCGTATCAGCTGATAATATAATTCCAATGGAATTCTGACTTCTCGAAATCGAGTTCATTATAACTTCAGTATCCTATTGGGCTTGTGAAGCGTAGGAAGGTAATCAACTCATTGAATCAACTCATTTATTTTCAGTTGTTTGGACAAGGATGATGATGCCTAGAAATATAACCTAGAAATATAATATATTTCTATGATATATATGATACCTAACATATTATGACAGAGCGTTGGTGTTACCATGATGATAGAGTGACAATGTACAACTGAATAAATGCTTCTAAAGTGAAGCTTTAGAAATCAACGTAGGTAAAAAGCTATATTAAATCGAATTACCTACTTCAATTATATTAATTTACTGATATTGAAGAGTGAATACTTAGGAATTTTACTCTTGATTAAATTATTATTTATATTCCAACAACAGAAGTTACTTCCGAGTCTACCATGGTCGGAACGTTTTAGCCAATTTTCTAAGAAAATTAAGCTATTGCAATGAACCGAAAGTTTCCTTCATGGAAATTCGTATTGCAATTCCTTGAGTTTAACGCTTTTTGATATGTGTATGTCGAGTTTGATTAGAAAGTTCTGATTCTTTTCAATTTGCGCGCAAACAGAGGGCCGTTGAAACTTCTCGGTGGTCACAGCGTTACTCTTTCTGAGTCACCTGGTTATTTTATATTGCTGGAATATTCTCAGTTCTCGTGTGATTCTGATCAGCTTCGGAACCTCCGTTCGAACCAGCTTCGGAGGCTAATTTCTTTCCTAATCGACTCACGTTGCTGAAATTTAATGGTGCTTGTTCGTCACACCTCAAAAACAATTATGAGGTTCAGAGGATCACTGAATAGCTGATGGGTCCTCTGAGACTAATTTCTTTCCTTTTCGCCTGCCGTTTTACTAAGTTTTTGTTTTGTTGTTTTGAAATTTTAGAAATTTTTAGAAATCACCTACAATATACCGTAAAATTGTGGGGTCCTGAGCTATAAAGGTGTGAACCCTGTAGGGAGGCACGATGCGCCAAGGTTTGATCATTTACGCGATATAAGTATATGGGGCTTAATAATAATTATAGACCAATGCTCTGCGCAGAAGGGCTATCTAATACAGAAATAATAAACCTTTGTGTAATAATTTGCTGCGTTTTTCCTTTTGAACTCAAATTTCCCAGTTCTACTTCTTTTGATTTCCACTATGATCACATTTTCGGAGATATCATTAAATGTTTTATAAGCATGGTGTACCTTGATTCTTAGAAAATACCATCTAAAAACCACAAAAACAGCTCAAACTTAGCCGAATTTGAAAAAAGGAAATTTCTGAAAATGTTTGAAACGTTGCTTCCATCTTTAAAATAAAAATAAATAAATAAATAAAAAATTTAAAAAAAAACAGGAAACTGCCAAATCTTATGAAAACTGCTTTATTTAATACTCTTGCCAACGGTATAGTCAATTTTCTTATACATTGTAATTTAGGGGAGAAAATTATGTTTTAATATTGGGAAAAAAAGGTTCTTTAATGAAATCAGGGTTTTTTTTTTTTTTTTTTTAAATGCCCTCTTTGAACCAACGAGTATGGGGTCGGTTTCTATGTAATTTTTCACGCTGAATCGAATAATAACACTTGCAGAACCCTCGAACCCCGTTATAACCGAGTTTTACACTTTAATTAAATTGTTCTACGCTTGTTCTACCCACATACATTTCATAACAAACAAACTAACATTTGTGAGTTTAACTGTAAAACTCTGGTATAACGGAGATGGAAAGATCTGCACATGTTTCTATTCGATTCTGCGTTTAAAAAAATTCCTTGACCCCCAGCCAAAAGACATATCCATGTCAAAAACTGGTAAACGAGTTCAACTATCTGCTTTACAAGCAGATACCATGTTACATGGATATGTCTTTGATTGGGGATTTCATAACGGTTGTCCTCGAGAGTTGTAAACAAATCCTTTAACTGTAAACAAATCCCTGGGCCTCATCCCGCCTAATTCCAACAAAACAACGGTTTATTGATAGAAATGTTGAAAATAACTGTGGAGAGAAGCCACTACAATGAGTTGTTGTTGACAGTCGACTGTTGTCAAGAGGATGAAAATGTTTGCTATTGAGTGGAGTAAATGATGCTATTGCTTTACGTTAAAAATATTGTAACCGGCTTATTAAAATTGTTTATAATGTTTATTGTTCAACTTAGTTTAGGAATGTTGCCAGGTACGTAAAGAGGGGGAAATTGTTAGCTTGAGATGTGAACAATTATCACATAAATCAAGCGCTTTCCAACGAGTGGCGAACGATTTCTGTGCGATGAAAACTGCGGAAGTTCCATTCCCCTAGCAACGGCTGGGTTGTACGTGAAAAACACTGAAATTGTGACACAAATTTTGCGTGACGGAAATTTTTGGTTGACCCCACAGAGCAAAGACATAGGTAATCAATGTCAAAATACATAGAAACCGACTTTATACTCGTAGGTTCATAGAGGATCATTTTTCAAGAAAACCCTCGATTTCAATTTTTGACATTTTATGTCTTTGCTATGGCACATAAACTTAAAAAACGTCACGGAAAATTGCTCACGAAAAATTTTGATGATTTCCACTTACAACCGAGTCGCTGCTAGGGAAATGGTACTTCGTCGTTTTTCATCCCACAAAATTCGTTGACCATTCGTTCGAAAGCTCTCGATGTATTCAACCATATTATGTCAACTACTGCGAAGTGCGTGGCCAACAAGCTGAGTTATGAGCAAGGTTATTTGAATAATTGTGTACACTCAGGTGATCATTCTCAATAATTGATATTGTGAACATGATTGCCACCGCTTGTTAATTTCTGATGATTTCATTGAGCTAGTGTTTCGATGATTTGATTCATAGCAGGTGATCCAAATATTGCGAGAACGGTTTGATTTGTGAAGCGGTGGTTAAATCATTTTTATAGGTATCTTCTATACTCTAGGAAGCTGTGATTTCGTATGTAGCCTCTTTTACTTGACGATGCCCAGTGTCCGGATCAGATGAGTGGCTCTTAAAGCTAATTTCTATGTTTTACACTCTAGGAAGCTGTAATTTCGTATGTAGTCTGTTAAGCACATTTACGTGACGATGCCCAGGGTCCGAATCAGCTGAGTGGCTCTTAGAGCTTGCATACGAGTCTGCAACACATACTTGTCTTCAACTAAAGACATAAAATGTCCCAATGTGTTGCAGATTTGTTCAACATTAAAACATAATTTTCTCCCCCAAATGGGAAAGTATAAGTAAAATTGACTATACCGTTGGAATGTTTATAAATTGAAGCAGTTCTCAAGAGATTTTTCAGTTTCCAGGATTATTTTTTCAATGAGTCGGTAGCAACGTTTTAATGATTTTCAGAAATTTAATTTTTTCAAATTTGGATATGTTTGAACTGCTGAGATGCTGTTTAGATGGTACTTTTCAAGAATAAAGGCACATCATGCTTTTTGTCAATTTGATCCTGATTCCGAAGATGTGACAAATAGGTGAAATTAAATGAAGTGAAGTGGAGAAATTTTAGTTTAATAGAAAAATACACTGTTTTCCTGGGGGAAAAAAATCTTTTATTAAGTTATTGTTTACCAGAAGGCTTCTAGAAACAACAAATTCATTCTCAGATCATTGCCTGTTTTGTGTCACTGGAACTAGATCTATTATGAGTCCCTACCTAAGTTGATTCGCAGTTGAATAAACGCCGAGATGATCAGTTAAACAATTTCAGTAAAGAAGTAATACAACAACAACGAGACAAACGTAGCATATCGCCATGCATCTTCTAGCGGCGTTTTCGAAGCCCCTCCTCCTTCATAAGGATAAGGTCGCGAACTCCGACCTTTCAACCGAAAATCTGCTGAAACCGAACAGAGAAAGGTTGAGTCCCATTCATCGGAAAGGACCCCGACTGTCGGGCAAACCCGCCAATTGAAGTCTCAATAGCCGAGAAAACAGGGGGTTCACGCTCCGAAATGACCGTATTAGCTAGGGAACTGAATCGCGGCCCTTTTCTTGATTTATAACGTCTTGCGGGGCCCTCAATTAGTCCTTCCAGGATACCAATTGTCCGAGTGGGAGGGCTTCACTTGGGATTTATGTTCCGAGGATAATGCGGGAAAGGGCCTTCACGGATTGATTGATGAACAGCAATGATTTCAAAGTTCGTGGACCTTACGTCGAAAGTGAAGTCACTGAGGCGCGAGAAACTGCTTGATCGGAAATTTATTGGGTTTCAATTGAAGCGTCCTCGAATCTATCAAAATGTTTTCAAAATGCCTTCTCCCCTGCTTCCTTCATATTTAACTTTTTTTGCTTTTAGGTAACTATAGAGCTTTTTCTACCTAATTATTAGTAAGTAAACCTACCCTTTGTGGAAGTCGATTACCTACCTATTCTGGTTTAATGTCTACGAGCAGGCACGTAGCCAGGATTTTACCTTGAGGGGCGTCCAGACCCCCCCCCCCCCCGCCCATCGGCTCTCTTCCGATTTCAATAAATTTTAAAATACGAATTTCAAGTCACAGGAGAAGAAATGTTTTACAAACATGATGAAATACTATCTTTAATAAGGCAAAAATATTTAATAGGTAGGTACATAATAAGGATTTTAGGTGAAAGTTAAAACAATTTTTTACAATCATGATAAATCTTGATCTTTATACAACAACAAAAGTTCAATTTTTAGGTATTTAGTTGATCATGAAATGTTTATAGTAAGACTTTTCTGTTTGCTTTTAAAGACATTAAATCCAGCACGTCATCAGCCGCGAACGACAGTGGATAATGAATTGACATCATGGTCAAATGAGAAAGGCGTTCGTTATCCATCTTATTTCAAAGGTATTTTTCCAATCTCAATTTCTAAGGTACTGCAAGATCCCGTAACGTAAAAGTTAGGAAGACATCTAGGATATGTAAGGATATTGTAGGATATTGTGGGGAGTGTGGGGCGGAATACAGAACCTCGTGACGCACATAGTATAGATGAATTTCCCCTAGACTGCAAGATCCCATGAAGTAAATTTAGGAATTTTCTAATCCCGGAATGGATGGTGATGTGTAGTGTGAATTTCCGCTCCGCAAGAAAATCAATTTTCAAAGCGTTAGATCGCGTTTTTTTTTTTTTTTTTTTTTTTTTTTTTTTTTTTTTTTTACCAAAAACCGATGGAAAACGTACCAGACACGTTCACACTACCAGTCATACTTCTTCAAATTCCTACTTCGAAGTTTAGTGCCAAATTCTGTCTCATTCACTCATTCTAAAAATGTTAACTTAATTATTGTTATGATTGCGATATCGTTGGAGCAACGTAATTTTTTTAGCTCAGTAACATGGATGATACCTTGGTGAATAGTCAAAGAGACAATGCAACCCAATGTCCCCATTGTTCTAGAGGCTTTACAAGAAGAGAACTCACTCTACATATACGCTCCAGACATCCAAATATTGCGAACCTGAATACCAACCGTGGTACTCAAAGTATAATATATCAATACCAAATGCTGATCCTATTCAGAACTATTTCATAAGAGGCTTTGGGGACGGGATTTTAAATTCTCCAGGAGGCTGGACCACATTAAGATGGGACGATTGGGACATGCTGTAGCAGAGAGCCATGCGTCTGCAAGGAAAGCAGTACGAGTTACCTCAGGGAGCGGTCGGCGTGTCACTCCTTGCTGATGAAGGGAAAGGGCTAGCCGAGGGAATACGAGGTTCGGAGAGAATTTTCTTCCTCTGTAGTACTGTCTTCCAACGAGAGAAAGGAATCTCTCAGGGGAAGATGTCAGAAGGCTTCTGAACACCATACTAAAAATGTGGAGTGCTGAAAGGTATGAAGAGTTGCTACACGGCAAGGCTTACACGGGTCGTTCAGGTATAGTGCTAGAGGCGTTGACCTGTCTTTAAGGTCGGATACATGACCCATGTCCGTGAACCGAAATATCTGACTTCTAATCTCAGGAATCTCACCTCTACGTATTGGAGCTATTAGCAGAACCTATGAGTATTATAAAAATAATTTCTGAAGAATGTCACATCAGACGAATATTCTCTGTTGGTAGTTCGTGCGTGAAATAATAGATAGGTACTACCCTAGCCATGAATAAGTTTTTAATTCATCAAAAAATTTCGGAGGGGGTCCGGACCCCATGAACCCCCTCTCTGGCTACGTGCCTGTCTACGAGGTTGCCGACGCACCGAGTTATTTAAGCAATTAAGGGGGAATCAGCTGAAAATCGATCGTTTTACGTTTATGAGTAGTGACACTTTCATGCTTCCCCCGTTATCGCAAATAGTACGTTTGTACACGTTACCTTTGCGTGTTTAGTATTTTTTCATCAAAGAAGGAATTCATTACAAAAAATATATACACCGATTCGCATTAGTTTTGAATTTTGAGTTAGATACCATCTTATTTTTATTTTTTACTATTATTATTATTTTATTATTATTATTATTTTTTTTTACAGTGCGCGCAACATGTTTTTTCAAGGTTAAAGGGAGCTTTTTGTTGGGCAGTATGCAACAAAATCAGCTATTTACATCAGTACTTACATAAAACCTTGCCGCAACCCTATAAATTATAGCTGCACAGATATCGAGCATTACCTACTTAGGATACAGCGTGAACCGTTCGTAGATGCAAAACAATTTCCGAAAATGGAGTAAAATGCCGCTAAACGTGTATTTCTATCTGAATCCGTTCTCGAGTATTAGGTGAGAGTCTGCCGTCTATGAGATTTGACATAGAAATGTAAAAAATCAATATAAACGAGCTTGAATTTGAGAAAAAATTAAATGATTTAGTAATAATCAGTTTAACAATAATATGTGAGAGAGAGAAAAGGTCCTGATATAAGGAAATAACTATTGCAGACGTTTTCAAGATTATGAAAGAGTGATGGGGGGGGGGGGGGGGGGATCGTCCCCGAACATTGACAAAATGGTCGAAAAATCATAAATTTTATTATTATTATTATTCAGAAAATTAGAGATTCAGAAATGGATGATTTTTTTTAATACGTGAAATCCTTGGATTGTCCCCCACCCCCCAGATCAATTCCAATAAGTCGTCCCTTTTAAATAAGAAGCCTTGTCTGTATGACCTAACTTCTGAGGGACTTCCTAAAAATATAAAAAAATGTACCCCGACGATCGCTGTGTGTTTTGCACTATGAATTGCCTGTTTTCTGGTGTAAGGAGGGGTGATAAACCATTTGTAGACCGCATTGCCGTTTAGCCTCATGTAAGATCCTTGGATCGTCATAGTATTTGATAAATGTTTTGCTTGAATTCCGCAGAAAAACCATAACGTCCGCGGGATCCGTTAATTATTTTGAGTTGAAAACAGGAATAGTAAGTGAGCTCCTGATGGATCACCCAACCCAACGCAGCACTTGCGGATTAAACTCTGGACAAATATTTATTTATCGGAGGAGAAAGCTTTGAGATTAGCGAACATTCAGTGAGTTATGCCTTCGGATATAGTTGATATCACTCGTTTATGAACCAAAGCACGTTCAGCGGAGATCCCAGAAATAGAAACCTCGAATCCCCTCCGTCTCCGAACGAGGGCTTCGTTATAATGACGCTTTGTCTTCTTCCCTTTTGTGTGAAAAGAAAACGGAGGAGAGAGCAAGAAGAACCCAAACCAAAGTGGCCTCAGATTTATAAGTTTCGGTGAGCGCGACGGGTCTTAATCAGGTAACATATCACAAAAAGTGGAGCTATTAATATAGTTAAACCCCTCCACCGTCTCTCGCGTTCCATGTCTGTCGGTTTTCTAGAAATAGGTGGACAAATCTATAGAAAGCCAGGGGGAGGGGAGGCTGGCACCGAAAACTCCCTATTTTTCTCCAACTCTGAAAGACAACGCCTCACAAATAACACCGGTGGCTCTAAATTTCGGGTGAGAAAAAAGAATCTTTGAATGAAAATTAATAGCTCTAAAAAACCATAAAATTAATTTATCCCCACCTTCTTGAGTCACATTAACTCGAGGATTTCCTGGTTGATTTATGTTTTTTTACCACCGGTGAAAACATCGGAACCCGACTGATGAGAGAAAATATACTATTTCCTGTTCAACACCGACACTCTACGCACTAAATTAAATCTGATTGAGGCTATTTTCTGGATGAATGAAATTCAGTTCAACCTCAACTTCTAAATAGTTTCATCCAGAATCGATTTAACGGAATTTTAAGGAGAACGGTCCGAATACTTAAATATGTTTGGATCAGTGAAGATATTCTATATATTTTAGAAAAATATATTGACGATATTTTGAGAAATTCATTATTGAAGTAGAGGGAAGTGCCAACACTTCGGAAATGTCGTTTCTCTCTTCACTAATCCTCAATAGGGATCCCAACACATTAAAAATATTTCATAATCTTGGATGAGTTATATACCTTAGCTCATATTCGTAGAAAATGAGGGTTCACCCCGATTCATGGTTCTTAGCCGATGAATAAACTCGAACAGAAACGGTATTCTGCACTTTACATTTTTTATATCATTGGCCAAAAGATCTGTAGACAGCCCTTGAAATTTGCCTCTCAGGCATCCAATCGCAACTTGAAGGGGCAAGGAACCTACTGAATTGTACATATTAGTGTACACATTAGTACCCTCATTTGAAGAAAATTTAATTTCTGATTTTTCGAGTTTTTACGCATATCCATAGCACTGTGCAATTGGGTGGCTACTCTAATCACCTCGGTGAGGTGTTGAAGGAGTAAACGCGGGACAGTGGACACCCTTTGCCGTGCTTGTCGGGGTAAAATGAGGACGTGGTAGACGTGAGAGAAGAGGCGCAGCAGTGTCTTCGTACTCATGGTGTCCGCATTCTACGTCATGATGTTGTTCCCAAGTAGATAGCATGCTCTTTGTCTTCCAGCGGTGGGGATGTCGGAAGGGAGAGACTGTATATCATATGCCGAGTGAGTGACCGAGGCAAGAAGCCGGATATCGTAGCCGTCAAGCCCGACGGGTCTGCTATAATCCTGGATTTCTAGGTTGTCTGGTACCAAGATAAAGAAGTATAACAGAAATGACCTGCGGCAAAAGATATCCGAGCTAAAAGGAGTGGCGACTAACAACATCAAGGTCATGGCCGCGACCATGTCATAGCGCGGGGCGTGGTGCGAGAAAAGTATCACTGAGTTACTCGAGTTGGGCATCTCGGGGGTATTGGTTCGTGGTATCACCACCTGCGTCCTGAGAGGTTCTTACTTGAACTTAAGGTCATTTTATAGGGGCACTTCCTTTCATCCCGCTCTCCTCCCTCCTCCTTTAGCTTCCTTGACCCCAAGGCCCGCGACGGGTGAACCTGGGCGTTCTCCCCACTCTTTCAATTTAAGTTTTTCGTCATTTACAGTTATCACAGTTTCTCAAGATCCTAAAAAGACAGCTAAAGGCGCTTAAAGTTGTAGGCGATCATCACTTGATTTCCCATAACGAAAAAAGAGGTGCACCCTAAAAGTAGGAGGCTTCGGTAAATGCGAAGTCAGCCGCCACGTTGGATTCTCATCCAGTTACGGCTTAACTAGTTCAGTTGATCCACTCACATTCAAACGCCGCAGCAGAAACACCATTCACCAATTCATTCAAATGCATCACACGCAGACAATAATGACAAGCGTGTTCTGCGTAGAAGGGCTACCTAATACTGAAATACTAAACCTATGTGTAATAATTTGCTGGGGTTTTTTTTTTTAAAGCGAATTCAACTATTTTGAATTCAAGGTTTTCAAAAACCTTCTTCATTGAATCCGTTTTGACTTGTTCTGAAAGAATCCCAGAGTTACCACTTTTTGACGCCTCGTTTTAGCTTATATATCTTATAGCCGAAGTTCTACTTTGTTACTTATCTCGGCGCGTCTCGTTGCCATGGTTTAGCGTCTCGCTGGATGGCCTTGCTGTAACAATCTAGGAAATTCTCTCGGGCTTTTTTATTGAGGTTGGAGTCTTTCAAGTCGTCAAAGGAGGGCAGGCTCGCATTATGTAGATTCGCTCTTGGCTCATACAAACTAATATCAGACGTACTTGCGGGCCGTATCGTGAATCCTGAAGGGTGGAGAATAAGCACGGGAGCAGTTCTTTTGAATGACGTTCACGTCGCATTGTGGCTGCTATCGCGGCGGAATTTTTGCTCATAGTTGTAGAAGTAGATGGGATCGCGTGCGTCGAGCTCCCCCATGATAGGATGTGCGATATGGTGGAAGGGACGGAATAGCGCTATATGCATTCATAAGAATTTCCTTAATAAAAATATCGCCTTGGTATATGATAATGAAAGGCAAACTAGACGCAAATGGACCAATAACAGTGTAATTCAGTCGTGTTGCATGATATTATGAGCAATTTTGGTTTATTATTACCTTTATTACCTTGGTAATCGAAAATTTGTTTAACTAAAAAGTAATGGGAATATAATTATGATAGGAAACACAATAATATTTAAGTACTAGATAAATATAAAAACTAAAAAGTTCCAGTCATGCATCCTGATTTTATGAGTGAATTTTCGTATTATATTAAGTAAGATTGTTATGAAATTTGAGCTCGGAGAAATTGTTCACTAGCTACCAGTTTTATGGAGGAAAAAAAAAATAAAATAAAATAAAACGTGAACCCCCTGGTTGCTAGTGACTTAAAGCCGTCGGATTAAATTATTGAAAACATGCACATGCTTTGCCATTATGTTTTCGAAGCATTATTAGTTAGTAACTAGGCGCTATGAATTAGCGTTCCTTGTCACTACAGAGGCTTAGGGATCATGAGATGTTGTGATAAAATGAGAGCATTTCAAAAAGAGGCGAAGGATTATCGTGGAACGATAACTAAGGGAGTTACCTAGCAACGGAATGGTTGTACGTGGAAATCAATAGAAAACTCCGCGCTACTTTCGTGTCATATTTTCCCGTTGTTTTCGGAGTGAGGACCCATGGCTAAAGCATGTGCATGCTGAAACTAGGGAACATTCCTGAAATCTGACCGTCAGCATCTGCGCTGCCTCCAGATGGAACACGACCGCCAACGATATCTTTTTTTTGTATTATAAATTTTATTTGGCATAATATTAATATTTAGTGCCATGGTGTTATAGTTCGTAATATGTTCCTTAAATGTTCAAATTACATTCAAAACAAAATTTTAACAAACTGTCAAACAATTCAATTTTGTTGGAAATGAGGTCCAAATTAACTGGTTCACCCAAATTTGAAGTTGCTCTGTCCAATAGTTCTTTTCTTGGTCTTTTATAAACCAGGCATTCCATAAAGATATGGCTTATGGTTTCTTCGGCTGCACATGAAGTACGATTCGGTGATGGGATCTGGAGTATTCCACGTTGATATGACGAGCACATGGCCTGTTCCATGTCTACTGTTTTGTAGAACCGTTGTATGAATGACTATTTTGAAACAATGGCTTTTTTTTTAATTTTGGGGAATGAAAATTTGTAAAAATTTCCAGCGTAATAATTTGAATACTTTTTTTTTTTTTAAGAAGTGGGAATAATCTTTTAGCGTTGAATTTTCTAAAATCATGTCCATATTTGTTTTCTCTTTTTGTAGCTTCGTCTACCTTCATGTTACCATTATGGCCTTTAATCCAAACTAGTGTGATTTTTCCCCTCTGCTTTTTAGATTGTATAACAATTCCAGGATCATTGTCGCATGGCACTCAAAGAGTCTGTGAATATCGCCAATCTGTCCCAAGTGGTCGAATTTTTCGCCACGTATTTCAATGCTTCGTGAATTGCATATATTTCTGCTGTAAAAACAAAGACGAAATCAGGCAGCCGAAAGCCAAACTCTGTGCCAGTCGATGCGTCGTTTACTGCAAATCTTACTTGATTACCATTCATTTTAGATCCGTTAGTGTAAACATACGTGCTGTTTGGTTGACTCATCAATAACATAATCTAAGATAAAAATCTGTTCGGAATTTAAGCTTAATAGATGATGAGACCATAGAAACAAATCTCAATCATTTCAATCTCAAACAATTTTTTTGCGGCGGTAAAAAAATATGGTAACACACTCAACAATGACAGATCAATGTAAATACGAGTTCTCATTAAATTCAATAACAATCTTTGGGCATCTCATTTCAAACCATACAATAAGACTTGATCCTAATAGATTGAAATCTTTATTAGCTTTTCCTTCTCCATCCATCAGGACTGAATCGTTACAAAGAGTTTGGGAATGTTCTTCCATTACCCTAAAAGGATACCAAACTTTTCAAACAAAACACGTGTCCTAGTTGGTTATAAATCTTTTCCCTTATCATCAGAGGCTATTGAATTCTTCAATGAGCTCAAGAGGGATATTATTCAAACCGCTATAATAACAATTGAAGATGGTGTGCTTCTTCAAGTAGAGACTGATGCATCTGATTCCGCTATCGCAGCTTTACTTTTGCAAAATCATCGTCCTGTGGCTTGGTTTTCCTCTTTATCAACTTGTAAGAGAAAGCGTTCAGCGATTGAGAAACAAGCTTGAGCTATGGTATAGTGCTTGAGAAAATGATGACATGTTCTCATTGGAAGACATTTCACGGTTATAACTGACCAAGAGGCAATGTCTTTCATTTTAGATCTAAAACACACTAGTAAAGTTAAAGTTAGACCCATTCCAGTTAGGTTTAGATCTTTTCCACTTGGGTTTAGACCTTACCCTCATAGATTCAGACTTTTTCCAGTTAGGTTTCGGCCTTATTCACTCTTAGGTTTAGAATTTTCTCACAAGAAAAGGCCTAAGCCAAAATGAAAAGTTCCAGTCATGCAGCATGATCTTATGAGCGAATTTTCACAAATGGTCGTATTACATTTATTTTAAATTCTGTTGAAATTTGAGCACTTTGGGGACAAATAAAAATTTTATTATACATTTTATAGCAAACTAACTTTTTGTCAGTAATATTCCAATGAACAATTTTGTGGATTTTTACAATTTTTTCAAGTGTTCCTATCGATTTTTAGCTTATTTTAATGAAATTTAAGTTCATTTTTCAGTACAATTTTGTGCTCAAATTTTTAAATGTCCTAGTTCATGTTCGATTAATTTTTTTCGAGTAGCATTCTGCTGAAAAATTTGTTAATTGTTAAATTTGTTAATTTTTAGCGGTTTTTTGCCTTTTTTAGTGATTTTTTAAGTACATTTTTTGAAATGTGACCAATTTAATGTGCTCAAAAAGTGTTGTCCAACGAACTCATCCTTTCTTTTGAAATGCTTGATTTTTTTGGCGAAAGAACGAAATTTTTATCTCAATTCTATCGAGAGTTATCGTCTGGAATGACACATACATATATATACTTATATATAATATATATATACATATAAATATATATACATATAAATATATATATATATATACATATATATATATACATATAAAAAAGCGTTAAAATCCAGGAATCATTTCAGAATGCCTCAAAACATATTTCGATGAAGAAAATGTTTGAAAATTTTTATTTTAAAATTTTTGGAGCCATTGCAAAAGCTTTATTTTCTGAGAAAATTCGCTAAAAGGTCTAAATCCATGTGGAAAAGGTCTAAACCTAACAGGAAAAAGTCTAAGCCTAATTGAAAAAGTTCCTAATCAATACGAAAATGCTACGGCGTTGACTCTGTATCAGATCATCAAAATAGGAGAATTGAATTGCTCCGTATATGCTTTGGAGTCCCTATACATATGGCATAATTTCAGCAGTGGTCCTTATCATTTCTGGTTAAGCCTAAACAGTAACATAACCATAACCTCGTTATGTTGTGCTGCACGGGAACTAGGAAACTCATCAACAGGAAACTCATCAAAAAATCGTAGAACCCCATTTTTGATCAGTTTTCCACGTGGGGTGGAAACTCGTCAAATCTTCATGAACGAGCGACTCATCGAAAAATTGAATCCAATAAATTTATCCGTTTAATTCAGTTATGAGTCAGTATAATTTTTTTTCGACTAGAATCCAGCATTGTCGAGACACTCCTCAAAAACTACCTTGAAGGAAACTCATCAAAAAGGAGCTGACGGGAAACTCGTCAAAAATGGTGGTAGCAGTTGACGGATATTGGTCTTCTTTGGGTCAACTACCTGCCATTGTTGCAATTTAACGCCACCATGAATAACTACATGTCCAAAAACCTAACCGTCCAAATAATAGCCGAGACGGTCTGAAGGCCTCCAAATCCGGTTACTTCCTTCACTTATAACGGTTGGGTCTGGCACACGGTAAAGCCTTCCGAAGGTTTGATTTGATGACTTTCCTTTCGATGAGTTTCCCCTTAGGAGTGTTTGACCAGTTTCCACAGGGGACAGAAAAGTCATCAAAAATAATTGTCTACTACTTTTTATCTTCCAAATTTATATCTGATTTCTACTTGAAATTCTTTTTGACGACTTTCCCTTTTATTCAGTTTTGACCAGTGTCCCACCCAAAAATTAGAGATTTAATGATCATTATCCCGTATACATCGTTTGGTTTTGAACTGACATTTTAATTAGAAGGCCGATCTCCGTTAATAATGAAAATATTGCAATAGATCAATATATTAATACTCAATGCAATTTCGAATTTGATACGTTTCTCCATATTACTGGTGTGTTTTCAAGATTATCACAGGTTTCAACGGAAACCATGTTCGAAACCCAACTATTTTTCAGAATTCGAACACCGTTCAAGTATATAGACTTGAACACTGTTATTATATATACTTATAAAATGTTCTTGGAAGGTAAATTGAAGAGATCCGATTCGAAAATGCTTGCATACGAGTCTGCAACACATTGGGACATTTTCATGTGTGTTTTCTTATTGTATTTATTACTAAGCAGATCTCAACCGTGCATTGCACGGCGGGGGAAACAAATGGTTGAGAACCACTGTTCTATAACACACACACACACACGCGCGCGCGCGCACACACACACGCGCGCGCACACACACACGCGCGCGCACACACACACGCGCGCGCGCTCGCGCACACACACGCGCGCACACACACACACACACACACACACACACACACACACACACACACACACACACACACACACACGCGCGCGCGCACACACACACATAATTGGCCACTTGGGACAATTTTCGTGAGCAATTTTCGTTAGCAATTTTCGTGACGATTTTTTTGTTATGTGCCATATGAAAGACATGAAAATGTCAAAAGCCTCGACCTCACGTTTTTGATTAGTTTCCGTTTGATGAGTTTGTAGGGACCCGTGCTTCACAACTAGTCATGAGTCGGGTCTACTCTTGTATCAAATGTCCGTACAGTATCACTGTTGTGTATCTAACCACATGCAACGCCCCCCACGCAAACCACCCGATTCTCAAGGAGTATCCGTATCAATAGGATGCAACGGTGAAACGATCGGCGAAATATAAGAAAATAGGCCGCTCTCGATTCCGTTGCGTATCATTTCTTTGATGTGACGGGGAAAAACAGCAAACCAGTCAATTGGGCTCGTTGCTTATCTTTACGAATGAAAAGATACAGGGCGTTGCTCAGTATTAGATACGCACGGTGCTACAATACGGGCATTTGACAAAAGTGTGGACCAAGCTTTAAACGTTGTTTTCAAATTCAATCAAAACGCCGCCCTGGGCCCCTAGCAATAGCGTCTACACCCGAAATCCTCCTCCATTCTCACTGGGCGGAAATAAATGTGAAATCTATTCCACGGGATTCGAACTCGAGGGGGAAAAAAGGAGCCTGGATTCCAATTAAAAGCCCCTAAACGGGAGAAGGCTCTGAAACGCGGGCATTCTAAATGACGTCATTAGCATACGTCACTGTTTTATTGACGTTGAAGGAATCTCTGCGAAACAGAGTTCGGATGGTTAGGTGGTAGTGAGTGGATTGAGGGGTGGTGGGAGGGGGATCTCGACGTACTTCCCCTCCCTTCCCCTCCATTCCACTACCAGCCTGAATTCGGATAATTCCAAGCATTCTCCGGGAATACGTTCTCTCTCTCTTTCCCGGGGCACCCGTGCCTATTTTGCCCCGTATTAATTAACGCCCCCCACTCTTCACCCATTCTTACCCCTTCAACCCCTCTTTCCACCCACCACTACCATCCCACCCCCGTCCTTTTCCTGATTGAATTAAAAATCCCTAGTAATTATGAGGTGGATGAGATTTCCCTCGTTGGAGGAAATAATTTGAATTGGACGCGACTCTGAAATACGCTTCGCCGGATTGGAAATCATTAGATTTCCGAACCACCTCCCCCCCACCATTACCCCCCCTTTTTTTTCTATCCCATTCCACCAACCAATACCTTTTTCTGCCTTATTCTCGTGGATAATTAGATTTTTTCCTCGCCTCTCCTCCTCCCGCGCTTTATCGTCGTTTTTTTCTTTCGAGTTACTTTATTGCTGGGAACGAGGCAAGTTTTTTTCCACCCTCATTGATGTATATAATCACGTCACAGTTTTAGGTGCCTCCTGATTGGTTTAAAGATTTCAATTTTTCAAATCCACATTATACTGGATTGGCAAAGAATGATATCAACAATAGGTTAGCAAATGAAGAAGGCTCAAAGGAAGTTTTACATTTCAACCTCCTTAAAAATTCAACCTTCGCCTTCGGTCTACTCTGTGAAACCTGGAGTCAAGTACTACACCCTTGGGTGGTTTTGACACACCTCTCAATCGATGTTGATAAAATAGTCAATTTCAACATTCTAGGGCAAAATAAAGTCCTATTTTTTAATAATATATACACCTCTTAAAGCAAAAATACTGTTTCTTTCTTAATTTGTTTACTTAATGTACCAATTTCACTTCAATACAAGATGATGCCATCGCTTCCTTGCCGATGCACAATGTACCTTGCGATGCTTTTGAGGTGAACTTCCACCAGGAGATGCTAGAGCAGCGCATCCCAGTCCCATCGCATCATTCGAATATTCAAGACTTGCATTTCACTTCGCTCTACCTGATACTCACCGATCTTTAACCTCTTTGACTGACAGTTTCATTACCACCCCCGAAGCTCCTGAGATAAGATGATAATCATGCCTGTATCATCTCCAATAACCAACGGTTTAATACCGGGTCATAATTTTTCTATTTATCAACGGTTTCACTACCTGGTAGATAGTCTTTCGTAGCCACACAATTCAAGTACAGGGCTACCTCGTCACCTACGGTTTCAGTATCGGCTGATAAATTCCTTCGCAGTCAACGGTCAAGTACCGGCCTGAAAACCTCACCTTCCTTCCAATATATCTTAAGAACAAGGTTTTACGTACTCAGGAAAATCCATCTCAATTTCCACAAGTTTCATTCTTAGCTAAACTTAGCTCGCACACAGACAAACCACAACAGTCCCAAACTTTGTCATGCCCACGTTTAATTAACCCTTATTTCTTGCAGCTGAGGGCGTGATTTAGATCCATTCGAATTTAAATCTAGCTTGAAAAACTTCTTAACCAGACATCAAAAGGAATATATCACAAGTGGAACGCGCATATAAGAGGACCAATCAGATTGATTCCCTTGGCTGAACCCCTCGTTTATCGAATCGTGAAGGAGGTTTGGGGTGGCTCTCAAAATCATCCTTCCAAGAGCTGAGATAAGCGCCTCACATATCACCACGAAGCGCCTCTATATTTTGTCAAAAGGAAGTTAAATCAAACGGAATTGCTCCTTAGAACCATAAAGGTAATTTATCCCGGTCGCCCTTCGCAGCCCTAATCCCGGCGGCCGTTCTGCTGCAGAGATTACTTGTCTTTTCCCTCCGTTCGCTCCAAACAAACAAGAATGAATTCTTTCACCATCCATTTTCCCGTCTGGGTGGCTAATTTTGGAGTTCCATGTCTCTCTGTGGATCCGTTCGCCGAAGGCCCAGAGGTTTCAACTTAATGTTGACATTTCAGCGAATTTTCTTAAAAAATCAAACAATTGCAATGGCTTCAAAAATTTTAAAATTAAAATTTTCGAAAATTCTCTTAATTTAAATCCGTTTTGAGGCGTTCTGAGAAGAGCTTTTCCATATATATATATATATATATATATATATATATATATATATATATATATATATATATATATATATAGAGAGAGAGAGAGAGAGAGAGAGAGAGAGAGATAGAGATAGAGAGAGAGAGAGAGAGAGAGAGAGAGAGAGAGAGAGAGAGAGAGAGAGAGAGAGAGAGAGAGAGAGAGAGAGAGAGAGAGTCCACGAGCCGAGGCCGAAAATAGGTAGTAAATCGTACATCCTATAGCAATTTTTATACGTAGCAAAGTTGTAAAGCATACAAAAAATTAATTAAAAAAAGAAATTAAAAAATAACCGATTAGATTCCAAAACTCTGAACTATCTCTTAAAACATGCGAATTACAAACAATTGAAAATAAAGCTAATTCTGGCTCAGTTCTCTCCTCCCCCCGTCTAAAATTTTGCCCTTCAAAATCACCTAGTGGCGTTAATGGTCTAATGTTAAATGGTCAGTCTGCCAAAGCTCATTCCACACAAGATTAAATTCTTTCCAAATTATATTTCCTTGGTCTATTTTCTTGCAATAGCTCCAAAAATTTTAAAATAAAAATTTTTCAAGAAGCAATAATGAATGTCACAATAATTAGTTGTATAGTCTCTCATTCGTTTCATGCATAGCAGCCGAACAAATACGTCCAGAAATTAGTTTTCTTCGCAAACATATTAATTACCAAAGCTTAATACTAATTATATAATTATGATTTTCTCAAACATATATTAATCATTTTCTGCAATAAAAAGCCCGACCTTTTAAGCCAGGCTCATAAACAATTCATCATTAATTTTATTTATAAAGGGACGAACAATATATTGATTGGGGAAAAGGTAGAATAATAAATTACTCACAAGATTCTTCAAACGTCCAGATGAAGTTCTAACGTGAACCCCCAATTATTTTCCTTTCCCCTCTTTCCCCCGGAATACCTCTTGCATAGCTGATTTACAACTACGCTCCTAATGTAGGTTGATAAACAAGATAGAACATGAATAAGACAGAATCGAAGAAAGAATGTAACAAGTATTGTGATCGCAACAGAATGGTTACTATGAACCGTTATGTAATAAATTACGGCTAAATTTTCGTGATGACTGATGGAGGAGCTCGAGTTGAGGCTAATTTGTCAGCCTATCACGTAAATCAGGACATATCGAGAAGCGGAATTATTCATATTGGGCGCCTCGTGGCATGACCAACAACCCCAACTTCAGCGCGCCTAATGGACGGGAGCTATAGCTCAACGGAACTTAACACGTCACTCTCAGCTCGGCCATAATATTGATAATTACGGCGAATCTCGCGCATAATTAGATCGTCAACGTATTAAGCGATTCGGTCTCCAACCGCACATCAACTTCCTTGACATGCTCGTCCCATAAACGGGACGTCTAATTTATGACGTCTGAGAACGCCCTCGACTGCACTAACCGGTAGCTCCCTTACCTCACCTTCATCCTTATTCATGACGTGATCTAGATCTGTAGATCTGCTTCGTCGTCTCACAACCCCTGCTGGCACAGCTTAATAATTGAATCAGCCATTTTGAAAAGCGATCTCTTCGGGTTTGCAATAAGCCGTTTACACAACACACAAGTCACACACGCTCACAACAAACCAACATATTGGTAAGTAATGCATGCATTACATGAACGTCCCTATCTGTTGTGTATGATTTTGGTAAGAATGGCGAATAGATCATGGTTTCTGGATGTAACCTCTCCATTATGACCTAATATATGAAGAACAGCAAAGATGTTTATTGTGTAATAGGCGAAAAATTAGCCAAGCCGTTGAATAAGCGTATCCCTCCCAAACGCAGTCAAATTAGTGAGAGAATGAATGTATTGTACTACAACTGGCTTGGTCCAAATTTGATGATATCATGCATTTTGTGTTTTAAATTCATTCAATTAATTCAAATTGAAATTTCACTTTCCTAGGGTAAACAGGAGAAAATTTAAGCTAACTCATCTGATCAGGATAGAGCCCCTCATCACATTCACCTCTTAACGTACCAGAAAACTTTCTTACCAAGTTTCAACTTCCTAGTGTGAACGGGAGACGATATTTACCCCCTCCCTTAAACTGGCACAACTAACTATTTGGGAGTGGCGTGGCGGCTCCAAAACCTCAAAAGGCACTCCTTCAGGTCCAATGTACATAGCTTATGATTAAAATTTCATAAAAATTGGCTAAGGAGAACTGGTAGAAGTCTGTGGGCAAAAAACGAGGGGAGACGAGAAAAAAAGTCGTAATGCATTATGTTACATTGTTGTGAACAAAGAATTTAGTGAGAAAAGCAATTTTTAAATATCGATCTTACGAGAAACAACTCGATCTAAATAATAATTTTTTATTCCAAAAAAGATCCTGGAATTTTAATTTTTTCGCAGTTTTTACCGATTTTTTAGCTCATTTTTATGAAATTTAAGTACATTTTTCAGCATAATTTTGTACATTAATTTTCAAATATTCTATTTAATAGTTAATATACACACGCATTTGAGCAATAGACTGCTAAATAATATAAATTTACCAATTTTAACCGTTTTCTGCTATTTTTAGTGATTTTTTCAGCACTTTTATTGAAATTTGACAAATTAAACGGGCTTTTTTTTAGCGCAAGAACGGAATTTTTATTTCGATACGATGGAGAGTTATCGTTTAGAAGAATACATATATATATATATATATATATATATATATAGATATATATATATATATATATATATATATATATATATATATATATATATATATATATATATATATATACGAAAAATCATTAAACTCTAGAATTGTCTCATAACAGATTTCAATAAAGGGTATTTTGGAAAATTTTTCGATTTTAACATTTTTGGAGCTATTGCAATATCTAGCTTCATTTTCTACGAAAATTCTCTAAAAGGAAGAAAGTCCGGATACACGCATTTTGACGCCTCGTTTCAGCTTATGCAGAAGCATATGCCACCTATGATTCTGGCGTAACATATTCGGCATCTGGCGACTCAGGCGGCAACCCCCTCCCAGGATATGCAAAGAAAATCAAGTTTGAGCCAACAGAGTGAGGTCGGGAGAAGGCCAATGTTGGGCGGAAGATCTTCTTCGTTACTCATCTCGGCGCGTGTCGTCCATTGCAGTCTTGCTGAACGGTAGGCTTGTTTTGCTTCCGAATTCATCTGTGGAAAGGTACCTGTAGGAAATGTTGTTTTCACTCTCAGAATATGATAAATTTTTTGGCCTCAAAATGAAAATTTCCACTCGCATATCACGTTTTTGACCGTTCTGAACAAGTTTGGTTTCGTGCGTGTCTGCGAAGTTGTCCATGTGATGTCCTTGAGTCCGCGAATCCTTCGACAAGCATAACTTCTGCAGTTTTTATCAGATTTTGGTGACGGCTGTAGACGGTCCCCTACCAGTTTCATTACTCAGCAATCAATACTTCACTATACGCATGCAGAAATTTCATAAATCATCATTTTCTCACATTCTGCTCGTTCGATAGAACCCAAAGTTGGAGATTAATTAGGAAAAAACGAGTTAATCATCTCATATCAATGAGCGTCACCCAAGTATTCATTTTTCTTTCTAAGATTTGAAATTGATTCTTTTGCTGCACTGGTGACGTCACACTGGGCTGTGGTATCACTCCCAGGCACGCTGATATTAAATTAATGAGATAATCGATATCGGTAATGGTTCATATTTTGAGATCATTTCAAATTGCAATGATTTATACATTCATTCAACGGATACGAGGAAGCTATGTGTCATATCCGACTCGGCAGACGTTTTTTGTTTATAATGCTTTCACACTACCGAAGCTTTGTATTTGTAAAAGAAGTTAAGAAAAAAAATAATTTTTTTTCGTCCTCCAAAATCAAAATGTTTACTTGCTTCTTGCGTTCCAGTGCTTGCTTATCAATTTTGGTTCCGTGTCCGTCTGTCTGTCTGTCTCTTTGATGACTATCAGTCTATGGTAAATACTTGGCGCGCCCAAAACTATAGTAAGTTTTGGTTCGGTTTCAATGCCGTAGGATCAATAGTAGTCTGTACGCATGTGCAAACGTCTTAAGATTTCTTAAAACGTCGATTTCTCTTCATGTGCTGGTCCTACGTCGTTCATTTTCGGATAAATGTTTTAGAAAAATACCCTATACATTGTACTACAATGAGAGGAAGAATAACCATTGTACACTCGCGAAACTAATAACTATTGACACAGGCAAAACTTCGTGTCTAATGGAACGATTTTGAATATTTTTCAGGGATAGTGTTAGCTTCTAGACGGTCCCCTAAAACTTTCATTGCCGTCGCATAAATACTATTCTATGCTTATGCGCAAACAGTAATTTCTTTAAAATTCGATTTCTCATCATCTATCAGTCTGATTTCGTTCAAACTTGGGGAGTAGATGGGTATAAATATGGTCCAGAAAAATTCTCTATGAATTATATCGTGATCGGTAGAGTAATAACTATAGCGCATGCGCAAAACTAAAATTCATCGACACTGACAAAACTCCGAGATTGATGGACTGAGTTTTAAGAAATTTCCAGGGATTGTGCGGTTTTGCTCCTAGGCGGTCGTCTTTAAATTTCATTGTCGTTAGATTAATAGCAGTCTGTGGGCATGGGCAAACGTTAATTTCTTATATAATATCGATTTCTTTAATTCTATTTGTCCGATTTCCTTCAAACTCGAAGGTTGCTGGGTCCAGGATGATTCTTTTCGTATTATATCGCATTTCCTTGAATAATAGGTAACTACTGCGCATATTAATAAAATTAAAATAAAATTAATATTGGATGATACTCTGAGAATAATGAATCGATTTTGATGAAAATTTCAATTATTGTGTGGCTTAACCTTCAGACAATTTCAACATGAATTAAAACTATATTTTGCATTCTAGCTTGTATACACATATATATATATATATATATATATATATATATATATATATATATATATATATATATATATATATATATATCAAATTTAAGTTTGCATTCAATAATTTTGGCTCGTACTTAGTTCTTCAACTAATTCCATACGTCCATGTTACAATATGAGTGTAGGCAATACTGCCCACCCAACTTGGCAGACTTTTTTGACTGTTCCGATTCTTTGGGGTGGCCCGTGATTAGAATTTTTGCAGGACCACATTTTTTGCCGGATCGCGAGACGAGCAAACGTAACATAATAGTAACATATGGGTAGTTAATAACATGTGGAGGAGAGACTATCAAATAATTACCTAATTTGAAATACCTAATTGATGTCTCTACAATCATCTGAGTGAGCTTCGGAGCGAATTTTGTAGACATGAAACACGATCAGTTTAAAAAAATCTGAACCATAAATTTCAAAATCCTTTTAGTAGGTGACTTGCTTTTTGCGTTTCAGAGCTTGCTGATAAATTTTGGTTCCATGTCTGTCTGTATGATGTCTGTCTGTTGTAAATCCTTGTCACGCCCAAAACTAAACCAAGTTTCACTCCGATTCCGATGATATTTTCAGAGGTTGTGCGGGTTGGCTCCTAGACGGTCCCCTATAATTTTCAAAGCCGTCGAATCAACAGTAACCTGTGCGCATGAGCAAATGTGAATTTCTTGTAACGTCGACTTCTTATGGTTCTCATTGGTCCGATTTCGTTCAAACTCGAGAGAAAAATCCCCTATAAAGTATATCGCGATTGGAAGAGTAATAAACATCGCGCATGCGCTAAAATAATACCGATTGCTACAGGCAAAACTCCGAGTCTTATGGAACGATTTACTTGGAATTTACAGGGAAGGATTGCTTCGAAAAGATCCTCTATAAGTTTCATTGCCGTCACATATCTAGTAGCCTGTACGCATGCGCAAACGTTAATTTGTTATAATGTAGGTTTCTCATCATCTATTGGTCTGATTTAGTTCAATCTCGAGGAGTAGATGGGTATATATGTTCCAGGAAAATTCCCTATGAATTATACTGCCATTGGTGGAGTAATAACTGTAGCGCATGCGCAACTGAAATTGATCGACACAGAGAAAACTCCGAGATTGATGTACCGATTTTAGTGAAATGTTCTAGGGTTGGGTGACTTAGACCCTAGACGTTCCCCTATAAATTCCATTGCCGTTGGATTAATAGTAGTCTGTGCGAATGCACAAGTATTAATTTCTTATAACGTCGACTTATCAATTATTTCGACTCGTCTTTCGTTCTTCAACTAATACTATACGTCCATGTTACGAGTACAATATGTAAGGAATCGATACTCCCCACCCAACTTGGCAGAATGATTTGTATATTTGAGTATTTTATTAAATTCGTTGTGAGCCTAATGTCAGATGCGTTGGATCCTAAAACACTATCCTAAATGTTGGTTATTATTTACGACAAAAATACGAATAATCAAACTATTACAACAGAAAATGCAAACAAATTTCTTTAATTTTTTTGGCAGTGAATGTGAACGGGTATTTGATTAGGTTTAGCCATTCACTCGTTGTCTTTAATACCCGAACTTGCGACATTGTAGGTAAAGCAGAGAGTGGTTAAGGGGAGGTGATTGGTTTCCCGCATAACGAAGCCCCCTCCCCCTCCAGCCGTCATCATCTGGACGGCGATGCTGACGACAGAGGGGAGGGGGCTGGCAGAAGTAAGTGTGTTCATTATCTTACCCCCTTAACCACCCCGTCGCCCCTTCAGCGGGGGTCTTTTGTGCTTGCAAGTCCTTCAACAACTTGGAAGCTACCCCTCCGCCCCATCGACCATCACTCTCGAGACCCTTGTCCCCCCTCTAAGCTCCGCTCCTCCTAGACCACTTCTGGGGTATCTTCTCAGCCCCACCAACCCTTCCTTTCCCCGCTATCGCTCTCGAGATCCCCTTTCTTCATCGCTAAACCCTTCGCGCCCCCCTCGCTGGGGTACCCCCCTTCACCCCTTCATCTTCTAGAATCACCCGATTGCTTCCCGCTCCCACCCCCCAGACCACCCTAAGGTTACCTCAATCATAAAACTCCAACATTCCCCCCCTTAACCACCTTACATTTCTTGGTTACTTGATCTGTAGAAAAAGAAGGAAAAAATAAAATGAAAAAAGAGGGTTCCTTATTGACTCGTTCGTTTCGGATTTATTTGGGGATTCACGACTCGCTGATCAAACAGATTCATTCCAACATTCAAGTCCCATTGACTGAGATTCGTATAACACGCTTCTGTGGTTCTCTTTCTCAAAGACTCTCCAAATCGAGGAAGCTACGATAAAACTCGTTTTTCGGAATCAACCTCGCAGCGTTCTATTCAACTAAAAGCCAAATGAGCTCGCTGTTTCACTATCCCGGGTGATTTCACCTGTTATCCGGGGGTTTTGTTGAAAGCCCTGCGATTTGCCGTGTTGAAAACATGCGTTTTGTAAAGAGAATTCGGGAATGATGGACCGTTCAAAGGACACGGATGATTCAACTCGATTACCTCGGAATGCCGTGTTCGAGGATTGCCGGATAAATAGAATGTTTCCTTCCACCATCGGAATGTCAAAAAATAAAAAAGTTCCACTGACGAAAGTTCAGCATGGCGAAAATTTTTTTTTTTTTTTTTGCCAATGCCAAATTATAAAATTTGAGCACCATTTGTACGCACACTTTGTGTTAAAACACAACCACCAAGTTTATGGGGAAAAATTCCAGCCATGCAGCATGATCGTATGAGCGAATTTTCGGAAATTATTGTATAATATATGAATAGGTACCTAATGTTATGTATTGTTTTGAAGTTTAGCTTTTTGAGTGCAAAGAAATTTTTAACTATTCAATTTGTGGTAAAAAACTTATTCTAAATAATAATCTACTATTCAAAAAGTGATTTTGAATTTTTAACTTTTTTTTTGTCCTTTTTATAGATTTTTCAGCAAATATTAATGATATCTAAGTACGTTTTTCAGCATAATTTTGGGCTAAAATTTTTTAAAGTCCTAGATGATCGTTGATAATTTTGTTTTGACTAAAATTCTGCTGAAAATGATTTATTTTACGATTTTTAGCCCTTTTTTTAGCCATTGTTAGCGGTTTTTTCAACACATTTTTTTGAAATTTGACCAATTTAATGAGCTCAAAAATTGTTGGCCAACAAACTCATCCTTGCGTTTGGAAAGCTTGATTTTCCGCGCAAAAACGGAATTTTTACCTCAATCCTAAGGAGAGTTATTGTCTGTAATGATGCATATAAACATTGGTATAAACCTATACATAGGTCGATATATACGAAAAAGTGTAAAACTCGAGGATTCGTTTCAGTATGCCTCGTAAAACAGATTTCAATGGAGAAAATTTTCGAAAATTTTGATTTCAAACTTTTTGGAGCCACTGCAATTCCTTCCTTTTCTGCGAAAATTCGCTAAAAGCTTTTCTAAGTTAATTTTATTGTTTTTCGTATTTACCCATGTTAATTGTTTTGGAATTTAAGCACTTAGTTAGCTCACACTTTGTGTTAAAACATGAACCATCAAATTTATGGGAAAATAGGAAATTTCTCCCTAGATGGGAAAAACAATAGATGATGTCCAGTACCTACTGCTTACAAGTACCTACTACTCAATAATATACCTACCATGTAGTACCTTGTTTTCACGTTATTAGTTCATTATGGTTACTAAGCAATATCTCTACTGTCTATAACTTAGCGTAATAAATAAACTTTCCTTGTCACTACAATGGCTTAGGGATCATGAGATGTTGTGATAAAATGAGAGCATTCTGAAAAGTGGCGAATGATTTTCCTGTTTTGAAAACTAAGGGAGTTACACTTCGCTAGCAACGTATTGGTTGTACATGATAATCAATAGAAAATTAAGCTTCCTTTGCACTTTTTCAGGCTAGGCACCACAGCTAAAAGACATATCCATGTCAAAACCTTTCTCACTAATACTCTAATATAATAATTTCTCCGCTTCAAGGAGAAACATTGAATCATTGATAAGTTTCGGTCACTGTATTTTCATTTCTTCATTTCATTGGTTTTCCCAGGTGGGGAAAATTAGTACAATTTGTTCCAAACGCCGGAATACATTTTGAGAGAACCAAACGTCAAAACATCAAAATACAGATTTACCGATAAAGGCAAAGAAAATAAAAAAACAAATCTATATTAAAATTAATGATGGGACATTGCCTGTGCGTTGGAAGACGTGTTTATTTTAGCAAATGCTCTTTGTTAACGCGAGACTTTTCGTACGGCTCAGCTGCTTTTGTTTTATTTATTTATTTAGAATAATACGGGCAACTGCCCAATACATACAATATGAAAATTAATATTTTGCCAGCCGGCCTTATACCGCCGTCCGGCTATAACTGAGCTTACTCACAAGTTTACAAATAGAATTAACAGCATATATTTTCAAATAAGCAGCATTTTCAATAGCAACAAAATCTGTTGAGTGATTATAAAAATTAACGTGATTGTGATGGAGCTGAGTTGTGCAGGAGTTTCAAATGTAATGATGGAAGGGGGTGAATGGAAGGGGTAGTAGAGATAAATCGTGATATATTTACCGGAAATTTTGTTACAGAAATTGTTACGAAATCGTTGTTACGCAAAGAAAAACAAGTTACCTAGGTGTTGTTTTCTTTTGATTTTCACGAACAACCAAGCCGTTGCTGATAAAATGAAACTTCTTTAGTTTTCACCGGACAAAAATCGTTCTCCACTCGTTGGAAAGCTCTCGATTTATCACGCATTACTTTCGCACTATTCATGTCGTAGTTTTATATTCATTTATGTTATAAATGGATATAGTAAACAATGCCGCCAGGCACGTAGCCAGAGGGGGGGTCCGGACCCCCCCCCCCCCCCCCCCTAAATTTTTTGATGAATTAAAAAATTATTCATGGTTAGGGTAGTATATATTATTTCACTAGCACGAACTACCAACAGAGAATATTCGTCTGGTGTGAAATTCTTCAGAAATTATTTTTATAATACTCATAGGTTCTGCTAATAGCTCCAATACGTAGAGGTAAGATTCCTGAGATAAGAAGTTAGATATTTCGGTACACGGACATGGGTCATGTATACGACCTTAAAGACAGATGAAGCGGTTTAGGCAGTGTAAACATTTTGCATGAATTAAAATCATTTCCCCGACTGACGAACGATTTTTGTACCATGGGAAACGGCAAAGATAGAGTTCCGTAGCAACGATTCGGTTGTAAGCGAGAATCATCAGAACGCCTCTAGCACTATGGCCCATATTCTCGTGACGTCACGCCTGGAGTAGGTTCGCGCTTCAGCCAAAGTCGGCCATGATACCACCCTACGTCAATGAATCGCTACTCAACCAACCTATTTCTCACAAGAAGTTTGCCGTCTCACGTCAACATAATTCGTGGTTATAAGGCCATTTTTCAACAGTTTTGTTTTGAAAAAGTATTATATTGTAGCCATACAAAGTTTCAATTCGACTAAATGTTATAATAATCATGCCTGCCAGCGCAATAATTGATTGTAGATTGCTTTCAACAATACCAATCTAACGTGAACGAGTTTTTATTTGGACTAGGAGCCTACTACCTATAGTAGTTAATCAGTGTCAGAAAACTAAAGAACTTCATTCGTTTAGGCTTTGAGAATAATTAACCTGAAAAATAGTAAAGATGATTGAAAATTCCTCAGGTGTCTGTACTGCTGTGTAGGTACCTAGTCATTGCTCAGGTAGCTTCATCAGCGTTTTATTATAAGTTCGTAGTACTATGCTTAACTGAGGAAGCTTTACTTGTTATATTGAATGAATAAAAGGAGAGATTTGTCAAAACAAAACAAGGCAGGTTGTTGCTACACCAAGAAACGAAACTACTTAGGTAGGTACGTACGTCCTACCAGATTTGCTGTTGGTTTAAAGTGCCTAAACAAAGTAGGTGGGTCGTTGCTTTGCCGACGAATACAACCGCTGATTAGCAAGTTTGTCAAATATCGAATCAGGGAATATGCAACATGAATTAAAAACCAGCTGCAAGGAAAAAACCTTGAAATGCATTCCTCTGAAGGTAAGATTTCATAAAGACGGCATTGGCAGTGCAGTTATTGCGCGAGTTTTGCAGTTACGCAAATTGTATGGACAAAAAAGGTAATTAGGTAGGTACCTACTTTCGTTTTGATCAATGAAGTACCTACATGAACAAGTAATAATATACGGAAAGTACGTAGGTATACCTTACCTCTAGTTGGGTACTTACCTTTCCACATGTGATGCAACTTACTATTCCCGCCTAACAGAGCTCTCATAATGCATCCTTTCACAAGACCGCTTTCACAGTACTCTAAAGATTTTTAGTTTCAATTGATTCAAAGAAGAGTTCTAAAATCAGATAGGTAATCCACAACATCTTTGCGGCTGATGTCTGGATCATCTAGAACACTTGTATGTCAACTCCCCAACACACATTTCATATGGATCTCTACCCCACAGATTAAATCTTGCGTTCGTAGCGTTTGAGGTCAACACCTGATAATAACTTGATGTAATTTGCATACAATTTATCACCTTGCATATTACAATAATAATGAAAATATTGACTCGGAACTAGGTGAGACTATGTTACGCTATTGTCCAGGTTCGTCCACAAATGGCGCATTTTCGCATATGTTTACTCGTCACCATGACAACAAGGTGAAATAACTTGATTTCGCCTTGCATCGATGTAAGGATGCGCTAGTGTCCAAGTCTCGAGAATATCACCCATACCTGAACGACCCGTGTAAGCCTTGCCGTGTAGCAACTCTTCAAACCTTTCAGCACTCCACATTTTTATTATGGTGTTCAGAAGCCTTCTGACATTCCTTTCTCTTTCCTGAGGACAGTACTACAGAGGAAGAAAATTCTCTCCGAATCTCGTAGTCCCTCGGCTAGCCCTTTCACTTCATCAGCAAGAAGTGACACGCCGACTGCTCCCTGAGGTAACTCGGACTGCTTTCCTTGCAGACGCATGGCTCTCTGTTTCAGCATGTCCCATCTTAATGTGGTCCAGCCTCCTGGAGAATTTAACATCCCGTCCCCGAAGCCTCGTATGAAATAGTTCTGAATAGGATCAGCATTTGGTATTGATATTATAGGTACTTTGAGTACCACGGTTGGTATTCAGGTTCGCAATATTTGGATGTCTGGAGCGTATATGTAGAGTGAGTTCTCTTCTTGTAAAGCCTCTAGAACAATGGGGACATTGGGTTGCATTGTCTCTTTGACTATTCACCAAGGTATCAACCATGTTACTGAGCTACATAAATACATTGCTCCAACGATATCATAACAATAACAATAATTAAGTTAACATTTTTGGAATGAGTGAATGAGACAGAATTTGATACTCAACTTCGAAGTAGGAATTTGAAGAAGTATGACTGGTAGTGTGAACCTGTCTGGTACGTTTTCCATCGGTTTTTGGTTTAAAAAAAAACGCGATCTAACGCTTCGAAAATCGATTTTCTTGCGGAGCGGAAATTCACACAACACATCACCATCCGTTCCGGGATTAGAAAATTCGTAAATTTACTTCATGGGATCTTGCTGTCTAGGGGAAATTTATCTATCCTATGTGCGTCACGGAGTTCTGTATTCCGCCCCACACTCCTCACAATATCCTACGGGGAGAATGTTCCTAGATGTCTTCCTAACTTGTACGTAACGGGATCCTGCAGTACCTTAGAAATTAATATTAGAAAAGTACCTTAGAAATAAGATGGGTAACGAACGCCTTTCTCATTTGACCATGTGTCAATGCATTATCCACTGTCGTTCGCCGCTGATGACGTGCTGGATTTGATGTCTTTAAAAGCAAACATAAAAGTCTTACTATAAACATTCTATGATCAACTAAATACCTAAAAATTGAACTTTTGTTGTTGTATAAAGATCAAAATTTATCATGATTGTAAAAAATTGTTTCAACTGTCACCTAAAATCCTTATTATGTACCTACCTATTACATATTTTTGCCTTATTAAATATAGTATCTCATCATGTTTGTAAAACATTTCTTCTCCTGTGACTTAAAAATCGTATTTTAAAAGTTATTGAAATGGGAAGAGAGCCGATGGGCGTGGGGGGGGGGGGGGGGGGGAATCTGGACCCCCCCAAGGCAAAATCCTGGCTACGTGATTGAATGCCGCTTGTTTTGTTGACACTTGGTTGAGAAGGTTGAGAAGTTAATCTTGGTTATAGTAATTGTAGACGCGCACCATAACAGAAAATTACCTACCTGTGAATTCATATTCGTGGAAGAATTGGGCCTCGTCGAGACTGGCTTTCAGCAAATTCGGTAATTGTGTGTCAATAATTATTTTATGTTTTCTAATTGTTATTTTATTTAAAACAATAAAAAACATTGAAATTACTGAGACATTTTCAATGCTCTTCTCTCATAAGAAAGAAAGTACGAACGGCCTGCCGCGTTTTTTTTTTTAATTTTATCTCTTTATTTTAATTCTCACCAAAATTATATACAATCCATTCATAGAGACTTCCTTGTAATGCACGCATTTCTTACTAATATGTTTTCTTTGAAAATTCGCTAATAAATAAAACAAAAAGTTCTGCACGACGAATTCCAATGCCGCAATTGCTTTGGAAACTACGAGTATGAACCCCTGCTCCACGTTTCAATGAAATCTTCACCCCACCAGTAGTTTCGGATGGAACGCGTGATCTCATTCAATCCGAAATAGTTTTCATTCAATTTGTGCACATGACAATATTTCTCTCCCCCAGAGCGTCACTCCCAACTCTCAGCTCGCGGCGGGTTCATTTCTGATGAAACTAAGTTAGTCGATCTCGCTCCCCTGCTCATTTGCCATCTTCCCACGAAAGCCCAATCTCACCACCCCCGCGCGATCGCAGATGAGATTACGCAGTTGCAGGCTCCCCCGGGTTCGTCCCTTCACCTCTTTTTCGGGTCGTTTATCCGAGATTAAAAGTCGAAATGAAGGACGGGTGGAATGAAGGAGAGGAAATGGAAACTTGGATGAGTGCTGCCGTTTAAACAAATGTCCGGCCAGAATCACTGCAAGGCTCTGCCTGTCGAGAGAAGTTGGATGATTTTCACTTTTCACTTTAAAACCTTTTCTCGAATAGCTGCACAGGAAGTTGTCGCAGTTCACCATCTGAGATCCCTCCCAAAATAGCTAAGTATATAAGTGTAACGTTCAAATACTCCCTTCAAAAACGAAACTCTTGAAAAACTTAGATGTAAATAAAAAACTGAAAACCTCTGGCGCTACTGTGTATTGACTACTCTCAGATACCAAACTGGAAGTTGTCACAGTTCACCATCTGAGATCAATCCTATCAACCACCTAGGTCGTTATCGATTGGAAGACCACAGAGAAGGGTAGTCCTAAAAAATGTCTGATGGGCATGGATCACAAAACAAAAAACGTTTAGTTAGCTTTGGAAGCATCACAAGAACCCGTGATGATTTGATTTCTCTTAGCGTTGTCGCCGGAGAAAAAGAGAATCCTTATAGTGACGCTAACGTGACCCTTGTTGTGGCTTACCGCTTAAAACTCTTAGAAGAAAATCTTCAAAATGCATTATGAAATGAGAAACAACGACCACTCACCTCTACAGCATAAAAAAATGGTTCAGCCATGAAGTGGTAATGAGCGGGATAGATTTGAAGGCTTTTGAAAGAAACAGTCGGTGGGTTATAATTATATGATGCTGTCATCAGTTGATTGTTTCTATAATTATTATATCTAGTTATACGAGCATTATGTACAGCAGGTGTAGTTCATAGAAGAAAAAACCATAGTAGAGTATCAACGTTGCACACTGATGGGTTGTGACATTTATATGTCAAATGTAATCGTAAATTACATACTTTTCAGAGCAAACATGAGAAAAACGCTCTGGATGGTGGAAGGTCAACGACGGATTTTTTTCTTTTAATTCGTTTTTTTTTTCTTTTTTGTTGGGTTCTACGTATCTTGAATCGTCAACCGGGGGTGAAAAAAATTCTTGGTTGATAACAAAGGTTCATGATGGAAAATAGTAAACGAAAATACAATAATGAATGATTGTATCTCGTTTCTCAAACTTGGACTTTCGGGGAACGATTTCGAGTGCATCTGCTGCATCCTTAAGGCCAGCAATTTAAATTTGCTTGTTTTTGTATTCAATCATATCTTAGTTAGTTATTTCATCAATTATTTCATTGGATGAATAGAACTCTTACTGGTGGCGGTCGATGCGAGTAGAGGTAATTTCGAGAGATCGGATTCGTCTATGATAAGAGTGCAGAGGTCAGAGGTTAAGAGAGGTTGTGAGGTCAGAGTTATACCTGGTCTTGTCCCATACCCTTCGTATCAATTCCAACAAGTCGTCCGTCTAATATAAGAAGCCTTGCGTTTATTTCATAGCTTCAGAGGGACGTCCTTAAAAAAAAGCTAATTATACTGAGAGGGAGAGAGCATTCCGGAAAAAAAAAGTTTGTTTGAAATTTGTTTACGCACAGAACTTTACTGGCGCTCAAATCGTCATAAAGTTGATGAAACTTAAGAATAATAGTCGCCGAACCGTGAGGACACAAAGATTAGTGAGGTACCTATAAGCCAAAAACTGGAAGAAGTGGGGAAAAATCGCAGTTTTTTGCATATGAAAAAGTGATCGAAAATAACCTTTGATTAGCATTCAGTACCTCAAAAATCTATCTAGCACCAAAAATAAAAATTTCCAGTCATTCAGCATGATCGAACAAGGTGAGCGATTTTTCAAAACTTATCGAGTATAATGTTCAATTGTTTTGAAATTTGAGTTTTTTGAGTGTAAAGAAATCGTTAAATATTAATTTTATGGCAAAATAGTATTCCGCTATTCATAATCTGCTATTCGAAACAGTTTTTGATTTTTAGCTTTTTTTCAGTTTTTATTTATTGTTTTAAACATATTGATGAAAATCAAGTTCATTTTCAGCATAATTTTCTACACAAATTTTATACATAATTTTGTACATGATAGAGCAATATTTTTTAGTTTGTTTTTTATGCTTAAAAGTATGTGTATTATGGGTAAAACTAGTTAATTAAAGTGTAAAATTCGATTATAGCGTTGTTGGAGAGCTCTGCAAGTGTTGCAATTCGATTCAGCGTGAAATAATTCGTAGAAACCGACCCGATAGTCGTAGTTTCATAGAATGTCATTTTTCGTGAAAACCATCGATTTCATTGAAAACCCCACATTTTTCAACATTAAAACACAATTTTTTCCCCTAAATAACAAAGTAAAAGTAAAAACGACTATACTGTTGAAAAGAGTATTAGATGAAGCAGTTTTCATGGGATTTTCCAGTTTCCATGATTTGTTTTGGTTGTTTTTTGGAATTTGTCGGGATGCGGCCCAAGGAAAATAAATGAAATTATTTCATTTATTGTTTTATTTTATGACGTTTCGTCCTCTTGCTGAGGACATCTTCAAATCTTGGTGAGACCAGGAAAAAAATTCATAAAACCTCCGAAAATGAATTTTTTTCCTGGTCTCACCAAGATTTGAAGATGTCCTCAGCAAGAGGACGAAACGTCATAAAATAAAACAATAAATGAAATAATTTCATTTATTTTCCTTGGGCCGCATCCCGACAAATTCCAAAAAACAATTAGTACTTACGGCCGACCAAACTACCTACAATGATTTGTTTTGGAAGAGTTATAAAGTTTCAAAATTTTCAGTTTTAAAGATTTTCAGAAATTTTATTTTTTCAAAATCTTCTATGTTTGAGCTGATGTGATGGTGTTTGGATGGTACGTTCTTAGAACTCTATTACATTATTTTTATAGGAAATTCAACGTTTATTCCGAAAATGAGGTCAAAAGTTGAAATTAAATGAATTAAGGTGTGACAGTGGGTGACCGATTGTGAAGAATTGGGTATCCAGTGTCCAAGCAGAGTTCTGCTACCACTGGAGCAATCTCCAGAAAAATATTACCTAATAACCTTAACAACAAGGAAAATAAGTAGGTAGGAAAATGAAAATAGATAAATAGGGGAATTGTTTGAAACTATTCCCCTATTTGATTGATAACCTGTAATTGTTTGAAAAGGCAAAAGGCAAATGCGCAGTGGAAATAAATAAAGGAAAAATCAGAACCTCTGAGAAAAAGGGAAATTAACCTGAAATGGTAAAGAAAAGGCACAATGCTGAAAAAGAAAATTAAATTAGCTCACACCTGGCTGTTGACACTAATGAAAAACTCAGGTGCTGAAAATAAATACTTTCACTAAACGTGGTGAAAAGGAAAAGAAAAACAGCTCTAGGCTGTATAAAAATCAGGATGGAAAAAATTCAGGGGTTGGCTTAATAGGCACAAAACTATATGGATGGCATCAGAGAAGAGAATGGGAAGAGAAATTATTCTCATCACAAAAGGATCCCTTGAAGTAGGAAGGGGACAAAACAATATAGCCAACCTACCAACAGAAAAAACTATTCAAGGTACCACCAGGTAATTTAGAAGGCTATTTTCGGAGGAAGTGCATAGAACCTGGAACAGGGAATCCATGATAAAAGTGGAAAAATTAGAGTTTAAAAGGGAAAAAACACGGTTTTCCTGAAAAATCCTTTTAAAAATCATATCTTGAGAACGGATTGAGGTAAAAATATGCGGTTGGCGGCATTTCACTACATTTTCATGCAAGCTACTACAAACAAGTTTTCGTCACATATCTGGTTCCACCCTGTATATATACAATCCATTCATAGGGACGTCCCTGTAATGCATGCATTACTTACCAATATGCTTTCGCTGTGCGCTTTTTTCGCGACGTCTACCCAACTCCCTGACGAGCCTCACGTTCATTGTTTTCAACGGGCAACAGTAAGTTCATTCAGTGGAAACTGCACCGCAGCAGTGGTAACAGTTGGAGTGTTTGTACGTGATTCTAAGAGCCCAGCAGGATTTCCAATGGAGAGGCTATTTGGGAACCCGGTCATTTGGTATCCACTTTATTGAGCCGACGTTTCATCCCCTGCCGATCCATCAATCAGTTTCTGAGTCACCAGCCAAATATCAGTGTCCCTCCGCCTGGATGACCATTTCCCTTAACTACGCCGGAGCCCCATCTCCCTCCAAGAACTTCATTGTTGATGAGGGAGGGTTTCCGTCTTTACTCAACAATAGAAGAGAAAGTTTGACGAGGGTAAGCGCTTCTATAGACATTCTTATCAGTTGTGTTCCCGCTGACTCGGTCCTATTTGCCTGCGTCTAGGCAACATTGTAATCACGCTTTTCCCGGTCGTGCGGACCCTATTAGGACCGCTGATTAACAATCCACGTCCGAAATCAAGATACCACGATAAAATTAAATAGTTCAAGTCCTTTTCAACTGTTAAAGCTTCGAATTATTTCCTGCACCATTTTATAAAATTATTGTTTGTATGTGAAGTTATGAACGATAATTCTAAAATGAACTGATGAAATGAACTGATGATTCTGAAATTATAAACGACTAGAGGCCTGTTAGGGCTTGGAAAGCCCTAATCTAGTCCGTATAACAGTAGTGCCTAACAGGAACTCAGCACATTATAGTAACGATATAAGTCCTACCTATTTGCGGCGTTATGTGACCTGGTGCAAAGCTAAGGCGATGTTATTAAATTATTAAAAAAGAGGAAATACCGATCAAAATGTAAGTAATGTAATAAAATAAATATCACCAGTTGAGGTGGTCCTCACCACTATGAGACTAAACAAAAAGATGAATCGGGGAATTCAGAATTTGGTCATGGTGAGATGATGGTGTAATAAATTCTATCTCGAGTCTTCTTCGTTTCTTTGTAAGCGTGTGAATCTGCGCGTCTGTGTCTTCTATATCCTTCTTTATGTCGTTGATTGTATCTTGATCGGTAGTACTGGTAGATGTCGAACTGGTGTTGAGTTGTGTGTAGAAGATGCTACAGCTGTCTTCGTCCTGATGTGTCTGGTACTAATCCAGCAAAGCTCGTGCTTGTTCTGTGTCTGGATTAATTTCGAGTGTTGTGTTATGTCCAATTTGTGCTTCGAATATAATTTTTGAATTTTTTGGTTGTAATGAGGTGTGCTGCCACGATGTCATCTGAGTTGAAATTGAATTGTTTCCCCCATTGGATAAGATTGACGGTTCCGGTTTTATCCCTAACCGGGATTTTGTAGAGTGTCAACTCTTCGTCATTGCGCAACACTGTGTACACATCGTCGGGACCAACACAAATTACCAAAATGTTGACAGTGTTAACGTTTGGAAGATCGGTGATGCTGGTATAAATATATGTTACCTGGTTGAAATAGTTTTGGGAGGGAGTGATTCTCGTAGATGAGGTTATTTACATTTCCAGCTCTTTGCTATAGGAGCAGTATTTTATCTCAACGTTCTCAGACAGGCAGCTCTGAAGAGGTTCTATTTGATGTGTGAGTTTCTTTCGAAAATGCAGAGGATCTCCCCACGGGTTGAGGAAGCGACCGTGACGGGGCATCAGGGAGCGGTTCTTCCTACTTTGGTGCCTCGTGGAGGTCGCAGAGCGGCGAAACAAGCAAAAAGGCGGGAATATCAGCGGGTCCAGAAGTTGTGGAGGAAGCATCCGGCTCGAGTGGCTGCGGAGGTACTGGAAGGAGCTTGGGATGAGCAAGTTTTGCCCCCTCCCTATATGAAATCCTTGTAAAAAACTCATTTTTCACAGTTTTCATCCGACTAGATGAAGTTTTCAGGGAATATGCGGGCTAGGGGGTAGACGGTCCCCTGTCAGTTTCAATGTTGCCAAATCAATACTTCGACACAACGTTTTCCCATGCGCACGCTTTCTGCCATCCAATCTCTTCGCCTGAGGCCCCACTATAAGCAGCTTGTCCAGGATGTGATCCTGGCAAATAGCCGTGGGGCCTCTCCCGCATCTCCTACAGGCGTGGGGCAACAGCCCGCCGTTCAGCAATCCTCCCCCGGGACTTCCGGTCTTCTTGAAGACTTGAAGACTGAAGTGTTGAGGCTCGGGGAGCAGGTAGGCCGTATTGATGGTTATGAGAGTGCCTACTTGCAGGAACTGGCGAGGCGGGCTGTTGAGAGGCTCGAAGGCTTGGAGGACAAGGTTGCTGCCTCTATGCAGAGGATCTCCCCACGGGTTGAGGAAGCGACCGTGACGGGGCATCAGGGAGCGGTTCTTCCTACTTTGGTGCCTCGTGGAGGTCGCAGAGCGGCGAAACAAGCAAAAAGGCGGGAATATCAGCGGGTCCAGAAGTTGTGGAGGAAGCATCCGGCTCGAGTGGCTGCGGAGGTACTGGAAGGAGCTTGGGATGAGCAAGTTTTGCCCCCTCCCTATATGAAATCCTTGTAAAAAACTCATTTTTCACAGTTTTCATCCGACTGGATGAAGTTTTCAGGGAATGTGCGGGCTAGGGGGTAGACGGTCCCCTGTCAGTTTCAATGTTGCCAAATCAATACTTCACTCTGCGCATGCGCAAACGTAAATTCCATTACGCTCCATTTTTTCACGCCAGTCTTCCGATCTCGCTCAAATTTGGATGATATTTGGGGGATGACGATTTGATTATCCCGTATCAATTTCAACATGATTGTATCATTAATAGCTACTGCGCCTATGTTAAATCCTTGTAATGACCTTAATTTCCTCAGTTTTCATCCGATTTTGATTAAATTTTCAAGCGGTTTAGGTTGTTGATGGTCCTGTACCTATTTCATTGATTTCATGTTCATTCTGGGCTTGCACAGACGTAAATTACATTATCATTTTTTTGTTCCTTAATTGACCAATTATGACATTTCACGCTACTACTTGATTTACTCTTTTCCGCTATGAAAATTTTCAAGATCATTTAAAACTTTTCAATGATCTATACATTCATGATAGGTAAACAAGAAAGCTATGTGCCACACCCAACTTTTTTTCATTTGGATATTATTCAATGGTGAAGTTGTATTCTGATTATCACGCGCTTCAGTGGCACTATGACTCCTGTCTCATGTTTTTTAAACGAGAACTCGCAGTTTTATTGCAGATTCGAAATCTTCATAAAATTTCATGAAAAAAAAACCCACCACTTAAATGTTTGTGTGCGTGAAAAAGGCGCAGTTACGAGTCAAATTTGAGACATTCGAGTTTTTGAAGACATCCGATTGCCACATGTTATACTTTTTTGGGGTATTTTTTACGCTGTTTCGCTTAGCGATGTTCATTTATTGATATATGCATTACCAACTTGGGGAAACACCGAAAAACAGCCAGAATTACCCATTTCCTCATCACTCGTTTTCACGCAACGCAAAGCATACCAAAATTTCGTTGTTAAACTGTGTTTTTCCAAGTTGGTATTGCGAATATCAATAAATGAACATCACTGTATGATTAAGCGAGAAAAATACCCCAAAATCACGTACCTGTCATATGTGGCAATAGATAATCACCAAAATATAGAGCTCCAGAACTTCTTTATTAACTGTTCAACATACATGGTGTCTCAACTTAAGTAGGCAAGACTTCAGGGATCAATTCTACAAGTAATTTGCAACAAAAAGTATCCCTTAAAGTTTTATTTTTTAGAGGCTTCGTTTTCGAGTTATTGACGGTCTAAGATTTTTTTCGTGTTTTTGACCTTATCTCCTAAAAATGGCTGTGACCCCATCATTCTTTGAGTATTCTCAAATCTGAGGATACCGTTGGAAAGAACGTTAAATTTCCTATCTTTTTGATGCCAAATCATAATTATTCAAGAGAGTTAAGATACCGAAAAAAGAGGTCAAAGTACAAACTTTGTAAAATTCTAAAAATTTGGGTTTTTTCAATCTGATTTCTCCCTCCATAAAAAAATGAACAGTCGTTTAAAAGTCCAGTAAAAACTTCAAAATTTTATCAGCTTTCTAACGGTATAGCCAAAAAATTGATAAAAGTAACAACAAGGAGAAAAAACGGCTTTTGAATGCGAAAAAACGTGGTATTTTTAACGAAAATCGATGGATTTCAGGAAAAAATGATCTCCCACAACTTTATGATTTAAATGTCGAATTCTACGTAATTTTTCACGCCGAATCGAATGGTGACACTTGCAGACCTCTACGAATAACGAATAAGGGCGAAAGTGCCCTTCTCCGAGTTTCGAGGGCCAAAGGGCACTTTCGCCCTTATTCGTTAGTCGTAGAGGTCTGCAAGTGTCACAATTCGATTCAGCGTGAAAAATTACGTAGAATTCGACATTTAAATCATAAAGTCGTGGGGGATCGTTTTTTCCTAAAATCCATCGATTTTCGTTAAAAATACCACGTTTTTTCGCATTCAAAAGCCGTTTTTTCTCCTTGTTGTTACTTTTATCAATTTTTTGCTATACCGTTAGAAAGCTGATAAAATTTTGAAGTTTTTACTGTACTCGCAAACGACTGTTCATTTTTTTTATGGAGGGAGAAATCAGATTGAAAAAACCCAAATTTTTAGAATTTTACAAAGTTACTTTGACCTCTTTTTTCGGTATCTTAACTCTATTGAATAATTATGATTTGGCATCAAAAAGATAGGAACTTTAACGTTCTTTCCAACGGTATCCTCAGGTTTGAGAATACTCAAAGAATGATGGGGTCACAGCCATTTTTAGGAGATAAGGTCAAAAACACGAAAAAAATCTTAGACCGTCAATAACTCGAAAACGAAGCCTCTAAAAAATAAAACTTTAAGGGATACTTTTTGTTGCAAATTACTTGTAGAATTGATCCCTGAAGTCTTGCCTACTTAAGTTGAGACACCCTGTATATGATGCTAAAATTTGGAATGGAGGCCCTTTGGGACATCTGGAAAGAAATCATAAGGTCTGATACCCCTTAGAGCAGCTGAGTGAGCTCCGGAGCTAATTTCTTTGCTATTCTATTTATTAATTGCCTAGTCATCAGGTGCAAGGTGGCTGGTCTTTTCCTTAAATCATTTGAAAGATTCATAAACGAAAATATTTATCCTGAATATTCATGTCAATTATCAAATTGCAATTAACAATAGCTTTTGATCGTTTCACTGGTTTCAGTTATGTAAGTTTTCTGTTTAGGTGACGCATATTGATCGATTTGTGTGAACTGGTTATTCACGCAAACTTTCAATGCTTCTCCCGAGGTCACAGCCTACTTTTTCCACGATAAAAACCATAATTTACCTCCTATCTCTCCCGCACTCTTATATCTGCAAGTCCAACGACCTGAACACCACAACCCATCGGCGGATCCCAAATAGGTCACGTTAAAGACCCTGTTGTTGGTAATTAATCCCGAGACGTCCTTTTGTCCTCAGGGCAGGTCTGCTCCTGCATTTTTTTTTAATTCGAAATCAACTCAATCAATTGCGCTTGAATAATAGCATTCATTAATTTGTGCATAAGAGATCCTTGAAAAAAAAAAAAAAAAAAAAAAAATTGAAAATGTATCTAATGCTAAGAACCGCAGGGAGTTCATCCAAAGGGCTACATTCCACTTATATGATATATCTCTCCAGAGAAAGACGATATATCACTTCATCCAGTGAGAGAAATCATCTCCATCGACATAGAGATTATGTACCTCTCTTTCTATACCCAGATGATGATTCTACGATCTACCCATCCGTAGAGAGATTATATACCTATATCTCAATCCAGAGAGAGATGGTTATATATCTCTTCGTCAAGTGTGAGATAATTATATATCTTCATCCAGTGCGCGATGATTTTATCTCTTTATCGAATGAGAGAAGATCTGTCCCTCCATTCATAGAGGGATGATATATCACTCCATCTCTAGGACGGTCATGCATCTTTATTTCCATAGAGAGATGATACACCTCTCCATCCATACAGAAATTATGTACCTCTACATCCATACGGAGATGTTATACCACTCCGTCCATAAAGAGATGAGAGATATCCATCCATAGGAAGATGATATACCTATATCTCAATCCAGAGAAGGATGATATACTTCTCCATCCTTAGAAATTATATACCTCTCCATTCATAAAGATATGATATATCTACCAATCCATAGAGAGATGATATACCTATTATCTCAATCCATAGAGAGGTGATATATCAATCCACCCGGAGAGAGATGGTAATATATATAATCCAGTGAGAGATGATTTTATTTCTGCATCCAGTGAGAAGGTGATGTATGTTTCAATCCGTAGAGAGATGAAATACCTCCATATAAAGTCCATAGAAAGGTGGTGTATCTTTCAATCCATAGAGAGATGATATACCTCTCCATCCATAGGAAGGTGATGAATCTTTCAACCCATAGAGAGATGATATAGGTCTCTCCATCAATACATAGATGATATTCTTTTCTCAATCCAGTGATGGATGATGTCTCTCCATCCAAAGAGAGATGTCATATCTCTCCATCCAGAGAGATAAATTATATATCAGTTGAATGGTAGGGAGATGATATACCTCTCCGTCCATATAGAGATCATATCTTTCTATTGATAGAGAGGTGAGATATACATCTCCATTCCGAACAATTTTGATTTCGAGTCTGTGTACATTTGTTTACAAAAAAAATAAAAATAAAAGGGGGTGTTGTTCCCCTCGGTAGGTGCCAGCACCCTGCACCCGTATTTAATTTGTCTGAAGCCCTATTTACTGGCTAAAATTAAAAAAAAAAAAACAATAAAAATAATAAAAACATGGATTATACTTGATGGACACATGGATTATATTGAATGAATTGATATGGGGGCAATTGAATAAATTTATTATTTCCCTTATCCGTCGAAAGTAAAAGCCAATACAGGGTTGTGATACCTATAATAAGCCAAGTGATTTTGTATACAAAGTTTTTCGACCTTGCGTCTGATGATTAAATCGATGCAAGAACCTCCGCGATTAGTCAAAACAACATGTATCCAGACGTTTACATGGGACAGATTTTAGTTCACTCAGCTGATTAGACTGGAGTCCACCATTTCATTCGTTTCTTGATGTCTCCATAGAGACTTCCTATTAAATTTCAACTTTGTAGGGTGAACAGGAGACATTTAAGCTCATTCAGCTGATCACGGATGAGTAGAAAATTTCATTTGTCTTTAAATATTCCACAGAATAAACTTTTAAGGGTGAACAGGAGAGAATCAAATAGAGAACTCCAACCAATTTACTTGGTGTAAGTACGAGTAGTTCTCAGAAGGAAGTTGGAGGAGATTACAGTTGGCAGCTTTACATGTAGAGAGACCTATGATTTAGCGGTGCTAGACAGGCGCGTTGGTTTTATTACTGTTAAGGGACAAATGCACATGTGCTTGTTTGACGAAAGCGCCGGGACTTTTTCCAAAAGCATCAGTTCTAGTGGACGAAAGCACCGGGGCTTATTTCCCGCATCCTTCATTACTCCTAAAATTCTTGCAATCGGAAGTTACCTATTAAGTTTTTTTTTTTTTTTTTTTGCGCATCGCTCCTAGACCACCGAACTATTCACATCATCCTATTTATTTGTCCATCTAATCTCTATTTCACTGAAAGGATTGATTTAGGATTTTTTTCCCCTTTTCATTTTTGAGATGCGCGTTTGTGAGCATCTAGCTCACCAAACTATGCACGTCATAGCGATCTATTTATTTAACTTATTTATATTTTAGTAAGAGGATTTATCTAGGATTTTTTATTTATTTAGATGCGAGCTTGCGAGACATCATTCTGATCTATTTTTCCTCATAGGTAACTATTTGCTTTACCTTCTTCATTTGTCAACGCTAAGAACTTCCATCATAATAACTGGCCCTAATGGTAGAGTTTCCACCACTGTTTAGCTCAAACCACCGGCGCTTTTGAGAAGTATTTGAACAATAGACCAGCGGTGATGACAAAAGCGCTGGTTTTACGACTGATAAGGGACAAATGCGCCAGTGCGCATCCTTATTAATAATCTTGTTATTTCGCGCATCCTTCATTACTCCTAACATTTTTACAACTGGAAGTTATTAGGTTTTTGATTTTTGCGCGATTTTTGCGCCGACAGGAACGGCCGGTGAGGGGGGGCATCGGGACATTGCCCCAGTACTTTTAGGAAGAAAGTAACAAACTAGAATGAAGCCTTTACAAGCAACTCATAGTTTAGCTCCATGCTCTGGCTCCATGCTCTATTGATTTCATTTTCTGTTAATTTCAAGGGCTGTAGGCCTTCCTGGACTAGCAACACCCTCGTAATACGGGAAACCCTACAAGACAGGAACCAGGAAAACCATCAAAAGGAAGGGTGGGCTCGAGGAGGCCGGTTGGGGTTTTCCCCGACTCCACTGGCTAGTATGAATGTGCGTGTTTTTGGTTGTGTATGTATTTGTTGTGTGAATGTGATTTAGTACTATAGTCGAGAGTGAACCTGTGATAATTTGTGCAATTTTAGAATAGGAATCTAGTATGTAGGTAGATCGCTATAGGTAGGGGAGGATATCCAGTACTCGCCCTGCCTCAGACATTCTCAAAGTGAGATGGACCAGACGAAACATGACTACCGATGATGGGAAGACCTCAAGATATAAGAAGAGGTGGCTTAGTACCTAGGTATCATGAACTCCTGTCCCTAACATGTACTGCATCCCATTAAAACCTGGCACCTCCACGTGGTCCATCCCGGGCACACTCAATGAGTGTGGCTAACGCCAGAGGGGACAGGAGGGCCTGCTGTATCATCAAGAAAGAGTGAGGGAAATCCACTACTGCCGCAATCAAGTCCTGCCAAGATTGTATTGGGCCAGAATGGCCCCAGAAACAATCTAACCCACTCTGATACAGCAGGCTCCAAGGTGGATGCTAGAAGGAATAATTTAATACCAAGGATCCATGTACCAACAACAAAATACGTAGATTGCGATATCAATCTATTGAGAGAGAAATTGCGTCAATTTCGTCAGGGAAATAAAGGACAAGGAATGGGAAATAGAGAACAAGGAACGGGAAAGAAAGGCCATAAAGGGATATTTCTTATGATATTCGGGGCCTGGCCACGAGACAGTGTTTCCACTTTTCTAAAGACTGTAGAATGAAATTTACGTCAGGAGTGGTTTCCACTAGAGGATTTTCGGTTTATTCCACCAGCCAAACTGTTCTGGTCATTCCATGATTCAAGGAGGGGAACCACTTCTAGTTTCATGCCTTCTTTTACTCTGTGATATCTTCCGTACCGACTGTGCTAAGAGTTCTCTTAGCTCCATGGCAGTGGAAAACTACAACAACTTCTAAAGTGTAACAAGCAAGATCATAGTTCAGCTCCTAAGTTACATGTTACATCCTTACTTTTCTATTCGATAACCTAGAATCCTATTTATTCTGCTTTTTTAAATGTAAAAATGTGTTAATATTTCTCTAATACATTCCCAGTTTCTATACTATGCATGTCTTACCTATGAATAAGGATAGGTAGATTGTATGTTCAACAATAGCACCTGACGCCTGATCCTGATAGAATAAGGACGATTTGGGGCTTAAGATAAGTTGCCTTCACATGTTATTTCACAATTTCGTTTGTACATATATATTAACTTTGTTTTTACTTAAATTATTGGAATTTGTTTGCAATGTTTCCACCTGAGTCAAACACTGTGGCGAATTTGCAATCAAAATCCTCTACAGATCGTACCTAATTATGATAAGAGGGTGTTCATCAAAAGTTTGAGGAGAGACACCACTCACTTGAAATTAACACAAGTTGCTAAAAATGTGAAGAGAACTCGTAAATTCAACCCTGAAATTTATAACAAACACGAATGTATAACTGGGTACCCTAAAAAAATGCTCTGTTTTGTTTTCCTTGCTTAATATTAGGCGGAGATGGGTTGTGGACTCAGTGTGGTGTGACTGATATAAATCCGCTATGCGCATGCGCTAACGTTAATTACTTCAAGCATATTTTTTCCGTTTCATAATCGACTGAATTTGACGTTTCATGCTAAATCTTGGTTTACTCTTTTTCGCTACAGCTATTCCGCTATCCGCTATTTTTCAAGATCATTTAAAACTTTTCTATAATTCATGTTAGGGAAACGAAGAAGCTGTGTACCACACCCAACTTGGCAACATTTTTTTTTCTTTTTCTTTTTTTTTTTTTTTAAATAATTTATTTATTACTTAAAATTTTTTTAAAAATATATGATTAGGTAGAACTAAAGGTATTTATTTCATCTTTTGCCGAATTTTCGTATGAAAAAGTGTTAAACTCCACGGTTCCTTATATATATATGATATATATATATATATATATATATATATATATATATATATATATATATATATATATATACCTATATATATGAATGTGTGTGTGTGTGTTTGTGTTTTAGCACTTTTGAGATTATTAAATTGTTCAAATTTAAAAAAATCACTAAACTTGGCAAAAACTAAAAATTTAAAAATCATATCTACTAAAAAATGTTAATCCAAAGAAGTTCATCAACAACGAACTAGAACATTCAAAACTGTTTGCACAAAATTATGCTGTAAAATATAATTGAATTTCATTAGTTTTGGCTAAAAAATTGATTAAAACTACAAAAAAGCTAAACATTCAAAATATTTTTTGTTTTGCAGAATATTATTTAGAACTTTTTTTTATATAAAACTGGTAGCATAACTTGCATAACAATGTAACAAAATATAATGAGATAGGTATTTAAGAAAATTCGCTCATACGCTCATGCTGCTTGAATGGAACTTTTTCTTTTATTTCCTCCTGTAATTAGCCGATAAAGCTTCGAATCGTGAATTTTGTCTCTACGCAGCCACCATTTGGCTGGACTAATTAGAACAGTGTTGAAATTCCACTCGCTAATTAACCCCTTTTGTACCTTGAGTGGCTCTGCCTCCGCATTTATTACTCGGAAATAAAATGCACTTGAATAAATTCCATTCATTATTGCGTCGTACGTGAGCAAGAGCAAAGGAGGGGGAGAAAACATGTCTTCAATGCTGCGAATTGAAGGCCCGAGATCGTGATGGAGGGCTTGAACCCGAGACCTCTTCACACAGCACCTGAGCGGGCTATCGACAATAAAAGAACAGCAGGAGACCGATGATGGAATGGCGAGAGGGGGGAGGTTTCCCCTCGGCAGGTTTAATAAGCTCGTTCAACCACTTCCCCCATTTTTTACTACCAGTCAAAAATCGCAATCGCTCCGTCACAAGGCGCAAGAAGAACCGTCATAAGCAGCAAAGAGAAGGGGGAAAACGAATAAAACATGAACAAAAAGTAATAAGTAATATCTTTTTTATATATATTTTTGAAAACAACCTGATTATTCTGAAGCACGAACGTTCCATACATTTGTGACAGAAGGGTCGCGAAAGGTTTATCTCGGGAGGTGGGAAGCTTTTGCTATTATTTGAAGAAGATCCGTGATTTAATATTAATGACACGTTCCTCGTTGGAGAGCCCGTCAGGGGTGGAGGGAGGTTAGCACTTTGGGATCTGAATAAATCGCTTGCGAATCAGTTTTTATTTATTATTTATTTTGCGCTAAAAAAAGGGATTTCGGACTCAGTGCCGAGAGTGCGAAGTTCCCGAGTCTAGAAAATTATTTTATCGTGGACAAATTGATATGCGTTGTACATCGTCAGTTTGAAGGAAACTTGAGAAAAGTAGCAAGGAGTTGAATTTTCATCAAAGGAATTGTATGAGGTATGTTTACGAAATGTTATTCTTTTTGGCATATAAATATAATTTTTAAGTAGGTACTTCAAGTATTATAAAAATTCTTTCGTGTTGTCAATTTTTGAACTTTCGTGTATTTTGGTTTATCGTTTTAAATTATAAAACCTTTGTGATCGATAAGAAGAATAAATATTGAATGTTTAACCCCCCTCCCCCCCAGGGGGCCTCTCAAAATTTGTTGGTTTACTTGTTAAGATATGTAGGTAGATTCCGAAAATCGATTGAAATATATCTTCCAAGAGTGACTGGGTGTTCTGCTTCTTGTGATTTCTAGAGATTTCCCCTTCGCGATCACAATTTTGAAGTTCTTCATTTGACAGTTTCTCCTATTTATTATTTATTTATTATTTATTTTTTCATCTAATTTGCTAGATTTTCCTATTGTTTTCTTACGATTTCCTATAACCACGAAAATGAGCCACAGAAGATTGATTAAAGCTTTGGTATTTGAGGACGAGTTTGACGAGGATGATATGAAGAGTTTACAATGGATTAGAGAGATTACGGCGGATTTCAATCTCAATGAAATCAATTTTCTGAAGAGGTACCGACTTTCAAAAACAACTGTTTCGTCAGTCCATGAATAAATTGATGAGAGCATCGAATTACACAAGTCATAGGTAGGGATATAGGTTGGTACATACAGGGAATGTACAAATACAGTTGTAAAGTAATGTTATAAAATAGCCAACGGTTCATCACAATTTAAATGACACAATGTGCCTAGATGGTGTCGTATGCTGTTGTCATTGAAATGATGAGAGGTACAAACATAAAAATACCTAGTTATGCAACTTGACCATAATACTACCACGAGACAATTATAACCTGTTTCCTGCGCTTTTTGAGTCGAAATAACTTTGGGATCTCGTCTTGTTTGCAATGGCAAACAACGGAGATGGACGGTTTGGACGGTTTGGTTGGATGGTTTGTTTCGATAAAATACATCGAATACCAAGCACTGATTTTTAGGAGATCGACTTCCGAAATTTCCAAAGGAGACGAATCAAAATCGCGTTTGGATGGTTCAACCCAGTGGTTCGAAATTTCGCGGTTTTTACTTCAAACTTAAATCTAGAATCCTTGAGGAAACCCATACATTATCATCGCTGCACTAGATTCAAAATAATTGAGCAGTAAAGGATTACTCCTACGAGTTTGTAAAAAACAAACCGAACCGAAACTCGTAAACGAGTTCCACTGTCTGCTTTACAAGCAGATACCATGTTATATGGATATGTCTTCGATTGGGGATTTCATAACCGTCGTCCTCGAAAGTTGTAAACAAATCCTTTAACTTTGGACTGTAGGCGACGAAATGTAGGATTAAGAATTTATTTTATCATTCTTGGAGGCACAAAAAGCATACTATAAATTAAAGTTATTTTGTTATTTCTCCAATACAGATGCAATGTGTTGTTGTTAACAGTCGACTGTTGTCAGGGGATGAAAATGTTTCCTATGGAGTGGAGTAAATGATGCTATTGCTTTACGTTAAGAATATTGTAACCGGCTTATTGAAATTGTTTATAGTCCAATCAACTTAGTTTAGGAATGTAGCCAGGTACGTGAGGAGGGGGAAATTGGTAGCTTGAGATGTGAACATTTATCACATAAATCAAGCGCTTTCCAACGAGTGGCGAACGATTTTTGTGCGATGAAAACTGCGGAAGTTCCATCCGTCCCAGCAACGGCTGGGTTGAACGTGAAAAAAACTGAAATTGTGACATCAATTTTGCGTAACGGAAACTTTTCACGGTGGTCTGCTGACTGATTCAAGGCCGTCTGAAATGCCGACGAAAACTGACTACAAGGCGGTGTTCCGAAACCTTGTACGAGTAGAAATTGACCCCCAGGGAAATCCGAGCTGATCGTTTACTCGTACAAAACGCAAATCAACCATTCAGTTTTCGGGTGTTGTAACAACCTAAATTATGGGCTCATAAAAAAATTGGGTGAAACTAGACCCCAAATGGGGTAGAACGCCACCAACCGCACTTTTTTATCTCAACCCGTTGCCGAAATGTGATTTTTTAGTTTTTTTTTCGACAAAAACACGTTTTAGACCATAAAAACCTCATTTTCTCCATGATCGATAAACTTTTTCAATTTTTGACCACATATCTGAATTCAGCGTTAAATTTCGTATAAGAATATTTTTCTGTGGATCTTCAGAAGTTCAATCCTTAAACCATAATCCTTACGTGAGAAAATTATAAAAACCAAGTTTCGCTGAAATCTTCGAAGCTGTACTGTCTCCCAATAAATAATCTTGAGACTTATTAAACCTCACAAATTTATTCTTCATTCAAAGAGCTTTCAAACGATGGAGTCGCTTTTGAAATTTCCTTTCAAATTGGTGCAGTTATTTAACCTGGAAGACGAAAAAACGTGTTACCTTTTGGTTGTTTTTTTCTTGATGGAGGGGCTGGGATGAGAAAACAAATAAAAACACGGCGGCTGTAAAAAACGACGAAGACTTCCTAATCTCATAGAATAGCTGAACTCTGTTTCTCATCACTTACCTTATAACGCGTTGGAATTTGTTTTGACTGAAGAAAATGAGTCAGTTCGTCCATTCACTCTGTGACGGTGGGGTCGGTCCGAAAAAGGGCAAAAGCGTGCATCCGCAGTCGAGAGAGCCACGTCGAAAACACAAAATTGTGAGTTGCATTTGAAGCAATAATGTAAATGTAAAAGTAAATTTGTTTTCTCTTTATCCAGGAGTAATTTTCATTTGAAATTGCGTTTTTTCCGTTGCCGAGTTTTTATTTGTTTTCTCATCCCAGCCCGTCCATCAAGAAAAAACAACCAAAAGATAACACGTTTTTTCGTCTTCCAGGTTAAATAACTGCACCAATTTGAAAGGAAATTTCAAAAGCGACTCAATCGTTTGAAAGCTCTTTGAATGAAAAATAAATTTGTGAGGTTTAATAAGTCTCAAGATTATTTATTGGGAGACAGTACAGCTTCGAAGATTTCAGCGAAACTTGGTTTTTATAATTTTCTCACGTTTGAACAAGGATTATGGTTTAAGGATTGAACTTCTGAAGATCCAGAGAACAATGTTTTATACGAAATTTAACGCTGAATTCAGATATGTGGTCAAAAATTGAAAAAAGTATATCGATAGTCGAGAAAATGAGGTCTTTATGGTCTAAAACGTGTTTTTGTCGAAAAAACTTTAAAAAATCATATCTCGGCAACGGGTTGAGATAAAAAAGTGCGGTTGATGGCATTCTACCCCATTTGGGATCTAGTTTCACCCATTTCTTTTACTGAGCCCGTAATTTAGGTTGTTACATCACCCGAAAACTAAATGTTTGATTTGCGTCTTGTACGAGTAAACGATTAGCTCAGATTTCCCGGGGGGTAAATTTCTACTCGTACAAGGTTCCGGAACATCGCCTTGTAGTCAGTTTTCGTCGGCATTTCAGACGGCCTTGAATCAGTCAGCGGACCACCGTGTTTTGGTTGACCCCTCAGAGCAAAGACATATCCATGTCAACATGCTATCAGAATATCAGAATGGATTGAAAAAGATAAAAGCAGTGAAGATTTCAGGTTGGTAACAGCTGTTCTCTCACTATTATCTCGTTATCACCCTCATTTTGCGGGTAAATGCCTCCTTGATAACGTCTAAATCTAAGTTGAACTTTAAATCGAGGTTTCATGGAAACGATGGAAATCGATTTTTATTGATAACAGTGTAACCATTGATTAGGTTAGTGAAACCCGTTTGTTTAAAATCAACGTTCAAAACTCTGGTTCCGTAAAACAATGATCTACTTTGACCATGGTCAGGGATTGTTGGTGAAACCGGCCACTAGTCTCCAAAAAATCAAACGGTTGATTTCTTACAGTTGTAAAATTTCCTCTCGCATTTTACGTTTTAGAACGTAAAAAAATGTATGAAAAACTTTTGTTTCGTGTCTTTCGGTTTGTGGTTGTGTGTGTGATCCTGTATGTGGTGTGTGTCTGCCATGTATCCTCAAATCCTAGTAACAAACTCAATTTCCACAATATTGAACCGATTTCGGTTTATTATTTCCAATAATAAGCCTATGTGATCGTGTAGCAACAAATTTTTATAACCCCCCCTCAAACTTTGTCACTTTACGTTTCAAGGTGCGTAGAATCCAAATTTCAAATGTCCGTCCGCCATCCGCCGTTCGCCGTCCGGGCCATAAAAGGCCTAAGAATTTACTTAAAAAACCCGTTCTTTCGCACATAGACTCCATTTGGGGTCTAGTTGGTCCTAACGTTTAACCATCCCGATCGCTTTACTCGCATAGATGCTATGGGCCAAAACGGGCGAAAAAGTGTCTTTTTCGAGGCTTTGAGTGTTAGACTTACGCACGCACGCACGCCTGGCACGCTTGGCAGGGGGTCACGGTGGGTGGTGAGGGGGGTGAGCGGGGGGGTGGAGTGAGAGGAGGCGCCGCGGCACCTTGTGGTGGTTGGAGTGACCAGGGGCGTAGCAGAGGGGTGTAGGAGAATGGATATTTATTACTTTCACGTGTTATACCCATATAATACACCATGAGGCTGGTACTGCGTTCCTTCGAGGCATGAATATATGTTTTTTTCTAGGTCATATTTGTATGTTAATACCAATGCTTTTCCTACGCATATTTAATAACATATCCTCTCGACTTTTCGTACGTACTTAGATAATGATATTATTAAGGCAATAACTATTTGAATAGATAGGAGATCAAATCGAGAAATATAAACATGCGTACATAATTATAGAAGTATAGGTTGTGGCTACGCGAAATAGGACACGCCGAGGAGTCTGGACGGGTCTTATGACGTACGCAAGCCAACTAAAACTACGATCAAATTCAATTGAAACAATAATAAACCTTTGTGAAATAATTTGCAGCGTTTTTATAAAATGTTCATGGAATGTGCGGGTTAGGGTGTAGATGGTACTCTATCAGTTTCGTTGATCCCAAATCAATACTTGACTCAGCGCATGCGTTTACGTAAATTCCATCAAGCATCATTTTCTCACGCTCCCATCATCCGATCTCCCTCACATATGGAGGATAGGTGGAAGAGACTAATTTGAGCATTCTCTAGCAATTTCAACATAATCCTACCATTATTAGCTACTGTGATATCAGGTAGCAGTAATGTCCTATGTTTAATGTTGATGACTTGATTGTTTGACAACGTATCGTTTCCTAGCTAATATGATACAGGAAAAATAAAACGCTGCAAATTATTTCACAAAGGTTTATTATTTTTTCAATTGAGTTTGATAGTAGTTTTAGTTGGCTTGCGTACGTCATAAGGCCCGTCCAGACTCCTCGGCGTGTCCTATTTCGAGTTGCCACAACCTATACTTCTATAATTATTTTATTTATTTTATTTTTTTATTTATTTTACAAACGGGCGAGCCCAATTACAATGTAAAAAAGAATAAGTATTTAATCGGAAGCAATAATACAAAATAAGAAGAGAACAAAAAAAAAGAAAGTATATCATCTTAAGTAGGCAGGAAGAAAAATTGGCAGGTCACTTTTGCAGCAAAAGTAAATTAGAAAAGGGAAGCAAAAACTGAACACAAAATTTGGGGGGAAGCTAAATAAGGGGTGAGAGAATACAGGCTTTGAATTCATAAAACGGGCTAGAGAAAATATCGAGGTCTTGAAAAATGCTTACAATGCGATTAACGGATCGTGGTATTCTGTACAAAGGACGATTTTGAAGATAATTGTAAGGGGAAAATGGGACGAAAAAAGGGTGAGAGATGCGAGTGGAGACTTGAGGAACTTTGAAGTTCAACTTGGAGAGCAGGTCCGGTGAAGAAATCTGGTTATGGAGCAACTTATGAAGGAAGGATACATCTGATAATAGTCGGCGCTTTTCCAAGGTTTGAAGGCGGCATCTGCTTAGCAGAGAATCGTAGTCTATCTCAGGAGACGGGACACCAAGCTTGTAGGCTACGTAGCGGAGAAATCTCCGCTGAACTCTTTCCAGAGTATACTTGTGGGAGGCATAAAAGGGAGACCACACTTGGGAACCGTACTCCAATTTTGGTAGCACCAGGGCCTTGTACAAAAGTATGATTGGCTCCACTTTGGTGAATTCTCTGGTATTTCTTTTAATGAAACCCAAGGTTTTCATTGCACCTGCTGCCGCAACCTCTACATGTTTATTGAAGTTGAGCTGCTCATCGCAGATAATTCCCAGATCCCTAATCTCCTTGACTCTCATAAGAGGAGCACCACAGAGGCTGTAATCATGAGTCAGATGATCATCTGTTCTATGGAACGAAATTACCGAGCACTTGGAAGGGTTCAGAAACAGGTGGTTATTAGTACACCACGCTTCCAGACGACGGACAGACTCCTGCAAGGCATTGCAATCATCCAACGAATTCACGTGACAGAAAAGTTTCATGTCGTCAGCGAACAACAGGCACCTGACCCCCGGGCGGAGAACCTGGACGACACTATTTATTCCCAAGAGGAAGCACAGAGGGCCGAGGTGACTTCCCTGGGGAACACCAGAGGTGGCACAGAAGGGAGCTGAAAGTGCCCCTTTGACTCTCACGGAAAGACGTCGCCCAGTTAGATAACTGGAAATCCAATTCAGGAACGACCCATGCACTCCCAGCGAACCCAAAAGGGACAATAGGTGCCGATGTGAGAGCTTATCGAAAGCCTTGGCGAAGTCCGTCGAGATGGTATCAGTTTGTTGGCCCCGCTGAAAACCCGTCATCACGAAGTCCTGAAACTCCAGTAAGTTACTGACCGTCGATTTCCTCCGAATAAAGCCGTGCTGCTCATTCACTAAGAATGACGAGAACTCAGCGGTGAGCTGGGCAACCACCAACTTCTCCAAGATTTTAGGTGTTGTTGATAGTGAGCACACCGGGCGGTAATGCTTGATGCAACTCCTATCCCCAGTTTTAAATATAGGTGTCACGAACGAGGTCTTCCATTGATCGGGAAAAACGCCACTGGAAAGGGATAAATTAAAGAGATGCATGAGGGGACAAGATAGAGAAGATGAGCAGAGTTTGAGCAGCGCCGGAGGTACTCCGTCTGGGCCCACACCCTTTCCAGTGTCTAACCCCTCAAGCTCTCGTAGAACATCCCTCTCGGAGACCGACAAAAAGCCCAGCGAAACCACATCTTGTAAGGGGTACTCGGGGATGAAGGAGACCGGCTGGTCGAAGACTGAGGAAAAGTGCCGAGCAAATAGGTTGGCAATCTCGAGCGGTTTAGTGCCCGTCAAATCATCCAGAAACATGTTTGTAGGAAAGGCATTTCCACCAAACTTGTAGTTAAAGTAATTCCAAAATGGCTTAATATCGTCGTCCGTAATAGAATTCTCCACAGATTCGAGGTATTTGGAGTAAAGCTCACCGGAATTAAGTTTACATTGACGTCTCAAATCAGAAAAAAGATCATAATCCTCTGCCTCTCCAGTAATCTTAAATCGTGCATGCGCAGCCAGTTTTTGCTTAGTGAGAGAAATTAGATCGCCGTTATACCATTTGGGGAATGCTCTGCTGGGGACGTCCCTGATCTTTGGGACAAAACGGTCGATGGCCTCGTATAGGACAGCGTAGAACTTATCAGCTGCTGCGTTGACCGACTGATCAGAAAAGTCCCACATGCACGAAGAGAGGTACGCATTCATCGCTACGTAGTCGCCTTTTTTAAAGTTATATTGGAATTTAGGAGTTGGAAAAAGAGATGAGCCAGTAGCGGAGCAAGTGAATGTGAACTCGAAGGGCGGATGGGCCACATCCGGCAGAAAAATGGGGTCGGCTTCATAAACTGTAACATTCCTTTGGTTCGAGAGGAGGAGGTCCAGTATATTTCCATAGGTATTACGCAGAAAATTGAATTGCCCAAGATCATGCAGAAGCATAGATTCGTAGACTGTCCGCTCCTTCACACTCATACCATCCCCAAACCCCTCGATATTGGCTGACGCCCAATCCAAACTCGGCAAATTAAAGTCTCCAGCCAGAATGATCTTGAAGCTCGGATGAGCAGAGGATACAGCATCGCATTATATACGCATGTTTATATTTCTCGATTTGAGCTCCTATCTATTCAAATAGTTATTGCCTTAATAATATCATTATCTAAGTACGTACGAAAAGTCTAGAGGATATGTTATTAAATATGCGTAGGAAAAGCATTGGTATTAACACACAAATATGACCTAGAAAAAAACATATATTCATGCCTCGAAGGAACGCTGTACCGACCTCATGGTGCCGCGGTGTAATATATGGGTATAACACGTAAAAGTAATAAATATCCATTATCCTACACCCCTCTGCTACGCCCCGCTCACCCCCCTCACCACCCCCCGTGACCCCCTGTCAAGCGTGCCAGGCGTGCGTCTGACACGTCTAACACAAAAGGCGATTGTAATTGTGCTCCTCATATTACCTGACTTTCCACAACATATTCTCTTCGATGTTACTCGTAAGCCTCTGAGGTCTTTTGAGACCTTTACCTGTTTATTTATTGTGCGAATCTCCGAGAATTTCCTTCGCCATACCAACGCGTCCGATGGTTTATAAGATAGTGGAATTAGGCGGACTATAGTTGAGCTTGTTAATTAAAAGGGTACCCCCTCGAGAGTTCTCGCAATAAACGAAATGAAAAGACGACGTTGGGGGTGGGTCAGAGCTGTATAAGGAATTTTCAATTAAGCTAGGTCATGTACAAATGTATTTTAACTCTAAATTTCTACGTAGAACTCAACTAACTTCTTAATGTTCCCTTCGGAGTCCTCTATCACATCTCACATCATCGTAATGATGATACATTTGTTGAACCCAAGGGGGACCTTGGCTATCAATCTAATAACTACATTGAGAAGAAGTAGATGAATTACCCAGAATTACAACGAAATATAAAGCTACCTTAAGGGTTTCGGCGGAAGGGTATTGACTTGGACGATAACAGCACTGCGTCACAACATTGTAAAAGAGTAACAAGTGATTTGATGATAGCAGATAAAGAATAAAAGCCATTTTGGACCCAGCGTCCTATTATCAAAGTTTCGTCAGAAATGAAGCTGTTGCAATATAAGTAATTTTTACCGGATCAGTTACCCAAATGGACCTACCAACCTCTTCATTTTAACCCAGCAGTCCCAAAAAGGCTTCAATTCAAATTTAAGCAATCAAGTTTCAACTTGTACATTTCGAGTATGAATCCGCATTAAAGTCCGGATAAGCGACTTGGGGGAAACAAAAGTTGGCATCGAACCTTGCCATTTTCATCCAGCAGTCCCGAAAATTCTTCAATTCAGCAAATCAAGTTTCAACTTGTAGGTGCCTAAATAATTTTTCAACCAAGAGTTCCCTCAATATAATCAACGCAATATAACCTTAATTACGAAAAAACTCAACCCGACCAACTTTGCTACAGTTTGTAAGGCGTTTGTAATATCATTTTTTGAAGATCTATATTTTCGAATAAAAACTACTTGGTTTAACCCTTCAGAATCGTTTTGGTATCGTCGAATTTGCTATCAAAAGTTCTTTATATATACCCCATATATATATATACACCCCATCCACATTTGGCATGAAAAGAACGATGCATGTCCTGATTTTTCCTAACAAATCTTTACTTTGGCACATAATCTGAAAAATCGTCACAGAAAAGCGTTATAAAATGTTAGGAAACCAACTTGCGTACGAGTCCGCTAACCCTGGAGATATTTGTCATGTTTCGGTTACCTTATTCGCACGTTGTAAGCCAGCTTGGTTACTCCCGAACCATCAAGCGAGACGTTAGTCTTGCATTGCCAAGCCATCAAACAATTGCAACGAGACGCACCTAGCAGTAGAAAGTAGAACTTCGACCCGACTTTGTCCTCTTCCCGACCCCACCTTGACCACTCAAACTTAATTTCCTGGGAGGGGCATGCCCCCTGAGTAGCCTGATGCCAAATAGGTAACGGTAGATCGATTGTACATAAGCTAAAAGAGATTTGTGTTTTCGGACTTTCTTCGTTTTTTTAACACAGAATGTGTTTTAGCTTTGGAATTAACAACCAAGAACGAAATGATTTGTGTTAACGAAAATGTGTTGCAACAATTTACTGATGATTTCCGCTTACAACCAAGTCGTTGCTAAAGAAATAGCAACAAAACTCGTTGCTATTTCCCCAAAATTCGTTGGCCATTCGTTCGATAGCTCTCGATTTATCCAACCATATTATGTTAACTACAGCGAAGTGCATGGACAACAAGCTGAGTTATGAGCATGGTTATATGAATAATTGCTTACACACAGGTGATCATTCTCAATAATCGATATTGTGAACATGAGTGCAACTACTTATTAATTTCTGATAATTCATGTTAAATGAATGAATGAAAGTTTATGACGTGGGTGGAGGGGGGTAAAATGTGACTTTTTCGTGTGTGGGCTCAAATTAAAGCTTATGACGAGGAGGTTTCAAATATGGCGCTGGTGATAAATAAATAAAACTTGACATCTAGTGATAAGATTCACCGCAAAATCTGAGTCATTCTTATATGCGGGTTTCACGGATTTATGTGAAACGCGTGAGATAAAACATTCTGTTTCAAGTTTTTTTTTCTTGCTGTATAATAAATCTCTCTTTCTCTTTCTCCCTCGTCTCACCTCGTTTTTTTCGCTCACCCACTTCTCCTCAGCCAATTTTGATGAAATTTGAAACATAGGCTACATTTGACCTGTCATAGTGCCTTTTGGGGTTCTGGAGCCGCTATGGCTATGTCGTGATAAGCTGAGTGAATTAAATTCTATCCCGTTCACCCTAGGAATTTTGATAGCGAGACTCTCTTGGACATCAAGAAACAAATAAACTCAGGGGCTCTTTCGTGATTGGCTGAGTGAGCTAAATTCTTTCCTGCCTGCACATTCCAACCTTTTCCTTCTAGACCACCAAAACTGTTACTACGTACTACAACTGTTTTACCAAAATATGCTAAGCCACAAAATGCATGATATCATCCAATTTGAACCAAGCCAATAGTCGGATTCTCTCACTCTTTTTGACTGGGTTTGTGACGCTTGGTAGATTTTCGCCAATTTCATAATAACCACCACTGCTGTTTTCCTAATGTGGTGTGGAAAAAGCTTCTTCAAACGGTGTTCCTCGATTTTAATTTCATTTCTATATAAGGACCAGGACCCACGACCCCCTCATCGCCTACTATTGCAGAGCTCTAAAACTTTTAACACGAGACTAGTACGAAGTGCACTGTTTCATACCCTTCGAATGCCATTTTATGAAACTACTTCCATTCCATTGTGAATGTCGTTCTCTTGAAATTATATCATAAAATGACATTTGCGTAATGTATATTTGTTACATTAGTGGGCTGTGAAGAGCGCTGTACTAGTCCACAGTAACACTAAAGGGTTCACATCCCATATGATTTATAAATTATATATATTATTATTCAACATTAGGAATATATTTTCAGTCTCGGTGAAATGTGCGAATCCACCACCACACTTACCAGTAGGTAGGTACGGTTGCCGGCGAATATCGGCCAAGTCGTTGAAGAAACGTCTCACTCCCAAACGCAGTCAAAAAGAGTGAGATAATCCGACTATTGGATTTTCCCAAATCGGATGATATTATGCATTTTGTGGTTTGGCATATTTTGTGCTTTAATGGTCGTGCAGATTCATCGATCAACTTTTTGGGCTTTTGGATTGTTAATCGATTGTCTTGGAGTCATCATGAGGAGCGCCTTTGTGCGAGTTTGTCTTCCTTCAATTTCGCACTTTGACGGTTGTCCAAATCCGTGTCATTCTCTGTGCTTCGTACCGTGTTTTTTGCCCATTTCATGAGCCGAGCGTCATACTGTGTGGTTCTGTGAGGCAGTTCTGGTGGCTCATCGATGATATTCAAAATGCAGAAGACAACTATATTAATTATTATTTATGACGACAAAATTATAGTTGTTGAGGTTTTTTAAACCTTACTTACTTGAGCATTCCCTGTTCCTATGTGTTAGAAAGTCTGAAATCGGTGAGAAAAATATAAATGTAATGCCATCCCATTCTGACATTTACGGGTATGGAATACTGTACTGCAGTAACTTAGTGACACTCTCGGGTCTTTTCTGTTATATCTCCGCATTCAATTTCAATAGGGCGTCCCTCCTATATGTCCAACTAATGTGTATTAATTTTTACTAAGGGATCCATCCAGACCACCAAACTATACACATCATTCTGACCTACATGTCCAACTAATCTGTATTTTTACAAAGGGATTGACTTCTTGATGTTATGTAGTTTTACATCATCCCTAAAAAGCGATCCCATGCAAAATGGAATCAGTTTTTTCAACAAACTACCAAGAGAAATCAAGAGAACTCTCAGAGCTACTTTTTGCACGTCATTTGAAGGCCAAGTTGTGAGACACGGAGTTATATAAATTTTCTGACTTTTTAAATCTCAGTTGGTGATTTTACCCGATAAATTGTTTTTTTATTTGGGAAACTTATATTTATTCTTTTTTTTTTAATTTCTTGTATTCTCTATTTGCACGTATTTTTCTAGTCGATTGTTATAACACCATTGGTGACAACAATAAAAAACATTTTGACTTTTTTGTCTTTGCACGTTTCTTTTTGGCTTTTTGGAGGGACGTTATTGTACTTCGAGGATTGTTTATAGTTTATTAATAACTTGCGTGTAGCTCAGCTGCGTTTATTTGCGAAGTGGTTTGGACAGCGTAAAATTTTAGCATAATTTGATATCTTTCCAAAGACTGGTGAACAATTTTTGTACGGTGAAAAATGGCAAAGGTAACAATTTAGTTGTAAGCTAGAATCGTCAGAAGCACTGGAACGTTTCTTTCATAACGATTTTCTGTGACGATGTTTCAGATTGTGTGCAAAAGTAAAGACTGAGATTGTCAAAATTTCGAACTCAAAAATGTCAAAAGTAAATGCTTTATTTTAGATTTTATTCTTCTGCTCCTGAATGCGCCTAAACCGTGCGAGCATTCGAAGTTTTAATGGCTTCCGAACTCAAGTAAGAACTGAGCCGTTCTGTGTGAAACATTTAAAATAGGTATATATTTGCAAATTATTATTTACTTATATAATTTGTGCCTGGGACGCATTTCTTAACGATGGGACGAGTAATAAACGCAATCCAAGGCTGCCGACGGTGGCCTATGTTCATTAAGCTCTAAGTAAACTAGCCGGCAGTACCAACGAGAATAGCATCAACTTTGTCAATAATTAATTTCATTTCGAACCCGAACCACTCGCCGTTTCCTTTGTTGGCTCGGCGAACGCGTAAAGCAGCGGAGTGAATTTGACCAGGAAGCGAAGGAAATTAATTAAGTTTAAACATCATTGCAATATTCCTATTATTCTGGGAATGATAATGTTGTATCATCAAGGACTGAGGAAGGGCGATGAAGAGGTGGGGGACTCTGGAGAGCAATTAGGGACCCCTCGTTAGTCTGCCCTTTGGATTAAATCTAGCCCAACAGAGCGCTGATTTACTTAGGATACGTTTAGTTATGCTTGAAGCGTTGCAGCCAGTTTGTCACTACAACGTCCTTTCCCTAAGGTCTCAATTAGTTCTCGTCCCGGTTGATTGATATTTTGGATTATTAAGTTCTGAAAGTCATGATTCTGCTTTAGAAACAGAGAGGGCGCTCCTCGCAGTATCAGTAGTATATTTATAATAAGTTCTAGTCATGCAGCATGATCTTATGAGCGAATTTTCGTAAATTATCGCATTATTATGATGTCATTGTTATGAAATTTGAGCGCATTGAGAGCAAAGAAATTGCTAACTAACAGTTTAATCACAAATAATCTAGTGCTAAATAACATTCTACAAAATAAAATGATTTTAGAATTTTAGATATTTTTGGTAGTTTTTATCGATTTTTCAGCAAAAGTTAATTAAATTTAAGAAGATTTTCAACATAGGTACTTTTGTTCAACAAATTTTAAATGTTCTAGTTTATTGTTGATGAACTGCTTTTGACTAAAATTCTGTTGAAAAATATAGGTATATGAAACCCATTTTTAGTGTTTTTTTTAAGCACATCTTTTAGAAATTTGACCGGTTTAATGTGTTTAAAAAGTACTGGCCAATAAATTCATCCTTTTCATTTGGAAAGCATAATTTTTTGGAGCAAGAACGAAATTTTATATCAATCCTGAAGAGAGTTATCGTCGTATATATACATATGAAAAAGCGTGAAGACCGTTGAAAAGTTTCAGAAATCCTCAAAACGGATTTAATTGGAGATAATTTTCGAAAATTTTTGTTTTAAAATTGTCGGAGCCACTGCAATAGCTTTAATTTCAACGAAAATTCGCCAAAAGGAGCGAGGGGAGCGGAAGGACCCACTTCTACCATCCAAATTACAATGATTTACTACATATGAAAACGCTACAAATTATAACACAAAGGTTTATTATTTCTTTATTAGACAAACTTCTACGCAGAACACTGGCCGTAATTATCAAGCCCCGCTTATAGTATATTTACTATCGAAACTTGGGGCTTCGCGCTTCCAATTGGGTTCACTGCATTACAGCACCAGTACCCCATAATTTCACGCTTTACAGTAAAGTTGAGGAACAAAATGATCTATGATTATGTCATCATCCCATCAAGTAGAAGGGTGGCATACACTACATATTGTTTTGAAACTATGTTTCTCCCTTGCACGCTATTTACAATTAATGTAGTATTTCAGTAGGTTGATTAGAGAAAATGGCCGTTCACCGTACAGCGTTGCAGGCGGTTTTAAACGATTCTTTGGGATTTTATTTGTCATTAACAAGCAAAACATGGAGAATTCAATATTATTTAATTGATCAAAAATTATTATTTCTATTCGCCTCTTTAAACGTAACAAGAGCTGAAATCTGCGTATAACAGTAGATACATACCAAAGGTATAAATCGACATCGATCGAAGCACCCACGAATTGAAATAATTGAGATAAAATAAAACACCCAAGATTCACTGATCATCTGTTCGTAACAAAAGTTGCGATAAACTCAATAATAAAAAGAATTTGGTTGAGGTGCGGCTTAAACCTTAAGAAAACAATAAATAAATAAAAAGAATTAAAACCTTTGTAAACAGAGCGGCCAAATGAAAAAAAAAAAATAAATAAATAAAACAATCTTGGAAGTGACCAGGGAGAAAAAATGTGAACTGTCGCCGCCGGGATACGAACCATCGCAGTGCGGACGCCTTCGGATGTCGCGTCCGCCGTGTTAATCAATTGAGCTAGGTACCGATTCTCTTGTGATGACTCCATTAAAAGCGCATCATCCTACCGCATGTAAAGGTTTTTTCGACGACGTTTTCGATTCTAGCCTTTTCTATATTATAGCGTTGCGGATAGTTTTAATCGATTCTTTGGGATTAGATTTATCATTGACAATAAAAAAACCATCAATTTTACCTTAAAAGTTTTCGAGATCTTGATTTTGGAATATGTTGGCCCTTAATTACTACCCTTTAGGGTTGATCGAAACTGATGCCGATATTACTGGCACATTCCCGGCCGATAAATGATCTTTAAGCCAAATTTCTTAAAGTTTGGTCCAATACTTTTTGAGAAAAGCTTTGGACGGCGTGCAGCGGATGGCGTACCGCGGACGAACGGTTTTTCTTTATTTATTCGATTTTTGGATTCTACGCATCTTGGAACATAAACCAACAAATGTTGGGGGGGGGGGGGGGGGGTTAAAAAAATTTCTTGGTAGATTGCAAAGGTTTATTGAAAATAATAAACCAAAAGCGCAATATTCAGGGATCGTTTCATAATGTTTCAAAACGGATTCCCGTGAAGAGAATTTTCAAAAAATGTAATATTAATTTTTTTGAGCCATTGCAACAGCTTTATTTCCCATGAAAATTCTTAGATGTTTGAAATCGAAAATCTAAGTTGCAATATTTGGTTATTATTTAGAACAAGTTACTTTTATTTTGTCATAAAAATTATAGTTAACCACTTTTTTGCGCTCAAAGTGCTCAAATTTCAAAACAATTGAAATAAATAATTACTGCGATAATTTAAGAAAATCTTCGTCATGTTCCCTAAAATTAATGCAAATCCCTGGTTCAAAGATGTAAAAGAGGTGTTGAAATAATTTTAAAAAAATATCAGCCGGCTGAGGAGCGGACATGGTATATATGGGAAGTTCCTAGGGTTGCCAGACGTGGTATAGTTGATTTATAGTATCATACTATATTTTTGAAAAAAAAAAGAGTCTGATGTTGATGCGTTGAAACGATGTTTACCTATCAAAAACTTCTTGGTTGTACGCACAGTACACACACACAACTAATCTACACACAACTACCTGACTGGCTTCCCTAAATACCCCTCTTCAGAGTTGAGGCACTGTTGCAGGTGATCAAGGTTTCTCAAACAGCCACTAGAGAGGGTTGGAGTTGACTCCTCTCTTGTTCCCTTACCAGAAAGGTGATTTCTTTGTAGAGCAACTTTTTGAAAGCTCTTATCTAGAACATTATTTAAGGGAATTGGCTGAATTGATTGTTTCATAATAAACAACTCAAGTTTATAAAATGTTTGTGAATGTTAGTGATAACCCACACCTTAGATTATTGTGATTATTATAAATTAAAATTTTAGTCGGAAAAGTGTTCTTTCCTTGAAAAGTAAACTCATTTCTTGTGAGATACATAAAGACCTGCTTGAATATCTATAAATCACACTCCATCACCTACGTTCACATTCCCTCACTTCTGGTCATTTCAGGATCAGGTGAGGGAGAGTAAGGTGAGGTAGCGTGGATTTGACAGTAAACAGTCGCCTACGACTTGATCGGGTAGAGTACAAATTATTAAACAAAAACATTTAACTAATGCCCCTAAAGACGTAAAACAACCAGGAAATTCAATACTAAACCACATATCTATCTGGCCCAGGTGAGGGAGAGTAGTGAATGAAACCACCTTCTCTGGACGCACACATGGAACTGATTTGTGAGCTTGGAATCGAGAATGACAGACAAATAAAGTTTGGTTTTTGTTTTAGCAGGTAGGTAGCACCTACAATGCAGTGAACCTTGCTGATATTCCATAGAACGCTAATGTGGATAACATTAAATTAGACACTTACAATCTGATCATTGACGCCAACCATGTCCTGAATTAAACTGAGAGGACAGCCCTGAGATGAAATCGCAAAGAAAATTTTAGAACACGCAGCTGAACTCGAAAATTTTGGGTATTTTTCATCTAAGAGTCAAATTATGAATCTTAGAGATCTGGGAGTGGTCGCAATCGATTCAGTACTAAAAAATACTTCGACTGTGACACCCCACATGCCCTTTTGTGGAAAAAAAAAAAAAACTATTTTTTAGCATACTTTGGGTCATTAAATTGGAAATTTGAGCCTGAGATTCTGGAGCGATCGGGCTGATCAACAAACTTGACCTGTCTTTTGCCAAAACGGATTTTTCTGTGTAGCAACGATTTTTTTACGCCTTTTTTAAATGGTGTCAACATTAAAATCAAGGATTGTGTTCTTTGATGTATGAAACGGTTTTGTAGGGGGTCCCCGACTCTTCAAACCCACTTTTAAAATTTCGAAGCCATCTAAATAGCTCATTTTTCCTTTGTAATTTCGCCAAAAGGGACTATGAGTAAAATAGACTCACTGTGTTGCGTAGAGAACAATCAACTGTTTTCTTTATGTCTTTGCTATGGCACATGAACTAAAAATTTTATAGTAACTCGTAAACGAGTTCCACTATCTGCTTTACAAGCAGATACCATGTTACATGGATATGTCTTTGATTGGGGATTTCATAACGGTTGAACACGAGAGTTGTAAATAAATCCTTCAACTTTAAACGAATCCCGACAAATTCCAACAAAACAACGGTTTACTTATAGAAATGTTGAAAATGACTGTGGAGAGAAGCCACTACAATGAGTTGTTATTAACAGTCGACTGTTGTCAAGTGGATGAAAATGTTTCCTATGGAGTGGAGTAAATTCTGCTATTGCTTTACGTTAAGAATATTGTAACCGGCTTATTAAAATTGTTTATAGTCCAATCAACTTAGTTTAGGAATGTACCTAGGTACCTACGTAAGGAGGGGGGAATTGGTAGCTTGAGATGTGAACATTTATCACATAAATCAAGCGCATTCCAACGAGTGGCGAACGATTTCTGTGCGATGAAAACTGTGGAAGTTCCATTCCCCTAGCAACGAATGGGTTGTACGTGAAAAACACTGAAATTGTGACACAAATTTTGCGTCACGGAAATTTTTGGTTGACCCCCCAGAGCAAAGACATATCCATGTCAAAATAATAAATGAATATATTGATGAAGGCTGGTATGGTCCAACAGAGAGACTATCTACCAGAATTATTTGATAAAAAATCGTTCAAACATTTAATGTTTATTAATCTGGGCTGGGACTGGAATACCGGCAAGTTCAGAGAATCTCCCAGTTCCGCATATCAGGGTTTTCCTTACGTACGAACTGGTTTACCGGGGCAACGTCAGGGATGCTCGAGCTGACGACGAAAATGGGGATCTGGAACTTAGCGATCATTTTGCAAAAACCCACATCAAAATCGGTCATGCCGTTTGGATGTGAATCGACCTTACACAGACAGACATAATTCTCTCTTTTTGACATTTTATGTCTTTACTATGGCACATAAATGAAAAAGCGTCACGCGGGGGAGCGTCACGCGTTACGCGGAGATTCCCTAATGATCCCACGATTCTGAGATTTGGTATGTAGCCCCTTGAGGGACTTCTGAACACAACTGACCGATCCCAGATCAGCTGAGTGGCTCTAGAATCCAGTTTTTTCCCTAATGATCCCACGATTCTGAGATTTGGTATGTGGGCCCTTGAGGGACTTCTGAACACAACTGACCGATCCCAGATCAGCTGAGTGGCTCTAGAATCCAGTTTTTTCTTTAATGATTCCACGATTCTGAGATTTGGTATGTGGGCCCTTGAGGGACTTCTGAACACAACTGACCGATCCCAGATCAGCTGAGTGGCTGTAGAATCCAGTTTTTTCTTTAATGATCCCACGATTCTGAGATTTGGTATGTGGGCCCTTGAGGGACTTTTGAATACAACTGACCGATCCCAGATCAGCTGAGTGGCTCTAGAACCCAGTTTTTTCCCTAATGATCCCACGATTCTGAGATTTGGTATGTGGGCCCTTGAGGGACTTCTGAACACAACTGACCGATCCGAGATCAGCTGAGTGGCTCTAGAATCCAGTTTTTTCCCTAATGATCCCACGATTCTGAGATTTGGTATGTGGGCCCTTGAGGGACTTCTGAATACAACTGACCGATCCCAGATCAGCTGAGTGGCTCTAGAATCCAGTTTTTTCCATAATGATCCCACGATTCTGAGATTTGGTATGTGGGCCCTTGAGAGACTTCTGAACACAACTGACCGATCCCAGATCAGCTGAGTGGCTCTAGAATACAATACGGGGTTTTATAGGAAGGGGAAAGGGGGCGCAAAGACATAAAATGTCTCTCGTGGTTGCGTACTTGTACGAAAGCTGTATCTACCGTATGAGTTTCAAGATTTCATTTGCTCACGATCATAACCAAGTATTGGCCCGTAAATTTGCAAGCCTCTGGTATATTTATTTTTAACAGCTGTTATTGAAAATATTGAAGTAAAACTTTAGAAAAATAATAATTATTGGGCTGGAACTTCAACAATTATACAAAACAGCGATTGAATCTGTGAGCCTAAACGAGGAAACCATTTCAAATAGATGTTATTATAACCCAAAATGTGAAATTGCTACATGGACTTAATAGAGAGTTTTTGTTCTTCCCGTAATTTTCTACCCGTGTACGTGAAAAGACTGAAATACCAACTGCGCATGCGCGAATCTTCACGTCAACGTGTAGAACTACGCGTGTACGGGAAAAAGGCCTATCTACATGTGCACGGGAAAATGCATTCGTTGGAATTTCGGCCTACGGGTAGACATCATAGCCTGACGCAAAGGTAACCACAGTTGCCGGTAACCACAGTGTGACCAAGGTAGCCGCAGTTACGCAGTTACCAGCAAAGGTAACCACAGTGTGGTTGCCAACAAAACTTTGGTAGGTCAACAACTCGAGAGGTTATAGTGAAGTGCTCCGCTACAAAATTCAGCCATTTAAGGTACCTAAGCAATAAATGTATTTATAATTTATGTATTTATAAAATAATTATAAAGCAATTAATTATTTAAATAAGAATAGGTTGTACGAAAAGAATACGAAACAGCTTCTGAAACACTTATAGAGACGTTAACGTGACGTTAGCGTTTGGTTTTTCACGTATAGAAATGCGCGTAAAAATCACGTGAAGAGCTAGCATCTCCAGCTGCTTGCTCTAGACGCTGCTCTACACGTCAACGGGAGAAAATCTTACGGGAAGAACAAAAACTCTCTATTTATAGGAGGATAGTGGCTGTAAACCACAGTGGCACTAACGCACATGCATTGGCATTGGCTGTAAACACTGCCCAATAAACACATTTGTATGCGTCTTTTTATCTCATATTCCGTGAAATGCGGGTGGAGAAACATTATTCCAAAGTTACCATGTTCATGTCCAATCCCAATGTTATAGGTTACCAAGTTCCAGTTAGCAACCTCAACCGCAACGAAAGGTCAAACCACCGAAATACGAAATTATTTTGCTCAAACCGCTCCGTCAGACGGATTTGTTTTAATTAAATCTCCCCAATAGTAATGCCCTCGCAAATTCGTGTGTTGGCAAACGGACGTTGAAACGCGAGAGAATGAAAGTTCCCGAAGGTTCAAATTGGCAACGATGTGGAGGTTAACAAAGTTTCATTTTAATTATATCCCCTCCCCCAGTGCGGGATTTCACCTGAAAACCCCGAATGTAGTTGACATAATCCCATTACGACTGTGACATGTTCTATTTTCAATGAAGAGGCACATAACTTTGATCACTGGTGCCGCTTGTCGCGTCTTATCATTCTTAATGGCCCCCTCTCTCGTTTGGATTCTGCTGCTGATTATTTTATAGTAATTAGGAGCTTCGATTGAGTAAATAATTCACGGAGGTGACCCGAGTGTGACGATTTCACCTTTTCAACCGAAATTCATGTCACGGTGAAATAGTCACACTCGGGCCCTAATATATGTATTGAGGAGTAACCAACTCCACAACATGTGATTATTCATTGGATTGTTTGGTTGTTTGTTTGAAAATCTATGTTTTTGTGTTGAGCTTTTGAAAATTGGACGTGTTATTGTTTCAAACTTTGTTGTTGATTTTCTACATTTGGGGGCCCGTCCGGGATCAGCAGAAAATCAATCACTATGCCTCAACGGCGCACTTCATCCACGGTGAGGAGAACAATGTTCACACGACGTCGAGCTGAAGATGAAGAAACCATCCAGTACGAAATGGAACTTTTAGAAGGACCTAGCTATTCACAGGAACTCAACAGACACAGTATGGGAGATGTGCAAGCAGTTTTAGAATCTGTACAGCATAAACTGATAAATCTACAGCAAAAGCAAGCTGCGTATGAAGTACGAATCCACGAGTTGGAAAACGAAAATAGAAACCTGCGAAGTCAACTTGTACCCCAACATACTTGCACAGTAAACTCTCGACGTGCACCTTCGCAGTTACCTGAGGGTAGTGTAATCAAACAAGAAGGGCCATTGATGACGTATGAGGGGGATGCAGCCTGGGAAGATCTTGTTGGCCACTTGCAAGTAGTCGCTCAAACAAATTCTTGGTCGATTCAGAGAATGGGTGAAAAGTTGGCTAGTTCTCTGAGAGGAGCTGCGTTGCAAGTCGTACTTGCTTCAGTCCCAAAGGGAAACCAGACCAACTATCATTATCTGGCTGATACTCTTAAGAACCGGTTTGGACAGCAAAACCCATCCATTCGCTGGAAAGGTGAGCTAGAGAATAGACACCAAAAACCTCATGAGTCAGCTGTCCAATATGCTACAGGCATTGAGCGTTTGGTTCGGTTTGCATACCCTAACTGGCCTGAGAACTGTAAAGAGTAGGTAGCCATACAGGCTTTCATGCGTGGAATGAGGGATCAGGCAGCTCGAAAAATTCTAAGAGCTATTCACCCCATTACTTTACTAGGGGCATTAACCGCGGTGCAGCTGATGGAATGTCAGGAACCCTTATTAAACCACGTAGAGGTTGTTTGTAGGGGCTGTAGAGCTGCCGGGAATTTTTGAGCTAGATGCCAAAAGAAGAAAGTAAGGGAGCATATGGAAAACTGAGAAGAATTCGAGAAGGTTCCCACCATCACTAGCCCTAGCAGTTTTATCCAAGCTGCAAGAACAGGAGGAGGACCGGGCACTGTTGAAGCAATGGTAGAGAACCGAAATTGTTTTCCTCTGGTAGACACCGGGACGACAGTGTCAATTCTCAGACCAGATGAAATCATCCATCACTTGATATTTAAGTGCACACGAAAAGTGCTCAATCCGCCATAAAAGTGCAATAAAAAATTGGAATACTGAGGTTTTGAAGATATTCAATTGCCACATGTAATACCTACATCATTTCGGAGTATTTTTTCGTGCTGAACCTCGTAATGATGTTCATTATATTGATGTTTGCCACACCAACATAGGAAGACACCAACAAATTTACAAGAATTGCACTTTTCTTACGCATGTACACGAAGCTCAAAGCGTATTAAAATCTAGGTTTATCAATGTATAGTAGAATGCCGCCAACTGTACCTTTCTATCCCGACCCATTGCTAAGATATGATTCAGCTTCCTCGCTGCCGAAGGTAGCGAAGCTTTGTGTTCGTGCGAGAAGTCGAAAAAAAAAAAAAAAAAAATGTTTTCCAAAATCTAAATTTCCACTAGATTTTTGCGTTTTAGAGCTTCCTGATCAATTTGTTCTGTGGCTATCTGCCTGTGGTAAATCCTTTTCACGCCCAAAACTATACCAAGTTTTAGTCCGCTTTTGATGAGATTCACAGGGATTTTCCAGGTTTGCCCCCTATACGGTTGATGTGTATAACATTCAATTTGATAAGTTAAACTTTTTATTTTCCGTGTAAAACCTTCGATTTAATGTGTAAAACTGTTTTGTCGTGTTAAACCTTCGATTTGATGTGTACAACTTCCATATTGGTGTGTACCAAGCAGGGGTCGCTATTATCAGTCTCTCGAGTATGGCGGAGTGATGGGTTGACACGTGCGCATCACGGTGAGGGGGGGGGGGGGGGTTATCAGGGGGATAAATGGAATCCCAATTTACGACATCCTCCAACAAATGACAGCATTAGCCGGCTGGCCTAACCATTATCCTTATTCATGACGTCAATCGGCTACCCCCCTCATCATCACAACAACAACTAACACACAAACAGTTGAATCCTTCAAGTCAACATTATTACGTAACCGCGCCATTTATTACGATAATCCTGTCAACGAGCGGAAAGCAATATTCCGAAGTACTTACTAAAAGCGGATGGGAAGGGGAATTTAGCGCTGATCTGCGGCGGTGGGGGCGCTGAGGAGTTAGAATGTAACTTCCGACATTTCTCGTTTCTCCAGGAGAGGAAGAGGCCGTCTGTACTGGAGGTTTCCCCTGTTCACTATTAGGCCGCCCTTAATGGCAATCGCCTTCATAACTTTGTCCCTTCCCGGCTCAGCTTCACAATGCCAGGCGGAAGGGAGGATTCCTGGCTAACCCTATGGTTTTCATTTGAATTATTTGTAGTGGCATAAGGGTTTTCAGTGGAATTGCGATTACGTGGAGGAACGTGCAGTTCAATGTTCTTCAAGTTTATATCAACACCTCATTGAGTAATAAAATTCACGAGAAAGCCTAGATGAGAAAATTCCTATACGCGACCGCACTCTCAAAAACGTACTTTAACTCGCCGCACGGGTTAAGCGTTGCTATGAATAATTCCTTATGAGACTGGCAAGCATTGACAAAAAGGTTTTATTTTTTTTTTTTTTTAAACGGAATGAAAATAATAGCATTTAGTTCAAATAAGTCGAAGTAATGCTAGTGGGTCCGGCGACCAGAAGCCTCACGCAGTTGCTGATGCGTTATTTAAATTTGTTAGGTAGACACATTATTAGGACAAATTTTATCATCTACTTCTTTTTGCTGACGACACAATAATGTATGTAGTAATGACACATAGGAAGGATGTTATTGTAGGGCTGAACAGGGAATGCAAATATTGAATTCTTGGTTTAGTAATAACAAATTAACCATGCCTCGGCGTTTTCCGAAAGTTAACTGATTAGGTGACAACAATGCGTCCCATTCAATGGTGACTACTCTGGTTTCAGGAGTTTGACTTCAGGAGTGCGCTAGGGCTCAATCCTTGACCCCTTATTATTTATAGTGCAAAACCAACGTTCTGCTTAATGCTGTATTGCAGTATTTTCCACTGGGTAATTCTGCCAAGGACCTCTCTGTCCAATTGATTATTATGCATGCAGAGGATATCACAGCGATAATCAAGGCTCCTACACCAAAGGTGCTCAGTCATGAAGGCGAAACGATATCACAGCGATAATCAAGGCTCCTACACCAAAGGTGATTACAGGCTCAGTCATGAAGGCGAAATCCACCATAGCTCAGTGGTGTGTTGCAAATAGTATGGTGCATAATGGGCAGAAAACGCAATCATTGGAGTCTGAAACACGTGGAAATGCCAGGAACGCTGTTTCGCTCTTGGGTTTGAGAGTGGATGAGGCAATGACGGATGCATACTCGGACCCTTGCCAAGAGCCGGAAACCAAGCCATTTCAATAAGTTTAAAATGTAGTCATGGTAGCGGATTTATCTAAAATGATATTGAAAGAATTTTATTTTAAAGTACTTTGAATGGTATTATTGTAATGGCATTTTATATTATCAATGAAGTAATTTCGCATGATGTTAGCAAGCTATCAAATTTACGAAGTACAGTTTGTGTTGCGTAATTTTCCCTGCCACAACCCAAAACTTATACAAACTTTATTTTAAAGTACTTTGAATGGTAAACACCCCTGCCCTGCCTATTTGGAGCCGTAATTTTCCCAGTCAGATCCCAAAACTTATATACCCTCACAAATTTAAAACCCCCTGCCCTAGCTCTGCCTATTTGGAGCCCCCCTTCCACTCTGCCCCCCCCCCCCCCCCACTGCTTTTTGATTTTGAAAGCCCCAGGAGGGTGATGGATATGAGTAGTTCCTCCTTCTCGATTCTTGAAACTGTTACATCTAAGGGGATATTTCCTGGGTTCTTAGCTTACAGAATATACTTTGAGAGTAACAGGTCAATCGCCTCTCCCCTTTGAAGGAATAACTACTCTCTTTCCATCGCCTCTCGGTGTTACAACCCAAATGTTATCTAGTTCAAATTGCAATTGTCTTTTGTCATCTTTATCTTTCATAGTTCTGATACCGACGAAGCCGAGGTATTCAAGGATATATTTTATAACGTATCACATCCTATAGGTCATGTAAGTGCATAAGAAAAGAACAATTTTTTTGGTGGCTTTTCGAAATTTTAATGTTAACTGGAATGCCTTGATCATTCACATATACCTAATTTTAATGTTTTTTTTTTAATAATGAGCCCAAGATGACATTCTGCATATTTTCAATTTAAAACTATTTTTCAGCTTATTTTGGGCGTTTCAATATTGTATTTCTCTCTTAAATATTCGGATTTCTATTGAACATCATTTCAAAAATATTACTTCGAAAATTGATGAACCCATTGCAACAGAACCGATTTGGAAAAGAAGAAAAAAAATACTTTTCAATGATATTTGTAAAATGTTATATCAAAAACTCGCAATAACTTATTACATTTATGAAATCCATTATTAGAAATTTATTTAGCCATGACCGACTTCAGATTCGAATTCTGAATCCCAAAAAACATGGGTGTACCTAGTTTTGTTCAAAAATTCTGGCGGTAAAAGGTTTTTGCCACTTTCGGGGGTTTGGCACCACTGTGCGACGTCTATCCGTGTGAAAGAGGCCTAAAAGTAACGCTTTTCGCGGTTGTGTGCCAAAGCAAAGTCTTCAAAATGTCAAAAGTAATTTCCTCCCTAATATATAATCAATAAAACGTATGTGACTCCTTCATTCCGCACCGACACTTACCTAATAACCTTCAAAGTCAAGTCACATTTCGTTCAATATCAAGTCGATTTACATCAAAGCACTTATGAACCAACAGCATTGGCTGCTCTGAAATTCAAAGTTGAGGCTTAAGAGGGGAGCATCCTTAATAAACCCGAGTAAAAACGTCGCAGGCATAATTTTTCTTGAGCTCCCAAATCTCCCGGCACGAGACAAAAGGAGTGAGCGTGATCTTCATTCACAGTCACTTTATTAAAAAACGTGAAAGATAAAGCCATTCCGCTTCCAGGCTTATTCGTTATTTGGAATTAATTCAAAAGACGTCCCCTGGCTCCTTTTTAAAGAGTGAGTTGTAAAAAAATATTAAAAGTCTCAAAAAAGGGGAAAAAAGCAAACGCTAAGGCCTGTTGTTCAACTTAACTCCTGATCTTAATACAGAGAGCTCTAACCGTAACTCCGGGCAGCTTTGGTATAAAGTTCCCTTTTTTCCGGGGTCCCTCGGCTGATATAACGCACGTAAAACCGGCCAATTTATGCTTTATTTTGTTATTGGAGGGCCGCCCCCTCTCCCCGGTTTTGGTCTTTCGGTCGTCATTTTACTGGTAAATAAAAGAGTTTGAGGATAAATTGTTTTATGACGACCCCGCATAAAGGGCGGGCAGGGTGGAGGAATGAAACTCTCGCCTTTTGTTGAGAAAGCCCGTTTTCCTGGGTCCGCCAAATGCGTGCGTTTACGCCCGAAAGTTTGTTTTTTATTAATCGCCCTGTTATCGCGGCGTAGAAGACGAGGAGGGCGTTGGGCTATAAAAACTGAGCTCCGGATAAGCGGTTACTCGATGATCGAATAACACGTTTGCAAGGCAGTGTGGGCACAGATTTAATACCGAAAACACTAGCAAGTAAATACTTGTTCATAGTTGACGAGGCGAAAAGTATTACCACATTCTCATACTATACAGTATACAACATAATGCAATTTTGCAGGAATGTACGGTTGGAGAACGGAAAGAAGAGCCGTTTACGTTGTATTGCAGCTTCGCCCTAGACGACTACTCAGTCCCCCTACCGTCATTTGACCAGTATGACAATGGAGGTGATGGAAATGTAGTAGTTCGTCCTTCAAAGGGGATGGTGATTAACCTGCTACACCCAGAGGATATCCTGAAGGTTGAATAGCCTCAGGAATGTATCAGTTGCAGCGTTTTCATGAATCGAGACGGAGGAACTATATCCTGAAGGAATTATATCCTTCACACTCCCTGGGCTTTAAAAAGTGAGGGGAAGGGGCAGAGTGGAAGGGGGGATCTAAATAGGCAGGGCTGGGATAAATGTTTAATTTTTCATAGGTAGAAGTTTTGGTAGTATTGCCCATTTTGCGTATTGGATTGGGGATAGAGGGCTAGGGGGGCACAGGTAGTCGAAAATAGTGGCTTTGCGGCGGGGGGGGGGGGGGGTTCGAAGCCCTGCTCTGCTACCATATGAAAATGGATGTGGTGAAGATGTAGTAGTTCCTCCTTCAAAGGGGAGAGGCAATTAACCTGCTAAACCCAGGGGATATCATGAAGGTTGAATAACCTCAAGAATATCCCCAGTTGCAGCGTTTTCAAGAATCAAAATCATCCACCATCTCATATCCTTCACACCTGTACACCTACAGGATTATTCTTCCTATCACAAGTCTTGTCCCACCGACCTACCCTGTTGGAATAAATTTGGAGCAAGCTCGCTCTCAGTTATGTTGTAGATTCCATCAATGCAGCAGCCCATGAAAAGATCCCAATCTTCTTCATATTCCTGAACCTACACCTACCTCAGCATCAGAACTAAAATTCTGCTAAAAAATATAGATTCAACAACTTTTACAATTTTTTAGCAATTTCAGGTGATTTTTTAGCACATTTTTTTGAAATATGGCCAATTTAATGTGCTCAAAAAATGCTGGCCAACGAACTCATCCTTTATTTGGAAATATATATTTTGGCGCAAGAACGAAATTCTTATCTCACTCCTAGGGAGAGTTATTACATACATATGAAAAAGGGTTAAACTCTAGGATTCGTTTCAAAATACCTCAATGTGGATTTCAACAAAGAAAATTTTCGAAATTTTGAATTTAAAAATTTTTGGAGTCATTGCAATAGCCTCATTTTCTACGAAAATTTGCTGAAAACTAATTTACCTAATTCGAAAGTTAGTTTCAAAAATTCAACTAAAAACTAATTTAGTTAGAAAGTTAGTTTCAAAAATGGAACTAAGAAATAATTTACTCAGGGCAGTCGCGTCGCACCATTAAAATTTAGTTGGGAGGAGAGAGGGCTTGAAATTCCCCAACTACTCTTGTTTTAGGTGGTTGGTAGACGTAAACAACGACGGACACCTTCATTTTGTAAATTACGAGACCTGTCATCATTTACCTAAGCAGTCGGAGGGGCTGGTTGTTCGAATTTTCCTCTCTTCTCGACTGCCTGAGCAGCATGGTTTAGTTAGTGGAAAATCAAAGGTCTCAAACCTTGCCAAGTTTCAAGAGTATATACACTTTGCAAGCCTTCGAGTCGGGCCTACAAGTTGACCTGATTTCTACTGATTTCTCAAAGGCCTTCGACAAACTCCCCCTACCGACTTATAGTGACCGTGCTCGAATCTCTGGGTGTCTTTGGAGGTTTTTTGAGGTGAAACACGAGTTATCTGGTGGGCAGGTCAATGATCATTCGATTGAGAGACGATCAGTCGAGGCCATTTTTAGCCAGATCTGGGGTTTCCCATGGTTAGTTAACACATCGACCCATTATCGTTCTTGCTCGCTATAAACAGTATCGTCAATGTACTAGATGGAGCTGGTTACTTACTTTTTGCTTAAAAATGTATCTATCAGTAAGATCGTCCTCTAATTACCATGTTTCGCAAGCAAGTTTCAACTCCCTTCTGGTTTGGTGTTCTTCAAACGGTCTAGCTCTTAACTCGACAAAATGCTTAGTCATGTAATTCCACCGATCTTCATCTCTCAACTACCACTCCTACTTGATTGGTGACGCCTTATTAGCAAGAGTTTCCTCTTTTCGGTATCTTGGAGTGGTTGTAGATTGCCAGCTTACCTTCTAATACCACATTTCTGCTATATCAATCAGGACAATTACAATTCTGGGCTACGTAAATTGGAAATCAGGGGGATTAGATAGTATTAAAGGCAATTGTCACCAATTTTAAAGCCTTAGTTCTCCCAGTTATGGAATATGCCTGTGATCTGGTCTCCAGACTAGAGATGCCACATTAACCATTTGGAATCATATTGATCGCAGTTTCATTAAGATAATTTCAATATCACAAGGAAATAACTATAAATTGATTTCTATTAAAAAAAAAAAACTATTGATTTAATAATTATGTTCGCTATTTATAATTTGATGATGGCTTATTTTTTTATTTTACGAATTATTTAGAAAAGCTATTGCAATGGCTCCAAAAAGTTTAGAATCAAAATTTTTGAATATTTTCTTAGTTTGAAATCCGTTTTGAGACTTTCTGAAATGAATGACAATAACTCTCCTTATGATTGAGACGGAAATTCCTTACTTGCTACAAAAAATCAAACTTTTTAAACGAAGGTACGAGTTGATTAACCAGCTTTTTGAGCTCGTTAAATTGGTCAAATTTCAAAAAAATCACTAAAAATAGGTAAAAACGGTTAAAAATTGTTAACATTATATTTTTTAGCAGAATTTTAGTCAAGGAAGTAAAATAACGATGATCTAGAACATTAAAAAACTTAAGCACAAATTTATGCTGAAGAATGTACATAAATTTCATCAATATTTGCCAAAAAATAGACAAAACTGCAAAAAAAGCTAAAAATCCAAAATCGTTTTTGAATCGTAGAATATTATTTAAAACAGGTTTTTTGCCATAAAATTGGAATGAATGATTTCTTTTTACTTGAAGAGCTCAAATTTTCAAAACAATTTAACATAATACAGTACAATAATTTACGAAAATTCGCTCACCCGATCATGCTGCATGACTGGAATTGTTTTTTCCTTGATGAAGAATGTTTTTGGTGAAATAAGCCCAAGTTCTACCTATGCGTTCCATTTATTGTAGCTTGAAATTCCAGCTCGATTCGAACTACTGAGTTTACTCTAACCGAACACAGAGGACTTGGATGAAGGGTTTGACAACCAAGTGATGTTTTCCACGCTCGAGAATACTTTAAATATTTCTAACCTCAAAGTGGGGCAAGTTCCACCACCTGAATAAATGACGAGGCCATTAGATATGCTCGGCACATAGCACCGAGCGAAGGTCAAGAAGATCGACGCTGTTCCACCGATCGCGGAATCTCCGTCGTTTATTTCAATTCTCGGGCTCATTAAAAACCGCGAGTTATTCGCCTGACATTCACCTACCACGACTTGAGCTGGGCGATTCGCTTGTCGCCTAGATAGGAGACGATCGCAGTTTAAACGAGTTTCAAATGAAGGGAGTGGTTAGGACGTCAACAGTTCTCAAAGTTTCTTTTGACATGGATATTTCTTATCACTGGGGGTTATTTGTTCGTTGATCGCTGGTTAAATAATCTTTTGGCTAGGTGTCAATCAATAAATTTCGTGAAATGTCTTTCAACCCAAAAAATGTAACGTTTAAATGTATGTATATAGAGAGAAATTGGCAGCGTAAATGGAGGGACGTGTCGAATGAATTCAGAACTTTCCAACGAGTGGGTAACGATTTTTTAGGTGGACAACCGACAGAGTTGCATTTCCCTAGTTAGCGGGATTTTTCTAATGATTTCCCACTGAATAATGGTTGAGTTAACAGTGAAAGTCGCACAGTGTTTCAAAAACTCAATCTACCTAGACAAAAGTGAATTTTATGGACTCAGCAGTCTTGACATGCATTATAATATGTCTGGACAAGTGGAACTCAAGGCCGTTATCAATTATTTAAGACCTGACGTGTCAGTCTACGCTGAGGAATGCGGAAACACGGCGATTAATAATGACTTGCTACCAGTTCGCTTCAACAGATCAACTAGTGAACTTGCTATTCAGTCAGGCTTGGGACACGAGAAATCTTCCACAATGATCAATAGATATAAGTAGAGACCACCACTACCACCCCCGAACCAACTGAACTACTCTTCTAGGCTATTCTCTCTATAAACTAGTTTGGCATGTAGCTTCCTTAGGACTTGTATTTGATGACGCATAGATCCGGAATCAGCTGTGCGGCTTCAAAAGCCGGTTTCTAGGCTATTCACTCGATGAAACTGTAATGTAGTATGTGGCCTCTTTAGGACTTTTACTTGACGATGTAGGTACAAGATCCAAAACTGCTGAGTGGCTCATAAACCTAATTTGTATGCTACTCACTGTATGAAGCGACAATTTAGAATGTAGCCTTCTTAGGACTGTACTTGATTACGCATAGAGCCCGAATCAGCTGTGGAGCTTCTAAAGCTAATTTTTAAGCTATTCACTCTATGAATCTATAATTTGGTATGAAGCCTTGTGTTTGATGTCGCATAGAGCCCGAATCAGCTGTGCGGCTTCAAAAGGTAATTTCTAAGCTATTCACTCTATGAAGCTTTAATTGTTGGTTTATTATTTCCAATAATAAGCCTATGTGATCGTAAAGCAAACAATTTTTATAAACCCCCCCTCAAACTTTGTCACTTTACGTTTCAAGGTGCGTACAATCTAAGTTTGAAATGTCCGTCCGCCGTCCGGGCTATAAACGGCCTAAGAATTGACTTAAAAAAACCCGTTCTTTCGCACATAGGGGGTCTAGTTGGTCCTAACGTTTAACCATCCCGATCGCTTTGTGTCTTTTTCGAGGTTTTGAGTGTTAGACTTACGCAGGCGCGCACGCCTGGCACGCTTGGCAGGGGGTCACGGTGGATGGTGAGGGGGGTGAGCGGGGGGTGGAGTGATAGGAGGCGCCGCGGCACCTTGTGGCGGCTGGGGTGACTAGGGGCGTAGCAGAGGGGTGTAGGAGAATGGATATTTATTACTTTTACGTGTTATACCCATATAATACGCCGCGCCAACCTGAGGGGGGTACGGCATTAGGGGCATAGTGGAGTAGCAGAAAGGCGTCCGGGGCGTATCGGAACGGATATAATATATATTTTATATTATATTTTATTTAACATATAACATTTAACCTACCTTGAACACACTAGTATATTTAGTATAATATATCATACTTTAGTATGTTACAAAAATAATTGATCCAGCCAATCCAAAATCCTACGTTCTTCTTCTTCCCAAAATCTTCTCAGATAGTTCAAAGCAAATCGTTTTTAAATTAAAATTGCATTACATGGGCAGGTTGGAGTCTGAACCCTCTGGATGAATAGCTGTTTACTTATATGTCTGCCATAGGTAAGTGGGGTGTCGTAGCCCAAGTAATTTCGGACGCAGAATCGACTGGGATATGTCCCAGATGCTTTTGGAATCCAGTGTTCCTACGGTTTTAGTTTGATTCCTATAGAAATTAGCTCCGTGGATTGAATGAGAACACTCGGGTGGCTGTACGATCATCCATTTGCTTCCCTTCGGGAGCGCAGCATGTAACGCGAAAAGAGAGGTGGATACTAGAAAAGAGACTGGCGAAAGCCCCAGAGCATGCTGGTTACTATAGCTGGCTATCTGATTCAGAAATAATAAAGCATTATGTAATAATTTGTAGCGTTTTAGTATGAAGCCTCCATAGGTCTAGCACTTGATAGTACTTAGAGCTCGAATCTGCTGAGCGACTTCTAAAGCCAATTTCTAGGCTATTCACTCTATGAAGCTACGGTTTGGTATGTAGCTTCCTTTAGGACTTGTATTTGATGACACATAGAGCCCGAATCAGCTGAGCAGCTCATAAAGCTATTTCTAAGCTATTCAATTTATGAAGCTATAATTTAGTATGTAGACTCCTTAAGACTTGTACTGGATGATCTATAGGGCCCAAATTACATGAGCGGCTCCTATAGCCAATTACTAGGCTATTCATTCTAGGAAACTATAGTGTGGTATGTGGCCTCCTAAAGACTTTTACTTGACGACGCATAAGATTCGAATCTGCTTTAGGGCTCATAAGCTAATTTCTATGCTATTCACGCTATGATGCTACAATCTGGTGTGTAGCCCCTTTTTTAAAATTCAGTTACACGTTCCGTTACCCGAAATCTCACCACGTTTTCTGATGATTTTCATTTACAACCAACGCGTTTCTAAGGATAACTAAATAACTACACTAAAGGATAAGGAAATATAACTCCTGTAGCTTTCTTCTCGCAAGACATCGTTCTCTATTGGTTGGTAAGCTCCCGATTTACCCAACCGTGCTATGGTAAAGTGGCCAACGATCTGAGGTTTGAGCGTTGTTGTGCGATATTGTTTACATACAGGTGATTCTTCTCAATTAGTTTTGTAAACATGATTGCAACCACTATTTGGACATTAAGAGACGATTAAAATGTTGGGTTTTTTCTTGCTTTGCTGAATGAGCTAAATGTTCTCCTGTTCACCTTAGGAAGTGAAATTTGATAGGGAGACTCACTGGGTCTTTAAGAGGCGACTGAAATTATGGGATATTTCCTGATCTGCTGAGTGCGCTAAATTCATCGAATACTTTCCTACGCATCGTCTTCTTCTTTCTATTGTTCTGGAATGGATGGTCACGGCCACCACAGCCATTCCCTGCATACCCCCTCCCCCCTCATCACTCATCACGGGGGAGGTGGGGTGGAGATATAGCGGTATAGGCGCAGAGTTCTCTTCTCTGTCGCGCCAGTGACCATTTTTGGCCTTTAAGGGATTTGCCCATAATCGTACCGCGCGCAGTTGATTATAGAATGAAATAGAGCGGCCTGCAGAGGGTGCCGAGAATGTCACGCTTCCCCCTCCCTCAGAGGATCAACCTGCCTACCGATCCATCGCTCTGGGCCTTAACAGTACCTATGATTTACGTGCTTTTAGTTCTTCCTTTCTCAATTTTCGTGTTTTCTAGAGTGTTCGTTATTAAATCTGTTGAGTCAATGAATCAGCATGTTGCCTTTTACTGCAATAACTGAGAAAAGAAAAGCAGAAGATACCGAAGAAATAGTTTGAATGCCATAGGAACTCAAAAGCAAGAAGCAATCTCAGGCATAACTCAAACAGTGCAACCCCTCAAACAATGCATAAATTTCACTTTTTTCTAGGCTCATCTCACTTAAATTCTGCTGGTGAACAAAATCACAAAAACTGACTCTATTTATGTATTAAAATTAAGAATACATCCGCAATCAGAATCAGAAAATTAAAGAACGAAAAACTGAAGGCAAAAACTTAAACAAATTACTTATCAATTCCAGAGGGCAATAAAGATCGTTGTACTTACAAAAATGACAAAAACTGAAATGGGAAAAAATTAGAAAAATAATTAACCCAGTCAGGCAGCATGATCGTATGAGCGAATTTTCCAAAATATCATATCATATTTATGTTAAACTGTTCTGGAACGTGAGCACTTTCAAAAAGAAATTTAAAAGCTTCCTCAGCATAATTTTATAATTTTATTTTTGATGTTCTAGTTCATTGACGTTGAACTTCTTGTGACTGATATTCTGCTACAAAAATGTAAATAATGATTCCTAACCGTCTTTTTCCATTTTTAGTAATTTTTTCAGCTCATTTTTTTCCCTTGTAATTTGACCAATTTATCTTTCTCAAAAAATGCTGCCCAACGAACTCATACTTTCTTTTAGAATACTTGAGATTTTTTAGTGAAGGAACTGAGTTTTATCTCAAACCTAGGGAGAGTTGTCGTCTGGAATATGTCTGTGTGTATATATAGGTTGCATGTCCTCACAAATCATTTCAGCAGTAGCTGAGTCTAGTTCTTTTTTCCTGTTATTGGTTTTAGAATATTTGGTGCTAGAAGTAGCCACAAAGTATGACTTTATACGCATGGGTTGGTTTGACTTACTTGAACGTGTCTCTTCAGAAGAAAATCTCTCAGTTTCCTGAAGAGCACGGTAGCGTCTAAGAGATGATCTCTTAGATTGGACGTATTCGAATTCGAAAAGTTAATTTGCATAACGAACATTTTACCCTTTTCCTTTTTTTTTTTTTTTTTACTGAAATACCTACTTACATCTGATTTTACTGGCATACTTATTGGTACTGAACTACTACATGCACGAAATAAAAATATGAACTGAATGGGGCTGAAGCACCGGAATATGCTTATATGGCATGGAGTGGGAAGGAAGAGAAAGAAAAAGGATGAGGTAAACAGGAAGGGTAAGGTTGGGGCCGTAAAAAACACTGCAATATTTTCAAAGAATTAAAAAAAACATACTCGTAGTTTCATGCTACTCGTTTATCTAGAAATAATAAAGAGACTAGAGAAAAATAGAGATAGAAGGTAAGAGGTAGAGTCAATACCACGAATTGTTTTTGTTTGCACATGTGGTATTATTTGGTAAACCAGGTATTAAATATTGACTCGGGTGGTGGCAGCCTCAACTCCGGGAATTCCATTTCAAAACCACAGTAGAGTGTGGAGCTTTTTTAGATGGAATTCCCAGAGTAGAGGCTGCACTCAGGCTGAGGCTCGTGCCAATATTTAAAACCACAGCCCTCCAAATGCTGAGAAATTCAAATATAGAGAAAAAGTTAAAAATTTATCGATAGCAACTATCGACTATCGCCCATCGCTTTACACTTGTCATTAGACTCCAGGGAATCTAACATTGATGTTCTGGTAGCACGAAAATCTCGTTGTTCCGAATAATGTTTCGATAATGTTTCTCAAAAGTTCCAGTCATGCAGCAAGACAGTATGAGCGAATTTTCGTGAAATATTTGAAATTTGTGCACTTTGAATGCAGAGAAATAATTAGCATGCTCTTTACATACTTCTCTTCGTTTCTGTTTTTCGCAAAACTTCAAACATTGTGTCTTGCTGCTATATTTACGACATGGTGCAGAAATCCGGCCTCATAGAGACCTAAGGAAGACTTTATAGCAGTATGAATTCAAAATGTGAAAATGCATTTAACCTCACAAAAGTTCCGTTGAAGTCGGGGCCTCGGTAAGGATTAATATAATGCTGGCTCCTTCAAAATAATATCTCGGGGCCCCAAGACATGTCAGGACCGCATGCCTCACATCTGGGAATATACGAGCATTTAGGTCTGATGTCACCGAAGCCACCATTACTCAAGCTGTCCTTTTCAGCTTGCGACGGCAAGGTGGTGTGAGGGCAGGAAGGAGATACGGCAGGAAATTATGCCATCCGGGCGGTATAAGCGAATGTTTACTTTTCCCGGAGACCCCCGAACTGCAATCAAACTGGGATTTTCGGGGCGAAGATGAATTACTTTTGGATGAGTGGGTACCTCCTCGGCTAGGCGTTTTCGGGGCTCAGTTTTCCACGGAAACACGAAGATCCCAATATATTCCATTTCCGAAGATTCATCAACCCTGGATTACTCGGGTTGTATTATTGCTGTATATACCTATGTGTAAGTTTATGGTCAAATCTTTGGTTGACTTGAAGCCTTATGATACTAGTCATTCAGGCCTTGCTGTTCACCTCGATCTTCATAGTTGTTCAGAATTACTTGTCAACTGTCGTCACCCTGTCATTTTCGATTCTCTGCTCATTAGGTTATTCTGATGATGACGCACAATCTCATAACTTTCAATATAACTACCACTGTCTACATTTTATTAACCCTCCGTGTGTAACCCCCCCTATTGCCTGGCTAGAGTGTATTGAGGATCTATGTAACCCAGAGTCCAAGTGACCCACAAGAAACTGTTCTTTCAGATCAAGAGACAAGTTGTAAATAAAATAAAATAACATGCTTAACATTTTCCGAAACATGCCATAGAAAAATATTCTACACTCTAAATTTTAATTAATCTTTTTTACGAATAACTAATTTGAAATGTAATAAGACTTTGTCCTAATGAATCGCAGTTAATATTTATAACCATAAATATTCATAGAAATTGACAAAAATATTACATCAAATGTCTATCAAAATTAAAGAAATGTTTTTTTTTTTTATCACACCAACCGAAATCACTGCATACCTAATATGAATGTTGAAAAAAAACTACAAAAGATATTCATTTTGTATTACAGCTAATATCAATATTTCATCAGATTTCTTTCAAAACCGTATTTGAATTTGTATTAAAAAATTTGCTTGAATATGGAATTCTATTTATTCTTTCTGCAATAGAAGGATCGTAAGGTTACTACACTGGTAACATGACCCAGTTACCATGACCTGTAAGACAGACACAAAAGATATTAGTTCCTCCCAGATGATAGGTACAAACTAGCATTGTAGGTAGGTATTATATTATTCTTAAAACCTTGTGATCTGTATACGGTGGGTCTGTATACTCTTGTTCTATACAAGCTGTTTGTGTAATGTGGGTACTGACCCAATATGTTCTGATAAGTGCTTACTTACCTTAACTGTGTGGCTTCTATGCAGGGCCGCCACATGGGGGGGGGGGGGGGAAGTGGGTACTGTTGCCCCCTCTGGGCCCGGGCCTGGTCCTGTATTTAGTAAATAAAGTATTTTAGAATTTTTAGGCCTACATAAAACAGAGTGTATTACACTTGACGGGCCCTGATCAGATTATATTTGATTTACTACACCATACTGTTTCTCTTAAACAGTTGCGATGATTGCGATGGCCCAAAATATTACTCTTTCTTTACCCATTACCGTCTTTACCAGTAGGCACTCGACTGAAGACTTGGAAGAGAGCATCCATGGGCCAAGAAAGGTAGATTTCCCTTGCCATTCTCAGCACTAAGCACAAGTTAGCATCCAAACTTGACTTTTCTAAGGTTATTAAAGAATTTTCACTTAAAAAGGCACGAAAGTTTTAAGTGTTTTGTCTTGTATTTTTCAAATGCAAATACTCTTTTCCTCACTTCACTTTATTAGTTTTAAAATGTTTCATTTTATAAAACATGAAATTATAGCCTATTACAGTTTTCTATATTTAAAAAGTTTTCCATAATTATAATTACAATTACAGAATGCTATTATAACTCAACAAAACGAATTTCTCATTTTACTAATTCATATTTTTGATAGTTTTTCACTAAATAATTCTTGTATCTTTTGTTGTTATAAATCTAATTCTTTACTGCATAGCTTCATTACAAGTAGATAAACTGTAATAAAACAATTATATTTTTGTGGATTTTTATTTTTTTTTCCAAAATTAATAAATGTATTCTTTCAAACATAATCATTGTTTCAATTAATTCCTTCAGCCATCTTGTATACAGAGACTTTCCTTCTTAATCCGTCCATAACATTAAAATAAAGTTAATTGTATGTGTTGATTAATGATTACATGAAATTTAGTCAATCATAATTTCTGCCACAATCGTCCAATTGAGGAATGAGTAAATTGGAACTTCTCTGAATACGCCCTCTATTCACAAAAACTCAATCTACCTAGACAAAACTGAATTTCCGAGTCGAAAGGTATGGACTCAGCAGTCTTGACATGCATTATAATATGTCTGGACAAGTGGAACTCAAGGCCGTTATCAATTATTTAAGACCTGACGTGTCAGTCTACGCTGAGGAATGCGGAAACACGGCGATTAATAATGACTTGTTACCAGTTCGCTTCAACAGATCAACTAGTGAACTTACTATTCAGTCAGGCTTGGGACACGAGAAATCTTCCACAATGATCTATAGATATAAATAGAGACCACCACTACCACCCCCGAACCAACTGATCTACTCTTCTAGGCTATTCTCTCTATAGAGCTAGTTTGGCATGTAGCTTCCTTAGGACTTGTATTTGATGACGCATAGATCCGGAATCAGCTGTGCGGCTTCAAAATCCAGTTTCTAGGCTATTCACCCTATGAAACTGTAATGTAGTATGTGGCCTCTTTTGGACTTTTACTTGACGATGTACAAGATCCAAAACTGCTGAGTGGCTCATAAACCTAATTTGTATGCTACTCACTGTATGAAGCTACAATTTAGAATGTAGCCTTCTTAGGACTGTACTTGATTACGCATAGAGCCCGAATCAGCTGTGGAGCTTCTAAAGCTAATTTTTAAGCTATTCACTCTATGAATCTATAATTTGGTATGAAGCCTCCTTGGGACTTGTGCTTGATGTCGCATAGAGGCCGAATCAGGTGTGCGGCATCAAAAGGTAATTTCTAAGCTATTCACTCTATGAAGCTTTAATTGTTGGTTTATTATTTCCAATAATAAGCCTATGTGATCGTAAAGCAAACAATTTTTATAAACCCCCCCTCAAACTTTGTCACTTTACGTTTCAAGGTGCGTACAATCTAAGTTTGAAATGTCCGTCCGCCGTCCGGGCTATAAACGGCATATTTTTGATAGTTTTTCACTAAATAATTCTTGTATCTTTTGTTGTTATAAATCTAATTCTTTACTGCATAGCTTCATTACAAGTAGATAAACTGTAATAAAACAATTATATTTTTGTGGATTTTTATTTTTTTTTCCAAAATTAATAAATGTATTCTTTCAAACATAATCATTGTTTCAATTAATTCCTTCAGCCATCTTGTATACAGAGACTTTCCTTCTTAATCCGTCCATAACATTAAAATAAAGTTAATTGTATGTGTTGATTAATGATTACATGAAATTTAGTCAATCATAATTTCTGCCACAATCGTCCAATTGAGGAATGAGTAAATTGGAACTTCTCTGAATACGCCCTCTATTCACAAACAATTGTATTTAAAGTAGTTAAAATAAAAATCCTAGATATAGAATTTTTGTTTCAAGGTAATTTATGATTTCAAGGTATTTTATGGTTTTGTAATTGGTTGGTAATTACTAGAGTATGAATACTTGAATTTTCAATTCTTACGTTACACTTTACTTTTGATTAAATGTTGAATAAAACGTAGTGAAGTAGTAAGAGTTCAGCCCCTCAAGTGTTCTTATTCAAACACTGAACCTTGGTAGGAAGTATAAATGATTTTTCGTTTGGTTAGAGAAGGTTTAATAGTTTTTTTTTTTTTTTTTTAACAATTATCATAGCCATCTCTAGTAAAAGTGGCGCAACAAAGGGGGGGGGGGGGGGGGGGAGGCCCGTGGCCAGAATCTGGTCCCGGGCCCGACTTGGAGATGTGGCGGCCCTGCTTTTATGACTCAACTGGCGGCTCCATCCAAGAGTGTGAGGCGTGACGGGAAAAGAGTGTCGGGCCCTGACTGTACTGAGAACTGCTGTGGGTCAGACCCAAAATACACATGGAGGGTTAATGCAATACAATTGCATATAATATAATTCAATACAATATGATACACATTGGTGGGCCCGTGTTCATTGAAGTATTCATGCAATCTAGAGACTTTCTACTCTGAATTCGCGTAATGATTTAACAATTTATTGGATCTGCTCCCCCAAAATTATTTGGCAGGAATCTAATTATCACTTGATATAAACTCATCATGATAGGAACAGGTACGTCATTATGATAGTTATATAAAGCATATTCGTCACATTAATTCTAATGAATAGGAAATATTATTCTTGCCTCATACAAATCAACATGTTATCATTCTGCGAAAAATTCGACCTGGATAAGTGGTTCGACCTGGATAAGCGGTTCAATCTGGACGTGGTTGTTCAACCTATCCTGCGGTCCTGCAAAAATGCGGTCCTACAAAATTCAAATTACGGGCCATCCTAATGACATGAAACATGTGAAAATGAATAAAAAGTTTACGCACCAATGTTTTATTTAGGAATTATATAAATCTCCGCAGGCCTAAGACATTAACTTGCATAACATGTATACGAAATCGGGGCTTTGATTTCTTACGTCAAAAGCCTACCTACTTACGATTAGTCATCGCCATTTACCTTTTCATCGCTTAAATCAAAAATTAATATTCATAATCTCATTACAGATTTCCTTTTGAAGTAACTTAGGACGTCCAATAACACAAAGCAGAGTCTGGTAGCCAGAGGTAAACTTTCAGGAAGACCTCTCAGCTAAATGACATCCTAAATAAATTACTCCCTTCAGCCGTTATTAATTATGCTGTTATTGAGTCCATCAATAAGCGTCTTTTAATTCAATTATGAACCTTACGTTAATGAATGGGGAGATTGGAATTAAGTCGCGGAGGGGGGAGGATATACAAAATTTGATAACATGCAAAAAGCTCGTGTTATCTGGTTTTACGACTCGTTCGAGGATTTCGTGTTTCACAAATCACGTTAATGGCCCACATGCTCCATTCTTTATATACATAGGTACTTATTACTTTTCCGTGATAGTCCTCTCAATCCCTCAGATTTTATCCAGGGACTTCTTTAGTTCAGTAAAGAGATGTATTGCATCTGAACGATGTATAGCAAGGTTGCGACCCCACATCATCCCTCTGTCTAGTTCTGTATAGTATCCATCCTTCTTCACCTTTTCAACGCGGTTGTTCTTCGACGCCGCTGCTTACGCTATCTTGTTTTATACACGGTTATTCTTCGTTGCGGTTACACTACTGAGTTTTCGTTTCCGCTGTTCTTTGACGCCAGTATTTTCCATTTTATATACGGTTATTCTTCGGTACGGTTGTACTCTACATGGAGGTATTATTTGAAAAACTTCCTTTTTATACGAGGTTATTCATTCGACGCGGCTGTGCGCTCCCATCGTCCAATCAAAATTGTGGGAACCCATTAAGCATTATAAATAAAAAAAAAATAAATAAAAAACTTTTACCACGTTTTGCGCTGAGTGGAAAAACGGGTGATTCCGACCTTTTTTTTTTTTTTTTTTTTTTTTTGGTTTTTTTTCCCAGTTGGTGTTACGAATATCAATAAATGAACATCACTAAGTGATTCAGCTAAAAAATACCCCAAAATCACGTATCACATGTGGAAATTTGATATCTTCACAAATTCGATATTTGACAATTTGAGCTCTATTTGGGCGTGATTGTGCTCGTCTGTGTGACCTCAAAAATGCAAGTGAAGTCTTTTTTTTTTTTTAAATGAAATTTCGTGCCAAATTCAAATCTGTAATAAAAAAATTAGGATTTTCATTTGAAAAAACAAAGTTGGTGTAAATTGCGCTGACAGAAAAATGTCTTACTTGAATTCCTCGCAAAAAATTGTGGAGGATACCTTTTTGTTGGTATTTTTAACTAGTAGGTACGTTGATGGTGGCAAGGCTCTGGTCTGCGTGTGTGTGTGTCCGCCTTTGAGGTAAAAAGTTCCAGTTATGCAGCATGATCGTATGAGCGGATTTTCTTAAATTACCACCTTACGTATTAGTTGTATAATGTAAGTTAAATTGTATTGAAATTTGTGCCACTTGAGTAGAAAAAAAGGGTTAAAAACCAATTTTATGGCACAAAAACTCGTACCAAATAAAATTCGGCGATTAAAAAAAGATTTTGGAACTTTGGATTTTTTCGCAGTTTTTACAGATTTTTCAGCAAGTATTAATGCAATTTAACTACGTTTTTCGGCATAATTTTGTGCAAAAATTTTTAATGTCTTATTCAATTGTTAATAATCTTGTTTTGACTGAAAATCTGCTAAAAAAATTATATATTTAACGATTTTTGAAACTTGTTTTCAACAATCCTAAGGAGAGTTATCGATAACCCTCCTTAGGATTGAGATATTAATCCTGTTCTTGCCCCAAAAAATCAAGCTTTTCGAAAGAAAGGATTAGATCGTTGGCCAGCGAATTTGGAGCTCATTAAATTTGTCAAATTTCCAAAAAAAAAATGATGAAAAATCACTAAAAACGGCTAAAATCTCTAAATTTATATATAATAGCAGGACATTGCTCAAAGAAAGTTTATTAACCATAGAAGTTTATTTCGAAATAGAATCTTCTCCTCTTACGCTCAGCCTCTCATTTGCCTCCACTCTTTTTGGTTCCGTTCTCACCGACAAATTAACAACGAAATCGCCCGTTCCGAAGACTTCCGCGGCGTGCCAAGCTATTTCTGCCCATGAATGCAGACTTCGATTTTTTTCATCCCCGCCTCAAATCCACCATCTGTAACTCTCCATTCAATTATAATTGAAAATTTACTAACCCTTGTAATACCCACCGTTAGAATGAGGTATCCTGTATAATGTAATTGGGCTTGCCCGTTAATAAATAAATAAATAAAACAACATTCAAAAATGCTAAAAAAAAAAGCAGAAAATCTAGAAACCCAAAATCTCTTTTTGAATAGCAGATTATTATTTGAAATACTTTTTTTGTACTCAAAATCAAAACAATTTTGCGCTCAAATTTCAAAACAATTTTGAATCACACAATACGATAATTAACAAAAATACGCACATACGATCATACTGCACAACTGACAGTTTTCAGCATCATTTTGTGAATACATTTTTTAAATGTTCTAGTTCATTGTTGGTATTCTTTATTCGACTTAACTTCTCCTAAAAAATATAAATTCAACGATTTTTAGCTATTTTATGAGTTTTTTAGCACATATTTTGAGATTCAGCCAATTTATTGTTTTCAAAAAGAGTTGGCCAACCAACTCATCCTTTTTTTTTTTTTTTTTTTTTTTTTTTTTTTTTTGATAGCTCAAATTTTCGACGCAAAAACTTTATTTGTATCTCAATCCTAAGAAGTTGTGGTCTGGAATGTCACACACACACAATTTCTTTCTTTTTTACAAAATTTCCCTCAAAGGCGGAGCCATAATATAGAAGTAAATAAAAAAGTGGGGAGGGCGCCCAGGTTTACCCGACGTCGGCTCTAGGGAAAAGGGAAGTTGCAAAGGGATGGGGAGGAAGAGTGGGATGCAAGGAAGTAGGACGCGGGAGGTGATACCACGGAGCACTCCTGCCGAGATGCCCAACTCGAGCGACTCCGTGGCACGTTTCCCACACCACACCCCGCGCCATGACACGGTCGCGGCCACGACCTTGATGTTATTTGCTGCCACTCCTTTTAAGTCGGAAATTGCCTGCCGCAGGTCATTTCTGTCAAACTTGTTTATATTAGCCCACCAGGTCTACTCCACGTCCACGCTGCCACTGAAACCTGGATATCCAGGATTATTACCAAGGAGACCATCCCACACTTAGAAGGGTTGACCACTAAACCGCACCTGGCTAGCTGCTCAGCAAAGGCATTGAGGGAGATCTGCAAGCCCTCACCGGTTTCTGCGAGTAGGATGACATCGTCGGCAAATGCCAATGCACCTACTCACACCCCAGGGGCAAGACCTTCTCAGAGGCACGATGTTCTGATAATATATTACATACGGGGTTTATTTATTATAGACCAATGATCTGCGTAAAAGAGCTGTCTAACACAGAAATTACAAACCATAGTGCTATAATTTGCAGCCTTTTCTATTTCTACTGATTTTCAAGTACAACCAATGCGTTACTAGCGAAGTGTAACTCCCTTAGTTTTCATCGCAGGAAATCCGTCCGCCACTTTTTGGAATGCTCTCATGTTATCACAACATCTCATGGTCCCTAAGCCATTGTAGTGTCAATGAAAGTTGATTTATTCCACTAAGTTATAAACTAATATTGCTAATTAACCATAATCTATAGGTTCTATTTTATAAGAATGAAACTCTGTGTGTCTGTGAGTGAGACTGTGTTGCTTTCACGGCCGAACGGACGAAGGGATCCAAACGGTTTTTTTTATCGCGATCAGATTTTAAAATTTTCTAATCCCAACCGCACCATGGGCTGGTAGGAGGGAGGGGGGTGGGAGCCCTGTTTAATGCGCGTTTTTTCCCGAGCGCCCGATTTTCTATCCGCAGCCATATTAAAATATGACTGAGACCGCTTCGTATGTCATTGACAAAGTTACGTTTCAGGACCCGTAGAACACGATGGTGCCGTCAAAATCGCTGAAAGATGCTTTCTTCCTGGAAAAATTAGCCAAAAATGCGGAAAATTACGAAAAAATGCGTTCCCCGCTATGGTTTTTTTCGTCTTAGACCAAGTAAATTTTGACGGTTTTTGCTCGGGATGGTATTAAAATTTCGTTAAAGTTCCAATTTTTCCATGCGAGTTTTGAGACGTGAAATTCTTTTCTCCGAATGTAGTGAGCGAAAATGTAGACGAAAACCTTGGTTCCGTCGAATACCTAATTCCGTCGATACGTAGTTGCTCTGAACTTTGCCTTCGGAACCTCTTGAAGAAAGGAACCTCTCCGTTTGAAAGACATTTCATCAGAATAATAAACGGGGAAAAGGAGAGCTCTTCTACGCAGATAAAATAATGGCCTATCTGACTTTGCTAATTTAATTGAGCCATTTTTAACTTGAGACACAAAACACATATTTCATGGTTTTTTTTCCCCACTGGGGAGTTCGTTTTTTTGGTTACTCATGTCTTTGATATTGAGTGAAATTGATTTTAAAAAAAGACCATAATTATACAAAAATGTACTCGTCAAAAAAAAAAAAAAAAAAAAAAAAAAAAAAAAAAAAAAAAAAAAACAGTCCATCCGATCAGTAGTTTCAGAGAAAACGGGGCATTCGTGATAAAAATTGTTGTTCCGAGAAAAATGCATCTGAATTTCGTAAGTGATAATAGCGCTCAAGTGGTGTTGTTCCTCATAATCTAGCGATTATTCTTTGGTTGTTTCATAACTCTTTGTTACTATTTCATTTCCTAATTCTTAGTGGTTATAAGTTATTTTGTTGGTTATCTATGCTTGTTTATGATTCCATTTTTATCACAAAAACCCCTACAGCTCATTTTTCACACAACTAGTTTTAGCGCATCGGGTTTTCTTTAAAATATGATGAATCTTCCATACTTTTCATCAGGGGCGGATCCAGAGACGCGTTGGGTGGAGGAGGGGGTCAATCTTTACCTAAATGTAATCGGTCTCGTCATTGCTCAGCCCCTTTAATGGAGTAAAAGTAACTATGTTTGAAGTATGTCTGTATCCTCACGAAGGAGAACTTTAAAATTGAATTCCCAAGGGAAATTAGGGGAGAGGGGGAGGGGGGGGTGTACTATTTGACATGGTGCGGAAATGTTCTGATCAGCTAATTCCTCTCCAACTCAACAAAGGTTTTACTAAATTGGGAGCGAATCGATATTAATTAATTGATGTCCGAGTTCCGATTCGGGTAAAGTCTCCCGTCCTCACGCACTCATAATGATTGAACTGTGGGACTCCTCAGGAGAGGAAAAAGCGGTAGGCGCTAGCGACGATTCTGGCCTTAATGGAGAGGTGCTGTATGGCGCCGTCTTCAGTAAATGGTGCTTCGAGCGAGGGAAGCCCCAGGCTACAGGTGCACAGACCTTGTCGAAGCACCGCCTGCCTGCCCCCCACAGTTGAGGTTGGATTTGCGGGGGCAGCGGTTTCATCACCCCTAACATACAGTCCATTCTGCAGATGTCACTCACGGGGGTGGGTCTCCTTCGGTGGATCTCGGCATTTGGAGTTATGAGGATTTCCATAAACTCGGGCACCAACCTGTTTAGTTGGTAATGCGAGCTAGAACGCATGCCTTGATCCGTATGTTAAAACGGGTACTTGGCATTTTTCAAAGATATTGACTGTGTGCACAGTCTCCTCTCAGGAGGATCTTCTCAGCTTTGCCTGGGGGGGAGACAAGACACGATTGCTTAACAACTCCCAAATACAACTTCCATTTTTCGGAAGGAGATATTGGATTCTTCTGTCCGACTTCCGATTATATTTATTTCTCAATAATCATTATAAACGATCAATAGATGTTTATGGGACATCTAACCTACTAAAGTTTAATCCATTTCGCCTAACTACAATACTTCAAAAGCACTATCCACTATTACACCGATAATACCTATGCTTTTTGCACTGATTATAGCGCACAACACATAATCAACCAAATTACCCAATGCCGAAACCAGCTTTTTCAACTAGCTATATACACTCTCACCATTCCCATATTTGTTAATGCTATGGCAGTTGATGATTCCCTTCTAAAGTAATGCAGCATGATAGTATGAGCGAATTCTGGTATGTTATTTTATTATATTATGTAACATTGTTTTGAAATTTGAGGACTTCAAATGTAAAGGAATCGTTAACTACCGATTTAAAATGAAGAAAAAAACACGTAGTTTGCGTAAGTAGAACCAACTTTTCGAATAGAGATATGTGTAAAATAATTAGGTGAAAAGTCAAGTTTCATATGCGAAAAGTCATACGCGAAAGTCAAGTTTCACTGAATAAATTTCGGTGATTATTTGTCAATAGGTGAAGGTGGTTAATAGTAATTTTGCCTTGATCACTGGAATTTGTTTTACAAAATGCTTTCCTATTCACGTGCCGCTGGTTCAGGGAGCATGTTACAAAAAACGCCATGCGAATCGGTCAGCTCTAGCTCAGGGTAGATTCCGTCATTTCATTCGTCCCATGATGTCCTAGAGGCTCCCAATCATATTTCTTTGTAATCAGACTGACGACATAACTATTAGCACACTCAGCTGATCACGATGGAGCCTGTAGAGTCATTAGTCTCATGTTGTCCCAGAGAGGCTCCCTATCAATTTTCAACGTCCTACGATGAACAGAAGGGATTATAGCTGACTCAACTGATCAGGTTAGCGCTCATGATATTACTTGTCTCTTTTTGTCCCACAGAGGCTCCCTATCAACTGTCAACGTCCTACGGTGAATAGGAGAGATTTGAGCACGATTTTGCCACCATTATCTATATTAATAAAATCGTAAGTACTTCTGTCTGTACATTCATTAGAATCATGAAATTTAGCGTTTTATTTTTATTTTCATTTCATGCTATTTATAGACGATTGGTACCGTTTTCTCAATTTTTCTGTGTCTGTTTTTCTGCCTCTCCGTATGTTTGTCCGCTTTTCATGGTTACAGGGGTCACTGGACAACTGGTATGAGTGGTAGGAAATGTCTGTATCAGTCCAACTTAAATTATAGGCTATTTGAAGATTTTTAAATTTGAGCCAGTGGGGGTGTTTTAGGGGAGGAGGGGTGGGGAATGAGGGGTAAAATGGGGTTATCTCGGTCATCACTTATTAAACTGGAGGTGATTGGTGAGAAATGTTTGAAATACTCTTACTTGAATTGCAGACTACTTCAAGTTTTCCAGTCTAAACCATATGGGGGATTTTTGGAGGAGGGGGAGAGATATCGTATCATGGATATCACTGAATAAACTGGGGACCTGATTGCTAAAATGTTTTAATTACACAAGCTCAAATCACAGGCTACTTGAAATTTTTCAAATCTGACCCAAAAGGTGTGTTTTCTTAGACGATGGAGGTGTGTGGGGGCGGGTGTGGGGAGGCTACTTAGACATTTTCAATTCCGACTCATATATATATTTTTTAAATTGTATGTCAAATTTATTTTTTTCAGAGTGCTCCTCTTGGCGAACTTAACTCTTTCCACTTTCCGAATTTTACAATAACCCTAGAGAAGGAATAAGAAACAAAATAAATAAAAATATAAAAATCAAAGAGCAAGCGTGACTGAAAACAAAAACTAGACAGAATCATAGCAATAACAAAACTCGAATAATCAAAAGTGAGTAAAATGAACTGTGAACAAATAAAAAGGAAGGCAAACAAACTGTAACATAAAACAATAAAATACTCAGGAAATATGTAAAATAAAATAAATAAAATAAAAATTGATCAATAAAAATGAATTAATTTAATTTTTGGATAGCAAAACTTCAAAAATTCTGAATTTGGAATCATGATTTGGAGAATGTAAAGAAAAGAACGGAGGGGGGAGAGAGAGAGTGAGAGAGAAGGTCAGATGTCATCAAAATCCATGCAGTTGAGAAAAACTGTGAAATCTTCCAGATATTTCGTCACTAGATCTGTTGGAGGCCAGATTCCACCAGTCAGTACCACCTTCCTCAGCAGTCTGCTCCTCGGTTGCTCAAATCTCTTGCGGGATATTATCCAGTGGTCCCAATCTTGAGTTCCTCTGACTTCACAACTGCATTCGGGTGAATCCTTCAGACCGAATCGGTACAAGTATGCAGCATGTTTTCCATGATTACTTAGTGCCTGCGTAAGCTTGAAATTGATCTTCAAACTCGTGTTAAGTCTATCAGCGATCTGAGGGAAAAACTTGTGAGTGTGGGATGCATTTGGTGTACTGTGCCACTGACTTTCCCACTTCTCCAATGCTAATCTGTAGCCGACTGCCTCGATATGGGAAGTAGGTGCCATGGTGAATGATAGGGCTCGACAACCAAAACTTAGGCCCTAGGAGAAACCCAATTGTTCTGTGCCCCAACTACTCGTATTTCCAAAATTACGTGGCTGGTCAAATAAATAAATTCATACACCAATTTTGTTGGTACATATTCAATAAACAACAAATTTTATTAATGAAATGGCAGTGGAAAAGATAATAATACAAATAGATCAATTTTAAATAGAATGGTGAGCTCATAGAATTTATTATACCTAGGTACTTAGATTAGTTTTAGTATTAATATAGTTATAAGGCTTGACCCAGTTAATATTTATGACAATTCCTAGAATATAGCAGCCTCCACAATTTATTATTAAGTATAGTCTTTAGTCCTTGCATTAATATTTAATTCGTAGTGCACTTTTCGTAGCTTTAGCTGTAGAATATTACGAACTGACCTCTTTTCTGGTTAAGTACCTTGAAGCCCTGGCCAGGGTGGCGATATCTCGTCTTCCGGGTGGCTCCGATATAATTTCAGGTGATGATTCGGATGAGAAGAGTAACAAATCGGGGATAGCTGCGAATTCGTCGTAAAGAACGTGGTTTTACGGGGGAGACGAGGAGCGTAGGTTCAGCTCCACAAGACAGGACGACACTGACTCGGAGATTACGACGTCGAGCTTCGAAAGGTGCCGAGGCAGCGTGAGGTGGGAGACAGGAAGGTCCGAAGATGTGTGTGATAATAAATGAAAACAAACTGGAGCGTTTATCAAGGCGTAAACATGCTACCGACCAAATTTGGAATTTTCAAATTTAGCCTAATTCTCTGTGGAGTATGGAGCCTCTTGAAGAGGCAAAAGTGGAGAGCACTGCGATACGTGTCTCCTGAGCACCGATCCATTTGCTGTACGGAGTGACACAACTCTAGTCAATCCATCATGGCCTGGGTGCGTTTCTAGGACTCTTGCTGCTGGCCATTGAAGCGGAGGGGATTCATCACTAAGAAGAACCAAATCGCCAACTTGGAGGTTGGGAGTCGGTCGCTGCCATTTGTTCCGCGCCTGAAGTGTCGACAAATATTCCATCCTCCACCTAGACCAAAACTGCTGGAACATCCTACGGTTCATCTGCCAACGGTCTAGGAGGTTCTGTCTCTGGTCTAGCTCGGAGTGCTCCGGGAACGAGCATAGTGTCCTACCGACCAAGAAATGACCAGGGGTCAGGAACTCCAAGTCTTCAGGGCTATCAGACACTGGGCACAGTGGGCGTGAGTTCAAGGAGGCTTCGATTCGGGCAAACAGCGTGGCTAGCTCCTCAAATGTCATAGGGGTGTCTCCAGCAATGACCCTGAGTCTCCTCTTTACAGATCTCACTCCAGCCTCCCAGATACCACCCATATGTGGCGTTTGAGGTGGGTTAAAGTGCCAGTCGATTCCCCTGGTGTTAGCGAAATTTTCAATCGCAGTTTTGTTCGATGAATCCTTGAACCATGTAAACAATTCCTTTAGATGTCTTGCTGCCCCAATAAAGTTGGACCCATTGTCGGAATACACATGGCTCGGCATTGCTCTGCGTGATATGAAGCGGTGAAATGCTGCTAAGAAGGCGTCCGTGGTAAGCCTAGTGACCGTCTCAAGGTGGATCGCCTTTGTTGCCATGCAGATGTACAGGCATAAATACACTTTTGAGGTCAAGGCCTTTCGTCTCAAAGAATCTCTCATCACAAATGGCCCAGCAAAATCAATGCCAACGTGAATAAACGCTTGGCCTCCATCCAGACGGTACCGAGGTAGATTACCCATCAGCTGGTTGAAGATTTTCCCTTTTGACTTATAGCAAACAATGCACAGGAATCCACGTTTACGGACGAGCTTACGAAGGGATGGAATCCAGTAACGTAGCTGAATGAGTGATTGCAACTGTGATGGGCCGGGGTGTAAGAATAGTTTGTGATAATGGTCTACAAGAAGTAATGAAAAGTGAGAATTGTTGGGAAGTAGTATTGGATGCTTACTATGCTGAGGCAGATCTGACAACGACAAGCGTCCACCAACTCTCAGGACACCCTCTGCATCTATGTATGCAGCCAGGTTAGGGAAGATTCTAGTGGCAATCTCATCAGTTGGAGTCCTTGAATCAAAGAAATGGTGCCTTTGTACAGCTTTAATGCAGGTGGTGGTTGCCTGTTTGATTTCATTTAGAGAAAGCCTACCATTCAGCAACATACAGCAGCAACATCCAACGTGCTTGGTGTTGTATCTCCATCTATTAATCCATGCAACTGCTCTTACCAAGCAGCTGTATGATGAAAAGCGAGACATCCAAGTAATAAAGGGATTGTAAATCTTAGTGGTCGCAAGTACTATAGGCTCCTTGAGTTCTGGAAGTTCCTGCTCGTTTGCCAGGGTAGGGGTTGGCCATTCTGCCTGTGGAAGGACTAGCCATGGGGGTCCTGTCCACCAGAAGCTGTTGCTCGCCAGCTCTGCAGGGAACACTCCTCTTGAACCCAGATCCGCCGGGTTATCTTCAGATCTCACATGTCTCCATCTGGACGTAGGCAATCTATCATTGATATGGACTACACGGTTGCACACAAATGTCTTCAATTGATAGGGAGCCGTGCTTAACCATCCGAGGACAATGGTAGAATCACAACAGAAAACTGGCTCCTCAGCCCTGCCTGGCATCGAATTCAGGAATGCAGATAGTGAGTGGAAAAGATCAGAGAGCAAGAAAGCAGCACACAGTTCCAGTCTTGGCACAGAGAGAGTCTTTACAGGAGCCAATTTTGACTTAGCAGTTAGGAGAAATACTGTGACACTGGAATCAGTCTGCAACCTCATATACACAGCAGCACAGTATGCCTTGACAGAGGCATCAGAAAATCCTATAATCTGGTAGGAGTAGTTGCCAGTGGTATTGATAAACCTTGTGATTCTAATTTTGCTTATTTCAGGCAGTTGCTGAACCGAATGTCTCCAGAGCTGCTGCAGATTACTAGGAATGGGTGTATCCCAATCAATTCCTATCTTCCATAGGTCTTGGATGAAGGCCTTGAGCTGTAATGTGACGGGAGTTAGAAATCCTATAGGATCAAAGATTCTAGCAACGGATGATAAAATAGCTCTCTTAGTGAAGACCATTGATGGCTGCTTGATAGTATAGCGAAAGCAGTCCAACACAGGATCCCACTCGAGACCCAATATCTTTATAGATTGATCATGTTTATCACTAAGTGAGACTGGATTATTATCATCTTCGCTTGATATAGCTTGAAGCACCTGTCTACAGTTACTAGCCCACTTGCTGAGGCTAAAGCCACCACATTTCATTATATTTATTACTTGGCTTTGAAGTTCACAGATGTCTTCGATTGTGTCAGCACCAGTGCAAAGATCGTCCACATAAATGCTGCTCGAGAGTGCTTGGCTGGCGAGTGGGTATTTAGTTCCCTCATCTATACACAGTTGTTTCATGACTCTGAGAGCAAGGTATGGGGAACAACTGAGACCATAAGTCACAGTCTTCAAGGAATACCTCTCAATGGCATTGGCTGGAGATGATCGCCAAAGGATGTTCTGGTACTTCCAATCCGCTTCATCAACAAGGATCATTCTGAACATCTTAACAGCGTCAGTCATAAAGACATAGCGGTGCTGACGAAAGCCTAGTAGAATGTCACGAACATCCTTCTGGAGTTTAGGGCCAGTGAGCAATTGCTCATTTAAGGATGATGGTGAGACTCGAATGCTTCCATCAAACACCACCCTCAACTTGATGTCATCCCCAGCTTCCTTGATAATGCAATGATGTGGTATGACAAATTTAGGGGGTGTGCGGGCAATAGCCATGTGATCCATGGCTATGTATTCTTCCATAAATTCACAGTATTTTTCTCGCACATGAGGGTTGTGCTCCAGTTTGCGTTCCAGATTCCGAAATCGCTTAAGAGCTACACTAGTTGAGTCACCCATCAATGGCTCATCATCCCGGAATGGGAGTCTCACAATGTACTGACCACTTTCCGAACGACGATGTGTCTGGACAAAATGCTCCTCACAGCGCTCATCCTGAGGACTGAGAGGTGTGGGGGCTGATGCTGGCTCTTCCAACTCCCAAAAGCGCATGAGCTCAGTGTTCAGGTCCGTAGGCTCACTTAATGAGAACAGTACAGTGGATTCTCCCGCACAAGTTGCATCATTGTATCTACCAATTACTATGTGTCCGAAGACCGATGACAATAGCTTAGGCATGCTCTCTTCAAAGGAAACCATGCTGCCTGTGCAAATATCCGCAAACAGGTCTGCTCCAAGCAGAAAATCTACAGGTCGAGGAAGCCAGAAGTCGGGATCAGCCAAGGGATACTCCTTATATCGAGCTCGGATACCAATTGGCAGCATCATGCTTGGTAGGTAGGATGTTATATTTGCCACTACAACAGCATCGGTGACAAATTCTGGTGAAGCTCTGTGTGATGGACGGAGTTTGACTGAGGTCTTCCCCTTAACACCTTCAAATATAGTGCTACCAATTCCCGATATTTTCCTAGGGCATTTTGTAGCTAATAACCCTAATCGATCCAAACATTTTTTTGTAATGAAGGAGTACATACTGGCGGAATCAACAACCATACGTATAGTTTGAAAGCCACCACGGACATCTGCTACTTTAGCAATTGCTGTGCCCAATAGAACATTACCTTCAGCATTGGTAGAGCTCAATGCAGGACTGGGAATCTGGGCTGTGGTGGTAGAAGCATGTTGGTGTAGACTTGCATGATGTCGCTCGGGGCAAAAGCGGCAATGCCATCTTGATCTGCAATCCTTGACCGAGTGATGGGGAGAAAGGCAATTGACACATCCTGCCCAATTTCTTAGCATGGCAGCACGTTCAGTGGCTTGTGCTTCATCGTATTTGTGGCAGCTCAACAGGTGATGGCATGAACCGTCATTGCAAATAATGCACGGTAAGTCCCTTGGCTTGGTTGGGCGTTGGGATTCGTTTGAGGATCTTGAAATCGACGAGCTTGTGAGGAGCGCAGTCCTCTTGGTCTGACGTTGGTAGTCAAGTCTGGATTTTCTTGTTGGAGAATCCTCAATGGGTGTGAATCCTGGGATATGAGCTCCACCTGATGCCAGTTGAAGGGCGAGGCAGCGATCTTTGACATATTTGTCTAATGAAGTGAAAGTTGGAAAATCAACGTCATGATTAGCGATTTCAAATTGTTCCCGAGTGTTGGTGTCCAACACTCTAGATGCCAAATGAAAGAGGATGAATTCTGCAGAATTAGCAATCTTCAGAAGTTGGAATGCTGCTATTGGGTCAAAGACGCCTGACCGAAATGACTGCAGGGACTCTGCCGTTGTTTTCCCTGAAAGTGGCTTGAATTCAATAACCTGATTCAAGTATGCTGATGCGAGCATCCTCCTGTTATCATATGCCTCAGTGACAGCTTTCCAGGCAAGCGAATAGTTAGTATCGTCCTCAATCGAAAAACGTGCGATGACACTAGCAGCTGGACCCGTCAATGCGGCCTTTAGATATTGAAACTTGAGGCTGGGACTAATTGTATCATCGGTATGGACCAGAGAGATATAGATATCCCTGAACTTTGGCCACTGGGCAATGTCACCATGGAATTCTGGGACTTTAATGGATGGCAAATTCTTGATGCGGGACTGCTGCAAGGTAGCGTTACAAATGCTGGACGTCGATAATGGTTCCCTATTAGACAACTTCTCAAAATAAACATTGGCTTGATAATATAATTTTTGAGCATTAGCCTTCATAGTAGCCTCATTCGAGGAAGGGAAGCTTAACGAGATACCAGCTTCGTCGTACTTGTCAGCAATTTCGTCCCAAAGTGTCTCGAATTTGGTATAGTATCTATCGAGAGCCCTAAACATACCCTTAAATTGATCCACGTGAGAATCGTCTCTCATGGCTACAATTCCTTCATTACAAATGTTCTTCACCTCGTTATATGAAGCCTCAAGACGGCGCTTATATGGTTGAATTTTTCTGACGAATTCAGCAGAAGGCTCAGCTCCATCGCCCCTAGGAGTAGTCATAATTTAGTTACTTGACCAAACCACGCTCTGCTACCAAAATGATAGGGCTCGACAACCAAAACTTAGGCCCTAGGAGAAACCCAATTGTTCTGTGCCCTAACTACTCGTATTTCCAAAATTACGTGGCTGGTCAAATAAATAAATTCATACACCAATTTTGTTGGTACATATTCAATAAACAACAAATTTTATTAATGAAATGGCAGTGGAAAAGATAATAATACAAATAGATCAATTTTAAATAGAATGGTGAGCTCATAGAATTTATTATACCTAGGTACTTAGATTAGTTTTAGTATTAATATAGTTATAAGGCTTGACCCAGTTAATATTTATGACAATTCCTAGAATATAGCAGCCTCCACAATTTATTATTAAGTATAGTCTTTAGTCCTTGCATTAATATTTAATTCGTAGTGCACTTTTCGTAGCTTTAGCTGTAGAATATTACGAACTGACCTCTTTTCTGGTTAAGTACCTTGAAGCCCTGGCCAGGGTGGCGATATCTCGTCTTCCGGGTGGCTCCGATATAATTTCAGGTGATGATTCGGATGAGAAGAGTAACAAATCGGGGATAGCTGCGAATTCGTCGTAAAGAACGTGGTTTTACGGGGGAGACGAGGAGCGTAGGTTCAGCTCCACAAGACAGGACGACACTGACTCGGAGATTACGACGTCGAGCTTCGAAAGGTGCCGAGGCAGCGTGAGGTGGGAGACAGGAAGGTCCGAAGATGTGTGTGATAATAAATGAAAACAAACTGGAGCGTTTATCAAGGCGTAAACAGTGAATGCAAATGACAGGGAGTTTTCAGTTGTCGCTTCCTTGGCAAGCCGATCGGCGAGTTCATTCCCGATGTTCCCACTATGCGCTTTTATCCATCGGAAAGAAATTAGCCGATTGATAGCTCTTAGAGCGGACGCTAATCGATGGACTTACTCAACATTATACAATTCCGACTCATAGGGGTGTTTTTGGGAGAGGGGGTTTGGAAAGGGGTATCTTTGACATCACTGAACAAACTGGGGATCTGATTGGGCAAATATGGTTAGGGTACTTCAACCTCCATCACAGGCTATTAGAATGTTTCCTAGCCTCAACCATAGGGAGGTGTTTATTGTAAGGAAAAAAAGGGAGGGGGGGGGGGGGGTTAAATTGAATAATTTGGTCATCACCGAACGAACTGGTGATCTGATGTTCGGACGAATGAAATTGGATTAGTCTAAACGTTCTATGGGTTGCCTATCAAGAATATTTTCAATCTGAAATATGTTTTTGTGGAGAGAGAGTGGGGGTTGATCTCGGTAGTTTGGTCATAACAGGTAATGTTTAAGTAAGTACTTTAAGTAAGTACTTTTAAGAAATTAGATCTACAGGGGTGTCCCAAAATGTGATGGGTGAGGGGGGGGGCTTGCGTATATTCAAGTCAACCAGTGCAAAGCACGGGTGAATCAGCTGGTGATTGATATTACAGCTCGTGGTCATCGGATCCTCACCAAAGTCAGCCAAGCACAAGTTCTGGCATGGTAATACAACATATCAAAATTTGGTTCAAACTGGACCGGAGGTTTCGGCGGAGTAGTAAGCACAAAATTTTGTCCATATATATATATATATATATATATATATATATATATATATATATATATATATATATATATATATTATTTTGAGGTATTACAGAAGGTTGGAAAATATAGGAAACACTCAAAAAAAACTTACAACATTGAGAGAATATTTCGCCTTGAGAATATTCTCTCAATTTTGTAAGTTTTATTCAAGTGTTTCCTATCTTTTCCAACCTTCTGTAATACCTCAAAATAATATTACACGCGAGTGTTTTCATCCTTCATCAAAACTATATATATATAAAGAAATCTGAAAATGAATGACTTTTGTAAACGTATTCTCCACCCTCTGAAACGTGAAGAAAATGCATCCCCACCCCAAGTGCCATCGTGCCGACGGCTGTAATCCCCCTTTTCTCAACGTTTCCTTCATTTCCCTGAAATGTTGAAGTTCATCATTATGACTTCATTTTTGGACCAACACTATAGGTTTCGCCTCTGAATGCATTAGTGAAAAGAAAATGCACCAACTCAACTCTCAAAATCGATTATAATTTATTATGGTAATTCATAAGCGCAAGCTTTTTATCATCATGTCGAGCAATTTTTTTCGTGTTATTTTTTGAGCAAAAACAACTCAAGACTATGATGAGTTGTTTTTTCTGATACTATCAAGTAAAATAAGGAGAGATTTTGTGTTTTGAAACAAACCCTACGCAAATGAAGCCAAATACTTGAAGCTAAACCCACTCGGCTTAATCATGTAAGCTATGTGGCAAGTTGAGTAGTTCTTACACAAACAAAGCAACCCATTCAGCAGACTTGAGTTGTTTCAAGGCACACTTGAGATGTTTTTGATAACATTCCGAAAACTTGGGATGGTTTTGACTCAAAATGTTGGATTAGTCAAAATTTTAATAGTATTTTCCGACTTTTTCAACTCCGATAATTTTCCGATAATCCCGATAATTTTCAACTTTCGACTTCACCAGTGAAAAGAGCGCATTAAAATTAAAGGTAGTACGTCAAAACCCCATTTTCGAAAATTTCGGACTTGAGATGTTCATTTATTTATTGAATTATACGGGCAAGCCCAATACATAAATGATATACAAGAGAAAATGTATTGCCTCACAAACTAATAAAATTGTAACGTCCGCGGTAATGCAAAAGGCACTAGTTGGTCCATGTGGTTCTCAACAATGTGGTTCGAAGAGCTGCAGGTGATTGAGTAAATCTTTCTATATTTCGATGACTTGGTATTAATTCATGGCTGGATTCATAAGACATGGCAGACTGCATAATGGCTGGTGGGAGATATAATTTGTGAGAGAAAATGGGACATGGAAGAGGCTTGCACAATAGTAACCTGGGCACGGTGTTAGAAAATCAACCTCAGCTAGGAGTGTGAGCTAATCTATCATGCCCAAGACCAACTTATGGATATTGGCCAACTGGTGTTGATCCACAGGATTGAGGGTTGTGCAGGATTGATTGAGTACTGTGCAATTTATTGGGTCTTGTGGGGTTGGACGGTGAACTCGCTCGAGCTGGTTTATGTAGCACATATTATAGGGACTCCAAACCACTGAGGGATACTCGATTAAAGGGAGAACAGCTTTAGACTTGAGGCTTGAGGGAGACTTAAACAGCGTGTTAAAGCAGGTATATAGTTGAAATCCCTTCTTATGCTTCATGAAATCCAAGAGCTGGCTATCGAGAAGCCCACCTTAATCCCGCAACATGGTGGCTCGCTTAAGACTTTAGAGTTTCGATATCAACATCACGACAGAGGTGGAGTACAAACGCTAGTGCAATTACATGGGAGATTGGGGCATCGCAAGGTGGTACTCTTCAAGAAGCACAGTTCTGATACGGGTTGGGGTGTAAGGAACCCCAACCATATACTGTAGAGTTAAGATGAAAAATCATCCCATCTGCCTTTCGAACGATCGCACTTGACAATTGAGAGGCTCAAAGGCGAGAGGAGCCTCCAACATTTGGATGGTGACGGATGAAGGAAGGGCTGACTCGAGGAAAATTCTACTTCATCTGTAGCAGACTACAAGCGATCAATCACCCGGGAGAGGCCCCGAGATAAGGCAGAAGGGCCGCTGCGACTCGCTTTTGAATAATGACCGGCGAAGAATTATGGAAAAGATCCCAGTCCCATTATTAGGTTACTAATTTTGTCTTCCACTTCACGTACTGAGGAGTCGATTAATGGGAAGTTTGCAACAAAAGTTATTTCCTTTTGGGGAGAACTCATCTCTGAAAGAATCTTTCTCCGGTGTCACTTTAGAACTTTGATGAAACGACGTAATTAAACGTCGTGTCGAGAGAAGTTCATTAAAATACAGTACGGAAAATCCATAAAATGCTCCATTTAAAATCAATAAATGGAGTGATAATATGAATTGGCCGTGATGCTCATTAAACGTAGTAGTAAAATATTTGACGACAGCAAGAAGAATTTATTGGTATGAGGGCTTAAAAATGGTTGACTTTGGTTGGAAAAATGTTGAATTTGATTGGAAAAATGTTGAATTTGATTGGACAAATGTTGAATTTGATGTATAAGATTATACTTGATGGTTTCTTTGTTACATCTATCTATAGAAAATACCTGATTTTGCCATTTAGAAGGTTTATACAAATTACTATTCATATCCGGACTAACAAGAGATTTAAAAGTCGATTACAAAGTTTCTTCATATCAAATAATAAATCAAAAATGTTCTAGTCATGCAATGATTGTATGAACGAATTTCCATAAATTACTTAATATGTTGAATTATTTTGAAATTTGAGGAATATGGGTATAAAACGATTATTAAGAGCCAATTTTTTGGCGAAAACTGAATCAAATAAAATTTAGCGATAAACAAAAATATTTTGGATTTTTAGATTTTCTTCGCAGTTTTTATAGATTTTTCAGCAATATTATTGAAATTTAAGTACGATTTCTAACGTAATTTTATGCAAAAATTTTTTACTGTACCTACTAGTTAATCGTTGATAATTTGGTTTTGACTGAAATTCTGCTAAAAATTATAGGTTGAGAGAATTTTAGACGTTTTTAGTCAATCAAAAAGCAAAACCAGGCAAAGGCCAAACGGTTTGTTTAGGCTAAAAACGTGTTGGCTAACCATCTCATCCTTTCATTTGGAAAGCATGATTTTTTGGCTCAATAACGGGATTTTTATCTCAATCCTAAGGAGAGTTATCGTCTGGAACGCCCCCCCCCCCCCCCCCTCCACACACACCCACACACACACACGCACACATATATATAAATATTTATATATACTCCTGCTCAAAATTAGAGCACCACCATCCATGTCTTCGTTTTTCCCATTCGGTTTTCCCTCATTAAGTTTTTATTCATTTGCACACATTGTTTGCAAACACAGAAGGAATACAGTAACCAAAAAAGTCACAAATTCTTGAAGAAAAGATGTTATGGATAAAATTAAAGAAAAATGTACCTTGTGGTAAAATGATAAAAATTGTAAGTGTGAAAAAATAATGTCAGTTTTGCTTTTCAATACTTCATATTACCTCCTCTAGCTCGTATGAGGGCTTGGAGCCTTCGGCCTATGTCTGTAATCAAGTTTTGGTTGATAGTTGATAAGGGAAGACACAAGGGGACACATGAAGAAATGGATGGTGGTGCTCTAATTTTGAGCAGGAGAGCATATATATATATACCTATGAAAAATCGCAAACTTCAGGAATCGTTTCAGAATGCCTCAAAACGGATTTCAAAAAAGAAAATTTTCAAAAATGTTGATTCTAAATTTTTCTGAGCCATTGCAATAGCTTCATTTTCTACGAACGTTCGCTAATATTGGGTGAATCATTTATGTAGATAATTTTTGGTGGCAAACATTTCGAGTTTTGCCCTACTTCTAAACATCGGTTCGTATTACCCATCCTAATTTTATACCATCTTCCACCAACATCCGGTCATATTTTGTAATCTGTATTATATTATGTTTTAACCGAACTTGTGTCAGCCGAAACATACCCTTTCAATTATTCCCTTTTCTCGTCTAATGCCGCCGTATTTATCAAAGATGTCACGTTGTTTACTCGCTCATTTCTTACCCTCGTCTTTGCGGTGGCGCTACCGTTCGGCGAGGAAGAGGTGAAGCAATTCATCCCGAAAAATAAATCACCCACTTGTAAGTCATTTCCTACCTCATACATCACAACTCTCCATAACTCATGCACGTCAGCCTGTTTTACTAGTACTTTCGGTTATTTTTTCTTCTTTCAAAATGATTTTTAATGCCTTTGACTTCCTGACGTATTTTCCAACAAAAGATAAATTATCTTCAATAAAATGGCATGGTTTTTTCCGTTCTTAACTTTGAATGGGTATCTCGTTATTGCGGAGAATTTATTTTAAGAAATGAGCAATATTGTTAATCATTTTAGAAAATGTACCTATTGCAATGGCTACAAAAATTATAAAATACAAAATTTCGAAATATTTCAACAATAAAATCCGATTTGAGACATTCTGAAACGAATCCTTGAGTTCAACGCTGTGTGTGTGCGTGTGCCCTTTATCCTCCTTACCGTTCATCCTCCTCCACTGCACCAGTTGATACCCAGCAGTGCCCACTGAGAGAAGAGAGCTTTCAGTTCTAAGCGTGGCCTTAGTGCCCGCATCTGGCAGAAGCATCCTGCACAGGCCAACGCAGCAATTTTTATAGAGCAATGGTGGCCAAGGTATGCTTCTGAGGATTTGCGGCAAATGGCTGCAGGGGTGACAGAGACTATGTGTAATGGGATAGGTAATATTAATATATTTCTTTGCAAGCACGTTTTCCCATGGGCACGCTTTCTGCCATCCAATCTCTTTGCCTGAGGCCCTACTATAAGCAGATTGACCAGGATGCAATCCTAGCAAATAGCAGTGGGGTCTCTCCCGCATCTCGGACAGGCATGGGACAGCAGTCCGCCAATTAGCAATCCCCTTCTCCCCCCCCCCCCCACAGGTACCTCTGGTCTTCTTGATGATCTGATGACCGATGTATTGAGGCTTGCAGAGCAAGTAGGCCGTACTGAAGGTTATGAGAGCGCCTACCTGCAGGAACTGCAGCGGCGGGCTGTTGAGGGGCCTGATGGCTTGGAAGAAGAGGTCACGGCTTATGTGCAGAGGATCTTCCCACGGGTTGAGGAAGCGACCGTGGCGAGGCACCAGGGAGGAAATTCTCCTGCTTTGGTGCCCCGTGGAGGTCACAGAGCAGCTAAGTGAGCAAAAAGGCAGGAATACCACCGGGTCCAGAGGCTGAGGCGGAAGCATCCGGCTCGTGTAGCTTTGGAGATACTGGAGGGAGCTGGGGATGGACAAGTTTTGCCCCCTCTCCAGGAGTTTGTGGAATTTTGGGAGCCACTCTTGAGTGCTCCCAGCCACAACCCTGGTGATCTGGTGGTACCCCCAGCTCCCACCAGGGATTCCTTACGCAGCATTGTGTGCACGCCGGTACTTCAAAATGAGGCACATAAGTGTCGTGTAAAAATTCTACATCTGCTGGACCAGATGGTATTTCTACCCGACGCTGGAATAAAGCCCCAAAAAATGTCAAGCTGCCCATTCTCAACCTGTTACTTCTATTGGGAAGGCCACTGAAAGTGTTGACCCGTGCCCGGACCATCTTCATCCCAATGAAAGGAGGAAGTGGGCCTGGGGACAACCGCCTGATTTCAATATTGTCGGTAGTTTTCCGCCACTTTGAAAAAATTCTGGCATCTCACTTCCAAGTGGCTGGTGTTATGGGTGAAGTCCAGAGAGCATTTTGCCCAGCAGATAGCACAGAGGGGGACCTAACAGTTCTCTAAACTGTCTTTTCACTGGCCCACATCAAAAACTGGCAGCTCCACCTTGTGGCTCTGGACAACACTAAGGCCTTTGACACTGTAAGCCACTTTGACCTGACCAATTGCCTTCATGGTGTCGGAGCACCAGCTCGTTTAATTGAATATGTTGCCTGTCTGTACCATGAAGGCGTGACAGGCAGGTGGCGAGATGTTAGGGGATGATGTGATTGTGTGTGTGTGTGGGGGGAGGGGGGGGGGGGGTACGCCAGGGGGATCCTCTATCGTCACTCCTCTTTAGCATGGTCGTGGATAGAGCCTTGGGTAAGCTTCCGGTTGAAATAGGATTTAAGGGTTCACACTTTTTCATTCCCAAGACCCCACAATTATACGCTAAGATATTTAAAAAAATTTATGCCATGTTGATTTTTTTCCCCTGCTAAAGTTCCAGCGCTTAGGGAGGAGAGCAAATCTATGAAGTTACCTGGGTGGTTTATTTCGATTCTTTGGGATGATATCTATCAATTATTATTAAACCCCGTGTATAGTAAACCTATATTAGATAGCCCTTCACCGCAGAACACTGGTCCAAAACAAATTACCTACCAAACTAAGTCTAAGGTGCATTATCGAAATACAACTGGACAATGTCACCTACCAAAAGAAAAATCAACACTACATGTAGATACATTGTTACATGGATATGCCTTATGTTTCCCCTTGTGAAATATGTGTTTTGTGTCTCAAGTTGATAATGTCTCAATTAAATTAGCTAAGTCAGCTGATCAGAAAAGACCCAACCAATTCAATCGTCCCTTAGTGTCCCAGAGAGTCTCCGTACCAAAAAAACCGTTACATCTCATAGTACGAATTTTATCACTCATAGGCCAGCCAATAGACATATCCATGTGAAAATGCCTAAAAAATGACCGCTTTTATAAAAGATGTCAATTTACAAGACGCAAAAAGAATTATTTCAATACCTTTCGCCATTCTTGAGAAAATGGGTCACTCGTAAGATACAAATTAATGTGGAATCACGAACGCCCTTAAGAGGGTGCCGGATGGTATACATGCGGTTTTTTCAATTTTTTCAACACGCTGGCTGTTACTACGGTGCAAGCTCTGTGTTTCACGCGTCTTCACACGTCGTCTCTTATCAAATGTTTTGTAACCTGATGCTGATTCCGACATATTGTTTTTCTTCGAATCTGTTTTCCTTCAAGCTGATCCCAGTTTCCATCACCCTTCATCGTGTTGTTTTATTTTTTCAATTCGTAGTGATGTTTGTAAAGTGAACCTTTGTTATCGGCCAAGAAATTGTTTTATCCTCTCTCAAAATTTGTTGGTTACTTTCCAAAAGACGTAGATTTCAAAAATTAAATCATTCCGTCGACCGTTCGCCCGTCGTTTTATTTGTGCAATGAAATTCAGCGAGAAGTATTAGTCTTCGTAGGTTTATAATTATATTATTTCGCTAGTTTATTCACCAGGGAAGAGCCTGACGATGCGTTCGGTTTATCTTGAACACACATCCGTCAGGAACACTGGCGATCGTTCTCGCTCAACTTTGTTAGTAGTAATATTGGTTTATGTAGATATAGAGGTTGGTATACGAGATTTTTGCATTTAGTGGGGAAACTCATTAAAATAATACATGTTGGTATCTTAGTGGTTTAGTGTTTGCATCTTGAAAAAGGTAAATATGATTGGAACGAAAAGGTTTTATCCGTTTTTCGGTAACTCTTTATCCTCCGTTTCGTTGACTAAGTTGTTTTTGGGCACTCGGTGATTGGGCTGCTTCGAGTGAAAATACGATTAATTTAAATAAAATTAGTATATTCAATTCATATTTTAAATAATATAACTAATATGTTTAGTATGAAAATATGAACTGAACACTCTATCACGGAAAACTTCATCGGGTTTATATATTTACGGGTTTAGTGTTGAAGACGTGGTAACGAGGACGTACTAAGACTCGATCTTGCGTTGTAATTGTAGTAATTTGTCAGCTTTCGATTGTTACCAGATCAGCAGATCATAGTTCACGTGCACCGTTTGATCTGTAACCGCAGTAACCAGGAACTCTCTATTAGCTGACCGATGATGATTCTTGCGGCAATCTATGAAATTCCCCATAGGATCAAGTCTCTGAAATTTTTAAATTCCAGAATTTTCAAATTTAGATATTATCTAACAATTTTACTTTCAAATTTCGAGGCCTGTGGGACCTAGAGATTTTGAAAATAGAACGAACGCTGTAAAATGATTGAAATAGGTCAATTATTGGCTGAGAAAAGTTGAATAAACCGTTTGATCGTATTTTGAATTTGGAGGGAGATTTGAGCCATTCTCTGGATCGGACAGAGTTCGCGCGTCTACCGTTTGGTACCTATCATTATATTCGAGTCACTCACCTTTCTTGCTCTTTTGGCTGGAAAGGCGCCAGTTGGTCTGCTTTCGGAGACCTTAAAGCGCCCCCTTAATAAATGAATGTTAGCGCCCAAGTTTATATTTATTTTGTTTACTTAATTAGGATTCGCCACCGAGTTGTGATTGTGTTGTGTGTTGTGATGTGCCGCCGATAACGTAGTCGCCAATTAATTGGACATCAAGGAAGCCGTAACCTGACGCTGCCGGTCGACTTGCTGATGCGCCTTTTGAACTTGAATACCTCGTGACGTCGCTCTGGTCCTTCAAGGGATGCCACGTTCATTCTCCTCTCGACTGCCACGTCGCTTCTTACGTTGCTCTTACAGCATAAAATTGCTTGTCTGGGTCATCAGCATCCCTCCTAGTGAACTTGATCTCTGATCCTGGGTCCTCAGCATCCTCAAGTCAGGAGATATTCATCTATTCTGGATAACTTCTCTTCAAATACATCCATTTCGACGTTTCTGGGCGTTTTCAGCACCACCGTTACCAATTGTGCCGTTCTTCAAATCACTTCAGCAGTCTGCCTTTGCCACGGATTCGACTTTTTGGTGGTACGACCATCTCGCGATTTGCGGTACACGAGTGAGGCCATCACCCATACCGTCGAAACGGTCAGACTTTTATTTCATTTTATTTTATAATCAGGGCGTTCAAAATAATTTTAACTATTCCCTTTTGGGATGATATTTTTCTACCACTAGAAGGAGCTACTTATTTGTAATTTCTATTTATATATGAAGGCTAGCACTTTCAAATAGGTACAAATAATATGCCTAATACGATCACCACAATAAAAAGTTTTGTTGCCTGAGGTAATTGGTATTTTCTATGAAAACCCCCGCCTCTGTGTATTCCAAAACAATGAATGAATGAATTACTTCATTCGTTCATTCATAATGACGGTCTTAAATTACTTCTTATATTCATTCGTAATGACGGTCATAAATTGCTTCATTTATTCACTCGTAATGACAACAAAGTGACAGTGATCGGCTAAGTAGTCATTGAGCTTAAAGCCGGTGCTCAGAGTGAAAGCTGATATGCCTCCTATGGGAGAAGCTGGAAAGTTCGGAGCCTATTCCACAATCGCCGGTTCAAGTGTGCATTCCGAGCAATACCGATAACACGCCCAGACCCGCCTAATCAACGGTTATTGGGATTAGGCTTCCCGCCGACCGTCGTCATTCTCACCTTAATTCCTCGGTTTACCCGAAAATGCCTGCTGCCCTCGTCGCTGTCCTCCGATACCTTTTCCGCCAAGTCAGTTCCGCTTTTCCGCCTCAGGGACGCATTTTCCTTTCTTTTCTCTCTTTTTCCGGTTCCCGTTGTAACTTTCAGCAGTCAATCCCTTCCTTCTCCGGTTGACGGGCCCTGAAGAGGCGGAGGCCCCTTCGGGGAAGCGGCTTCAACCTTTTCTCCCACAATGGAAGGAGGAGCTGCGCCTGACAGATAGCTCCGCATCCCTGAAGATTGAACCCTAATCCCGACTGATTAAAGGGAACCAACAATGCGTCCTTTCTCCCAGTGTTCTTAACCGCTTCACCCCGACTTTCATTGTTACTACCCCTCCCTCCTTTCACCTTCCACCCCTCTACCACCACCTACTTTCTCTTTTTTTCGCTCTTATCCGTCTACTAACCTCCAGACCTCCCCTTTTTCCACCTTCCACTCCAATTTTTCTAACTCAATTCCCCAAGGGAGCCCATTTTGGCTAATCTAATACCCTTTTGTCCAATTCCAAGGTACCTACAGTGGTTTTTCGTTCAATCCAGTATTTAATTATAATCAACCTACGGTACTAGAGGGGCTAAAAGTCCTGTGTGGGATTAATACTGGACAAAAACTAAAATGTACGTCGTTCAGCAAGGCCTTTTGAGAAACTTTTTGTAGAAAACTCTGAGATACTTACCTACTTTACATTTTTTCAATTAGGCTGAAAACACAATTATGAGACAAGGAGTAGAAGAAAACAAAACTATAATGTATATGAATAAAATGAAGGAAGTACAAGAATGATATTTATTAACAAAGGACTACATGATTCTGTTTAGTGATGAAGCAAGATATCCCAAGTATGCAATATTAACTAAAACGCTGGGTGATTAGCTTTCCATCTACTTTAGATTTCCCACATCTGCATGCTCTCTTATAGATTCTTACCTGAGCAGGCGTCAGTTGTTGTAAATTGTGAAAAATCCGGCTCTCTTCTCTTGTACCTCGGGTGTATCTCGGTGCTCGGTCGTAGGTCCGTTTCTATTTACAGTCTTCATCAATGATATGCCTATCATCCTTTCTCAAGTGAATCATCATATGTATGCTGAAGGCACCCAGCTATATTGTCATTTTGGCGCATACAGTCTGCAATCTCAATTCTGAACTTAACTTTCAGTGGTGCTTTTGAGGTGTACAGAAAACCGGCTTGTGGTGAACCCTTCCAAGACTCAGGCAATTATTATCTATAAAAAAGAACTGCCTCTATCCAATTTCCCCCGATAGTAATTTATGGGCAGCGCATCCCATATTCTAGAACAGTTAAAACTCTCGGTGTAATCTTTAATAGCACACTGTCATGGAAGGACCACATAGCCGAGATTTCCCAATCTATGTATGGAGGTCTTCATACACTAAAGAATCTGGGCTATTGCACCCATACCATATACGACTTAAGCTTATGAATCCATTGTTTTTACCACATTTCATTTGTTGTGCAATCTTCTTTGCTTGGTCCCTTGATGCAGTCTCCATCAGCCGTCTTCGAGTGATGTTTAATGCATGGGTACGTTATGTCCTTGGTTTAAAACCTCAATCCCATACCACCCCTTTCTTTGTCTAAACACTTGGAATGGATCTCCACACTTACCTGAATATTCCAGGACTCTCTTTTATCCAATCCCTCCATGACTGCCATCCCCAGTATATAATGAATATTTTCTTAATTGGCGCATCCAAGATAGCGCACAATATCAGTTTCAAATACGCCTTTTCTTCTGCACAACCTTGTACTTTTATTATTTATTTTTAGTAATCCTTGCATAGTAAATTAATAGTTACATTAATTTCATAAATATGTTTAGTTCCTAAGATACCTAGGGGTTGATTTTTAATTTAAATTGTTTTAGGGTTTATTGTTTTCTCTCTTTTCCTTTGGTAGCACAAAAAAGTGGAACAAAAATGTCCTACTTGCGCAAATGAATTATTTGAATTTGGTTATAAATTAACCCACTTTGGTAAAGTAGTAATTAAGATGGAAACTAGCTCATGTATGGCGCCACAAGTGAAACGCAAACATTCTTAGCAAATTATCTCAGGAATAATCCTCTTGTGCGGATCCATATAAATAATACATATAAATTTAACGGCTTTTAACAGTTTTTAGTCATTTTCAGTGAATTTTTCAGTAAATTTTTTTTAAAGTGTCCAATCTAATGTGCTAAAATAAATGTATCCTTTAGTTTGGAAAGCTTAATTTTTTGGTGCAAGAACGTAGGTGGAGAAGTTATGGAATGACACACATACATATCTAGGGCTTTGGTTCATCAAACTCTGAGGGTCAAATCTAGAGCTCATTTCTGAGTGAAAGGTCTTCCTAGAGATTTTTTTGAACTCGTAATTGTCGAGTCATTTAATTTTTATAATTTTTTTCCTGTTTTTTACTTCTATCACTAAAACGATAATAACGCCCTTAATTTGCTGTGTAAATTCAAATTTGAGGATACCGTTGGAAAGAGTATTAAATTTCCTACTGGGCAGATGCCTAGTTGTTTTAATGAATTAAGGTTTAGGACATGAAAACGCTCTCTGAAAAGCAAATTTTAACTAACACGGAAAAACTCAGTTTTTAATTGGGAATTAAACTAAAAGAACCAATATTTTTACAAAATGCAGGAATGTTAAAACTGTGCCAAGCTCTCAACTTTCCAAAGATGTAGTCAATTTTACTTTTACTTTGCTAATTTTGGGAGAAAACCATGTTTTAAAGTTGAAAAACATTGTTTTCCCAATGTTAAATCGAGGGTTTTTTCGGAAAATGACCTAGGTACTAATGAGTTTGGGTTCGGTTTCTACGTATTTTTTGCGCTGAATCGAATGGTAACACTTACATATTATCTCCCAAACTCGGTTATAACCGAGTTTCACACATCAACTAACTATTTTCACCCCTAAAAACACATAAAATTCATCCCATAAAACTTTATGAACTCAAATTTGTGAGTTAAAGTACATACTTATATACACACTATAACTTCTTTACTTCAAAGTTCTCTAGTAATTAGATAAATCACAAACACTAGTGTAGATAAACTTGAAACGAACAGTTTATTTAATTTTTACTAAACACAGTTTTACAAAATATCAGAACGAAACCATAAGTCATCAAGAAAGAAACGTAGAATAATCTAGTGATGGGACATCCGAATGAAGAATCGAATGCGGCATTCGATTATTGAAATCATTCGGATATTCGGATGCGAGATATGAAGTATTCGAATACTTTTTCATTCGTATAGTAGCGAGACTAGCGGCAAAACCACGAAGCGCCGTATTGAAATCACTCGGATATTCGGATGCAAGTATTCGAATACTTTTTCATTCGTATAGTAGCGAAACTAGCGGCATAACCACGAAGTATTGAAATCATTCGGATGGGAGTATTCGAATACTTTTTCATTCGTATAGTAGCGAAACTGGCGGCATAACCACGAAGTATTGAAATCATTCGGATGGGAGTATTCGAATACTTTTTCATTCGTATAGTAGCGAAACTAGCGGCATAACCACGAAGTATTGAAATCATTCGGATGCGAGTATTCGAATACTTTTTCATTCGTATAGTAGCGGAACTGGCGGCTCCTTCCCGAAGCTCAAACATCGAAATAAAACAATTAAAGACGGAGCTGTGACATGCGAATAGTGAAGTAACCGCTACTTGGAGCTGAAGTCTTCCGAAATCTCGTGCAGTTTCTTTTTTGTATTCCGTTGTTGTACCTATTATTGCATTCCGTTGTTAAATGATTCGTGCAACGAATATCAAATCGTATTTTTTACTTACCAACTCAATCTATTCATGAATTTTTTTTTTTTTTTTTCTACTTCCCGTGTTTGCTCGGGTTTTGGTTTATTATTCCTTCAAATAATGAGCCATTGTGATCTGGTCGAAAAACGACACTGCAAACCATCCTTTGTAATTTCTTGTTTCAAGGTAGGTACCAACCTACCTAGATAGAATCCAAATTATTTGCACTCTTTCTGCCTCCCTCTGACTCCCTGGCTAGTGGGGTTATCGAATCGTCCGATGAGCCAGACGAATTTATTTATCTCATTCCACTCTTTCCAGGGTAGGTGCGACAAATCAAACACCAAAAAAGTAAACAACGTGATAGTGATATTCAGTAGGTACCTATATTAGTGATACGAGATAAGAAGTAGCTGTTACAAATCAAGAAGTTTTAGCTCCGCTCCGGTTCCTACTTGCTATTTCATTCGAATACTACGTTCATTCGGATTCCAATACTGATATCCTATTGGTTGTTTCGCATTCGAATACTCATTCGAATACTACGTTCATTCGGATGCCAATACAGATATCCTATTGGTTGTTTCGCATTCGGTTCAAAATGGCAGTTTTTCCTCCCCATTCGAATGAATCATTCGAATGATCATTCGATTATCGAAATCATTCGAATACTCGGTATTCGATTATTGAAATCATTCGTTTCGCCCATCACTAGAATAATCAAATTTTCACCAAGACGAGAGTCCATATCAATCCCGTGCGTGTCGGTGTCTTATTGGTCGGTAATAATTGTGCTGATCTTCATTGGACTAATAATTATGGAGATGGCTCACAGCAAGACCGCTAAATCCTAAATTGTATCCGCGTTACAACACATGACAAAGTATATATATATATATATATATATATATATATATATATATATATATAATATATATATATATATATATATATATATATATTGGTAGGTTGTTTTTGACTGTATTCTATAAAATAATTTGAAGTTGGGGGATCTTGAGGTTCAGTCAGTAGATTAGGTTTTCATCAGTCCATATATTCGATTTATTTATAAATCTTCATCAGGGCTTAGATGGGGGTTTGCTTTTTTTCACATAAGTTGAATCATGATGAGACAAACACTTGTTTAAATGCCACTGTTTCACTGATTTTAAGTTTCTTGTTGCTCTTAGAATAAAAGTAAGATGATTTGCTTCTACTTTATTTGATAGCTATGGTGTGACCACGTTTTTGAAGGCTTGTTTATTTTGTTTACGCACAATGTTTATGTTTACGTTTGTTTACAAACAAAATAAACAAGCCATCAAACACGTGGTCACACCATAGCTATCAAATTAAGTAGAAGCAAATCATCTTACTTTTATTCTAAAAGAACAAGAAACTTAAAATCAGTGAAACAGTGGCATTTAAACAAGGGTTTGTTTCATCATGATTCAACATATGTGAAAAAAAGCAAACCCCCATCTAAGCCCTGATGAAGATTTATAAATAAATCGAATATATGGCCTGATGAAAACCTAATCTACTGACTGAACCTCAAGATCCCCCAACTTCAAATTATTATATACTAGCCGCTCCGGCTCGCTACGCTCGCCTCCACGTCCAGCCGGGGGGCAAGCCCCCCGGACCCCCCATTAAGTTGCTCGCTTCGCTCGCAAAGTGTGGCATATAGGGAATGTTGCTCGCTTCGCTCGCAAAGAGTGGCATGTAGAAAATGTTGCTCGCTACGCTCGCAAAGTGTGGCATGTAGGGAATGTTGCTCGCTTCGCTCGCAAAGTGTGGGATGTATACATGCGATGTATTACAATTGAAACATGTAGGGGATGTTGCTCGCTTCGCTCGCAAATGGTAGATCCCTAAGGGTAGGTTTAACGTGTGTAGGGGATGTTGCTCGCTTCGCTCGCAAACGGTAGGTCCCTAAGGGTAGGTTTAACCTCTGTAGGGGATGTTGCTCGCTTAGGTCGCTTGAGGAAGTTATACTGCCCACCCAACTTGGCAGACGTTGTTTTCTGTTGGAAATTCTTACAAACAAATTAAATCCTATAAAACTACGTGGAACCTCGAAAAGTTTATTAGGAGATGTTGCTCCTTCGCTCGCAAGGTATACCTGTATATAGGTAGGAAAAAAACCCGTATTTATTCTTTTGAAATAGGCCTGCTCGCAACCTTGTGAAATACCTGAGTCATCGAACCCTTCACGCCAATTCTTGAGCCTTCTCTCGTCCACGGCACAATAATTTTAATCGCTTCGCCTCGCTTCCGCTCGCAGTTTGACCAACTTCCGTTCACTTTTTTCGATATCCGATTTTGGATTCAGATTCGGCGGGATCAAAACCTCTATTTCGCCCGGGAAAACCGTTCCGAAAAACGTACCTTTATGGGGTATATTTTAATCGGAAAAAACGTAGTTTTTCGGCGAACTTTTCGAGAAAACGGGTCCGTACTCTCGCATTTTTTTGACGCATTACCCGATACTTTTTTCGCGATCCGATTGCGCCGTCGTCTTCCTCGTTTAAAAACCTACGAAACCGGTATTTTTCCGGAATTTTCAACGGCCGTTTAGAGGGGTAGAGGAAGCGGGGAAGTCCAAAAAGCGCACATTAATTCTTACTTCGACCCCCCTCCCGCCCTACGGCCCATGGTTCGGCTGGGGTTAGAAGATTTTAAATTCGCTCGTTCCACCTTTCGGAAAATCCCAAGAAGATCCTCCCACTCGTAGACTCCCCCCACTCAGCCGTTTGGCCGTGCATAGACACGACAGACAGACAGACAGACGGAGTTTCATTCTTATAAATAGTATAGATATATATGAAAAAAACATTAAACTCTATGATTTGATTCAGAATGCATCACAATGGATTTCAGTTAAGAAATTTTTCAAAAATGTTTATTTCAAAAGTTTTGGAGCCATTGGAATAGCTTCATTTTCTACGAAAATTCGCTAAAACACCTCATTTCCTTAACCGCGTTCCTTCTTGAAAGAAAAATTCGCCCTACTCGTGATGGTAGAGAGGAAGGAGAGAGGAAATGGATCAGGTGTAGCAGCGGATTGGAGGATGTCAGAGGATGATGTAGTAGGGGTAGTGGTAAGAAGATGAAGAGGGAGGAGGGTAGGCGGGCATAAAATTCTGAAAGGCATAACGAGAGCCTAGAGGGAGCCCGACATTTCACGGGCGTTGATCAGAAAAAGGATTGGCGCCTGAGAGGTGATAGCGGGCGATGGGGTGGTGAGGAGGGTTGGTCCCTATATGGTAATCCTACACGAGTCAATGATTTTCAATTTGCCCTATTACTGGAAGAGACCTGGTGGAAAGTTCATCTTCAGCCAACACCCCCCTCCATCCTTCCGCGCTACCTATTCCCGATTTCTTCAACCCTTCACAACGTCTCACCTCCCACTCTTTTCCACCATTTACCATCGTTCTTCCCCGCTCCCTTTCATCCTTTATCTGCAGCTCTTACATAATCCGATATCAAGCCTGAACCTCTTTAAGCCTCCCTATATAAAATTCATACTTTTCCCCCCCTCGTGGTAAGATAAAAGTGAAGTACCAGCTGGTAATATTATCCGATATATCAGGTTGTTGGGGATGAAGTAAATCTTCGTTCGCGTGGGGCGAAATCCAGGAACAAAAGCGTTGTGGCTTCAACCGTCAATCTCAAAGCTATCTGGATACTCCAAGTATTAAGGTCTTACCTAAGGTTTATAATTGAGGTGGTAAATCTGAAAGAGCTTTTATGTAAAAATTCTGACTACCTAGTTTACCTATAAATAGCTGAATCGTTGTTTTAACGTTCGGGAGCTGAAACATTTTGGATTATTATTTTCAATATTAAACCTTAGTAAGTAATCGGCAAAAAAATGAAAATAATAAATAAATTTTAAAAAACGAGTTCCACTATCCGCTTTACAAGCAGATACCATGTTACATGGATATGTCTTTGAATGAGGATTTCATAACGGTTGTCCTCGAGTTGTCCTCGACTGTTGTCAAGAGTATGAAAATGTTTCCTATGGAGTAGAGTAAATGATGCTATTGCTTTACGTTAAGAATATTGTAACCGGCTTATTAAAATTGTTTATAGTCCAATCAACTTAGTTTTGGAATGTAGCCAGGTACGTAAGGAGGGGGAAATTGGTAGCTTGAGATGTGAACATTTATCACATAAATCAAGCGCTTTCCAACGAGTGGCGAACGATTTTTGTACGATGAAAACTGCGGAAGTTCCATTCTCCTAGCAACGGCTGGGTTGTACGTGAAAAACACTGAAATTGTGACACAAATTTTGCGTGACGGAAATTTTTGGTTGACCCCCCAGAGCAAAGACATATCCATGTCAAAATAAAATGAAAAATAACCCCCTATGAAAATTTGTTGGTTTACGGTGCATACGTAGATATCTCACACAGATCCGCGTCGCATCTCTTCTACCAAGATCTAAAAAAGAGTTTCCTCATGAAGCAAGCAGCGCTGAAGCGTTATGACATGAATTCATAAGCCAAAATACGTGGACGCTGTTGTTACCAGTCAGTTATTTCTGGATCTCTTCATAGATCATTCTCGCGGGTCAACTTGAGTCTCATATTTTATTAAGCCCCCTCGGGTACTTCCCTCTCCCACCCAAACTCTCCCCTTGGGAGTCACTCACGCATCACCTCATTCTTAATGCATGACGTTTCAGTTGACCTTATTTGAGCGTTTGCAGCATGACCCGACTTCGCATCAACTGGAAATGAGGAGCTAATGAAGAAATCGTAGTAATAGCAAATAAGTGGTGAAGAGAGCGAATGATTATCTATTGAGACTACGATCGATCATGATTTCTAAATCAAATATCAGTTGCCATTTTTTAGCGTGGAATACCTTTTTACAGGGACCTAAAAGTGAAATAAGTCACAAACAAGTATACCAGTGCTCACGAAATAAGTCACATGATAGCGCATTTTCCTGTAAGGAGATCCGCATGAGATAGACGCTTCCTGCGTTGAATAGGAGACATATGGCTTTGGAGCTCACTCCGCTGATCGATGACATCTCTGTCGTCTTTATCATTCACCCTTCAGCCTCCCTCTCAAATTTCAGCTTCCTGCGTCGAATAGGAGACAAAATGGCTTTGAAGGTCAGTCCGCTGATCGGTAACCCGTCATGCGACAGGGGCCCCTGATACATCTTTATCGTCACCATTTTACAGATTACATCCATACCAAGTTTCATCAAAATCGGACATCGGGAAGTTACATTTAAAACGATTTTAAGAGGACATACAACATACATCAACGGACAAAGTGAACACAATAGCTCATTTTTTCCTTCTTTAAAAGAAAATGCGCTAAAAATCGTCACAAAATATTGCCTCGAAAAAACGAGACTAAAGTAGCGGCGGGTCTAATATCTTTGCAATTCAACCTTGAATTTGGAATGGAGGCCCCTTGGTGCGTCTAGAAACGAATGATGAATCCCAGAGCCCCCCAGATCAGCTGAGTGAGATCCGTAGCCAAGTTCTTTGCTATTGAACCTATGAAGCGGAAACTTGGATTGGAGGCCTCTTGGGACGTCTAGAAACGAATCATAGAGACTAGAGGCCCCCAGGTCCACTGAGTAAGATCCGTACCTCATTTGTTCGGGTCCATATGTTTTACTCCCCGCTCGCCTAAATGCCATCGTTTTACTCCCCAACTGAAACTCCAGCTCTTGTCGTTTTACTCCCGGGATCGCGTTGGGCTCCTGGAATGAAACAGGCGGCGTGCCCGGCTCCTGACGTTCTACTCCCCAGATTATGTGAGCTATTAGCGTTACCCAGGGGACACCTTGAGGAGGTTGCTCACTATGTCCCCCGTATCAGTGGCAAGAGCTACTTCGTCAAATCATAATAATAGAAAAAAGGATCAGTGGCAAGAGCCACTTCGTCAAATCATAATAATAGAAAAAAGGATCAGTGGCAAGAGCCACTTCGTCAAAACATAATAATAGAAAAAAGGATCAGTGGCAAGAGCCACTTCGTCAACATAGATAGATGTACAATAAAACATACAATGAAAACAATTGCAATATGCCCCTAATGTCGTCTGCTCTCATTTGAGTCAAAGGGAAGCAGGCAGAACGCCAGAGGGACGTAGAACCCGATGACCGTCACGATCTAGAACCACGAACCTGAAAAGTTCCCCGAAAAACTTGGAGCAATAGGTAAATGTGCCGTCCATGTACACTGTGCTACATACATACTCTTCAACTTTAGAAGTCACCGTGTCTATTCCGCTCAATGTTATGAAAACCTACGTCAAGAACAAAAGAAGCCATCAACCTAACGTTTTTGTAGGTATTATTGGTTTCGTGATAAATAATAATACGTGATAAATACTCTAATTTACCTCATGTTGAAATGCTTTTCCGCGCACAGCCATCGGCGTTCACCATTTTTTAATAATTTGTGAAAAACAAGTTTAAGGTCCTTGTAAAATATTTCGTCCTTCCCGTACTTGCTTCCTCCAGCGACACACACGACCTCAGACATGGTTGTATCAAATTCGGAAAATGAATGTTTTCGTTCTGGGAGTAGAACGTCAAGCGTCACGAGATAAGAAGCAACGACAATGGACTAGTAGGGGAGTAGAACGCTATCATCGGCGGGCGACCTTTCACTTTTCCTGTTTCATGGGGAGTAAAACGTACGACCCCCAATTTGTTTGCTATAAACTTATGAAGGGGCGACACCCGACTCGATCCCAACTGGTGAAAGGGGGATATTGCAATTGCCCAACTTGATCCCGCTACGCTTTGAGCGGTTAGACGACTCAGTCCCGTTGGAACATGAAAGCGATAAGAGTACTCTGTAGCGTTGGTCACCGCCGTTATGTGTTTAGTCTTAGTTTAGTCATCAGCGCGTCAATTATCAAAGGTGGTAGCTGAAGAGATGGGGATTCAGTTTTTCTCGAGAACTATATAGATATAGTTTACTTTAAAACCTTTAGATATAGTTTAGTTTTTATTTTAGTTTTAAACCTTAGGCGGGTGGCTTGACACGGTGGAGATGAGGTGCAATGAATAAGTTCATTTGTAAAAGCTACATGAAAATGCTTCAGAGAGAAGTGCTGCAAGTCTCTCCACACTGCCATGCTCCAAACTCTGATATGCGGGGACCGGCGATTCCTTCCCGACTTCCAAAAAGCATGGCGATTCCTTCCCCTTAAAGTATTGGCGATTCCTTCCGGTTGCTCAATTCCTTCCGCCGTGCAATCGGCGATTCCTTCCCGTTACTCAATTGCTTCCCGCCCAGGAGTTGGTTAGTTTAGAAGCAAAAATTAATTCTTTATAGGACTAAACCCTTAATTGCACAATTAATTACTTAAAACCCAAATCAAAGTATTACAATCACCAAGTATTAAAATCCCAATAATCACAAAATAAAAAATCCGTCGTGAAGTTCACGTCTCAAGTTTTTTGTCTGACTCTTAGGAGTATGTAGGTCGCTGTCATAGGTCTTGATGTAGATTTCGGTTTGAAAAGCTATTAAACCATCTACGAAACTAAATATGTGGGGATGAGGTGAATGAAAGTTTCGTTTAAAATGGGAAATAACTACATAAATACATAAGTTTTCTACCTATAGGCTAGTTGTTTGAGGCCTTTCAATCGTCGAACGTTGACTTCATATTCGGAAATCTCACTTAACACGGATCTCACGATCTGTCGAGACAACATAGATACATAGTGTCGGCAGCGCCAGGATACATCATCGATCATCTATTATAACTAAACTAAACTTGCAACTTGTTTTGCGACTCCTCCTGACGGGCCTTATCACTTTGAGATTGGAGGGGAAGGAATCGCCGAACCTCGGCTCACTGGCCGGCCTCACACCGGTAGGAATTGCCATCTCCCTCGAGTCGCAAGGTCCAACTTTCACTTTGACGGGAAGGAATCGCCGGTTCCCCCTGATATTGGTACATGCTTAGTTCCCGCATGTGTTGAAAGAAAATCGTCCCAGGATTTTTCAGCTCGTCCGCAAAGGTAAGTGGAAGTTGGTTTCTAGTTCTACTTGTTCTAGTAAGTAGGTACTTTTGTAAATGGAAATAGTTTGACAATTTATCACGGAATTTTCCACTTGCGGGACTGAGTTGGGACATTCACTAGCGGGACTGAGTGGGGAGAGCGGACTGACCTTTCTATTTCTAAGCGGGACTGAGTCGGGGAGTGCCTGGACTGAGTCGGGTGTCGCCCCTTATGAAGCTCAAATTTGAAATGGAGGCGAACTAAATCACTCGCGACGAAGTTGTGGAAACCCATTACAAAATGGAAGTTAGTGAAAAACGTTGCCTATTTCCACGAAAAATATAGAGTTACAATGTTAAATCGATTTCGACGGTTAGGCCATCATAAGTAACAAACAATAACTGAAGACACATTGGAAAGGACACAGCTTATATAGTGACAGGTGAAGGAAGATTGAATCCCATTGGTCGAGAGAAAGGAAAGGGGCAGGAGGTACAGCCAATTAAGTGCATACAAAGTGAAGGGGGATTATAGCTAATCAGATGAAGTGAAAGGGGGAAATAACTAAATATGGTTTCAACAGTGTGAAGGGATAATTCCAAGCTTTACAGAAATGGACATATCAGTGGTGAAATATATTGAGGTATATCCTAATTTAAACATTTACCAGACCTGTCACTTTTGATAATTTCGAATTTTTCAAGTACATTCAACATACCTCCCTTTGGGCAAAAATGAAGAAATTCTACAAACTGTCTATCTGTCAAATCAAAATTGTAACTATGATTGGATTCCTTAAGATGTTTTGCAATTGTATACTTACCCTTATTTTCCCTGAAATCCTCCAGAATCTCGTCAATTCTTTCTCTAAATTTCCTACCAGTCTGACCGCAATATTCGTAGCCACAAGAACATTTTAATTTATAAACTCCACTTTTATCCTGAACACTAATTTTGTCCTTAACGGATCCTAGTAATGCTTTAAGACTATTTTGGTTTATTATTTCCAATAATAAGCCTATGTGATCGTATAGCAAAAAAATTTTTATAATCCCCCCTCAAACTTTGTCACTTTACGTTTCAAGGTACGTAGAATCCAAATTTGAAATGTCCGTCCGCCGTCCGCCGTTCGCCGTCCGCCGTTCGCCGTTCGCCGTCCGGGCCATAAAAGGCCTAAGAATTGACTTTAAAAACCCGTTCTTTCGCACATAGACTCCATTTGGGGTCTAGTTGGTCCTAACGTTTAACCATCCCGATCGCTTTACTCACATAGATGCTATGGGCCAAAAACGGGCAAAAAAGTGTGTTTTTCGACGCGCTCACGCCTGGCACGCTTGGCAGGGGGTCACGGTGGGTGGTGAGGAGGAGGAGGGGGGGGGGGTGAGCGGGTGGGTGGAGTGAGAGGAGGCGCCGGCGCCGCGGCTTGTGGTGGGTACGGCGCCGGCGTTCGTTCGAGGCATGAATATGTTTTTTTCAAGGTCATATTTGTGTGTTAATACCAAAGCTTTTCCTACGCATATTTAATAACATATCCTCTCGACTTTTCGTACGTACTTAGATAATGATATTATTAAGGCAATAACTATTTGAATAGATAGGAGCTCAAATCGAGAAATACAAACATGCGTATATCTATATCTATACTATTAATAAGAATGAAACTCCGTTTGTCTGTCTGTTTATTTGTCGTGTCTATGCACGGCCAAACGGCTGAGTGGGGGGAGTCTACGAGTGGGGGGATCTTCTTGGGATTTTCCGATAGGGGGAGCGAGCAAATTTAAAATTTTCTAATCCCAGCCGAACCATGGGCCGTAGGGCGGGAGGGGGGTCGAAGTAAGAATTAATGTGCGCTTTTTGGACTTCCCCGCATCCTCTACCCCTCTAAACGGCCGTCGACAATTCCGGAAAAATACCGGTTTCGTAGGTTTTTGAACGAGGAAGACGACGGCGCGATCGGATCGCGAAAAAAGTATCGGGAAATGCGTCAAAAAAATGCGAGAGTACGGACCCGTTTTCTCGAAAAGTCCGCCGAAAAACTTGGTTTTTTCCGATTAAAATATACCCCATAAAGGTACGTTTTTCGGAACGGTTTTCGCGGGCGAAATACAGCTTTGGGTCCGCCGAATCTGAATCCGAAATCGGATATCGAAAAAAGTGACGAGAACTCGGTCAAATTGCGAGCAGAAGCGAGCAAAGCGATTAAAATGATTCTGCCGTGGACGAGAGAAGGCTCAAGAATTGACGTGAAGGGTTCGATGTCACAACATTGCGAGGCGAGCAGGTATGCCTACATAGGTACCTACCTTGCGAGCGAAGCGAGAGCCATTTCAAATAATAAATACGGACTTTGTCCTACACATATACAGGTATACCTTGCGAGCGAAGCGAGCAACATCCCCGAATAAACTTTTCGTGGTTCCACGTAGTTTTATAAGATTTAATTTGTTTGTAATAATTCCCAACTGAAAAAAACGTCTGCCAAGTTGGGTGGGCAGTATAACTTCCTCAAGCGAGCGAAGCGAGCAGCATCCCCTACAGAAGTTAAGCCTACCCTTAGAGATCTACCGTTTGCGAGCGAAGCGAGCAGCATCCCCTACAGAAGTTAAACCTACCCTTAGAGATCTACCGTTTGCGAGCGAACCGAGCAACATCCCCTAAATGCCATACTTTGCGAGCGAAGCGAGCAACATTTTCTACATGCCAGACTTTGCGAGCGAAGCGAGCAACATATCCTACATGCCAGACTTTGCGAGCGAAGCGAGCAATATTCCCTACATGCCACACGTTGCGAGCGAAGCGAGCAACTTAATGGGGGGTCCGGGGGGCTTGCCCCCCGACTGGACGTGGAGGCGAGCGTAGCGAGCCGGAGCGGCTAGTAATTATAGAAGTATAGGTTGTGGCAACTCGAAGTAGGACACGCCGAAGAGTCTGGACGGGCCTTATGACGTACGCTAGCCTACTAAAACTATGATCATACTCAATTGAAAAAATAATAAACCTTTGTTAAATAATTTGCAGCGTTTTTAGTTTTAAAACCTGAGTTATAACCTCTCGATGATAGAATTTTGCCAATTTTATCAGAAATTTTCCCATAATAAGGTAAACTCATCCATTGTTTTTCTTCCAAAGTTACATCTTCCCGACCAAGATTGGAAACTTTTTCCCTACTCTTTTTCCTAAGAACCTTATCGCATATGGTATCAACGAGATCTCCTCCATATCCGTTACTAGCCGCTATTCTTTTGATAATGGATTTTTCTTTTGATAAATTTCGTTCACTCATTGGAATAGATAGTGCTCGGTTGATCATACCATGGAAGGCTGCATGCTTATGTACTAAAGGGTGATTTGAAGTCAGGGGCGGCCCGTGAGGGGGGGCATCGGGACATTGCCCCAGTATATTTGGGAAAAAAGTAACAAACTGGAATGAAGACTTTACAAACAGCTCCATGCTGTGGCTCCAAGGTGGATGCTAGAAGGACTAGGTTTACGCTCCATCCAAGGAGGTTTAAGATCCATCTACCAGCGAAAAATTACGTAGATTGCGATTTGCGATGATATATCACTCTATCAAGAGGGAAATTTCGTCGATTCAGGTTAGACTTTGAAGGGAAAAAAATGGGAAATAAAGGGCAAGAAACGGGAAATACGGGGCAAGGAACGGGAAAAAGAGGTCATAACGGGAAATTTCTCATGATTATGGGGGCTCTGCCCCAGACAGGGTTTCCAACTTTTCTAAAGACCGTAGAATGAAATTTACGTTATGAGTCGCTTCCACTAGAGGAGTTTTGGTTTATTCCGTTAGCCAAACTGATTTAGCCTGTTGGGTATGTTCGTCTATGTTTTGTTGTCTTTGCAAGTAATATGTGATGTTTCTTTAAGTTCGTTTGGTTGTTCCCAAGAATTTACTCTAATCTAAAGTAAAGTCCGTATTATAGCGTTGTTATAAGTACCTATAAGTTGTTGAATACATACCTAAGTTGTTGAATACATCTTTTGTAATAAAGTCCTTTGTATTGTCGGTCGAGTTGGAGTGCGTTGTTCTATGTGTTCTATGTTGTGGAATGAAGAAAAATCATCGATCACGTTCATCGACGGATTTACGTAAGTAGAAGTTTAGTCAGGTATTGAGTTTGACATTTTCATGTCTTTGCTTTGGCACATTAACTGAAAAATCGTCACGAAAACTTGCTCACGCGATACCAATAAATAAAATAGACTCACTGTATTGCGTAGAGAACAATCAACTAGTTTCTTTATGTCTTTGCTATGACACATAAACTAAAAAACGTCACGGAAAATTGCTCACAAAAATATTTTGATGATTTCAGCTTACAACCGAGTCGTTGCTAGGGAAATGGTACTTCGTCGTTTTTCAACCCACAAAATTCGTTGACCATTCGTTCGAAAGCTCTCGATTTATCCAACCATATTATGTTAACTACTGCGAAGTGCGTGGCCAACAAGCTGAGTTATGAGCAAGGTTATTTGAATAATTGTGTACACTCAGGTGATCATTCTCAATAATTGATATTGTGAACATGATTGCCACCGCTTGTTAATGTCTGATGATTTCATTGAGCTGGTGTTTCGATGATTTGATTCATAGCAGGTGATCCAAATATTGCGAGAACGGTTTGATTTGTGAAGCGGTGGTTAAATCATTTTAATAGTTAATTTCTATGCTTTACACTCTGGGAAGCTGTAATTTCTTATGTAGCCTCTTTAGGACATTTACTTGACGATGCCCAGGGTTCGGATAAGATGAGTGGCTCTTGAAGCTAATTTCTATGTTTTACACTCTAGGAAGCTGTTGAATTGATGATTTGAATTGAAGCCTTGATAATTTTTAGTACTTTTAATAATAATATAGTCCATTCTAAAACTTTTAGATACCTAGTAAGTAGGTACCTACCTATAAGATAGTATTTTTAATTCAATTTATTTATCTAATTAATTTATCAATAATATTTAATGATAATGATTTATTATTATTTAGTAGCCATATTCTTTCATAACAGTTGCCCAAGGCATGACATGTCCCAAGTGGGATTTATGTATCATGTGTTTAGGTCAAAGTTAATTCACACTGAAAACAAAACTAATGGAAGAAAAACCTCAATGCTCTTTTTGATTGTCAAATAGGTAAATATTTTTGTGCCCCACTCCTTTTGCAGACCACCGGCCGCCACTGTTTGAAGTACTATGGATCGTTATATCGCTATATGTATCTGTTCAAATATTACTTTCTCCAAGTCATGGTTTCAACATATGGCCTATTCTCCAGCTCGAGTTAGTAATCCATTCGGCTTTGCCTTCGATAATGATTTGTTGCTTTTCCGATAAATAACTCGGAAATGCTTCATAGGCATAATAATATATTTTATTATGTCAATTAATAATATTTATATCTATTATTTATATTATTCCGCAGATTAGTTGGTCTAACTTCATCCTCGGAACTAACACGCACCTCCACACCTGGAAGATCAGGTGATCGGATTCCGTCTTTTGTCAAGACTCCGAATTCTTCACTTCGTCTCCTACTACGTTCGGGAATCTTGGATCAAGTTTATCAACCTTCTGTTCGTCTTTTATACTTTCAAGTTCATTACGTTCAGTTTTGTTTGTTCAAGTTTCGTCATAAACATCCAACAAAACAAGGTATGCGTTTACTTTATTGCTAACATTAACTTCCCTGTTGCTATACGAATTTTACCTAAAACTACACGCTCCATTATTGACATCCGGGCACGAATTCGCGGATGGACCGGTCACATAGTTGTCAATAGCGAGCTTTCACATAAAAATCACAGTGAAATGTACCGTGAAAGCCCAGACCAATAAATTAAACAATTCTGACAGTAGATTTCCGGGCGTCAGCACGGGATTTTCTCTCAAACATTTTCTCGCCTCTATTACTTATTCCCCGTCTGCTTGTAATAGGCTCTGTTTGTGTGCAGTCTACAAGGCAACGGAGATTCCAATTCCAACTTCAATTTCCGCTTCGAACTTTCAAACATCCCACTGGTGAGTAGATTTTGTTTCATAAACATCGTAGATCGACGTTGTGTTTAGTTCTTGTCCATTTAGGGAAGTTTGTCTCAGAAATTCGTCGTTGTAGGTTTCCAGCGACCTATGCTGAGAATTGGTGACTCGAGTCTGTTTAAATAGAGACCAATGCCGCGGCCACCCATTTTCATGCCCGATTTGTCATTAACTTGATATTGGCAAGGATTTCCCTGTTCCCCACGCGCCGCTTAATTCCGGTGAAGTTCGTTTTTCCTGATCCCAACAGGAATCTCGAGCGACTAGATGCGCGATAGCATTCATTTTCTAACGCTAGCCCGAGTGGAATGAAGCTGGTTTGAGGAGGAGGTCCACCACTATACATATCATATTAATTATTATCCACATCATTAATATATATGTCACCGTTCAACCAGATGGGCACATTTTTCCATTCTGCGACATACAGGGTTCCCGGATCTTGACGGATTAAAATAGACTGTCGGATCTGAAAGGGCCGCATCTTACGAGGAAATCATTTGGGCTAATTCCTCGGGGATTAAAACCAGTGGCATTTCGTTTCAAGGTTGCCATCGGTGCAGGGAATGACAATTCGTAGGTCGCTGAAAGAGAGAAAACCCCTCGCTGAACAGCTGGACGGAAATCTTTGGGACCGGGTCGATCGTGTTCATTTTTCTGGTGGTTGCAGGATCTACGGTTACCAGACGTACCCTTGACAAACCTATCGTGGCTGTAGGGTGTCATTGGGAATGTGACGTCCCAGACCTTACCGTCCTGCGCACCACGTTCAGAAATTTGAATAATTATTCCCAGGGAAGACGGGTAATAAAAATAAATTCCAAATTTTTTTTTAACAATCCGCAAATTTGAAAAATCAATTGTTCCTTTGAAACATTAAAATTATGTTCACTTTCAATTTTTGTTTGTTTTTACCTCAGCAAAATTTAAATATTTTCTATGTTCGCTAAATATTTATTTCTCCCGGAATGATACGATCATTTTTACAACTGGTTAGATGTTTGCAATGCAAACTTTGATAATCAAATAATAGTTGTATTCCAAATGATTCGTTTCCGATCGAAACCCGAGAGGTCAATTCAGTTTAGCCAGCTCCGGAAAACCGCGTGGACCCATTTAAAAGTGCTACCGAGAAGTTAGGTGTGCCTAATTTATGATATAAAGAATTTGTTTTTGTGTGTTTTTGTTCTAACAAACAGCAACTGGCGTAAGGCGATGATTTCAAGGTGACGCATGACTGTAAGGAGACCTCAAATTGAGACCCAAGGAGACCTTGGACCTGACGACATCAAATGCAGCGCAATTTCTCATGACGACGGGCCCGTCAATTTTTCAAAATAATCATGATGCATTGCTTTTATTGTGCTCCGTGTTGCAGAACTGCGAGCAAATCTGCGTTTCTTCCGGAGTCGTCGGGCCCATTTATAAAAATTTTGCTAGCAATTCATTACAATTGAATGTTGGTGGTAGCTAACATTTCTGTTGAATCAATTTTCCTAGCTTTAACCAAAACTCCCTTCAATGATTCATGGTGAACATCGTTCAACTTTTTTCAATTTCAGCCACATCTTAGAATGTGGAGTTCAAAATTTCAAAAGTGAACTGATTAGCAAATAAATAGGAATTTCGTTTCTGTTGCCTTGTTCAATTCAAGAGTTAAACAAAGTTGTCATTTCAGGATATCATGAACCCTGAATTGGATTTGTCCGATCTCTCCGACGAGGAAACTCTGGGGAATCAATCTGATGTACCGGTTATAGAAACTGTACAGGCCGCTGTATCAAAACCAGCGCAAAATTATGTCACTGAGGAAACTCTGGCCAAGTTTATGGATGGACTCAAGCAGCATATCAAGGCATCACTCGGTGACGTAAACTTAAAACTGGTTGATTTGGACAGGAGGTATGTAGAACTTAAACAATCTTCTACTGTCGGCCACGATGAATGTACCTTGGAGTTACCCCCTGTTACTGTTGTTAATCAGGTTGAGACCGATCAGCCAGTAGCCAATTGTTCAAATGGTACCTCGGTGATGGATGTAGATGAATCTACCATCCAGTCAACGTCTCCTTCTAACCTCATTCCTCCGTCCCCTAATGCTGAACTCCCTTCAGGAGCGCCTCGCAAAAATCCTAATTTCTTCGTTCGGCATGCAGACCGTATCCCAGACCCATATAGGGCACGTCGAATCGACGCAGTTAGGCTTCATCCTCTCGAAGCGAAACTAGAAACTGAAGACAGGTTTAAATATTGGTACCGTAGTGTCATCGGGCTTTTGGGGACCCAAGAGTTATTGTTTACCGTTGATCCTACCGAATCTGTATCTTCAGCTTTCGCTGATGAAGATCAGGTAGTGGCAAGAAGGAAAGTACGCCATTTCATTTTCGAATCGTTGTCCCCTTATTTTCAAGATTTGGTGCAAGACACCGTCGAGCCAAAAGAAATACTCGAAAAACTGCGAAATGTGTGCGATCCTTCTTCAACGGTTCAACTAAAACGACTTGTCAGCGAATTTAACTCCATTCATTATTCGCCAACCTCAGAAAAACCGGTCGAGTTTCTAGGGCGCTTCGATGAACTCAAAAAGAAAATTTTTTCAGCCGATCCAAATTTACTTACACCTGGATATATTAAAATGATTTTTGAACTTTCTATCAGTGACACCCTCACTTATCAGAAAGCCGAACTGTCTGGGTTTAAGTATTCAATCGCGGAAATGCAGGAGATGTTAGTGGAGGAACAATTGAGAGCTAATCAGCTATCTTCCTCCAGTGGATCGTCGTATGCCGCACTAAGAAGTAGGATTGCGAATTCCAGGGGACGCGGAATTTTCAAAGGTAGAGGTGGTAATACTACTAAAGGTAGAGGAGGACAAGCTCCTAGGGGTGGTCTCATTCCCGGGAAGTGTCCCAAACCGATACGTAAGTCCAAATCAACTGAGAAGAGGTTATTCTGTGTATACTGCAGAACGCTAGGTCACACAAGGGACCTCTGCCCTAGGGCTAATCGACCGTGTTTGAACTGTGGACAGATAGGTCATTCTAGTACGTCCTGTTCGCAACACAGGGGGTCAACTAGCTCCCCAAGACCCACAACATTTCTCTCTAATCGTCCAAAATCCTCAACATTATTCTCCAGTCGTCCAAAATTTGGCGGGCTCTCGCGCTCACGACCAGTCGACCTAACAGCTGCCCCTACAGTGCATAGAATGCCATTGGGGAAAGCACAAGAGTTTAGCGGTCATCCTAATGCTATTTTTGCCATTGCGGGACAGATGGATGGCGAGGACACAACGGACGTATGGGTAACGATGGGTGCAGACGAAGAGCACCATGCTGTGCTCATGAGTGAGTACAACCCTACTGCACTCTCACTTATCGAAGGAGGTAATACTTCCTTCACAGCAGCTGTGGACAGTGGATCAACAGAACACTTGTCAGTCTCGAGATCTGTCTTATCTAATCTTTGTCGTTTATCTCGTCAGCGTACTTTTAAGTGTGCAAATGCAGACGAAAAGGCTGACCTGACAGCTCATTTAAGTGGTGACATAAAATTTCGAAATAATGACCAAATCTCGACTTTAAAAGACGTTCTGTTCGTTCCTGGCCTAGCTTTGAATTTATTTTCTGTACGAAAAGAACCCAATCTGGTATCACTGTTCTATTCTCTAAAGATAGAGTAGAGTTTATTCAGGCCTCGTCGGGTAAAATAATAAAAACCGGCGAGTTTCGTAATAACCTTTGGTGGGTTACGTTTGATCTAGTTTCTGATAGTGATGGGGATGTAGAACCTAAATCTAAACGTCAAAAATCGGGTGCGTTTTCGTCACTTCTTCTGAACAATCTTGCAGTTCCACCCCTCAAATACCCCAAACAATACACGAAAATTTGGGAGGGAGCACGCCGATTGCTTCTCGTACCCCTTTGCCTGTTTCTGTCCCTTTGGATAGTGTTCCTGCAAGCTTGGGAGGGAGGAAATTTGAAGAATTGACTGTCACTAACCCAGATGTGCTAGACCGGAAAATTTCAAAATTCGATATGGTTAATTTAGATAAAAAATTCACATGTTCAGAACGATTGGATATTCTCTGGCACCTCCCCTTAAATCACGCTTCAAAGCAGTATCTGGAGGCAGCCAAGAAATTCCTTCCTGAACTTAAATTCGTCAAATTTACTGTCCGTAATTGTGAGGATTGTCATCAGGCCAACACAATTAGGAAGTCTCACTCTCAAGTCAGACACAGAGTTCATAAGCACTCTGATATTATTGGCCCGATTTCTCCCGCCAATTTCAGGACAGGTGCTACCTACATTTTGATAGTGATATGTGACTATTCTAGATAGAGATATGTATTTAGCTATCAATTGAAGAATAAAAGAGAAGTACATCTTGCGTTTAAAAAATGTCTCCAAGAAATCCAGGCCATTACATCTCAAACCAATGTTTTTCGATTGAGGTCTGATTGTGGAACTGAATTCCACACTGATTACATGAGAAAACTCTTGTCGAGTGAAAATATTGTGTGGAAAACTCATTGGAATCAATGAGACCATGGGTATTAGTACCTAGACAGAATTTGGACACTAAAACAAAAATCATAAAATCACGCTGGGTGCATAAAATCAAAGTTGACCCACAAGGTGTTCGAAAATACAAAAGCCGCCTTGTGGTGAAGGGTTTTGCTGACACCAATCAATATCTCATCTCTGAAATATTCGCACCAGTTGCTAGATTAGGTGATGTCAGGTTATTTCTATCAATAGTTATCAAACTTGATTTACACCTGTATCAGCTTGATGTAACTACTGCATTCCTGCACGGGACACTTGAGAAACCCGTTTTCATGGAAATCCCCGAAGGCTTGGTGGAGTTTACAGACGTACCACCTGATTTGAAGAAGACACATGTGTGTAGTCTGAAAAGATCCCTTTACGGCCTCAAAGTCTCACCGAATCTATGGTATAATAAAATATCATGTGTTAAAATTAGGTTTATAGGAATAAATTAGGTTTTGAGGAATATCCTGCATAAATTAGGTTTTGAGGAATATCCTTTTCAAACCTGCATTTTTAAGCTGCAAAAAGGTGGTCAAACTGCGCTATTAATATTGTACGTAGACGATGCACTTTTAGCCTCATCCTGCCCAAACTTGGGTGCAAAAATTATAGAAGGACTTAAGTTAAATAAAAAATCTAGGCTTCCCTGAGAAATTTCAAGGATTTGAAATAGTCTGGAGGGAGCCAGAAAGAGAAATTTTCTTGCACCAGAAATCATTTGTTGAAACTCTTCTAAGTAAATTTCTCCCCTCAGGATTTGATAAATATACTAATATTCCTATGACACCAAATACGTGCAGTTTGACTGCTCAGGAAAAATCCAGCGCGGACGCTGAAAATTTCTTAGAAAGTGTACCTTACCGTGAAGTAATCGGGTCGTTACTGTATCTCCAAAATGGTACTCGCCCCGACATTTCGTTTGCTGTTAATTTTATGAGCAGAAAGCAAATAAATTATTCTCAGCAAGATTGGGAAAACGTTCTCAGGATACTTAGGTATCTTAATTGTACCAAAGATTATGGCATAGTCATTTCGAGTCACACCAATGATATTATTGCATACTCTGATGCATCCTTAGGCTCGAACGACTTAAAAGGACGTTCAACCACAGGTTTTGTGATTAAAGTGTTTGGTGATTTGATCTCTTGGAAATCCAAGAAACAAACACATGTAGCTTTATCCACCTGTGAAGCTGAGTATATTGCGATGTCTGATACGTGCAAAGAGCTTGCAAACGTACGTACACTGTGCAAGTTTCTCACTCAGCTTGACATTCTTCCCACCTTGAAATGCGATTGCGTTCCTGCGATCTCTGTTGCAATGACCAACGACTCAAAAACGCTGAAGCATGTGGTGAAGCTTTGTATGCACTACGTGCACCAAGAATTTAAAAATAAAGCAGTTGTGATCGAGTGGGTTCCCGCGGCTAATCAGTTGGCAGACTGTCTAACAAAGCCGCTGCCTTTTGAGCTATTCTCTAAATTTAGAAACTTTCTACTTAAAGATCTTACCACTCTGTAACAACTTATTAATTCGTTGTGGTTTGAAATAATCATGCCTCGCAATGTTTCAGGAGAAAAAGAGACTTGGGCTTAAAAATGACAATCCATTGAACAATGTAATATATACGTTGAGTTTGGAAGATTTGGAGGTACATCCTCTATATATTTTTTTTGGTAAGCCATCAAGTCTTGTATCTTTTTCTTTTGCAAATTTTTCTTATTTGGCGTTACCTAGAAGTCGTCGAAATCACAAGATTCACATATTCTAGGTGCTGTTGAGAACAAAAGCTAACGCTTTATCTCTTTCTGCGTCCAATTTCAATTCGTCGATTAAAACAAATATCAAATAAATACCCTTCATCAAACTTTCTTAAATCCAAAATTTGATTGGCTCAATACTGTTAAAAATTAGTTTGATCGACTTGTTGGATATCAGCCAATATATTATGTGTCTATTAAGCGCTGTTCAAAATTGTTACAGCTGACTGACACATTTCACCCACTTACATTTGGGTTCTGGAGGATTAGCCTTGAATTGATCACTCGAAGCTGTGATTGTCCATATCTTGCCTTGGCGAGGAGGGAGTGTTCAAATATTACTTTCTCCAAGTCATGGTTTCAACATATGGCCTATTCTCCAGCTCGAGTTAGTAATCCATTCGGCTTTGCCTTCGATAATGATTTGTTGCTTTTCCGATAAATAACTCGGAAATGCTTCATAGGCATAATAATATATTTTATTATGTCAATTAATAATATTTATATCTATTATTTATATTATTCCGCAGATTAGTTGGTCTAACTTCATCCTCGGAACTAACACGCACCTCCACACCTGGAAGATCAGGTGATCGGATTCCGTCTTTTGTCAAGACCAAGACTCCGAATTCTTCACTTCGTCTCCTACTACGTTCGGGAATCTTGGATCAAGTTTATCAACCTTCTGTTCGTCTTTTATACTTTCAAGTTCATTACGTTCAGTTTTGTTTGTTCAAGTTTCGTCATAAACATCCAACAAAACAAGGTATGCGTTTACTTTATTGCTAACATTAACTTCCCTGTTGCTATACGAATTTTACCTAAAACTACACGCTCCATTATTGACATCCGGGCAGTATCTTTTCTATAAATTGAAAAATCATGCTTCTCATTTACCAAAGAGATGGACAGATCAAGAAAATTTAGTTTATTCCCGCCAAATTCGAGCGTGAATTTGATATAGGGATCTAATTTATTGATTTTTTCGTGAAAAGAATTTAGTTGTCTTTCTGTGCCCTTCCATAGAATGATGATATCATCGACATACCTATACCAATAGAGAAGATTATTTGTGTTAGAAGTTGTAAATATTTGTTGCTCAAGATAATCCATGTAAATATCTGCAAGCAGAGGAGATAACGGAGAACTCATAGCAACCCCTGGCTGTGTATATCTTTGGTAAATGAGAAGCATGATTTTTCAATTTATAGAAAAGATAGCGATATAACGATCCATAGTACTTCAAATCACCCTTTAGTACATAAGCATGCAGCCTTCCATGGTATGATCAACCGAGCACTATCTATTCCAATGAGTGAACGAAATTTATCAAAAGAAAAATCCATTATCAAAAGAATAGCGGCTAGTAACGGATATGGAGGAGATCTCGTTGATACCATATGGGATAAGGTTCTTAGGAAAAAGAGTAGGGAAAAAGTTTCCAATCTGGCGCAGGAAGATGTAACTTTAGAAGAAAAACAATGGATAAGTTTACCTTATGGGAAAATTTCTGATAAAATTGGCAAAATAACTCTTTATTTTTCGTGGAAATAGACAACGTTTTTCACTGACTTCCGTTTCGTATTCCTTGGTCGGGAACGTAGCGCACCATGGTTACGCTGTGACGGATGCATCCCATATTTCGGGCCTGCAATACGTTGAGCTGTTACAATCTGACGGCCGAAAGAATGGTTCTACAACCTCCACTTAAATTAATTAAATTAAATAAATTAAATTAAATTAAATTAAAAAATAAAAAATAAAACTAAATAAATTTAAAAAGAAATTTAAAAAACCAACTTAAGGTCAGAATGCCATATTTATAAAACTTTTTATAATCTTAACTGTCCGAGTAAAGAAACGTTATTGTTTCCAGGAACCATCGAAGAGTGATTGAAGATGATGCGAGGCATTATAATCACTGTTTATTGACTTTGAGCGTTATTACAATAAAAAAGTCCAGTCATGCAGCATGACCCCATGAGCGAATTTTTGAAGAAATCTTCGACATTTCAGTCGCTATTGATCGCGTAGAGAAATTTTAGTTTATGATTTTGATAGAAAAACATGGAATCAAATTATTAAAAATAATTAGGAGGTACTCATACTTTATTATTATTAAACTAATCTTGTAGATTTAAAGACAAATGTAGGTAAATATTCATAGATTTCGATGTCCAATGTGGTCAGTATTGAAGGCAGTTGAAATCTTAACAGTATCCTGTCATAACATCATCAAATCTTGACATAAAATAAAAAACATTCCGACGTCAAATGAAAGAAACGTATTTCCACAGCCAATCGATGATGAGGCTTTATATTACGAGTGATATAAAGTCAGTTGCATTCGAATCTAGTATCCTACAGCAAGAAATTGACAAACTGTAGTCTCTGTGCATCTATTGACAGCCTAAATTATGGGGAAGTGTCACTTGGCTTTTCCGTAGCAACAAGAAAGAAATTGAAAATATTTAACACTAGCATTAAATCCCAATTATTGTCGATTTATCAACGATTCGATTAGGTAAATTCTTGCATTTTAACTGCTTCATGTTATTTCTTCACTCTACTATTTGATAATTACATCCAATATCGAACATATTGGTTATTGAGGTACATACTATCCCATTAGGCTATAGTATCATGTAAGGTAGCAGTAGGTAATTAGAAGTTTTAGTACAATGTTGTATCGATTCACTCACCTAATCAACGAAGTGCAGGGAACACTAAGTGGAGTTGTTTTGTTTTGTTTTTTGAATTGCTTGGTCTTGTAATGAACTATGAAGGAGATGTGCGGTTTCTACTAGGATCGATGGGAAGAACATACGGGAGCTACGTTTGAGTAGGTATGTATTCTTCAATTTCAATATTCAGAGTGACCTGGAACTACTTTAGGAAACGGAATCGAAAGTTGCATGTAGGTAAATCTACATGGCAACTTTCCATTCCACGTTATGGTTCATGATGTAAACAGATCCAATAACTCAATCTTCAAGAATGAAGGTTTCCATAGATATGTTGTGTGATGAATTTTGATATTAAACACGATTTTCCACCATAATGACAATCCGGTTACTTCTTGAACCATGGACGTATTGCTATGGGGGTCGTTTCCTGGTTTGTATACCGGTGGATCACCTGCCTACTTTGAGTTGAAAGAACTCAAAGCCTACCTTTGCTCATTGAGTCCCCTCTACTGAACTTTTCTCCTAAAGAAAGTTGGCTGGAAGTTATTTGTTTCAAGTTCAGGTAATATTAACGATAGTTGAGTATGTTTGAGTTTGGTTAATGCAACGCTAATTCAAGGATTTTTGAATCCAGCAGATAATCATCAATAGCAGAGGCGTAGTCATATGACCGGTTTTTTAAAAATCTGAAAAATTATAAAATAACAAGTATTTGATTAAAACAGGATATTGTAAACGATCATACGAAGATGTGGCTTCGAATGAAATAATAAAACATTTTAGCACAATGTTAGGTCGTACACTCAAGCAGTAAAATTCAACTAACAGTTCTCCATTCTGCCGTCCTAAGCGAAAAAGTCGTAAGTGATTTTTTGACCAAAATGAGTTAATGGTACCCCCCTGTTTTAGGGGGGGTTTTCTACCGATTTTCGGAGTCCCAGAGTCGTATCTGCACGGGAAATGCCTCAAACAAGCGTACCAATAAACGGCTTAGTGATGATTCCATTGGTTTTACTTAGCCAATATTCGTAAGTATACTTTTCAGAGGAAGAAAATTCGTATCTGGCACCGGATACGATTTACTCGCTTCTTATTTCGCATATACGGATTCTCTTGTTCTTAAAAGTCAGATACGGATTTCAAGCTTAGTATTTTGGCACTCCTGGAGTCACTTACGATTCTTGGGAACCCTCTTGAATGTGCATTTCGTGCTGCCCACAAAACAGGAGGGAATAGGGACGTCCTTCGAGCATAATTTTTAAGCAATATTATAAAATTCCCTAATCTTGGGCTCACAGGGTAGCTCAGTCTCGACAAACGTTTGAACTTCATATGATGCCAGATACAATAAGCCGAAAACAGCGTGCGAAAATTTGGACCCTTCTGTTATATGTTCCCGGTACTCTTTCGTTAGCCCAAGATTGAATTTTCCTATAAAAGCTTTGAGTAAGGTGAAACTTGCATCCTTTCAACTGTAAGGAAGACCCCGTACTTTCTCTGTTCATTGTCGTTATTTCATAGAAATACGGTACCTAAGAGCGCCCAATCAGTGATCGCCGTACTGGAATAGGCTTGCCCAGATTACCCTCGCCTCGCCCAGCTGACGTATAACCCAATAACGGCGAGGATGTACAGAAACCAAAGTACTTACGTTGCTTTACGGTAACCCGCATTTTTCCTGCTGTTAGTAATTTTAAGTACCTATCCCTATTGGTCTGGTGCGGAAGAACAAAGGCCTTTTTTTCTAATTATTTTTGCAGAGTGGATTCTCTTATATATATGCCAATTCTACATAGGTATACGATTTTCAAGATTTTATTGAGTGTGTCCAGGACAGTAGAAAGAATGCTGTTGTCAAAGAAATAACCGTTAATGATTTCACTGTGTGGAGAGATTTTTCTTCCAAACAGAAAATTAATTCGGTAACTCCAAAGCCATATCTCCGCGATATTGTCCAGATTTCAGCGCCTAGAGGCAAAGATACGTTGAAATATAAAACGGATTTCATTGAACTCGATTTCCTTTCAAAGAAAAAAAAGCTTCAAAAGGGATTCCCAATTCTGGAAAAGGTTACTAAGCCTCGTGGAATCGACAGTGGAAGAAGAGATGCCATTCTAGCACGCTTATGTGAAGAAAAAAAATGCCATTACCCCCCTTCTAGAGCGGAGTTTTGGAAAAATTTACCTTGTGGGGGTAACGAACCCGAAAATGATATTGCCATATACAGGGTGTCTCAACTAAAGTTCCCGTAATTTCAGGGATCAATTTTAGAGCTTCTTTCTGATAGAAAGTTCCTCATAGAGATTTCTTATGAAACTCTTAGTTTTCGAGTAATTTAATTTCTAAGATTTTTTTTCTCGTATTTTCGACCTTTTGTCACTAAAATGATCATGACTCTCAATTTGCTCAAATTCAAATTTGAGGATACCATTGGAAAGAGTATTAAATTTCCTATCGGATAGATGCCTGAGCGTTTTTAAGACTCAAGGTTTGAGACATGAAAAAGCCCTCGGAAAAGCAAATTTGACCTAATTTGCGAAACCTGTCTTTTCAATCGGAAATTGAAATATGAGAAACAATATTTTTTCATAATGCAAGAATTGTGAAAACTGCGCTGAAATCTCACCTTCCCAACGGTGTAGTCAATTTTACTTTTACATTGTTAATTAGGGGGAAAAAAACTATGTTGAATGTTGAAAAACATTGGGGTTTTTTTTTTTTTTTTTGTTCCAATGAAATCGAGGGTTTTCTTGAAAAACGACCTTCTATGAAAATACGAGTTTGGGGTCGATTTCTAGGTATTTTTTACGCTGAATCGAATGATAATACTTGCATATATCTCCCCAACCCCGTTGTAACCGAGTTTTACACGTTCTCACAAATTTAAGATCATTCGTTATGATGAATTTTATGTGTTTTTGGGGTGAAACTTGTAAGCTAAAGTGTAAAACTCGGTTATAAGGGGGTTGGGTAAATTTCAAGTGTTACCACTCGATTCAGCGTGAAAAAATACGTAGAAACAGACCCCGAACTCGAATTTTCATAGAAGGTCAATTTTCAAGAAAACCCTCGATTTCATTGGAAAAACAATGTTTTTCAACACTGAAACGTAGTTTCCTCTCCTAATTAGCTATGTAAATAGTGTAATGTATATGAATACCTACTAAAGTCCTGTACTGAACCTGTCACTATCTCATTGTGTACCTACCTGCACACCAACAATAATTACTGTGAGACTATTTTTAATTATTCCATTCATTCTAATCATCTGTTTCGATACAAAATAACACGTACAATTTTTCAGCTCAGTATAATTTAAATCATGCAAGTGCATATGGCTAGAGTAGCGAATCATAACTGCAATTTGCTAGTCAGATACTCGTATCTATAGCAGATACGTAGAAAACACTAAGTAAACTGCAGATACGAGTTTCGTGCTTCGTAAATTATCCTCAATGTCAGTCAACAATACGAGACTAAAATTTGCACGGCGTTTTTTGCTATTTTACGATGGAAAAATTCAATTTTTGACATCGCCAATCGATTCAGCAAGAAATTTTCTACAAGGAGAATGTTCAAGTTCAAGATTATTTTGGAAACTAACGCCAATATCAACGAATTTCGACGCAAAACCTATTTGGTCGATTTCCCAAAAATTAGATTTTTGCACATACGACTTTTTCGCTTAGGACGGCAGCATTGGGAATGCGCAGAAACGAATAAAGAAGTAAGAACCGTACAATTTCAATACAGTAGAACCTCGGTTAACCGAAATAAAGGGGGGAGAGCCATTCCGGATACCCGATTTTTCGGTTAAACTGTTATGTGCTAAAAATACCCTATTAACATGGTGTGTAGGGAAAATGAATTAACAAACAATATCTATATAATACAGTGTTTTATTTCATCTACAAAAAATGTTATAATGGGTTATAAAATTCTGTAAACTGAACAACTGAAGTTACTGCAGCATTGTACATTACATTTTACAGAAATAAGTTATTTTTGTTTGCTTTTTCATCACGTAGGCACTGTTTATGGAGAAAGAGGCTCGACCGGCGCGTGTTTACATATTACGTACTTATAATTTATTTACGGAACCGTTTCGGTTGACCCGGGTTTCGGTTAACCCGAGTTCGGTTAACCGAGGTTCTACTGTAAATATGTTCCCTCAGATTGGGGTTCGTAGATTTAGTTTAGTTAGTTCAGTTAGTCGTAGATTTAGATTAGTTCAAACGGCATCAATCTCTGTTCTTGAATAATCTTTAAAAAGTGTCGTCGCATCGTCAAAGTTAAAAATTTCTTTTGGCCTGGTTGTTTATCGAGCTTATACTTCAAATCGGAGGGGTTAAATCCCAATGCAAGTGACACAGCATTGGCAGCAGAAAACACACCACACGCGTCGTTGTCTGGTTGTTGCTGACATTTTTCGAAAACTATATCGCTGTCTCTGAGATTTGGATATCTTCTATTAATAAGTACCTTCTCCTCATCTGGCAAATACTTTGACAACGAATCATATATTCTTAATTTTTCCCCATCATAGTACATGCAATGAAAATGATTTATGGTGGCAAGCCCCCCCAAGATTAGAATTTCACGATTAGTTGTAGTGGGTTCTACTAGCTCTGGACATTGTAACATAACACATTCAAGGGTATCAAAAGTTGTTGTATTTTTTATAATTTTCAATATTTCGTCGATAGCTCTATCATTAATCCAAGAATCATTCGGTAAAACATTCTCTTCGATTTCTTTCATTATTGATTCCCTTGACAATCGATATTGTTCAGCACGATCTAAAATTATTTGTGAATCATGAATTGAAATTACTTCTTCTGCCAAAGGTTCTTCAATTCTTCTATCACTCTCGGAATTATTGGGAAAATGTAATTTATCTCTCACGTTTGAGGTTTCTATGGTACCATCATATTTATTCTCAGGGATATCTAACGATGTTATGCTCTTGCTGCTTGCTGCCTCACATTGTTTCCTAATGACATCCTCTTGCATACTATTCAAGTTATAGCCAAGATTTGTTTGGGGATGATCAATTATTCCTAAGCTTGTTATGCATATAATTGGTTTGTGATAGGAGAAATAACTCTCATAATAACAAGCTAATATATTTGAATTATTACTAAAACATAGGTCGATTTGGGTGAGCAAGTTGGTTGATGGTTGATCAGGCAACAAATTTCGTAAACCCTCCGATTTGAAGAACTCATTGAGTTTGAGTTTATTTCCTTCATTCAGGAAGTCATTATTAAAATCTCCTAGGATTAAAATTGTGTCTCCAGTGGTTTTTACAATTGATGAAAGGGCTTCTTGTAATTTAGGTATCAAAATCAACATTGGGGTTGATGGTGGTTTGTAAACTCCACAAATAAAAGTGTTCCGTACTTTAATAAAAGCTATATTACATGCAAGCCCTTTATTTTCTTCGTTAAAATCATATAGTAATTCGACTTGACCAGCTAGTTCATTTTTGGTGTATATCATCAAGCCATATGCATGTGATTGGGATCGGTTAACATCAGATCGATAAACAACAGTATAACCAGGGAGGTCCATGGTTTCATGGATGTGGAGCCATGTTTCTACTAATATAATTACTTTAGCCGCATTAAAGCAATTGTCATGTTTAATGTCTAAAAAATGTTTTCTAAGTGAATTTACGTTGTGGAAGATGATTGAAAACATTCCAGGATAATCTTGCAAGAAGTTTAATTTAAAATTTACCGGTTTTTCATTTAGTCTTTTTTCAATTTCTGTAACGACTACGTTATTTTTATCGAGTGGTCCGAGATTTTTGAAAGTTCCTAGAATAGTTAATCCGATCAAGCTAGTTGAACGGCTGAAGGCTACGTACATTTCGGTTCTGCGCATTCCTTTCCTCAACGTGACAACTACAGAATCGTAGGTGCCCCCTTGGCTTTTGTAAATGGTTATGGCTTCCGCTGGAACAACGGGGAATTGCCTTCTCATAACCATGATCGGAGAATTTTGCCGCGGTCGAATGTTTCGAGAAACCAATTCCAAAGGGGTAAACATGTGATCTATGCCTAACCGCTTAGCTGCTCTTCTTGAACCTCTCCGTGTTTCGCGACCTACTTTTTCATCATCAAAAAGCAACCATAAACGGACGACTTGGTTGTTCTCTGAAGTTTCCACAAATTTTAAGATTCCAACAGCTCCATTTACAAGGCCATCTGAGGTTTTCACATTTATAGTGACCATGTACCTGATACCAACACATAGTTTTATATGGGATGGAAGCCCATAAGTGTTGGACGTTTTCATGGATTTTTTCATATAATCGAGGGTTGATGTTCGTTGAGCGTCTGAAACTTTTCCAATGACACGATCGATAGCATCAAACCCTCTTATCTCACCTTTTTTCTTGCTACTAAAAACTGATTTATTATAAGTATCAACTTCTTCATTCGTTCTGAAGAGTCTGAGTGACTTGGAATTGGGAATAGCATTTTTTACAACACGGCTTTCAAACATTTGAACTTCAGCCGACGTTAAACAACCCATGGCCAAATTATTGAGAGCGGTAGCGAAAGGAGCATCACCTTTTTGCCTCATAATTTCCGTTAGCTTGTAAAAGCTGAACATCTCCCAAAGAGGATTCCCCATAAGGTGACTGTAAGGATTAGCAGTGTTATTAGAGAAAATGTATCCATCACCTACAGGGGCCAGTTGATTAAAATCACCAAATAAAATTACGGATATTCCAGCAAATGGAACGCTGGTTCTAAAAATTTGTTTCAAACGAGCATCAACTCTTGCAAACATTTTTGTGCCAATCATGCTCACCTCATCCATTATAATTAACTTGACGTCCTTCAGTTTACTAAATAAAGTATTTGATACGCTGGAACTCAATGGAGGCATGTCATAGCTTGCTTGATTCAATGGTAAAGCAAAGATTGAGTGCAGTGTAACTCCTCTTATGTTGAATGCTGCTTTTCCAGTGGGTGCGCACAATAAAACTCGGAGAGCCTCCAACTCCACACCTACTGTTGAGTTGAAAAATCGGACTATAGATTGTTCAAGGGCCTCAATCAGTCTTGATTTCCCAACCCCCGCACTGCCCAATACGCATTCGTAAATAGGACCGGCCTGTGTTTTCAAAGTATGCAAGACATGGTAGTGATACCGCTGTTGTTTGTCATTCAAAGATCTGACCACCTCAAGGTAACGTTCTTCAGGGAGCATATGGGGAACAGGAACGTATTCGGCTTCACTTTTCCCGTTTCCCAATCCACATCCCACGTCGTAGAATATGTCTCCCTCGTCAGTTCTATCTCTTATCACTTCGTATCGGTGTTCAAGGTCTGCAGAGATATCGACAACCTCTTCGACTTCTTGGTTCAACATTTCATTTTCATTATGTTCTTTGATGGCTTCATCGATGAAATCATCAGTTCCTTGTTCATTTAAGGAGTTAAAAATGTATAGATTCCGATTTTTTAAAATCACTTCCTTATTCTTGCTGAATTTGTCCTTGGCGTCGACAGAAATCAGTTCACTTTCTTCGTTAACCCATGGCAAGAACAGCATCAACTGTTCGCGGTAAAAATCGTTTTCATGTGTTTCTATATTAAAACGAACAAATCGGATGATTTTGGACTTTTTTCTCTTAGAAATAAAACCATCTCCATTCTTCAACTTGAAAACATTTGAGGACTCCACGTTGTTATCATCGTGATCTGAATCTATGTCTGAACGGTCGTTTGTTCGTTTTGAGGAACTTCTATTTTTTGTGTAATTGTACCATGCAACAAAATCTGCGAGACATAAATCTTTCAAAGCATCAGGACGATTTATATAGTGATCAATGTTGGATTTGGCAAATACATCCGTTGAATCACTAGGAAGCTTCTGGAGTTCTGATTTGGATAAAAGAACGCAAACCCTCCTTTCCGGAGGACCCGTATTAATGAATTCTACAGTTCTTGTGCACTGTGAAAGTGGTAACGGTAGAATATAGTAGACCGCTTCTTGAGACGAAAATTCGCTTGAATCTAAAAATTTGTTCGCCATAAATTTCAATTTTTCTCTAATTGAAAGATCTCCTCTTGCAACCTCCTCATTTGCTTCGCGAAGGACTTTTGAGATCCCACGTTTTGTTTTGTTTATATAATTGAGTACGTAAACAGCAACAGAGTACGTGTCAGTGATGAATTGTATATCCATGTTCGCTCGATGAAGGTTAAGAATATCAAGATTATAAGCATTCATTTTGACGTCGCAAGGGAGTCGTTTGAGAAAAACAGTCGGACGCTTAAGTGAATTTCGTATTGCTGCAATGTATTCCTCTTGGGAAATATTCAAATGTTTGAGAAAACTATCAAAATTGTTATCTTCGATTGGCAATTTTTTACTAAGATCTTTATAAATGCCATCCAAATATTCTTTAATTTCACTGATGGTTTGATTCATTTTTTTCTTTTGCTCGCAACTTACTTCCTCTTTGCCGAATGGCATTAAAATTTTAGTTTCAGGCATGGGATAAAATGGTATTCCGAAGCGGCAAAAACTTTTTTTTGTTTTTGGATTTTTTTTCTTGCAAGTGAATGTATGTTTATGGATCTGGAAAGCTGACATTTCATCGCTTAATTGGTCCGATGAACATGAGATGAACTTGTCGATGAATTTCTCGCACGTTTTAACGCTATTTTCATTGTCTTTTTCAAGAGTGGGAGCATTTCGAAGCCAAAGAAGTGAATGAATGTGTGGGGAGCCTCTTTGTTGGAACTCAACTCGGTAGTAATAGTCTACTACTTCATGCTTATAAAATATCCCGTGTTTCTTTGTGGTAAACAGCTTTATCATTTCCTTAATTCTAAAATTGAAGTATCGGGCACATGTTACAGGGTCAGAACTTATCAAACGAACTTTTTCCTGATAGTTCAGTGCTACTGACGCTTCCTCGGTAATGTCCTCATTATCGACAATTTTTTTTAAAAGCACTAAGAGCTCAGGCCACTGGGTCTCAGCAGGAGAAAGGGTAACAAATAATGTTGGGGATCCCAACTGACGGATCATGGAAAAAATTTCTGACTGTTTTTGCCCCCAAAACGCTGGTGAACCTCTATCCGGAAGGAAAAGTCGGTACCCACTATCATGGATGTGGAATGACTTGATAAGTTCCTCTGAGAGACAAAAACCCGCAGTAGGACTTTGTTGTTTTCCTTTCAGTTTTTTCAGGCAAAGCAGTATACTGGAACTGATTTTCATACCCCTCAATTTCGTAGCACAATAAAATAACTTGCTTGGTTCCGAGGCACATCTTCTATCGTATCGCAATAATTCTGAATTGATGAATTTTTGATAACTTATATGATCTGGCTTTGGTCGCAAGTGACCCCCGTAAATTCGAATAAAACTCAATGCTTCCGCATGAATATCTAAAAACAATGGCAAGGGGCTGAATCCTTCCCCTGGGGTAAAAACCAATGCGTCTGGATTATGGTTTGACATCAACAGTGTAGATTCAATAGGCACGTTGACTGGCTCAGGATCGTCTTCTTCGAAGTCAGAGTCATGGACTAGATCGCTTGTGTCACTGTTCTCACAGCGGAATCCACTCTCAGTTTCCTCAAATTTGTCCCAATTAAATAATATTGGTATCCTCTGAGGATCTATGGAGACATCAGCCTCTTTGAACGCTGGACAATTGTTCAAATCTTTCAAGGCTTCTGCTATTGCGTGAGGTCTAATCGTTTCCTTTTGTACGACTGATTTGAACGACTTCTTTTTCTTGAGAGCAATGGGAATCACAGCAGTTTCATTGAACGTACGCGGAAGAATTTTAATGTTATCCATAACATCACAAGGTACATTCACCACTCGTCCCTGAATTGAAAACTGCTGATCTATATGAGACAAACGTATTTGCATAAAAGGAATTCTGGGACTTACGAAACGTTCTTCAAGCGAAGTCAAGCTACTCACTGAATTCGGTACCACGGGGAAACGTAAATTATCATAAGCTGCTAATGATAACGGTGGAACTCTCATTTTTTTAAGGTAACCATTGCAGGTGCCACACACTCCATCAACTCCAAAACCATCAGTCACATCAGGTTTACAGAGATTATTAATAAAATTTGTTGAATGGGATTCAATTGGCTTACTATTACTTTTGAAAAACTTGATTGAATGTTTAAAATATCACTTAATGTTAAATAGCACGGGCCGGTCTTAACAATACTTTCATAGTTTGTTAGTAGTTTTGAACGTAAACTACTGATTCTTTTGGTATTGCATTGTCTAACTCTTTTTAAAACATTGCGTCTTCGTTCCTTTCTAATTAAAATTTGTTTCTTTGAAGAGCTTAGGCGTGAATTAGTTCTAATACGATGATCAACAATAGTTTGTGTACGTTTTTTATAACGTCTCCTTTGCGCTTGTGAATTCATCTTGGCGTGTTTAATGCGTTTTTTGGGATTGGTTAATCGTCTTTTTTGAACCGTTTTATTAATTTCTCTATGTTTTTCAAGTTGCTCGGGGTCGGCCAACCGTTTTTTTTTTGAAGCGTTTTAATAATTTCTCTATGTTTTTCAAGTTGCTCGGGGTCGGCCAACCGTTTTTTTTTTTTGAACCGTTTTATTAATTTCTCTATGTTTATCAAGTTGCTCGGGGTCGGCCAACCGTTTTTTTTGAACCGTTTTAATAATTTCTCTATGTTTTTCAAGTTGCTCATGGTCGGCCAACCTTTTTTTCTGAACCGTTTTATTAATTTCTCTATGTTTTTCAAGTTGCTCATGGTCGGCCACCTTTTTTTCTGAACCGTTTTATTAATTTCTCTATGTTTTTCAAGTTGCTCAGGGTCGGCCAACCTTTTTTTCTGAACCATTTTATTAATTTCTCTATGTTTTTCAAGTTGCTCGGGGTCGGCCAACCGTTTTTTTTGAACCGTTTTATTAATTTCTCTATGTTTTTCAAGTTGCTCGGGGTCGGCCAACCGTTTTTTTTTTGAACCGTTTTAATAATTTCTCTATGTTTTTCAAGTTGCTCATGGTCGGCCAACCTTTTTTTCTGAACCGTTTTATTAATTTCTCTATGTTTTTCAAGTTGCTCAGGGTCGGCCAACCTTTTTTTCTGAACCATTTTATTAATTTCTCTATGTTTTTCAAGTTGCTCGGGGTCGGCTAATCGTTTTTTCTGAACCATTTTATTAATTTCTCTATGTTTTTCAAGTTGCTCGGGGTCGGCCAACCGTTTTTTTTGAACCGTTTTAATAATTTCTTTATGTTTTTCAAGTTGCTCAGGGTCGGCTAATCGTTTTTTCTGAACCGTTCTATTAATTTCTCTATGTTTTTCAAGTTTTTCAGGGTTCGCCAATCTTTTTTTTTGGGATAAGCTGTTGATTAGCCTGATATCAATACGTACCTCTTCATTCCGTCTCCGAATATTTTGGGATCTTGCATTGAGCTGTCGTATTTTATTTATTTCTGACTCACTTTTGATAGACCAATCTTTTCTGGCACGGTCATGTGCCTTAACCATGGCAGCGCTCTTTTTTCTTAGACGAGGCATAATCTGCAATATTGATATTTATCTATGTATAGGAAGGCACCTCAATTGAAGTATTATAAGTTTTACTCGATAAGAGAAATTTTACTTGATTAGGTATCAGATAGGTTGGTAGGTCCCCTTAATTAGTTCTGGAACATGATTTCTACTAAATATATATTGAATCTGGTTTACCCCCAGTTACAGTAGAAGTGTGCAACCCCCCCCCCCCCCCCCCTGAGATAATACACTATGGGATAATTAATTCACATTAGAATATGCTTACCAGCAGTTGTCTTCCGATATTCTTTATCCAAATTTGAGAGAGCCGTTGAAAAAGAAATCTACTATATGAAAAAAAAAGAAAAAATAGAGATAGATCGTGAGAAATAGAAAATAGTCAATCAGAATTCGGAAATAGAACTTGAAAGCAGGACTAGTGAAAAAGAAATTTTCAACACTACTTGAACTCTTCAGACACAAAAATGAATTTTTTGAACCTAAATTGAACGAAAATGTGCAATTTAAACTAATACAAGACGAGGATCGAATAGGAATACAGAAAGCAGCAGTTTGAAGTCGGAACTTTACGAATACACGAGAAAATCGCAACTCAACGTGAACTAAATCAATTTCGTAAAACCTGAAACTGAATACCTACGATTGTAAATAAATTAAAAAAGAATTAGGTATAAAATAATAGTACAAAACTATAAATTTAGAAATAATAGTTATAATACAAATCAAGGAAAAAAGTGAAATTGGAAACGATTAACACGTAGTTGCCAAATCGGGAGAAAGTAAAGTTTCACTCCAGCGAAAACTCAAACGATTTCCCTCAACTTGATTAACGAAGAACTGATAGCAAAAAACGAGAACTTTTCAATATCTGAACACTATCACTATCAACAAGGAGAACACGATAAGTTTATAAGCGAGTGAACTCCGTAAACTGATCAAAAACGAAATTGAATTGTTTAAACGTAAAACGAACGAAAACTATTAGGTACAATACGATAAACAGATAGAAATGCAGAAAGCCGAAGTTTGGTGCCCAAATGTGAAAAGTAAACCAGCAGGAATCCGCAACTCAATGTGAACTGAAACAACTTCGCAGAAACTGAAACTGAATAAGAATGAAAATAGATTGAACGAAAAACTATAAACTAATAGTAATCACTATAACTTTACGAATAATAGTTGTAATACAAATCAAGTAAAAAGTGAATTCGGGGAAGCTTAACGTGTGAAGTAGCAAAATCGGGAAAAAAGTTATGTTTCCACTCCAGCGAAAACTCAAACAACTTCTCTTAACTTGATTAACGAAGAACTAATCACAAAAACACGAACTTTTCTATATCTGACACACAATAAAGAAGGTGAAAACGATAACTTTATAGGCGAGTGAACCACCGTCGAATTCTCAAGGACGTGTGATTAGGCAGTCGATGCGGGGCAAGAATAACGCTTGTCTTGCATAGCGAAGGTATTGAAACGATGGGTGGATAGATTGCTAGGTACCTACTAGAGATATCACCCGGTTGGTGAATCCGTTACCGAATACCAATATCATGTACTGATGGTACTTCCGATAGTTTTCCCCGCACACGATTTATTTCTCAATTAAATTGGATAAGTAAGAGTGATATTACAACATATTAAAAATACAAACTTCAGTTCTAGCCACTAATCGCGTTGGTACCCTTCCTATCGCCGTTCATACTTGAGATTTTGTAGTACCTACTAGGTAGTTTGTTAATCCATGTTGACATAAGTATTGTATTCATGATATTTTTCATTTCGAACGCCACCTAATTGAATTGTGGGTTACCAATAATTTTACATCACAATACCAATACCCCTGAAGAATGTGATTTTTGTAATAAGTAGGTACCTACTAACAAAGCTTTTTACGGTATATTATTCCCTATTGGAATAATACACCTTTGTAATCGTATAGAAAAAAATTTGATTTGCCCCTAGGGTCTAGTTGGTCCTAACATCTCGGCAGCCAAATCCCCCCACCTCCTGGGAGGGGGGGGGGGGTAAAAATAGGTAAGAAAATAATGGTTTTTTGGAGCTGGTCGAGTGGGATGTCGTTGACCATTGATTATGAACGCTGATTCGATTTAAATGGGTCTCATATAAGTCGGTGAGCTCCTAGAGGGTGGGGGTGGAGCTAAAAATAGGTATGAAAATAATATTTTTTCGGAACTGGTCGAGTATGGTGTCGTTTTCCATGTAATTCCGTACTCTGATTCGATTTAAATGGGTGCCATATCAGCACAAGTGAGAAAATCCATTGTTACAGCTTTAAATGTAGGGATTGTTTGTGTGTGTGTGTGTGTGTGTGTGTGAAATAATTGTATATTTCTATATCTACTTCAACTTCAATCTACTTCTACTTCTATCTACCTATCTATCTATCTACTTCTATCTACTACTTCTATAAAGGAAGGTTTCTGTCTGTCTGTGTGGCATGCCCTATATGCGTCTAAACGGCTGAACGGATTTTCACGAATCCTTTTCCCAAATAATCAGTACACTTGAGTGCACATTTTAGGCTAAATCAAAATTCCGTGCGCATGGGCGAAGGGCAAGTTTTTTTTTTTTTGACCAATGACCCCCAATTTTTATTCCGGAATCGGATTCTGCGTTCAATTTTGCGTCCAGAACACCCGCCACTTTTGATCTGCTCATGCGCAAACGTGCGCTACGTTGAATTTGGCCAAGCAGAGCGAGGCTTAGGAATTTACGTTTCTGACGGTCTGCGTGCTAGTACGTACATAAATAGAACTTCTTCATAATTTCATGGCTGATATTTTCTAAGCCACAGTCAGTATTAAAGCTACATCAAGTCCTAAAACAGTTGAGCGTAAATCATTAAAGAGAGCGACCGAGAGAATCGGAAGACGGAATATTTCACAAAGTAAACTCATCAGTTGTGATTACTTTTTTTTTTTTTTTTTTTTTTTAACAAGCACCTACTACCTACGCATGGTTCTAGGATTGCTTATACTGGGATACTTCCATAAGAGTAGTTCAATCTGAATTTGGACAATGTTTCATGCAAATATTACCGATTTTTACAACTAGCGAACGGCATTATTTCGATTTTTGACTGATTTTTCAACTTATAAATTTTCGAAAACTTGATACATATTCTTATAGGAAATTTTACGCTGATTCCGAATATACCACATGTTAGTATGCTGAAAAAATTATTTCGCACAACAAATCGCAAAAAACAGGCTATTTTGGAATTTTTGACTACATTTTTGAAAATTTCAACCCGAAGATGTAATCCGATCATGCTGGCCAACGAACTTGAACTTTCGTTTTGTGTCCTTAACATTTTAAAATTTGTTTGAAGTTTCTAGCACAATTCTACGGACAGTTATCGTCTGGAATGACACATACATATATACATACATACATATATACATACATACATATATACATACATACATACATATATACATACATATATACATACATAAAAAAATGCGTTAAACTTCAGAATATGATTCAGAATAGCCTGAAACGGATTTCTGCATAAAAAATTTTCAAAAATTCACATTCTACAAATTTTGAGGCGAGAGCAATAGCTTAATTTTCTTCAAAAATTCGCTAAAAGAAACTGGATTGTTAACATGGGGGGGAAAACTTTGTTTTTCAGGAACGAATCAGAAAAAAAGGTCATATAAAAAAATAAGGTGGTTTCTGGACTTCGATACTAATGAACGCGTGCCTGGAAGAAAAGGGTGGGAAATCCTTCATTTTATACGGTTTAGGAATTATTAGAGAATAACTTTAAAATGGGCAAATTAAGCAATCTTTATGAGGCCGCCATTTTGTATTCCACCAATGTCGAGATGGCAGATAAAGATTTTCTCACTCAGAACAGACTAAATTTTGAAAATCAATCTCAAACCTTCTCCTGAAATTACTACCTATTTTCGGACTTGGCTCCTTAACTATTGTACCATCATGTTGATGTTTTTAGTACTGAAAATTCGGTAAATATTTCGCCTCACAAATATCCGGGTAGCCTCAAACAATCGCGACTTCAAATGAAACGAGGGTTCGCACGGTTCTCAGGGAACGCCCACGGTCTGAGTTTCTGTGATGAATTTAATCAATATAGAATGTGTGTCAATGTAATTAGTATTATTGACAATCGTACAGGTAGATCGTCAGAGCTATCTAATCTCGCTCTCGTCTAATTAACATGTATCATGTTTTAGCCCTGGGGTCCTAGCATTTTTTGCGAGTCAATTTTTTTCCGCGCACGAAACATATAGTGTTACAGTGATTTCCGCCTACAACCGAGTCGTTGCTAGGGAAATGGTACTTCGTCGTTTTTCATCCCACAAAATTCGTTGACCATTCGTTCGAAAGCTCTCGATTTATCCAACAATATTATGTTAACTACTGCGAAGTGCGTGTCCAACAAACTGAGTTATGAGCATGGTTATATAAATAATTGTTTACACACAGGTGATCATTCTCAATAATTGATATTGTGAACATGATTGCAACCGCTTGCATAGTGGAGAAAACATGATACATGGTTGAAATTTTTGGTTCTAGAACAGAAATAATCTTGATTTGATTTCGGAAGAAATATCGAGAATTTTTCGATATCTGCAGAAAAAATACGAATAATGGAAAGTTAACGCGAATGTGACCGTTACTTCTAGGTCGAGGAGAGACGCGCAAGACGTAAACCTGACGGGTCGGTGTTACATAAAACGCGTCCTCCGAGAACGAATTAGGGGATACATTCTAGACGATGCCACGTTTTTCCCTAATTGCCAATAAAACTCTCTCAATTCTCTAACATCTTTTTCATTGTACATTGGCAATAGTTAACTCTTAGCCACATCTCAAGCATATGACCTGATTAATAATGTATGTGTCTGATGGATAGTACTCTCTTCACGGCTTCCCCCCTTCCCCTCATTGAGTCTGGAGCGCAAAAGAAAACTACAGCCCCGGATAAATTACCCCAAGCCTAAAGGGGGTTCTGATATTTATTCCGGGCATCCTTCATCCCTTCTGCCTTCTCTTCTCCATATAGTCTTCCTTCTGCTCCTCTCGCCTTTTTCCATTTGATCAAGTGACTCGCTAGACCGAAAAAGTTCCAAAGATGGTTCTAACAGATCGTTGCCAACTCCCTTTTTCATCTCTCGTCGATGCGAGCGATGAAGAAAGCTGATCGATTGGTGGCCCACAAGTTTCCTCAACTGGTAATCAATGACTAGGTCTAAAACTCCAAAACTGAGTAGTTCCATCCTTTTCTATTATCATTGGAACCTTTACGCATTTTGGAGTTTCCGTCAGTCAGTTTCCTTCCGTTCTAAAATCAATATTTTCGCATATTTCATATATTCTTCTGTGTGGTTATATTGGAAAATTCCCCTCATAGTTTCTCTATATTTAAACTCCAGAAAGCCGCCTTACGAATTATTTTAAATATGGAGTACAACCGGTGCTGCAGGGGACGTTTCAAAAAATTAAAGTGCCAGACATTTCTGGACTCTGTTTATAGTAACCTTTGCTTTATCAGACGGAATCTGGGCCTAATTCAGCAATCCTTTGATATTCACCAGTATCCCACGCACCAGTGTGAGAATTTAGGACCACCTACTGTTGGTCTGGCATCCTCATTCCGCAAAAAACCCTCTTCGGCACGCTGCACGCTTATATATATATATATATATATATATATATATATATATATATATATATATATATATATATATATATATATATATATATATATATATATATATAATATATGCACTGTATTGGTTATTGTTCTACTGAACTATGTATTATATATATATATATATATATATATATATATAATACATATATATACTCGGCGCTTCGCACCTCGCCGGGGGGCTTCGCCTCCCTGGACCCTCCTAATCTATGCTCGGCGCTTCGCACCTCGCTGGATGATCTTTTCTCTTTTCTACTGCGTAGAAAATGAGGATAATTTGCTATGAAATTCTTAGCCTGAATCAACTTAGTTTTGGAATGTAGCCAGGTACGTAAGGAGAGGGAAATTGGTAGCTTGAAATGTGAACATTTATCACATAAATCAAGCGCTTTCCAACGAGTGGCGAACGATTTTTGTGCGATGAAAACTGCGGAAGTTTCATTCCCCTAACAACGGCTGGGTTGTACGTGAAAAACACTGAAATTGTGACACAATCTATAGCAACTACTCAACTACTCGGTTGTACGTGAAAATCATCTTTAATTTCGTCCCGGACGTTACATAAAAAATTATTGGGGGTCGACCTAGGAATTGCATAGCAATTAATATATTAATGCTCCACTACTGTAACTTTTGGTTTATTATTTTCAACAATGAACCTTTGCGATTCACCAAGAACTCCCCCCCCCCCCTCCCCCCGCCCTAGGTTTACGTTGTCAGATGCGAAGAATCCAAAAACCGAATTTAAAAAAATCCGTCCATCTGCCGTAGGTACACCGTACGCCGTAGTTCCTTTTTTTTAAAATTATATTTGATTCTTTTAGGAGTGAAAACTTCATCTCCTAATCAACATGATCAATATCAACTAGGTGATCAGCAGAACGAACTGTTTAGATCTGGTCCTTACTGACATGGTCCATGTCAGTAAGGACTAGATCTGAAACGTTATTAGCAGCATTAGGAGTACTGTTATATTGTTTTAGGGGATGAAGCGGCATGTTATCGTGAACAATATTTCCTCTGGTACCCATATAGGTCAATACCGTCTCCGGATTCCAATCGTTCGAAACCACTCCAGGAGTGTTATAATCACTCGCAATCAAAACGTTGAAATTAGGATAGGTGGAACATGAAGCGTCAAGATCCTCAAAATGGCGCTCCAAGAGCTCTGGTCCCCGATAATCAGGCAGGTAGATACAAACCAGAATGAGACTGTTTGAGGGCAAAATATCGAAGACATGTTCCACTAATTCAGATGAAGGCCGCAGTACAGATTGTATATCTTTGGAAACCGCTAATAATACGAGTACACCACGCTACGAGTCTTCACTTTGTTATTGGTATGTGAACGATCCGTTCTATAAATATTGTAATTTATTAATCCAAGTTCACTAGAGTTTACAAGAGAAGAGAGCCAGGGTTCAGTTAAAAAGAGAATATCGTAAGTACAATGAGAGGCCTGATGAGAAATGTTCAATCAACGAACGTTTTGGTAGAAACCCGATAGGCACTACATGGTAGGTACTATTGAGTAGTAGATACTTTTAAGCAGTAGGTACTAGACTATGACCAGCTGATTGGCTCATAAAGTTTATTTCAATGGTATTTCATCTCTGAAGCTGAAATTTGAAACAGGGCGTGTATGAGACAGGTAGAATGGAATTTCAACGTGCGCAACCACCATAATATACTGATTGATTTCGTAAGCTAAATTCTATCAAGTTTAATCTAAAAAGCTGAAATTTGAAAAGGAGCTTCTAAGAAACAGGTAGAATAGAATTAGTGAGGGAGCACCCAAATCAGCTGAGTGAGCAGGAGACTGAAATTTGGTGTGGAGCCTCTATCTTGAAGCTGTGTACGATTGACAAAGTGAGGAACCACTCTGATCAGCTTAGTAAGCTGTGGAGCTGGTTTCTCTCCTAATAGGCGCAGGAAACTGAAATTTGGTGTGGAGCTTCTACAGGCTTAATGTGAGCGATTGATAAAGTGTGGACCCACCGTGAACAGATGAGTGATCTTCGGAGCTTGACTCTCCCCTAATAGAAGTAGGAGGCTGTAATTTTGTGTGCCTTTATAGGGTTTCTGTGTACGATTGACAAAGTGAGGACCCAAACAGATCAGCTGAGTGAGCTCGAGAGCTCGATTCTCTCCTAATAGATCAAGGAGACGGATATGTGATTTTGAGCCTCTATAGGCCTGCTGTGTTCGATTGACAAAGCGAGGGCCCTCGCAGATCATCTGAGTGAGCTCCGTAGCTCAACTCTATAAGTAGACCTAGAAGACTGAAATTTAAAAATGTGTATTTCCAATCAGACATAAAAGTTCACCTAGTACCTACCTAATCGGTTATAAAAATGGTAATTTCCAAATGCTTCTCCATATTACAAAACATCTTGTCGATTCATCACTGTTGACATGTCAGTGATTATCGAGATTCCGATACAAACTCTAAATACTTGAAATAATTCGTGGAATTCTATTGATTTCTACGTACAACCAATGCGTTGCTAGGGAAGTGTAACTCCCTAGGTTTTCATAACAGGGAAATCGTTCGCCACTTTTTGGAAGGCTCTTTTGATCACAACATCTCATGATTCCTAAGCCGCTATAGTGTGAAGGAAAGCTGATTTATTACGCTACATTACAAACTAATATTGTTAAGTAACCATAATGAACTAATGATGCAAAAAGGAGGCACTGCGTGGACGAGACGTTCGCAAATAATCAAGTTGAGTCACGAGACTCTAGACCCTGACCAACTACGTAATCTAAGTTTTTACTAAGGGATTGAATACTTGATGTTATATGTTTTTGAGATGCGAGCAAAGCGAGCATCCAGACCCACTAATCTAACCAAACAACTGATCTGTTTAAAATCTCATGGCAAATGGAGCGCTAGTAATGCCTCGCAGAGGGTAGTCGAACTAAAGAGCAAGTCAGGGTTTAGAGTCTCGTGTCTTGATTGTTCGAGAACGTCACGTTACAATATTGAGTACAGCGCCTGTATGAGACAGGAAGCGTAGAATGTCAACGTGCGGAACCACCATGACCTGGTGATTGAGCTCGTAAGCAAATTTCTAAGCCGTTCAATTATGAAACTGAAATTTCAAACTTAGCCTCTATGAGTCAGGTAGAATAGAATTTCATATTGCGGAACCACCCCAATCTGCTGAGGTTCCTCATTTCTATGCTCTTTGTCCTATGTAGCTAAAACATTACACTGAGCCCATTGACGTTAACCGTATTTCTACAGCACATGATGGTGTTGAAGATATTTGTGCAATCGAAACCACCATTGATGACAAACTTACTCTCCTTCTATATCACACCAGATACATCCACTCGTGACATTTGACACTTCTTTGCATTGAACTTGAAGGCATACAGTCCAAAAGCAGCCGTTATTGAAGTTGTAATAGGCTTGTAATAGGAGAAGTTGGTATTGAGCATATGTAGGCCGGCTGTATACGATTGACAAAGTGAGGACCCACCGTGATCAGCTGAGTGAGCTCTGAAGCTCATTTCTTTCCTAATAGACCTCAGTGGCTGACATTTGGTTTTGAACCTTAATGGGCCTGCTGTGCACGATTGACATATTGAGGAACCACCTAGATCAGCTGAACGTGCTCGGTAGCTCATTTCTCTCCAAATAGACCGTGAAACTGAAATTTGGTATTTAGCAACATTACGACGAGAGAAACAATTTTTATTTATTGATTGCAACAGAAAATCGTTTTTTTTTTTTTTCTGGTTGGTGACATTGACCTTTTATATTTCGATAATGCACCATAGAATCAGTTTGATATTTAAATGACATGGATATGTCTTTGCTCTGGGGGGTCAACCAAAAATTTCCGTCACGCAAAATTTGTGTCCCAATTTCTGTGTTTTTGACATTTTCATGTCTTTCATATGGCACATAACAAAAAAATCGTCACGAAAAAAGCCGGTTACAATATTCTTAACGTAAAGCAATAGCATCATTTACTCCACTCCATAGGAAACATTATCATCCTCTTGACAACAGTCGACTGTAAACAACAACTCATTGTAGTGGCTTCTCTCCTCAGTTATTTTCAACATTTCTATTTGTAAACCGTTGTTTTGTTGGAATTAGTCGGGATGCGGCCCAGGGAAAATAAATGAAATTATTTAATTTATTGTTTTATTTGATAACGATCAAATCTGAAGATCTGAAGATGTTCTCAGTAAGAGAACGAAACGTTATCAAATAAAACAATAAACGATATAATTTCATTTATTAATGAAAAATCAGGCTATCATGAACATAAAAATGATAGCGCATGTATTGGAGAAATAACTTTAATAGTATGCATAGTATGCTTATTGTGTCTCCATGAATCTTTATATATAATTCCAAACGGTCTTTGAAATTGTGAAAAACTTCGCGGTCCGATTTCAGTGTTAGACGGCTCATTCGAATCAGCACGGCCCCAAGTTTGTTGCAAAAGTGTCGCCGTTCCAACGAGAGTTGTTTATTAGGCTGTGGCGGTAACAACAGTTGCCATCAATTCACGGTAAGTAAGAAACGTAGTGTAGTTATTAACATCTAGGAGAGTTATTTCTGAACGAAGAAATTGAAACTGAAGAACTTAGCGGACTTTATAAATATATAATTTCGAACGGTCTTTATACATAATTCCGAATCAGCACGGCCCCAGGTGTCGGTAAGTAAGAAACGTAGTGATGGGGTCTTTTCTGATCAGCTGAGTGAGCTAAATTCTTTCCTGTTCACTGTAGGAAGTTGAAATTTGATAACTCTCTGGAACATTAAGAGACGAGTGAAGTGATGGGGTCTTTTCTGATCAGCTGAGTGAGCTAAATCCTTTCCTGTTAACTGTAGGAAGTTGAAATTTGATAGGGAGACTCTCTGTTTATTAGGCTGTGGCAGTAACAGTTGCCACGGTAAGTAAGAAACGTAGTGTAGTTACTAACTTCTAGGAGAGTTATTTATGAACGATCTTTGAAATTGTGAAGAACTTCGCGGACCGATTTCAGTGTTAGACGGCCCCAAGTGTCGCCGTTCGTCTCTATGCTTATCTTGATCGTGTTCTAGATTAGGGCTTTCCAAGCCCTAACAGTCCTCTAGTAATATAATAAATTCTTTATCCTAAATTTCGTCGCCTACAGTCCAAAGTTAAAGGATTTTTTTCCTCTCGAAGACAACCGTTATGAAATCCCCAATCAAAGACATATCCAGGTAACATGGTATCTGCTTGTAAAGCAGATAGTGGAACTCGTTTACGAGTTTTTTATGGACGTTAAAAATGTGGTCTCAGTTGTCAGGGGGAGGATGAGGAGGGGGGGGGGGGGGGGGGGGGTGAAATAAGTGTTGCCACGTTCGCAATAATTTTTGGTGTCGTCCTGATTGCGGTCGGTCCAGATTGCGGTCAGTCCAGATTACGGTCAAGTGGGTACCTGAAGGGGATGATTAGGGTTTGACACGTGTTCATGACTCCAGATTGCGGACAAGCTGTTAACGATCGCGCCGTCGTCTTCCTCGTTCAAAAACCTACGAAACCGGTATTTTTCCGGAATTTTCAACGGCCGTTTAGAGGTGTAGAGGAAGCGAGGAAGTCCAAAAAGCGCACATTAATTCTTACTTCGACCCCCCCCCCCCACCCTACGGCCCATGGTTCGGCTGGGATTAGACAATTTTAAATTCGCTCGTTCCCCCTATCGGCAAATTCCAAGAAGATCCCCCCACTCGTATACTCCCCCCACTCAGCCGTTTGGCCGTGCATAGACACGACAGACAGACAGACAGACAGACAGACAGACAGACAGACAGACAGACGGAGTTTCATTCTTATAAATTATTATTTAATCTCTATTATTTATAAGAATGAAACTCCGTCCGTTTGTCTGTTTGTCTGTCCGCGCTATGCACGGCCAAACGGCTGAGTGGGCCGGATCTACGAGTGGGGGGATCTTCTTGGGATTTTCCAAAAGTGGGAGCGAGCGAATTTAAAATTGTTTAATCCCACCCGAACCATGGGCCGTAGGGCGGGAGGGGGGTCGAAGTAAGAATTAATGTGCGCTTTTTCCACTTCCCCACATCCTCTACCCCTCTAAACGGCCGTCGAAAATTCCGGAAAAATACCGGTTTCGTAGGTTTTCCTACAAGGAAGACGACGGCGCGATTGGATCGCGAAAAAAGTATCGGGAAATGCGTCAAAAAAATGCGAGAGTACGGACCCGTTTTCTCGAAAATTCCAACGAAATTATTTATAAGAATGAAACTCCGTCTGTCTGTCTGTCTGTCTGTTTGTCCATGCTATGCACGGCCAAACGGCTGAGTGGGGGGAGTCTACGAGTTGGGGGATCTTCTTGGGATTTTCCGATAGGGTGTAAAAGCGAATTTTAAATTTTAAAATCCCAGCCGAACCATGGGCCGTAGGGCGGGAGGGGGGTCGAAGTAAGAATTAATGTTAATGATATTATTGCTACAAAAAAATAAAATGAGAGACTCCTTTGAAAATGTTATATGCTTTATGTTCCTGGGTCAACTTTAATCTCTTGCCCGCAATCTGGACGGGGTACTTTAGTTGCCCGCAATCTGGACAGATTTTTCCTTGACCGCAATCTGGACTGCCCGCAATCAGGACACAATCATAATTTTTAGCTTGACGAATACAGTCGACTCAACGTCCCACTAGAAAAGTTGCGTGGTTAAAAAAAAAACCATAAAGCCGGTTATTTTCCGCTCATCAATAAAAACCGGACATTTGGCACCCACGGCAATTTTTGCCCCGACGCCTTGATAAAAAGCCGGACTGTCCAACCTGGCAACCTGACCTGGGAACCCTACTCGTGGGCCTTGTGAGGAGAGGATTTAGTTCCACTCTCGTAACCACCACTTCTGTTATACACGAAATATCTTCCTCCGGATAAGACCTACCTCGAAACAATAGGTGGGAAATCTCGGAGAAGTGGAGGGCCGACGGAGGTGTGAGGGTCGTTTCCTCCCCTCAAACTTCATTACAATAAGTATTACCCTCGAGTCTAGTGGCCTTTTGGCGCCTGGAAAGCTGGAAATAAACGTCAAGACTTCCACAGGGATCCCTGAAATAGATCTCTTTGATGTGCGAATTTCCAAAGCTGGTTTATCGGTTCATTTAACGTGATGAACGTATATGGTAGTATAACAGGAAGGGTTCGAAATAATCCACTCATATTTTGATTTCAGAATCATTCACTGTGGGATACAGTTGAATTCACATAACTGCCTAATTCCGTTCGCGTACAATAATAACTTGAGATAAATTAGTCAAATCAATTTTAGCTATTCAAATGAGGGTTACTCAAACTGGTTTCAACATAAACCAATCAATGGTGAAATATACAGAGTGGGAGAGGATAAGCGTTAAACTTATGGATTTGTTTCAGAATACCTCAAAACAAATTTCAATGAAGAATTTTCGAATATTTTGATTTAAAAATTTTTTGAGATCGCAATAGCTAAAAGCAAATTTAGAATCTTTTTTGAACCGCAGATTATTATTTAGAACTAGTATCTTTGCCTTAAAAGTGGTGGTTAACAATTTCTTTGCTCTCAAAGTGCTCATTTTTCAAAACAATGTCTCATAGTATAATACGATTGTTATTAAATGAACCTCTCAAATGTAAGGCTGTAATAACATAAAACGTCACTACATTATTAGAAAGCAGAATGAATAATATAATACAAGTACGTTGTTCGCAATGGAAAAGAAGCTACGGAAACGCGACCCTATCAACGAGTTAGAAATGATGATAGAACAACTATAGTTTTCGAAAATTCGCGCCTACGGTCATGCTGCATGACCGGAACTTGTCCCTTCCATCCTGTAATGACGGATATTCTCAGTTAGACGTTCCAGACCTATCTCTTTGATAACTATAACATTTTTCAAGTACATTCATCATACTTTGGACAAACTCGGCGCTGCGCGCCTCGCTTAACCCCGCTGGGTGACCCCAGACACACTTTGCTTTCACCTTGGGCCTCGGCTAAACATTGGAGGAACGTGGGACACGCCCCATTCCAAATTTTAGCTTCATATGTTGAATAACAAATAAATTAGATCCGCCGCTACTTTAGTCCAGTTTATTGGTTCATTTTCTCTTTTAGGTCCCCGTAAAAGCGTATTCCACGCCAAAATGAGCGGCCTACCTTTTAAGATATGACCGTATAAGCTTCACTGACCCTGTATCCGCAACACAAATGAAGCGTGGAAGTGCAAAAGGGCCTAAGTGCCAAACATCCAGCCTAAGTCCAGTCATGCAGCATGACCCCATGAGCGAGTTTTTGAAGAAATCTTCGACATTTCACTCGCTATTGATCGTATAGAGAAATTTTAGTTTATGATTTTGGTAGACAAACATGGAATCAAATTATTAAAAATTATTAGGAGGTACTCATACTTTATCATTATTAAACTAATCTTGTAGATTGCTACATCAAGTACTAAGACAGTTGAGCGTAAAATATTGAAGAGAGCGACTGAGAGAATCGGAGGACGGAATATTTCACAGAGTAAACTCATCAGTTGTGATTACATTTATTTATTTATTTATTTTTTTTTTAACAAGCATCTACTACCTACGTTTTAAACATCATGGTTCTAGGATTGGTTATACAGGGATACTTCCATAAGTTCAATCTGAATTTGGACAAAGTTTCATGCAAATATTACCGATTTTTACAACTAGCGAACGGCATTACCCATTTCGATTTTTGACTGATTTTTCAACTTTGAAATTTTTGAAAACTTGATACATATTCCAATAGGAAATTTTATGCTGATTCCGAATATACTACATGATACTATGGTGAAAAAATTATTTCGCACAACAAATCGCAAAAAACAGGCTATTTTGAAATTGTTTACTACATTTTTAAAATTTCAACCCGAAGATGTAATCCGATCATGCTGGCCCCACGAACTTGAACTTTCGTTTTGTGTCCTTAACATTTTAAAATTTGTTTGAAGTTTCTAGCACAATTCTACGGACAGTTATCGTCTGGAATGACACAAATATATTATACATACATACATAAAAAATGCGTTAAACTTCAGAATATGATTCAGAATAGCCTAAAACAGATTTCTGCATAAAATTTTTTCAAAAATTCACATTCTACAAATTTTAAGGCGAGAGCAATAGCTTAATTTTCTTCAAAAATTCGCTAAAAATAGGGAACTCGTGTTTTTGCATTTCTCAGGTGTATGTGCCAATGCCAGAGATATGAAGCAGGTAAAATTGCCATCAGAACCGTTATATAGTTCCTACAGCAAATGGCCCTTTGCACATATACCCAAGTATAAGTATAAAACAAGTTTCCTTCCTAAAAATGTCATCAACCGCAACACACCCCAAAACCCAAGCGTGGCCGTAATACCGTTTCAATTACACCCTGAGAAACTGTAGCCATCCCCGGCCTGGAGAATCGCTTCAAATCTTGTTAAGAGATTCATCCAAAGTGAAGTTGGCAAAAGAGGCGTGGGATTGGCGGACACTTGATTGCCCTGAGGAAAAGTCGAAAACTACTTTCCGCATTCAACTTGCACATTAGGTACCAAGTTTACCCACTTAGCCCTTCGGCTGGTTCTTCCTTATTCCGACAACTCTTTTCCCCACAGTTGAGGGCTCTCGTTGCAACTTTATCCGGATTCCAAGGAAATTCTCTCATCCCCCTTTTTGTTGTAGGCAACGCTCGGATCTACCTACGCAGTTTCGCGCTGGAAAGTTCACGCTTTTTTTCTCTTCCGTCGGAATTTCTGTTCAGTCGACTGAAAAGGGATTGTTTTGCTCCGTTTGAGGGAATGATGTATTGTACACTTGTGCCGAACGTAGCAGGTTGGTGAAATATTTTGTGTTGAAGAAACTTTATTGGGTAATTGGCATACGTAAAAAAAAGCAAATTACTATGCAAAGGTTTATTATTTCTGTATTAGGTAGCCATTCTACGCATACCAATGGTCTCCCATTACTAAACCCAGTCTATAGTGCATTATCTAAACTCGACACATTGCGCCTTTTACTATTTTGAGTATATGCTATTAAACAAAACCCTGTATGACAATGTCATCTTCCCACCTTGTAGAAGGTTACTAGGGCTGTGAAATAATTTTAAAGTATGTTTGTTTCTTGCACATGAAGTTTTCTATGACAATAAATTAATGTAGTTCAGTAGGTCGATTAGAAAAGATATCAGCCTAAGATGACCCCCACCAGATAAGTGGTCGTACATACCTCGCAACACTGTTTTCAAGGTATTCCATAGGCGATATATTTCTAATTTGAGCACCGTAGGTCGATTAGGGCAGAAATTAGCCTTTGAGATAACTCGCTGATCAGTTCACCTTCATACCTCGTTATTGTATTATACTTGTCACAAAGGAGCTCTTTAAATTTGAGCAACGTCAATCAGGGGTTTTGTACAATCAACCTTTCGTGCCCCGAACGAGTTTAAATGATGAAAGGGGAACAAATTGTCAACGCGATGCAGGGGTAGGCTGAACTGCTGCTAATTCGGCTCGATCAACTACCTATGTTTTTCTAATTTTGGTTTATCATCTCTATCTCTACTATATTATAAGAATAAAACTCTTTCTGTCTGTGAGTGAGTGTCGCTTTCACGGCCAAACGGACGAAGGGATCCGTACGGGGTTTTTTTTTATCGTGACCGGAAATCTCCTGGTCAGATTATAGAGTATTTTAAAATTGTCTAATCCCAACCGCACCATGGGTGGAGGGCGGGACGGGGGTGGAGCCCTGTTTAATGCGCTTTTTTCCCGAGCGCCCGATTTTCTATCCGCTGCCACATTAGAATTTGATCGAGACCACTTCGTATGTCAGCGACAAAATTACGTTTCAGGACCCGTGAAACACATTAGTAATAGTGCCGTCAAAATTGCTGAAAGATGCTGTCTTCCCGGAGGAATCAGCAAAAGAATGCTGAAAATTACGAAAAAATTGCGTTCCCCGCTATGGTTTTTTCCGCCTTAGACCAAGTAAACTAGGTACTTTTCCGTTATAACCCCCCCCCCCCACCCTCCCCAGTCGATTTGTCTTCAACACGTCCGCCTGATGTTCCTAGGCATTTCTTCTTACTTAGATTACATATTTACGTAGAATTGGTGACAATTTCAAGCTGTGGGAAGAAATTATATTATTTGGAAAAAAAGAAGGGAAAAAAGAATTACTGTGTTTTTAGAAGTTGCAGATGTCGGAAAAGATTTGTTAAAACAAATTGTGGTTTGATTGCCTCCACATGAATTCTCACAAGTAGAATGCACATGAATTTGCACAAATAGATCAGAATGTTGTGTATAGGTTGGTGGTCTGGATGCTAGCAAACTCGCATCTCAAAAATACATAACATAACATAATCTAAGTAAGAAGGAATGCCTAGAAACATCGGGCGGGCGTGTTGAAGGCATATTGACGGGGGGGGGGGGGGGGGGGGGGGGGGGGTATAACGGAAAAGTACCCTGTACCATATGCCGTGAGACCGGGGTAAGAATCCAGATATCGTTGCCATCAAGCCCGATGGGTCTGTCATAATCCTGGATGTCCAAGTTGTCAGTGGCAGCATGGACATGGAGCAGACCTGGAGGGCTAAAATAAGTAAATATGATAGGAACGACCTACGGCAAGCGATATCTGAGCTAAAAGGAGTGGCGCCTAATAACATCAAGGTCATGGCCGCGACCGTGTCATGGCGCGGGGTGTGGTGCGGGAAAAGTGCCACGGAGCTTCTCGAGTGGGGCATCTCGGCAGGAGTGCTCCGTGGTATCACCACCCGCGTCCTTTGGGGCTCTTATCTTAGTTGGTGATCATTTTATAGGGATAGTTCCTTTCATCCCACTCTCCCTCCTCCATGTTCCTCAACTTCCCTAATCCCTAGGACCGTCGTCGGGTAAACCTGGGCGTCCTCCCCACTTTTTAATTTAGTTTTTTCGTTTCTTTTTCTTAATGGCGCGCCCCCTCCGTCTGAGGGGAGTTTTCTAAATAGTGTGTGGTGTGTGTTTGTGTTTGTCTGTGTGTGTTTGTTCCCAAATCCTTGTAACAAGCTTAATTTCCACAAAATTCAACCGGTTCTTATGAAATTTTCATTATGTGTGCGGGTTGGGGTGAAAATGGTCCCCTATGAATTTCGTTGTTCCCAAATCAATACTCCACTCGGCACAAGCGCAAACGTAAATCCATCAAACATCATTTTCCCACGCCCCCGTTGTCCGATCTCGCTCAAATTCGGAGGATAGCAGGTTAATTTGAGCATTCCCTAGCAATTTCAACATAATCCTATCATTAGTAGCAACTGCGCGAATATGTATTCCTTTTTAAATAAGCCTTATTTCAACAGTTCTCACCCGATTTTGATGAAATTTTCAGGAATTGTGAAGATTATGCTGTAAATGGTCCACTATTAATTCCATACTTCTCAAATCATTACTTCCATTTGCGCATGCGCAAATGTAAATTCTTTCAAGCATTATTTTTTTACGCCCTAGTCGTCCAATCCCGCTCAAATTTGGTACGTATTCGGGGGACAATGGTTTAATTATGCCATGTTAATTTCAACATAATTGCATCATTATTAGCTCCTGCGCATGCGCGGAAGGGTACTCCCAGGAACAAGGTCTAGTTTTCATCAGATTTTGCTTACATTTTCTGGGAATTTGTGGGTTAGGCTGTAGATTGTACCCTACCAATATCATTTTTCTCAAATCATTACTCCATTCTACGCATGCCCTAACGTAAATTACTTCAAGCATCATTTTCCCGTTTTTTTTTTAAACATCTTTACCGTAAAGCATAAAATTGCGGGGTCTTTGAACTCTGTAAGTGTGAACCCTTCTCGGATGCGCGATGCGCCATGTTCTGATCATATTTTACATACGGGGCTTAATAATTATATACCAATGATCTGAGTAGAAGGGCTATCTAACACAGAAATAATAAACCACTGTGTAATAATTTGCAGAATTTTTCCTATTGTGAGCCTATATCTGAATTAAGGAACATAACTTTGGCGTTAAATCTTCTTGAATAAAGTAAATTACTGCTTTAGTGCCCATTTTGTTGCCCATTGAACTGATCAATCAAACGCACTATATTTACTTAACCAAACATTCAGTTTGTTTTTTTTCTGCTTTTGAGTCAACCTGTAAGTTAATTGAAAAAATTGTCTGTCTGTCCGTGTATCTGCAAATCGTTGTAACAAGCTTAATTTTCACATTTTTTTTATCGATTTTGATGAAAATTTCAGGGAATGTGTGGTTTGGCTGTAGATTTTCCTCTATCAGTTTCATTTATCATAAGTTCGATGATAAGTTCGCATGAACAAACGTAAGATCCATCAAGCAACATATTCTCATCTAATCGTCCGGTATCACTCAAATTCGGAGGATAGACGGTAAATGACAATAAATTAAATTACCCGATGACATCTTATCATTAGGTAGGTACTGCTGAAATCCTTATAACATGCATCCTTTTAACGTTTTTTTCTAAGGTTGACCTCGCTCTGTTGTCTAAAATTTCTCAAAAATAAAAACCCAATAATAAATATACCTACGTACTGGCAATGTTTCCAAATTAGGTAAATACTTGCTGTCTTCAAATATATTCACAGTGCGAAAGTTGTGTCAGTGAAAAGTTAAAGTGAAAGGACCTTGAGTGAATGAGACGAAAATGGTACCCAACGCTTCGAAAAAAAAAAGGAAAAAAAAAGAGGACTAATGGTGTGTGGGCGGTCTTTGTCCTAAAGGTTATCAGCGTTGACCTGTGAACTCCAAAGCTGAGGAAGCAAAGCGAAAACTGTAGGCGAGCTTGTGAGGAGGATGGAGGTCTGATTGTATGCAAATCCCTGATAAGGGACCCCTGAGCTTCCTCGCTCCGCCACCACGCACCGCCACCTCTGCTGATCCCCTCTTGGTCTCCACCATTAGTGTTAACCCTCTAAACCCTTCTCATCCCTGGAACCGCAAAACTGCGTCTTCTCGCTCGACGGGCCTCCCAATCACGTCGAAACACCGTAGAAACTGCGAGGAAGATGAAGTCTGTTGGCTCACAACGACATAATACCAACCTTAATGATTTTTGGAATTTGTCGGGATGCGGCCCAAGGAAAATAAATGAAATTATTTCATTTATTGTTTTATTTTATGACGTTTCGTCCTCTTGCTGAGGACATCTTCAAATCTTGGTGAGACCAGGAAAGAATTCATAAACCTCCGAAAATATAACGGATTTGTCAGATAAAAGTTTGTCAGATAAAGGTTCACCAAGTCAACTCAATGTCAGGAAAGTAATAAAAAATGGATGGTTAGTAATTATAAATGAGAAAAAATAAAAAGAATGAAAAGATAGAAAGGAAAAAAGATATAGAAATTGAAACTCATTTACATCCATTAGTCAACAAACTGTAAAGTTGACTGTTGGACTTTACAGTTTGTTGACTAATGGATGTAAATGAGTTTCAATTTCTATATCTTTTTTCATCATGCCTTCGTGGTACAGACAGACAACATACTCAATTAAACAAGCAGGTGACCCAACACCACGAAAACAATCGGTCAGGGCAAATGGCTTCCAGTGTCAACGGCCATAGCGACATCCAGAGCGATAAGGTGGAGCTGCCGTTTTTTGATGCGGGCCATTGAAAAGACAGTTTAAAAAACTGTTGGGTTCTCCGCTGTGCCGTCAGCTGGTTGAAATGCTCTCTGGACGTCACCAATGACACCAGCCACTTGGAAGTGAGATGCCAGAATCTTTTGAAAGACACTTTTGCGGCAATAGCCACGCCTTTATTAACCTTGAGAACTTTTATCATACAGTCACGCCCGTTAATAGGTAACTGGTACTCTAGAGCAGAGTCATATTATATTGAACGTTTTATTGTTCTAAACACGAACTATTAGTCACTCACATTGCTAATTCTTGAATCTTTGCTAATAAGCAGACTAGTACATCCTCTGAGCTTGAAATAGTTCCTTTCAGTTTAGGCACGAAGCTTATTGTGTTCAAAACGATTTATAATGTATCCGACATATTTATAGTCTCAGCATTCAGTCCGTTAGTCACATAATATGTCTCATTTATGATTCTCACTTTAGTCTTGAGATATTCTATGAAGGTCATGCAATATTCATAATCGTCACAAGACTTTAATTCCATTTCTTGATGTTTATTTTCTCTAAAGACAGTAGCAATTATATGACCATTCCAAAAGTACCGCTTCTTCTTTCAAGTTACCCTGACTCCCTCTCGTACTTGAATATCTAACGTTCTGGTTTGCATAGCGGCGTATAAGTGTGAAACACGCCAGGTTCACTTAGAGTCATTTTGACGAGACACCTTCCGTGACTCTTTGGGGTAACGAATCATACAGTCAGAGTCCTCAACTCGCGGCTCATTTGGAGTTACGCATAAAAATACAATCTTTCAGCATTACTTCAGGCGAGCATCGTACCAATATTATTACTTGTTCATGTATTTCATCGACAAAAACGAAAGTAGGTACGTAATTAACTTTCTTGTCCCTAAAATTTGCGTAACTACAAAACTCGCTTAATAAAAGCACTGCACTGCCAATGCCGTCTTTATGAAATCTTACCTTCAGAAGAATGCCTCTCAAGGTGTTTCTTTACAACTGGTCTTTAATTCATGTTGCATAGGATTTCCTGATTCGATATTTGACAAACTTGCTAATCAGCAGCTGTATTCGTCGGCAAAGCAGCACAACCTAGCTACTTAGTTTGAGCACTTTTAAGCAACAGCGAATCTGGTAGGATGTACGTATCTACCGAAGTAGTTTAGTTTCTTTGTGTAGCAACAACCTGCCTTGTTTACTTTGACAAACTATCAAATCTCTCCTTTTATTCATTCAAAACAACAACTAAGGCTTCCTCAGTTAAGCATAGTACCTACTATGAACTTTTACCTGAGAAATGGCCATGTACCTCCACTGCAGTACAGACACCTGAAGAATTTTCAATAATTTTTTCTTCACTATTTTTCAGGTTGATTATTTTCAAAACTGAACCAATGAAGTTTAGTTTTCGGACACTGATTAACTACAATTATAGTCGGTATGTTCCTAGTCCAAATAAAACTCGTTCACCGTTAGATTGATATCGTTGGCTACAACCTACAACCAATAATCGCGCTGGCAGGCACGATTACTTTAACGATCTAGTTACATTGAAATTTTGTATTGCTACGATATTACTTTTGTGAAACAAAACTGTTAAAAATGGCTTTATAACCACGAATTAGGTTGACATGAGACGGCAAATGTCTAGTAAAAAATAAGTTGGTTGAGTTGCGATTCACTGATGTAGCGCAGTCATGGCCAACTTTGGCTGAAACGCTAACCTACTCCAGGTGTGACGTCACGAGAATATGGGCAATTCGCAGAGTTCTTCTCTTTCAGCACAGTGGTAACGGTGGGTTGGAGATAGCTAATTACCTTTTCGCAATTCAACTGATACACTCCCGGTACCACATATACGTCCCACGTAAGCAACTTAGCGAAGACCTTCAGTAGTCACGTCTTACCAAGGTAAAGTGACTATTTGGTAACCTCCCTCCCTAGTAGAATTACTCCCTTCTCCCGCTAAGAACCGGCTTACAATAGTTATCACAATTCCGATATAATTCATAAGATATCTCTCTAGAATATAAAACCAACTACCTTAGTTTGCACGAAATCGGACCAATAGATTATGAGGAATCTACGTTATAAGAAATTCACTTTTGCGAATGTCCACGGGCTACTATTGATCCAACGGCAATGAAAGCTAAGTACAGGGGACCGTCTAGGCGCACAATCTCTGAAAATGTCGCTAAAATCTGACTAATATTCGTGCTTGGCACAGTTTTCATTGTAACAAGGATATACCAGACAGACATCTGACAGAAAGACAGACTGGCGGAACCGAAAAAGTTCCAGTCATGCAGCATGATTAAATCAGCGAATTTCGTGAATTATCGTGTTATATTTAAGTTGGAATGTTTTAAAATTGGAGCTTTTTGAATACAAAGAAATGGTTAACTATAAATTTTTGGGCAAAAAAATTAAATTATAATCTGTTAGGTATTCAAAAAGAAATTTGGGGGTTTTTAGCTTATTTTGTAATTTCTATAGATTGTTGTAATAACATTTTATTTACATTTTAGATTTTTTTTCAGCATAATTTAGTGAATCAATTCTTTAAAGATCTAGTTTATAAATATACAAATTATTATTTGTAGCAGTTTTTCGCCATTTTTAGTTATTTTTTCAAATTTGACAAATTTAATGTGCTCAAAAAGGGCTGCCCATCGGACTCATCCATTCTTTTGGGATGCTTGATCTTTTGGCGAAAGAACACATTTTCATCTTAATCTTAAGGAGATTTATCGTTTGGAATGATATTTATGCGCGAAATGCTAAGATCACCAAGATCACCGGCACATCCCCGGCCAATGTATGAATTTTTTAGGCAAATTTAATAAATGTCGGTCCAGTATTTTCGGAAAAAAGCTTCAGACGGCAGACAGACGGATTTTTTCTCTCGATTTTTCGAAATCTACGTACCTATCTTGAAACGAAAACCAACAAATTTTGGTACTTTTCCGTTCTACCCCCCCCCCCCCCTTCTTACTTCGATTATGATATGTTATGTTATCGCACCCATCCTCGAATAAGGGTACAACTCAAAAATTGTCATTTTCGGCAAATCGCATTCAAAGTTTTCCTTCCACACCATTGGCTACCCGTTCTTTGGAACATAATGAACATAATTGATCTTTGCGAAACTTGTTTCCTACATTATTACTCTAACGCCCCATGGTGAATAAATAGTTTTTTTGCCAGTGGGAAGGGAGTGGGGGGGAACGGTTTTGTTGATTTTTTAAGAATTTTTGAGTTGTTCCAACACAAATACTGAAATCTCACCAGTCAGGATCCAAAATGTTCAGAAAAGAAAGACACAAGTTAAAATTGTCCACACAAAAAGGAAACAACTCAAAACGAGACACAGACTGTTTGAACTCAACTGAGTTATGTCTTTCTTCCTAGGACGTGAATTGGTTAGTCCGTCCATAGAAGAAAGACACACGAACTCTCTAGCGGAATTAGAGTGCCATACACATATCTCCACCTTCTACAGACAAACTAGACCGTTTCTACTACTCAGAACCACAACTAACTCAAAAATCGCGATTTTTGAGTTGTACCCTGATTCTAGGACGGGTGCGTTATGTATTTTTCAGATGCGAGCTTGCGAGCATCCAGACCGCCAAAGTATACACATCATTCTGACCTTTATGTCCAACTAATCTGTATTTTTTCTAAGGGATTGACTACTTGATGTTATGTAATTTTGAGATGCGAGCTTGCGAGCATCCAGACCACTAACCTATACACAGCATTCTGATCTATTAGTGCGAATTCATGAGCATTGCCTAGAAACATCGGGCGGGCGTGTTGAAGACAAATTGACTGGGGGGGGGGGGGGGGGGGGGGGGGGGTTATAACGGAAAAGTACCCACATTTTGAGGAGTTAACGTTTTTCTTGATCTATTGCTAAGGTTTGAAGGTTTCTTGATCTATTGAAAATAAGTTGAAATAGAAGAAGTCGACGTGAAACCTGTCTTGAATCTGAATGGAAAGTTACATTATTTAGAAATTAGAAAATTTCGAGGGTAAAAGGAGTAAAAATCTCAAAAGAAGCGGTTCGAATTCCTCAAGGTGGGCAGAAGTGGCTGAGGGCCGGAATTCGTGTGGAGGCCGCAGCTTCTAATGATGGCGGTGGAAGTTGCCTGGCTTTCCAATCTGAGACCTGCGGGGTTTATTCCGCTGACGCCGTGAGAACCCCGGAAGCCGGAAGTGGCGATTGGTGGCTGGAGGGAGGGGAGGGGGTAGTTTGAGGGGAAGGAAAAGCTGGAATGGTCCAATCTTGGGGTCGGGGCGGACATTCGGAGAAACGCCGGGAGGGCGAAAAAGGTTCCGTTTTCATAGCCCTGAGAGGGGGGTGGGGGTGGTCAGGCATAGCGGGGTGGGCGATTGTTGCCCCGGAAAAGAGGAACGGGAGCCCCCCTTCCCCCCCCCCCCATCAGACCCTCTAACACTAGTAGTTTTGGGGGGGGGGGGGCTCCCGGGTTTTAATTTGACGAGATCCCCCGCGCGGAAACCGGTAGCGGAGGCGAAGGGGGGAAGGCCTGCCTAGGTCGTAAACTTCCTGATGAAATCGGCAGAAGTCGAAATGTTCGTGGGGCGGTCAAATGTTTCGACGGGAACGGACGAGGGAGTCAAATGTTCGGCGGGTCGTGGCGGTGAGGGGGGTCAAATGTTCGTGGTCGTCAGAGGGGTGCCCGGCGTCTCGGGAAATGAGGCATTTGAAAGGGATGAGGTTTTTCCTTGGAATATTGCGTCCGCAGGCGACAGGGCAAAATATCCTCTTCCAAGATGACTCATACGATCTCCAAAAGTGTTTTATAAATTACTAGCCGCTCCGGCTCGTGCATAGACACGACAAACAGACAGACAGACGGAGTTTCATTCTTATTAATAGTATAGATTAGTGTTCCCATATTTTCTTGGATGGAAAGAAAATATTTTACTACAGCAGAAGAACGCTGTAAATAATTACTCAAAGGTTTATTAGGTTAGATTGTAACACCATAGCTCAGAGGTTACCAAAGTCTGCGTGGCCTCGTCAAAACAAAAACCAAATATATATAATTTCATAAAATTGATATCATCAAACAGCTTTTTCATATACTGGATTGTAAACATAATCAACATTGATTTACTCAAAAAAGTATTACCAACTTGTAGATCGGAGCAAAGTAAAAGTAAAATTGACTACACCGTTGGTAAGGTGAGATCTTGGCGCAGTTTTTACGGTTCTTGCACCTTGAAAAAATATTGGTTCTCATATTTCAATTTCTGATTGAATAAACTCTAGGTTTACCAAATTAGGTAAAATTTGCTTTTTAAAAAAGGTTAGGTACCTATCCGATAGAAAATATAGTTTTCTTTCAAAAATATCCTCAAATTTTTAATTTACACAGCAAATTAAGCGGGTTATAACCGATTTAGTGACGTTACGTCAAAATCATGAGAGAAAAAATAATTTAAAATTGAATATACGTATAAAAAATAGCAAACTTTAAGAATCGTTTCAGAATGCCTCAAAAAGGATTTAAATGGAGAAGTTTTTCAAAAATTTTTATTTTGAAATTTCGCAAGCCATCGCAATTGCTTCATTTTCGAAAAAAATTAAAAAAAAAAAAAAATGCTAAAAAAAAAAAAAAAAAACTATTGTATTAACTTTGTCCATATATGTATGTATGTAAGTTCAGATTTGACACTCTATTGACATAACGTGTATGTGAATCCTCGTAAAAGCGCTTCAACTCGAGAGAAAAAAAATTGGTGTGGGTGACATACACCAAAGTAAGGTATGTCGTGTGACTGTCATGCACCAAAGATTGGTAAGGTACCTCGTGTGAGTAGCATACACCAAAGGTGGGAAAGGTACGTCGTGTGCATTTTTTTTTTTTTTTTTTAGTTTTTTTTTTTTTTTTTTTTTTTTTTTGTCTCAAATTTTAGAATGACCCCCAGCAAAAAATATGTTCATGTTAAAACTTGCTACCTACTTACCTACTATATGAAATCGGTTAAATTTATATTTCTGTTCTCATGGTTGTGTGCCTTTTAGCGAATTTCCGAAGAAAAAAGATGTTTCGAAATGTTTAAAGTTGGGATAGGGGGGGGGGGGGTTGACAAATACGTTTCATACATCAAAGAACTCAACCCTAGATATAGCGGTTGTATATATATATATAAATCATTTATTTATTCACTTATAGGGTGTATTTGGAGACGATAACTCCCCTAAAAGAGGGCGTAAAAAAATTCATTCCAACGCAGAAAAATCCATCTTGGCAAAAGACAGGTCGAGTTCATTGGCGAGCCTGATCGCTCCAGAATTTCAAGCTCAAATTTACAATTTAGTGGCCCAAAAATGCTTTTTAAAAATCTGTTTTTTGACAATAGGGCATTTGTGGTGTCACATTCGAAGTATTTTTTAGTGTTGAGTCGATTGCGATCACTCCCACATCTCTAAGATTCATAATAAGTGAGAAAATCTATTTTTAGGTAAAAACTGACCATAATTGACCAGATTTTCGAGTTCGGCTGCGTGATCTAAAATTTTCTTTGCGATTCCGTCTCACGGCTGTCCTCTGAGGTTTATTCAGGACATGGTTGGCCTCTGAATGATCAGAATTTAAGTGCCTAATTTAATGTTATCCACAACTTTTCATAGAAAATTCGCTGTATTAGTCATTCTGCATGACTGAGTACTTTTTCTATGATGAGGGCTACCATAGACAATATCTTCAAATAACGTTTCTTCATACATCTGCAAGTAGTTATACCAATCCTCGGGAGTAAATCTGAGCTCGTTCATAAAATTGTCGTACGAGTATTTCCTTCTTTTGAATAAGCCACTCTTTCAACTAAACGCACCAAATGCGAATTATCATTGGCACACGAAATTACTGCTAAACATCATCAGTTTTGGATGGGGCCATATCTCCACAGCAGTAACAGTAACTGACAGTTTCTTGAGGTATTCCATGTTACAATATGTGAGGAAGCTATACTGCCCACCCAACTTGGCAGACGCTTTTCATTACCAGCATTTTATCGGGTCATTCCAGGATAGAACGTGAAACACATCCTGTACAGCTGGATGTACACCGAGTGATGGAAACTTCGTGGAGCGCCTACCGCTGGAGCCTGCATTATTTATATCCGCTCTCATCCACGCTGCTGCTCGGGTGACGGATTCGGTCGAAGCTGAAAAGTGCGCACGTCGGACAGAAGCTGGAAAAAGGGCGGCGTGATGGGAAAAGGGGCGGCCCTTTTTATAGAAGGGCATCAAATCCCTTTGTCCCTTTGACAAGGGACCTTCAAGGGCTCGGAGACGAGAAGTGATGACGTCACCTACTCGTGCCCAAGAACGTCACCATAAACTACCGGATCAATGGCCCTTCCTTTAACGTCCTATTAACATTCACGGCGTCGGCTTTTGTCTGAACAGTAATAAAACTGCCCCCCCCCCCCCCCCCTTCTGTCGTCTTTCTTTACCCGTGTCACCATCACTTCCAAGGGGGTCCTTAGCGCTTTCCATTTTACCTCCCCTTCCCTTGTCACATTTGAAGAGCTGAACTTCACTGTCCATTTACCCCGTGACGTAGAGGAGAGTGGGGTAATGTGGTACCTTTTTAGCGAATTTTCGTAGAAAATGGAAATATTACAAAGGCTCCAAAATTTTTAAATTAAAAATTTTCGAACATTTTCTTCATTAAAATCCGTTTTGAGGTATTCTGAAACGAATTCTAGAGTTTAACACTTTTTATAATGTATACATACCCACCGTGTGCGTGCGTGTGCAGGTAGCAGGTGCTTTACCATCGCAGGTAAGCTGTTGAGAAAGAGAGACTATATCAAATGACAATAGGCTAATGCAAGAAGCCGGATGTCAAGCCCGATGGGTGGACGTGGCAGCGTAGACATGGAGCAGACCTGGCGGGCTAAGATAAGTAAATATTACAGAAATGGCCAGCGGCAAGGTGTGGCGACCAACACCATCAAGGTGATGGGCGCGACCGTGTCATGGCGCGGTTTTACTCGAGTGGGGAATCTCGGCAGGAGTGCTCCGTGGTATCACCAACCGCGTACTGAGGGTTTCTTAATTCTTATCTAAACTGGTGATCATATTATAGGGGTACTTCCTTTCATCCCTCTCTCCCTCTTCCTCCTTCTTCAGCTTCCTTGATCCCAAGGGCCGGCGTCGGGTAAACCTGGGCGCCCTCCCCACTTTTTTAGTTTAGTTTTTTCGTTTTTCATTTAATGGTGTGCCCCCTCTGCCTTTGAGGAGAGTTAAAAAAAAAAAAAAAAAGTTTTTATGTATGCTCGCGTGCGTGTGTGCTAATGTGTGTGTGCTCGCGTGCGTATGTGCTTATGTGTGTGTGCTCGCGCCCTTGTGTGCTTGTGTGTGTGTGCCGCGCGGTGTGTGTCATTCCAGACGATAACTCTCCTTAGGGTTAAGATAAATGCTTTTGGCAAAATATCAAGCTTTCCAAGAATTATAGGATCAATTCGTTGTCCAGCACTTTTTGAGTAAATTTAATTGGCCAAATTTCAAAAAATGTGCTCAAAAAATCTCTAAAATGCCCGAAAACTGTTGAAAATTGTTGAATTTTTAACAGAATTTTAGTAGAAGTTTATCAACGATGAACTAGAACATTAATAAATGTATGAAAAAGATATGCTGAAAAATGTACTTAAATTTCATTATTATTCGCTAAAAATGTTGATAAACCAAACAAAAAAAAAAGCTGAAAATCAAAAATTGTTTTCGATTTGCAGAATATTATTTAGAGCGAGTTTTTCTGCCATAAAATGTTAGTTAACAATTTTTTTGTATTCGAAGTGCACAAATCTCACAACAATGTAACATAATATACTCATAGTACGAAAATGTATGAAAATTCACTCGTACTATCATGCTGCCTTACTGGAATTGTTTTATGAAAAGTACCGTAGTATTTGTTGCTTATACAAACTGACACTCTAATATTAATTTATTTAGTTAGGTAAATGTGTTATATTCACATGTTGATTATCATGTTGTGTTGTCAACAAATAAAATTACTTCGCCTCTAAAATCTATCAAAGATAGTCGTTCTAATTTCACTTATAAAAATAACTAACTCTGCTAAAATAAAATTCACTAAAAATCACATATTTACAAGAGGTTATGCTCCTAGCGAGCTTCCACTGAAAAGTAGTAAAAAATAAATAGGTACAAATATAAATCAAGTACCAACCATGAGCGTAAAAATTGAAGCGCTAAATAAAGACAACTTTGACACTTGGAAAGTCCAAATGGAAGCCCTGCTTGTCAAGAATGATGTACTCGGATATGTCAATGGAAGGAAAAAACGTCCAGTCGTCATTGAAGGAAATCTTGATACCATCAAAGCAGCAGAAGAATGGGATGACACCGACTTGAAGGCACGAGCGGACATTATTTTAGCAATATCACCTTCGGAGATTAAACAAGTAAAAGATTGTATAACATCTAGAGAATTATGGTTGAAATTAGAAAGTATTTACCAATCCAAAGGTCCTGCTAGAAAAGCCACCTTATTAAAGCAATTAATTTTATATCGAATGAAAGAGGATGGCAACGTTAGGGATCATCTTGCAAAGTTTTTTGACGCAGTAGATAAATTAAAAATGATGGAAGTTACAATACACCCTGATATGTGTTATCTGTAATACTTCTTTATAGCCTCCCAGATAGTTATAACAACTTCAGATGCGCCATTGAATCGCGAGATAAACTGCCAGATCCTGAAATATTGAAAATAAAAATAATGGAACAAGGGGATGCTAGAATAGATAATAGTTGGAATTTAGAGGCAATGACAGCGAGGGGTAATAATTATAGACTACATTCTTCTAAAGGTAAAGAAAACTATCAAAATAGATTACATACAGAAAAACTACAAAACCACGAAAAACAAAACTATCAGAATAGGGAATGGACTGCTTATAGGCCGCAAATCGATAACCGAAATTGCCCGTACTGTAGTAGGCGAGGTCATAAACCATCTTCCTGCTATTACAGACCAAAGGCAAGAAAAGTAGAAGAAAGGGGCAACAGCTTATTCACTGAAGAATTCGCTTTGAAAACCAACTCCAGAGTATGGTGCTTGGACAGTGGATGCAGCTCCCACATGTGCAACGAGGATGAAGCGTTCACGTCTCGAGAACCCATTTCTGATGGAAAAGTAAACCTCGCAAATAATGAATCGACAAAAATTCAAGGTAAAGGTACAGTTAAAATAGCTATAACTAGAGATGAAAACGTAAAAATTATGACACTAAATAATACACTACATGTACCTGACTTACGTACCAACCCTCATGTCATTGAGTAAAATAACTGATAAAGGGCATGCCGTAGTATTTACGAAAAACGAAGCTGTAGTTCAAAATGATGAAGGCAGAATAATACTGACCGCAAAACGTAAAAATAATTTATATTATGTTGAAGAACGAGGTATCGAGAATTGCCGGTGTAATTTCACAAAAAAGAAACATTAATAATATCGAAGAATGGCATCAACGTCTTTAGGTCACCTGAATGAAGGAAATATGAGAGCCATCGTAAACTCACCCGTAGGGCACTAGGAGTTGAATTTAGTGGACAAACTATCTACCCGTGCAAAGTAAGTGCCATGGGGAAAATGGCACAGAAGCCATTTTCGTAACAAAATCTATTAGAACTTCTAAAATTCTGGAAATAATTCATACAGACATTTGTGGACCTATGCGAACATCATCCAAGAAAGGTTCATATTATTTTTAAACATTTATTGATGACCACACACGTTGGTGTGAAGTAAGATTTGTGAAAAACAAAAGTGACGTTCTTAATGAATTTATAAAATATAAAATTTTAGTTGAAAATCAAAAAGGGGGTCGTATAAAATTTTTACAATCAGATAATGGAAGCGAATATAGTAATAAAGCATTTGATTAATTTCTAGACAAAGCAGGAATAGGCAGAAGATTGACTGTGACACACACTCCAGAACAAAACGGTATAGCAGAACGAAAAAACCGGTCGCTTGTTGAAACTGCGAGATTTATGCTGATCCAGTCAGGACTGCCACCATCATTCTGGGCAAAAGCCTTTTTTACTGCAAATCACGTTCGGAACAGGTGTCCTTCAAGAAGTTTGGATGGAAAAACACCATTTGAAATGGTGACAGGCAAACCTCCTATTCTGACCCATTTTAGAACATTTTGGTTGCAAGGGCGTTGCTCTTGATAAATCACCAACCAAAGGAAATTTGTCATCCACGAGGGGAATCGTGGTGATAATTTTCTTGGTATTGTCGGAAAGATGTAAAGCGTACAGAATATTTTTGGAAGAAAGAAAGAAGAATAACTGAAACAAGAGATGTAAGGTTCCCTGGATGAATTTCAGAAAGAAAATCAATATGAAGAATTTCGAAACGAAATTGAAGAAAGAAGCAACTGAAAGTAAATCAATTTACAATACCACTGAAGAAGACAAATTCAATAAACGGACAAGGAGATAATCTACAACAAAATTTAGAAGACGGCGTGATGGAGTATGACACAGCTGATGAAGAACCTGGCCCGATAACATCCACTACGCAACGATGAGCAGCCAGTAGTTTCCAAGCCGATGGAGGGGAAGGCCTCGGATCATTCGGTCTGGAAATCCTGGTAGACCACGGAAATTTTATAAGCCAGTTCAACCGCAGAATTGTACATTGGCGGATGATGATGTGTGGCATTGAGAATCGTTTTTCAAATAACTGCCAAAAGTGTGCGGACAAATCCGTGACAGATGCAATGAACAGCCCAGAAGCAAACTATCCTTACCAATAATCAGACACAGCATTTGGACACGAAATACAACAAAACAATCCTTATCAATTCCTAAGACAATGTTCATATCACACAATGCACCTTTCATTATCTGTCAACCGAATCCTAATGATTGCCGATGTGTTGACAAAAGGGTTGCCTGGAGCAAAACAGTAGATGTTTTCACAAGTGAACTTAGAGTTGCCAGTTTGAGAGGACGTGTTGCTTATACAAACTGACACTCTAATATTAATTTATTTAGTTAGGTAAATGTTTTTTATATTCACATGTTGATTATCATGTTGTGTTGTCAACAAATAAAATTACTTCGCCTCTAAAATCTATCAAAGATAGTCGTTCTAATTTCACTTATAAAAATAACTAACCTCTGCTAAAATAAAATGCACTAAAAATCACATATTTACAAGAGTATTTCCCTATCTAATTCAACCGTTTTCACAATGAATTCATCCTTTTTAATTTCAAATACTGCTTTTTTAGGACGCCCCTCAGAAGCCATGTTTTATAGGCAAGGCTTCGTGACAAGAGGGACGACTATTGGAATTGATCCAGGGAGATGGGGGGACAACACAAGCACGAGAAAAGAAAAAATAACCGCATACAAATCCGTTTCAGACCATTCTAATACCGAATCCGTGAAAAAAAACCATATGCGTATGTTTGTGTGTGAGTCTGTGTGTGTATGTGTGTGCGTGTGAGACAAATTTTTTCGAAGGTACCCAGGCCACAATTCTCAACCGATTTTTGAAATTCTTTATTTGTTCGATCCAAATTTTAGTCTAGTTGTGCAACTAACCCCGGAAATTTGAATTTCATGATGGAAGAGGGGGAATATATGGAGTAAAGCCGAAAAAACGTAGTTTTTTTTAAAGTTTTGTCAACGCAACCAAGGCTGAAATTCTCAACCGATTTTCGTGATTCTTATTTGGTTCGATTCCAATTTCAGTCTAGCTGTGCAATAAACCTTGGAAATTTTGGATTTTCTGACGAGGTGAGAGGTGGAGGGGATGATTACCGATTATTTCAAGCGCTGCCCAAGTAAAAAATCTCACTGTTTTTCGTGATTCTTATTTTGTTCTATTACGAATTCGATATAGTTTTGAAACCTATGTCAGGAGATTCTAATTTCATCATGGGAGGGGGTGAATGAAGGGGGTAATAGTGATAAATCGTAATGTTTTAACAATACTTTTTTTTTACACTATGAATTTGGTTCAGAGTTGGGCGTAATCGCAAAGTTATAATTACGATTATGATTACATTCGTAATGAAAGTTTTTTTGAAATTATATTCGTAATCACAACTTTTTTGCGATTATGACTGTAATTAAATGTTTTTCGTGTGATTATGGGCGCAACAACCGATTATTACATAACAATTTTAATCACTGGAAAAACTAAGATTAGGACATTAATCAGAGAAAATACTAAGATTACGGCTGTAATCTCAGGAAAAATTATGATTATGACTGCAATTACAGGGGAAAATTTGCGGTAACGGGCTTACTTATAGGGAACATTGGTTGTTACGGCCACATGAAAAACTTGTGATTACAGTCGTAATCTCAAAGAAAGTTGTGATTACGAATATAATTACTGAAAACTGTGATTACGAGTGTATCATGACGGAAAGGAAAAAAAAAAATGGAGGGGTTAATGCCGGAAAAACGTGTTTTTAACGACAATATTTGTTGAAGCAGCCTACGCTACAATTCTCAATATATTTGTGTTCGATCCCAATCGTAGTCTAGATGTGCAATAAACCTTGGGAATTCCAGATTTAGGGTTATGGTGGGGGGTAGAGAGGGGAGTTACCAATTGCTCCATGCTACAATTCTACAATTCTCGACCAATTTTCGTGATTTTTTCTCCTCTCAATTAAGAATTTGGTCTAGTTTCGGAACTTAATCACGCCAGGAGTTTCGAATTTCATTATGGAAGGGGGCTAATGGAGGTAGCAATACTGATACGTCGTGATGTTCACACTATTCTCATTCGATTATCGTATTTTTTTTTTTTTTTTTTTTAAATTAAGATTCTAGCCTCGTTTTGGAACATGCCAGGAGTTTCAAATTTCATAATGGAAGAGGGTGAATGAAGGGGGTAAGACAGATAAATCGTGAGTTTTACACTATCTTCATCAGATTTTTGTAATTTGTTTTTGTTCAATTAATTTAGGTGTAGTTTTGGAATGTCAGGAGTTTCAAATTTCTTCATGGTAAGGGGTGAATGGAGGGCGTGATAATAATAAATCTTGATGTTTTACTATTCCTATCTGATTTTCATTACCGACTGGTTTTTTTTACCATCTAGATTTAGTCTAGTTATTTAGCCAACGTTAGACGCTTCAAATTCACTAATGGAGTGGTAAATAGAGGGTGTAATTTCGATAAATCAATTTATTTTCGTTTTTATCATCGTTCTTTTATCTTTCAGTTTAGATATGATAAAAATTGTGAAAAATGAAGAAAATCTTCAAAACTTTTAAAATGAAAATTTTTGGAGCAATTTAAATAGTTTCATATTCTATGAAATTTGCTAAAAACTCGTGCTAAATAATACGTTTTAAGGCCAACATTGCCAATCCTTGGGCACTCGTGGAACGACTCGAACTCGTTCTTGGAAGCCCCTCGGGTTCACACGTCGTCCGAATTCTCCGCCGCTTTCCTAACGGGAGATGAAGCCATTTTACTCAAGTTATATTATACGAGTACTCGGTGGGTTGACACCCGCATCACGGATTTGCCGTAAAGTGCAAAACTCTGTAGTTCAAGCCGGGAGGTTAATTTTGATTAACCGCCGTCTCGGATTCGGCTGAAGGGCGGTTTCCATTACTTCGCTTGATAACATAATAATCGCCATTTTCGTTCTTTTAACCTCATTTTATTCATTGAACTTTAAATGGGATTAAGGCGGTCGTGAGGATAACATCAAACTCGCCGCGGTTTAAATTGAGTTCGTTCCCAACCTCAGTTTAGGGTCTACTTTATTTACCACTGAGTAGATTCAACACACAGTCAGAAGGAAGTTATGTTAATAATTTGTTCTCTGAAATTTAAGCACATTCTGTGCACCAGAATTTTCGGCGCTAAAATCTGTGACAAGCAAAACGAAGCCTGAAAATAATCTGATATGAAAACAATTTCCATTATTTTGGCAATTTTGCTTCCAAGACTTCCAGTAGGCATTTTTAGGCGTCTACCAAGGAGAAATTAATGATATTAAATAAAATACCAACAGTTTACCAGTCACTCGGAATATAACAAAAGCTGATATATCAATAAGTACAATAGTCCATTGGAATTTACAAGATGCAAATTATTACACAAAGGTTTATAATTCCTGTATTGACAGCCCTTCTTCGCAGATCATAGGTCCACCACAAGTTTAGTATAACTTTTGTCGCATGCAGGTGGACTTCTGAAGCTTAGGTAGGTGATATCTAATATATAAAATTCTCGTGTCACAGTTTTCGTTGCCATACTCCTCCGAAACGGCTTGACCGATTTTGATGAAATTTTTTGTGCTTATCCGGTATCTATGAGAATCGGCCAACATCTATTTTTCATCCCCCTAAATGTTAGGGGTAGTCCACCCCTAATTTTTTTTTTATTTTTTAGACAAAATTTTTAATTTCTATTTTAATTAACGTCTGCCAAGTTGGGTGGGCAGTATAACTTCCTCAAGCGAGCGAAGCGAGCAGCATCCCCCATAGAAGTTAAACCTACCCTTAGAGATCTACCGTTTGCGAGCGAAGCGAGCAACATCCCCTACATGTTTCAATTGTAATGCATTCCATGTATACAACCACACTTTGCGAGCGAAGCGAGCAACATTCCCTACATACCACACATTGCGAGCGAAGCGAGCAACATTCCCTATATGCCACACTTTGCGAGCGAAGCGAGCAATTTAATGGGGGGTCCGGGGGGCTTGCCCCCGGCTGGACGTGGAGGCGAGCGGAGCGAGCCGGAGCGGCTAGTGTTTTATATAATTAATTTTCAGTTGGTTGGTCAACTCGTGTTAAATGCTAGGAAATTGTAGATGTGTTACTTAATTCAATTAATTTCTCTTCGATAGGCGTCTATTATCTCATAAATTACTTCCGAGTCTACCTATAGGAAGTGGATGCATTGTTTTCACCTTTAGGAAATGAAAAATTTGTTATCTCCAAAATCTAAATTTTCAGTCGCATTTTACGTTTTAGATCATTCTGATCAAAATTCGTTCCGTGTCTATCTCTGTGTGTGCCTTTGTGAGTGACTGTATGTGTGTCTGCGTGTGTGTCTGTCTTGTGTCCGCGAATCCTTGTAACAAGCTTAATAACCCCAATTTCCAACCGATTTTTATTAAAAGTTCATGGAATGTGCGGCTTAGGGTATAGATGAGTCCCCTTTCAGTTTTGTTGTTCCCAAATCGATAGGAACGTCACTCAATGCATGCGCAAACGTAAATTCCACCAAGCTTAATTTTCTCACGCCACCGTCGTCCGAACTCACTCAAATTTGGAGGATGCTTGGGAAAAGACTTTGATGAACCCCTGAACGAGATGAACTATGGAAACAATTTGATGAACCCACACAAATTTCAACATATTTTCATCATCAGTAGCTCCTGGTGGAGATTCACCTCGGTACCAAAAAGTTAATCCTGAACATGGTTGTGGAGAGCATTCTCACATACGGATCCGAGGGCTGGTCTCTAGCTCAGCGAAACAAACAGAGGTTGAGCACCGTTGAAATAGATGTCCTCCGGCTGGTTGCAGAGTTTCCAGGATGGATAGAGCCCATAATGAAGCCATTCGAGCAAGGATAGATCAGCCAGAACCAGTTGTTGATAGAATTGAAAAGCAGGAACTGGTATAGCATGGCCACGTGAAGAGAATGCCAGATGATAGGTGACCGAAGGAAGCTTTGAATTGGTCACCTGAAGGTCGTCGGAAAAAAGGTCGTCCATGCATTACATGGAGAGGAGGTGTGGTCATCGCAATGCGGAGGCGGAACCTCGATGAACAGCTGTGGGAAGACCTTAAAACCTGGCGTCAGGCTATCCACGGCTACCCTAATAAGGGAGAAGCCTTCAAAAGTAAGTAGCTCCTGCGCATCTGAGAAAGTGTAATCCCAAAAGCAAGCCTAATTTCTAGTTTTCATTCGATTTTGATGACATTTTCCGGGTATGTGCGTGTAAGGCTGTAGATTGTCCAGTACCAATTTCATTTTTCTCAAATCATTACTCCATTCTGCGCATGTCCTTTCGTAAATTATTTCAAGCATAATTTTCCCGTTTCCTAATAAACCGATTTCGACGTATTACGTTATCAATGTGTATTATAATTAAAACTATTTCAATGATCTATACACTCATGCTATTGTTGGTTGGTAGGTACCTACCTACTTAACGATTTATCGTTATAGATCTGGGGGATTTGTGAAGTAAAATTGAATTGCATTAATTGTCCCTCTGCAGGAGCCTATATCTACACAGGCATATTTGATGACAACCAACGGATCTGGAATTCGGAATGGAGCTCCTTTTGTGGTATCTAGAATTTAATATCAATGCACACTGATCAGCTGTGCTGTGGGGACTCTGAGCCTAATGTGTTTCTTAAACGACTTATGATTCTGAAACCTAAAATGGAGCTCCTTTTGGACACCTAGAATATAATTATAAAGTATGGAGGCGCACTGAACAGCTGAGGGGCCTTTGAGACTAGTGAGACTAATTTCTTTCCTTTTCGACCTGCCGTTTATTTCCCCCTATTTCACCCTTTTTATAAATTTTTTAAATTTACTTTAAGCCGTAAAGTTGTGGGGTCCTGGAGCTCTTAAGGTTTGAACCATTTTGGGAGGAACAATTCGCCAAGTTTTGTGTAATAATTTGCAGCGTTTTTATTGGCGTTCCAGGGAAGGTGTAAATAGATTCTCCGAGTAATCTGATGTCGAGATATATTGAATAGAATTCAATTTGTTGGTAGAAATTACGGCACGAGGTGAAGGCAGTAAGGATAGCAGGGTAAAACTACCTGCATTTATATACTTGTATGGACTGTGATTCAATTGGTAGGTACCATAAAGCTAAATACTTAGGTGTGATTTTTGAATGCAACATGAAATAGGAGGAGCAAATTGAATTTTCGGTAAAAATACTTCGTATATTAACCTATATTTTTTCACGTTTAAATACGGTTTTTCCCTTTGATCAAATGAAAAAAGTGTATTTCTCCCTCGTTGTCAGCTCTGCTATACGGTTTGCCCGCCTGGGATGGTACATACCCTTCTGCTGTGCTGCCAGTATTTACCGCACAAAAAGCTTTAGTTAGATTGGTAAATAAAAGCAAATACCTTGCGCACACTGACCCTATTTTCAAAAAGTTGAGAATTTTAAAACTGGATCAGCTGATCGGTATTAACTGTATCAAACAAATTATTAAGGAGCAATATTATCCAGCTTGAGGGTTTTGGTTTCTTTAATGCACTCGTGACCTTCTTAAAATCCTACTTAGAGGGCCGTTCGCAATTCGTCTCATGGGAAGATCGTTTGTCTCATACCTACCTTGTTGGTTCTGGAGGGCCTCAAGGGTTCGAATTTGGGTCCCCTTCTCTTCCTAGTCTTCATAAACGACATCGTTGATTGTGTGAAAAATTCTCATATTCTAATCTACGCCGACGACATTAAGATTTTTGCTCGTATAACAGATCGTTCATCACAATTTGGATTGCAAGATGATTTGGAGCGTATTTTGGCTTGGAGTATCAAATACAAACTGCCGGTCAACGCAATTAAATGTCAAACTATCTCATTCACGCGTAATCAAAACCCACTAATTTTTCACTATAATATTGATGGTCTTGTCCTGAATAGAGTTATGGAGCTCCGTGACCTGGGTGTCTTAATTGATAGTCAACTTATCTTTCGGAGCCATTTGCAGCTAGCAACGTCCAAAGCTACCAGAATGGTTGGTATGGTGAT